>CM031242.1:892875030-893603728 GCA_018340775.1 Taxus wallichiana var. yunnanensis
TATATATATATATGTGTAGTTGAATTATATAATTTTAATTGTATAATTGCGAGGATAATGTGAATAATAATATTATAATTTTAAAAAAATAGTAATAAGTACCAAAAAATGGTTTGAAACAAATATTAAACATACATTTTTAAAATCTAAATATACTTACATAGTGTTACACTTGAGATTGTTCTTTGAATCCAAAGATTTCCCTTATTAGAGGCTATTTTTATAACGTACAATTTACCAAAAGATTCAGTAGTAATCAACCCATATATTGATCTTATTATATATTAAGATAAATTTCATGCATACACATAATGGTACTATAATTTTTACAAGTATGGTATATTTATGAGTGATCTAAAAACGTGTGTTGTATTCTTTTCACTTTTATAAGTTTCAAAGATCGTGATTTTCTTAACCAATTTTAAGTATTCTAAACTCCAAAATTGATTAAATTCTGATTATTATGCATCCATAGAAGTGTGTAAAACTTTTATAACAATAAATATTCAGAAAACTGAAACATTCAGATAACAAAAGAGATTGTTTACGGGGTTCGGAATTCCTACGTCCCTGGGTTTAGATTGAACCGATCCATTAATAATATTGAAATGCAAGTACAATAAAGCTTACAAACAACCAATAATGAATCACAACCTTCAAATGATCTGATCAATGTCCCAAGGACTCTGAAAAATAGCAGAAACTATCCGAAGAACGATCCGTGGCTCCTACAGTGTTTTCACAATGTGATCTCCCGCAACTATGTTAGAAAAACACCTACAAATGGATATTTAAAAATATTGTATGAAAAAAATATATTTTTGAGATCAGATCTGAATTCTGAACACTTTTCATGTTTACACCAAGTCACATTCGAACCGAAGTGCATTGAAATTCGTGTTTTCCAACTCACCGTCTTGAACATCCCTGTTAAAATCTGAATTCAAATCTTCCAAAAATAGGTTAAAAATCAACAAAAAAGATCAAATCTTACATCGTTGGAATCATCTCAGAATTTTCTTCATTTCATCTTCTTACTCTAAATGCCCAATCTGAGCGCATGTACCTTCAAAAATGGTGTTTTCGCAAACTGGTCCTTATGCTACTTGCCTGCATGCACTGCCCCCAAGTATAAGTCAAGCGCCCCATTTTATAGTGCGCCCAAGCCCCTAGGTGAGTTGGTTGGAGGATTGGGCTTGGACCCATGAGGTCAGGGGATCAAATCCCAGCGGCCTCTATTTTTGGCGGATTTGCATTTTATAAGGGATAATATCCCAAATGAGCCGATTTGTATTCTAAATGCAGGATTAACATCCCCATGTTAGCCACTTCGCATTTTTAAATAGGATCAAAATCCCATAAAGTGTGGCTAAGGAGATGTGGGAGTGGTTTTTTTAAATTTTTTAATGGGATTTAATCCCAAATGGAGCGGCACATATTTGGTAAGGGATTAATAACCCTTACCCATTCCATGCTTCACGTGGAAATATCCACGCATGGCTTTAAGCCCCCAACAACCGCTTCATCCTCCTTCCATGTGGTCCTTTGCATGTGGCCATTTATGTGGGGTTTAATACTACATTTGTATAAACATTATATTTAATACTAATGTATGAACATTAATATATATAGCGGTTTGGCATTTATGCATGGCATTTGGAAAGTGGATTTACCAAGATAATATAATTTTGACCCATACAATATAATGACATTCCAAATGAAATATGGAAATAAATACCACTTGTCGACCCTCGATAGGCAAATTGATCGAAAACCAACAAACAACTCCCTTTTGCCTTTTTGCCACGTGTCGCAAAGTGCGATTGGTCCATTATTGACAGCTTGACTAGAGTTGACTTTCCCATTGTCCAAACTTTGACCAGACATAACTAGAGCTCCCGATGTTCGTTTGTCACGTTCTTACGATCGTTGGAAAGATCTCGAGATGATCTTGTGCACTCGACACCATTTAGGGATGTTTTGGGAACTTTCAAAAATAATCCCCGATCACACCTCCCCATCGAGAAAGGCTTTTGTCCACAAAAGCGTGTATCAACCCACAAAGACATGTTATCTCTTCCGCATTGCACAAACACATACAAGAACCAAAAATAACATTGTAGGTTAAAATGCAAATAGTTGATTAGCTAGTCACATAACCGATCGATAATAACACCCAATTACGCTAGTGTTCAATCAAACGCTTGCACCCTCACAACTCTACGCACAATCGTGATCGTCATTCCGCACTGTAATGCCATCACAAATAACTGACCAAATAATAACACCCATTCTATTACGGAAAGCTAGTGTTCAACTGTCACTTTATGATACGGCCGATTACCAAAAATCACAATTCCATAACACATATCAGTATACAAGACATCTAAACTGCCCACATTTAGGATAGTGCCCACTGCCCATCTAAAACTATAACAACTGCAAGTATTCACTATCAGAATATAATAGACTATCAACACCCAAAATAGCTATAGTCATTAACTGAATTAACATGAATATGCCAAAACACTGTATCGCCATCACAAATAATAAGTCAGATAATAACACCCATCTATAACAGAAGCTAGTGTTCAACTAACACTTTGTGATTATGCTGATTACAACTGCAAGTTTCAAATTTAGACATGCTACTGATGCCTATCCCTGCATAGTGTTTTCAACAATGGAACTACCAACCAATCTGAGAAAACAAAACATGAGTATGATGAACCTATCACTCAAATCTTCTCTTCAGTTGTTTCCATTCATTTTCAAAGCTTAAATATCAACTTAGGAACAAATCCTTATCAATCAACAGGAATCCCTAAAATATAGCTCTGAAATTTTTTTGCTTGCCTACTATCAACAATTTACTGTAGTGCAAATATAAAGTTGAGGAGTGTTTTTCCAAACCAATCACTTGGGTTTTTCCGTTTTGGTTGTTTTACCTCCTCAGTACCAAAATGAGTTTTAGTTAGGTTTAGCACTGTTGGTTTTACAATACTGTTCTTTTTAACAACTTTCCAATTTTGTTTTTTAGGAACAAACCAAAAACCTTTATAACATCATGACCATTCCTATTACAATGGGAACAAAATTTAACTTCCCTGTTTTTAGGATTCTTACACATTTTACCATTCTCGGAACTCGTCTACGAGAATGATTCCCCTAATTTAGGAGAGGTAACATTCTTGCCATTTCTCACCTTTCCTTGGTGAGATTGGTCTTTAGCACCTGCCTTATCATTCACAAAAGGCATTAACTTCTTAATCAAATTTTTCCTCTTCCAACAATATGCAACAGAATGATTAGTACCTTCACAAAATGTGCAAGGGAAAGCATATTTCTGCCTACCAAAGCTATATTGTTCCAACTGAAAGAGTGTATTAGAAGTTTTAGGATTTGATTTTCCCTTAGTGTTATTTTTAGTGTAAGTGGGAGGAGGTGGAATCTGATTACCTCTTTTACCTGTTTTCTTACACCTTTCATTGTTCCTCCTGATGGTGGAATCCTGCAATTCTAGTGGTGTAGATCCTTGGCTGTTGGAAGCTTGTCTTCCTTTAGCTGCTTTGGAACTTTCTCCAATTTCCATTTTCCCACTAGAATAGCCCAAACCTGCAAACTGCGGCTAATCCTCTACCTGTATTGGGTTAGCATCACCTTGTCCATTTTACCAAGGACCTTTCTGTTAAATCCCATCTTAACCATTAGCTTAGACCCAATTCCCTTAGTGTGTTTTTCAAATCGACCCAAAGGAATATCTGAAACTGAATGAGAGGAAGAATTAAAATGTGAACAACTTACAGTGCATTCTGTCATAGTACTCGTATGTCGATTTGGAAGGCATTTCCTTCTTGTGTTCACCTTGTTCAGCTTTCCAAGAAGGCATCCTTGGTTCGTATTTCTTCCCGCAACTCTTTAAGAAAGCCCATCAACTTCTTGCTCTCTTCAAGCATCTTGTTGACATACTCCTCTTTCTTGGTTATAGAGGATTGTGGCTCAGATTTTAACCGCACGATTTCCTCCTCCCGGGAATAAAATTTATCTCTCAAGAAAAAGTTTTCTTCTTAGATTTGATGGTTTATGGCTTCAAGCTCATCCAGTTGCTCCTATTTGGATGACTTGCCCATGATTCCTCGTTCCTGCAAACACAACCTATACTTCCAAAACTGCACACTACAAAAGAAGATTAACAAGCCCCAAAATGTCCGCACACCGAAAACTAAAATCAATACAAACTCAAGCCAAATTTTCAAACACAATTAGAAGCTATTCCGGCAATCTAACTACTCTGATACCAAACTTGATCTGAAAACGTGTGTTGTATTTTTTTCACTTTTATAAGTTTCCAAACATCGTGATTTTCTTAACCAATTTTAAGTATTCTAAACTCCAAAAATTGATTAAATTCTGATTATTATGCATCCATAGAAGTGCGAAAAACTTGTATAACAATAAATAGTCAGAAAACTGAAACATTCAGATAACAAAAGAGATTGTTTATGGGGTTCGGAATTCCTACATCCCCGGGTTCAGATTGAACCGATCCATTAATAATATTGAAATGCAAGTACAATAACTCTTACAAACAACCAATAATGAATCACAACCTACAAATGAGCTGATCAATGTCCCAAGAACTTTGAAAAATAGCAGAAACTATCCCAAGAACGATCCGTGGCTCCTACAGTGTTTTCACAATGTGATCTCCCTGCAATTGTGTTAGAAAAACACCTACAAATGGAGATTTAAAAATATTCTATGAAAAAAATCATATTTCTGAGATCATATCTGAATTATGAACACTTTTCATGTTTACACCAAGTCACAATTCGGACCAGAAGTGCATTGAAATTCGTGTTTTCCAACTAGCTGTCTTGAAGATCCCTGTTAAAATCTGCATTCAAAGCTTCCAAAAATAGGTTAAAACTCAACAAAAAAGATCAAATCTTACATCGTTGGAATCGTCTCAGAATTTCCTTCATTTCATCTTTTTACTCGAATGCCCAATCTGAGTGCACGGCCTTCAAAAATGGCGTTCTCTGCAAACTGGTCCTTATGCTGCTTGCACAGACCTGTCCCCTAGTATAAGTTGAAGCGCCCCATTTTATAGTGCGCCCAAGCCTCTAGGCGAGTTGGTTGGAGGATTGGGCTTGGACCCATGAGGTCAGGGGATCAAATCCCAACGGCCTCTATTTTTGGTAGATTTACATTTTATAAGGGATAATATCCCAAATGAGCCGATTTGTATTCTAAATGGGATTAACATCCCCATGTTAGCCACTTAGCATTTTTAAATAGGATCAAAATCCCATAAAGTGCGGCTAAGGTGATGTGGGAGCGGTTTTTTTAAAATGTTTTTAATGGGATATAATCCCAAATGGAGCGGCACATATTTGGTAAGGGATTAATAACCCTTACCCATTCCATGCTTCACGTGGAAATATCCACGCATGGCTTTAAGCCCCCAACAACCGCTTCATCCTCCTTCCACGCGGTCCTTTGCATGTGGCCATTTATGTGGGGTTTAATACTAATGTATAAACATTATATTTAATACTAATGTATGAACATTAATATATATAGCGGTTTGACATTTATGCGTGGCATTTGGAAAGTGGATTTACCAAGATAATATAATTTTGACCCATACAATATAATGACATTCCAAATGAAATATGGCAATAAATACCACTTGTCGACCCTCGATAGGCAAATCGATCGAAAACCAACAAACAACTCCCTTTTGCCTTTTCGCCACGTGTCGCAGTGCGATTGGTCCATTATTGACCAGTTGACTAGAGTTGACTTTCCCGTTGACCGAACTTTGACCGGACATAACTAGAGCTCCCGATGTCCGTTTGTCACGTTCTTACAGTCGTTGGAAAGCTCTCGAGATGATCTTCTGCACTGAAACCATTTAGGGATGTTTTGGGAACTTTCAAAAATGATCCCCTAATCAATGAGCTTGTATGAGTTTTTTGGTATTATTAGCCATTCACTAGTATAGCTCTAGATTACGTACGTATGTAATATTTTCTAGGAAAAGGTTAACGTATTACCACTACAAGAAAATGGGTACTTTATCCACAAATTTTTCACAATTTATTTGTGGATATCTTATTCAAAATTGTGAATCCAAATTTGTGGACTCCACCCACAATTTTTTTGTGAAAGAATTAATTGTGACAAAAATGTGATAAAATCCACAATTAAAACAATTGTGAAAAAATCACAAATTATTAATTGTGGCATTTGTCACAATTTTGGTATTGTTACATGTCTACAATTAGAAAAAATGTGACCATTTCACAATCTTTGAAAATGTGGTGTATCCACAATTTTAAAATTGTAACATGTACTTTAGTAATAAAAGGGTTCTT
The DNA here is from genome assembly GCA_018340775.1 of Taxus wallichiana var. yunnanensis. Taxonomy (NCBI): domain Eukaryota; kingdom Viridiplantae; phylum Streptophyta; class Pinopsida; order Cupressales; family Taxaceae; genus Taxus; species Taxus wallichiana. Next base: position 892,881,414 of record CM031242.1, read on the forward strand.
ATTCCAAAATTTTAAATTTATGACCATTTTAAAAACAATTAGTTTTATTTTACTTTTTACGCAACTATTTTAAATTTAATAATATTTTTGATATATTTATATTCTCATCTTTTTATTTTTACATTATATGTTAATATTTTAATATAATTTTAAAATATTAATTTAATATATTTTATATTGTATTTGAGTATGAATATATAACCATAAGAAAATATTATTTTTAATTAAAAAATTAAAATATCCTACATTACAAATTTAAAATTATTTATTATATAAAATAACGAATCTAAAATTAAAGATTTTTTTAAAAATATATTTTAAAAACGTTTGAATACATTGATACTCAAGATATAGATATTAGTAAGTATTATAAAATAACAATATAAAATATGCATGAATATTTTTAAAAATAATATTATGGTTGTTAATCTTTACAAAATATTGGATTTAAATATAAAAATAATTTTAATACAAATATTTTAAAATATCATTTTTTAACACTATCATATTACCCACTTTATTTGAATTCTTTCATTCATAAATCAACATTTTTCAATACATTATTCTAAAATAAACCAATCATTTATAATAAAAATAAATTTTTTCTATCCGTACACACTCTAAATTAAATCAATAAATATTTATTTTTAAATATTAATTATAGCAATAAATCTTACATAATATTTTACACTTTAATGGTAAATAATTTCCAGCTAAAGTATGAATGCGGCTATTGAAGTTTAGAATTTACTGGAATATAATTTTCATGGTGGGGTTGGAATTTACTGGAATACAAAGTAAATATATCAAATATTCATGATTTGTAGAATTCACAATGTAATCAATAGTTCTCTAAAACTAGATGAAATATATATTTTAAATCAAATCATTATCTATATCCACTATCAGAATTTGACCTATACCAACAACTACAAAAATACATTGAACCTGTATACCAAAAAACCTCTTAATATTCAGTGGAATATCGGGCCATAGATAATAAATCTGTAGATCTTTATTTAGAACTCATCTGCAAAAGATATGTAAGGAAAAAAAAATGGTATAATTTCAAACACCCGCCATGCACAAAGCTTTTAAAAATTAATTGAGATCATAATAAAAATGTAAGGAAGGATTAAAGGGTGAAACTGGAAAAACCCACTGATTCATCTGCAGCTATCTTTCACCGATCGACTCCAATGAAGACTTCTTTCCGATTTATTTATTTGTTTTAAAAAATTAGGTTTTCAATCCTTCGATAGGGATCAATGCCTCGAATCGTGGAAATGTAGGTTTCAAATTTTTAGTTGCACGGATCGAATTCACGGATAACAATCTCAACCGTTAGATTATTACTTATCAACGGGAGATAATGAATTGTTATTTATTCGATATCTTTTAAGTTATAAATATTTAATGATAACCATCATTATAAGATTACAAAGAACGACATTCACGGAAAATGAATTTATAGTAATTAAAATTCAAGGAAAGTTAGATGTATGAAGAAATAGGATGAAATTGTTCTCCCTAGCATGCTTTATACATCATTATGTATCAAAAAACATTGATAGTAAAAATAATGTAAAATGGATTCTCTATATACTCGGAAGAAATAATATTGTGGATATTCCACAATGTTTTCAAAATATAACATTTTTTAATAAAATTTGGTTACATAAATTATTTTTTATATAATGAATTCTATATTGATATTGAGGTGAGTTTAAGTTCTATTTTTAAATGTAAAACATTAATTATATTTATTATTTTAAGATAGTGTTGATAATCCACAATTATTAAGATAGTGTTGATAGTGTTGATAATCCACTGTAATTAAAATTAATATTAATGTGAATTTTCTATAATTTGCATGATTTTGAGACATGGATTATATATAATTTCTATTTAAACTCTTTAAGAAATTATTAATAATTTTTTTGTAGATTACCCACAAATAAAATCTCCATAATTTTGTTAGTGTAAATTATCAACAATTTGAGGTAGGTGTTGTATTATATTTCCCACAATATATACATTTTTACCTTGTTTAGATAATATATTATTAATGTGTTAGTAGTGTAGAATTTTTATAAATTCTATTGAAAGATTAAATTTTATAAAATGTAAGTATTTTATATTTTGTGGATAATACAAAATGAATATTTTAGTGGTTTTTGTGAGTTTTGTTTGTATCAAAGAGTGGAGAAGTAAATTGGATTTAAGGTACATTATTTTGGGTTGTTTAAAGATTCAATAAATCTTGGTTCAAAAATCTATTTTTTTCAAACCAAAATGCAAAAATGTGAATTATCCATGATAAAAAAATCTAATATAAACAATCCACAAATATAAGATTACTATTAAAAAAATTTAGAATATCAATATTATATTTTTAAATAAAATCTATCAATTTTTTTGTTGATAATTCAAGTTATTTGTACAATAATATGGATAAATAAACATACTAATTTTTACTATTAAATTTTAATTTTAGTTCTTTATAATATATACATCTGGAATTTAGCTTATGTTTTATTATTAGTAAATATATAATTTACATTTTTTGAATAATAGAAAACCAATATAATTTAAGTGTGTTGAATTTTCAAAATATTATTTGTAAAAATTTTAGTGTGTATATGTATATAATTTCTATTTAAATGTTACAAATTGTGTGAAAACTCAACCGAAGAGACTTATATTTGGGTTTTGGTACTCCATAATTCTATTTTTAAATATCTTTCTTGTTTGAAAATATGGGTAGAAAACATGAGAAATTGTGATTTTTCCACAATGTAATTTCAATAATGTGGATCTTTAACAAATTAAAATGTGACTAATTTTAATAAAGTGGATCTTTAACAAATTAAAATGTGACTTTTATGAAATTGTGTAAAATCTACAATTTAATTTATAGAAGCTATCCATTCAATGTTGAAAATTCACAAATTTTCTACAAAATGAATTTTTGTGGATAACAATGTGGAAAAATTAGCCTACTTCTTGTAGTGTACTGATAATTTCAGTGATCTAGCTAATAGAGGTGAGTATAATTGAAGGAAAGAAGGATTTAATTCTTTATTCCTATTTTTGTGGGAAATGTCTATTATATTTTGTGGATGAATCACTAGGTTTGGTCCAAATACCACTCTTTAAAAACCTTTGGAGATACATAAGTATTTTTATTGCTTTACAAAAAAATGGTGCTTTTCTCAGGTTTGAGTCCCATCACCTACTTGATATTAATAAATCTGATTTGCAAGCATCCTTGCATAATAAATTGTATTTGTTACATTATGAGAACCTCTTACGATTAATTCTATCCATCTATAGAATATTTATTTTCTTTCTGCGATAATTTTATAGGATATTTTTATTCTTTTTGTATTGCAATTTCTCTAAATTTGTGATACAAATTTTAAAATGCAAGAATGTAGACAACTATTCTGTTTGTACTTGATGGAAAAATATTAATTAAAATTGTGAGAAGGGCATCCACTCCAATTATTGCCTAGGGCGCTCCTAACCTTTAATTCCACTTTGATGGTTAGATACAAATTCATGAAATGGAAAGACTCTTGAAAAAGTTGGAAAAATGAAGATTCGTTCCAATAAATTGATTTGTCAGCCTTCATACAATCGTATAGATATTACACACATACAATTTATTTAAGGAATGCTCTCAAATATGTTTGTACTATTAGCCTTCAAATTGTGAACAAGAGGCAATGGATTAAAAGAAAGCAGTTGTAACCTTTATTTATGTCATATAAGTACATATGATTTTATATGGACCACTTGTATATAGACTTCTATAGAATAGAAAATGACGATTAAGATTTAGACTTGTCAATAATTTTAAGAATAGGTTGCTTTTAAAAACACACCAATAAATTTTCAAAATACTGGGCAAACAGCATTCACGTACACTGCCATGTCAGTTGCAACTTGCAGTTTTCATCAGTCTGCAATTTTATTGGGCTAGACAATGGCTTATAATTTATTATTAAGGTATGTATCTCATATTAAATGGATATGCTATTGGGCACCCTGAGGCCTGTGAGCCCGCCCGATTTTGACATATCAGTAGTGTTGGGGTAGAGTAAGGTATAAGGAACTTTTGCAGGTCCATGCCTGTTCTTATAAACATCGCTGTTACTATTCCTTTCGATGATATTCCTCTCAATCTTTATCATGTTCGCTGAAAATCTCTGGAAAGCTTCTTCTACTCCTGCATCATCTACACGGTCCATGGTAGATCCTTGCAACTGCCCCAAATAAACCTCATTCTTCGCATGATTTGACAATATCTCCAAAACAGCCATAATAAGGGTGGCCTGTGTTGGAGTAGATACAGTCTTGAAGAAATATCCGTCTGGGTTCGTAAGCAATTCATCGTATTCTGGTGTTCCTTTTTCTGGAATTAAGCGTCTGCTTACGGTGGGCATATTGGGCATGTACCCTCCATAGGAATACTGTCCAAAGTTTACTGCAGCATGATGAGCAGATGTGGTCCAGATGATAGTGGTAATAACCTGGATTGCATCATCCAATGAACCCATCTTGTACCATCTACTTGGATCATCCTTTAGATCTCCGTGCCCTACATTTACTATTTCATCCCACCATGCCTGCAACTCCTCGTCTGTTTTAATTGAGGTGTCGTCCTTGTAAAATAAAGACAAGTAATCTGAAACCCATTGTTTTAAGCCAGACCATATTTCAATGCCATCCACAGCATATGGGTAGTCCTCGATCACAAGCCTCAAACCATGAGGCGCTTTTGGATCTGGCACTACCATTCCCCTGCAAAATACATATTTAATGGAAGAATAGATTTAAATCTAACATTTCAGATATGTTCCTTAGAATCCTATCGACCCTCGAAACTTCATCTATCAATTAATCAATGGAATCCGCATCTTACATACCTTGTAAGAAGGTCAGCAGGCAATCCTTGCTCATTGAATTTCCACTGTTTGTAGACCTTAGATGACATTTCGGCAGAATACCTGCCCGGAGTAAAGCCTTGCTCAATAATACCTCCTGCATTTATCAAGCTTTGACGGGCAGCTTGATTGATGTCCATGGTATCGAGGAAATGGGGAATCAATAATTTGTAGATTGGATGCATCTTGCTTAATTGTCTGTGAGTTGCTATAATGAAAGGCTCTGTGATACAATGTGTTCTAAGCCTGCAATCAACAATAAAACAGAACTTACTTGTGGGCATGGAAGATTCAGGCCTTATTCGATCAGAAATTCATAATAGTGCTTGTAATCTTAACCACAGGATGAGCATCAGGCTGTGGTAAAGTCTTGAGGGCTTCCCAATGTTATGAATGATAAGATACAGAAATCTAAAATTTGGTATGCAGGGGTGAAGGGAAGAACTACTTGAAAGCTAGCGTTACATACTTACCAATGGCTGACTAGCTGATGATAGCCTGCATCATTGACTTTTACATGGGCTTTTGCCAGTTGCCACAGCGCTCCTTCTTCTGTTCCATCTTTGGCTGGAGTAAACACCTTTCTGACTGCTTCATTTCCATCATATGGAGGCAAACACAGCTCTATGGCCACAGGGCTCAAGGTGCCTTCCTTGGCGAGAAAGTAAAGAGTGCGGCTTGCATATGTTTTAATCTCATTGGATATCTTGTTGATACGCTCCACGTAGGGCATGAATGCATCATAGTAGTCCAGAATAAATAGCCTCTTGCATTCCACGGCCTGCATTAGCATTGATTTTACATTATGTATTTCATAGCAGTACGGAGCAAACACCTACAACTTTTGAAGAAAAAAACCTGATCCGCAGATAGGCCCTCAAGGTGTTTTTCTATGTGCCGGGCTGTGATAGCACTCTTCTGCGGGCCGTACGTTTTTTCGTCCATGCTACTGGAGGGAGGAAATTTCTGTCTCACGAAAGCAAATACGTCTCATTTAAGTTGAGAAAGAAAAACACCAGGGGAACATTTCTTATGCCTTGTTAAACTGGTTTTTATTTATGTCTTGCTAAATATCGGAATGGGAAGGATTTGGCTTACCTGTAGACACTGAATCACGATTGGATTCACGCCGGCAAGTGTTTGTCGTGCAAATTCGTCATCGTTTCTCCACGCGAAGTCATCATCTGTGGCATCAATTATTCATTATTTTTCTTTTATACCCATAAATGCAATAGTTCATAGACAAGAACTGTCCTAAAGGATAAGATTACTCTTACTTTCGACAATTTGGGGACGGTTGAAATTTATAAACGGGATGTCATCCTCGATCTGGTCGATGAGTCCCTGTATAATTTGGAGTGGGCTTTTGCTTTTATGCAGATTCTTATGCGAATTATGGGGACTTTTAAATCCCCGTTTGTAAAGCTCACTGACTTCGTCGAAGGACTGGAAGGCATACTCGAAGAGGTTAGCGATAGTGGGAACAATCATGTTTGCAAAGGCCATGATTGTGTGACTTCCAAAGTCCGAAAATCATTGTAAGGAAATCTTTCATCCGGTGGAATGAAGTTCAAGCTTTCCCGGGTCTCGTATTCAGGAGCTGCAAGATACCATAAACCAACAGTAGAAAAAAATAACAATGTAACCTGTCCGGACTTAATTTCTATACAAATACATACCAGTTTTAATGCGTGGGCGACCTGTTCTACATCTTCTGGGATATGGAAAGTCCTGAGATCCACCAAGCACTTCCCTCCGCAGCTCTGCACTTTTGTCTGGCTCTCCAATGTCGTTGTAAACATCATAATCGTAAATGAGATCAGACACCTTCCTTTCTCCCGTTCCATCACCTCGCAGCATCTTCAGATCTAGTTCCCTTAACTTCCTCAGACCGACTGGTGTTTCCTCCGGAAGAAAATTCTGATAAACACACAAAGATAGATACCTCATTACCCATTAATTAAGACAAACTGGATTTTGAACAGGTTTAAGCAATTACTACGAATAAATGTTGTACCTTATTGGCGAAGAAAACACGGTCATTCTGGTCAAGAGAAGATGGGGATATCCAGGAATTGCAGTGGAAACGGACTTTATCTTGGCCTGGGATGAAGATGGCGAGTGATTTAAGAAAAAATTCTCGTTTGTGCATGTTTTTAATCAGAAATGCGCCAGGAAATCCAAGTGTAGAGTTCCATCTGAACTTGATTCTGTATCGTGTGTCCCCTGCAACTGGTCCGTCAAAGGGGTTCCACTTTAAATAAGTTGGTTTGCTCGCCGTTTTCCCCGATCCAGTTTCTACACGCAACAAGTCACATATCGCTGTTTGAACGAGCTGATCTACCAAACACAAGAAAACAGGGAAAACTGCTCCTATGTAAATATATTGAAATTAAAGCTACCTGGATCAACTTGATCGCTGCTCACAAGCTGAAGATATACTTTATTGCCCATTAACTCAGATGCTTCGTCAGCGATTGCTGCAGAGTAGTCCGTTACGGCGAAAAGAGCCACCTTTTGCAGTACCACTTCTCCATTGATATCATAATCATCGAAGCAATCTTCCTTTGAAGTTTCGGTTTCATGGCGGATGTTTATTTTGAAGGCATAGTTTCCATTTCCTTTCAGAGATTTCAAAATCCCACAGCCTTTATCAAATGGGGATTTACTCAGTGCGCTCATCAAAGCAGAAGAATTGCTCGTAGAACGCAAATGACAAAGCCGAACTTGATCTTGTTTGTCACTTCCCAAACATGGAAGAGCTGAAGTGTGGATAAGAAATCTATGCCTCCCTACTGGAACATTCCTTTCTAATAACAATTTTGTGTTGCTTATTGCTCTCATTGCATCCATTTTTGAAGATTCTCTCAGTCACTCCTGCTCACCTGCTGCATTTGAGATAAACAAGAGAGATTGTTGATTTCCTAATCGCCAAAGCTCTATAAATAGGTGTGATATGAACTGGTAAACGATGATAAAAGTTCTTATCGATCACGTGACAGCGGCAGGGGCTAACAGACTGCCCAAAATGCAAATTGGTATGATTTTGCGATAAAGCCAAAAAAATATTTTCGTAACTCAAAATTGAAAACACGGCCTCTAATCGCTTCTTTTAAAAGAAAATCATAAGCCAAAATAGTTAGCAAGTTAATACTTTATGAGTGATTGAAAAAATTAAAGGTTAAAGTTAGAGAGAAGTTATTATGCTATGAACGTGGGGATGGGAGATCAGTAGCGATGGAATGTAATATTATGAAATGTTAATAAAAAGATGACCGAATTAAAATTTTACAATAAAATGACACTTGTTTTTTTAAATTATTTTATTTTAAACATATTATGTAATGTAACACTCAAACTAGTAATACAGTGAAAAACAGAAAATGTGTAATAGAGTGATTCTTTCCTTTTATTTTTTAAAATATAAATTTTTAGAATTGTACACCATGTTATCATTTTTATCAAAAGAAAAATTTGTGAACTGTGACCAAAAATAGATTCAATTGATAACAAATTTTGAATACACAGATATTGAGAAATTAACTTTTCAATTAATGAATGTTTGACAAACTTGAAATAAAACATCACAAAATTACCATATATTGGTGTATGTATATATAAAGCGAAATATATTTATAGCAGTTTTATTTGTCTTATAATCTAGTGGGCATTAGTGGTAGGTTTCACAACTCAAAGCTTTAATTAGTATTTAGATTTCTTAGCTATGTTAAAAAAATTAATTTGGTGGTAGAGGTTAAAATTTGAGAGTGGTTTACATATTTGTAGTGATTTAATTCATAAAATATGTAAAATTTTGAAATCTTTTTCTTTATCTCATGATATTAAAAATAAGATGATCATTTTATATATAAACCTATCTACACATTATATTGATATATGTAAATATAAAAATTCTATTATTAATATACGTAAATATAAACTTATTAAAATATAATATTAATGCTTTTTAACTTTTATATAATACTATTTCGTGCACAACTTGAAGGGGATTTTCAAAATGAGCTTTACCTAGAGAAAAATTGCTTCAGGGGTATGAGTGGCCATCACACTCAACTCCTCGTTGGTAGGCAAAGTGGGTATGGATTGAAACTTTGTAAACCGTATAAACAAGCATCTTTCACAATAGATGGTACCGAGTTTCGTATAATAATTCCACCACTCGATTTCCAAATGTGGAATGAATTTATTGTCCAATTGTTTGCTCTTTTAATTGATTTTACATCATTTTCTTGTCGTATATGATCTTTGTTTTGGGTCGATTTAATTACGCCGAGTATCACAAGTACCGACGTCCGAACAATTCTTTTTATGAAAGAGACAATAATTCCCTTTTAAATTCTGCAAAACAATATTAGTCTCGACGGACTCTTGTAACTACAAATTAAATTTGACGGCCATTTAGAAGTTGTTTTAGTGATTCTAGCCATAAAATATTAGAAGATTTTTGAAATAATTGTCACACACAATTTCCATATTTAAAATGCAATAGTCATTTTAATATATATTTATATACAAATTATGTTATAATATAATAAATAGAGAATAGTCTTTTATATATTTTATTAGTATGGTATAAATAACAATTTTTGAATTTTTGAAGAGCAATATTGGAAAATTACCATCGCCAAAAATAGTGTTCGACAGGGATAAGAGGCCGTCAAATTTAGCCCCTGTTTGTAATCACTTTTAATGAGTTAATTTTTTCCAATTAATCAAACGTAAGTTTTTTCTCCATAGTATTTTTATACTGTTTAGATGTAAATATCACTGTTGTAATTTAATAAAATATTTAAATAACTTTTTTTACTTTTCTATTGGATATAGAAAAGATTTGACAAATTTAAAATTTTATTATAATACATTCTTTAGATTTTTCATTTAAAAATTAGGTTGAGACACGTGTAAAACTATTTTCGACTCTCTCAAGCAAGAATACATTGTACATATGTACCAAAATTCACATCACACATGACATGAATAAATCAATGAGAAATTTTTTAAATATTATTTTATCGTAGTTTTTATAACAAGGCATTCCTAATTAGTTTAAAATAATTATTTTATTTCCATATAATCTTAATAATAGGTTTAAACATTTTTTCCATCTCCAAATATCAATCTCTTATTATTTTGTTGTCCTTAAGATACTTGCACTAACTTCGACTCTGTATAAAGCCAATCACTTAAATCCAAACACATTGTTTAATTTTATGTCATTTTTTTAATTACACTAAAGGAGTTTACAGTTGGGTTGAGGCTTCCCCGCCTGATAGTAGAGAAGGACATGGATAACGTAGATTAACATCCATACATCCACGACATAAAAATATTTTAATTTAATCCGACAAAAGGAATTTTCCTTCAGGTACTCTGCGGAAATATTATTCACCTTCGTCATTTCTGCCATCTCTAGACTGCAAACTGAAGAAACAACACTTGGTGATGCATCACCGTCAATTGACGAAGATTTTCTGTGTACTACAACCCCAGGTGGCAACAAACAGTTAGGTTGCAAACAGAAGGAAATATTTCTGTTTATGATTGTTGTCTGAAAATATTTGAAGAAACACTACAGAAGAATGTAAGGAGATGTATTTGTTCGACATTTGAATTTTTTTACCTGCTCTATTATTTTCATTCGCAAGGGATTTGCCGCCAGAGATGACAAGGGTTTGTGTTTTCAAAGGATTTTCCAAAAAGAAAAAGAAAATAATTTCGTGATTGGATGACAATGGCACATATGATTGATTGCAATTTCTAATTAGAAAGACAATATCAAATGTGCATGGCTTTACATATTCATTTGAAAAACACATATTTAAGTACACATGTAGTGAACAAACCTAGCTGTGGAATATTGTAAGCATTGTAATATTCCATTAGCTATGCATATGGTCAAATATAAATTGTTATTATTACGCCAAAGGCATTCATAGGTGGTTTGAGGCTTCCCCTTTCTGAGAGAAGACAAGGACATAAACAACGTAGATTAGTATTCATACATCGATGAAAAAATAATAATTTGATTTGATTTGTGAAGGGCTTTGTCTTAAGTACTATGAGTCAGCTTGACAAAGGACACATGCTAGTGCTCCACTCTAGAAGTTGATTTTTCGGTGTTAAAGAACCGAGAGTCTGTTAGCTTGAGTAAAATTAAGGAAATTTGAATCCTTTGGTGTTGTGGATACCGATAATTTGTTGAAATCAGAGTTGTACATGCACAGTAAATAAGAAATTTAGTATTATCATTATGAGAAACACATAAAATGGAGGAAACACAAGACTAATTGCTAGGTGCCGATGCATCTAAATCATTATGTTGCAGCCAGGGGTAAAATTGGATGGCCACCTATGCCGTCAAAGAATTTTTATTTTTATTTTTACATTGAAAAGTCAAACAATTTTTAGGTCACGTTAATTTTCTAAAATAGTGTTATTTAAACACTAATTAATTTATATATGTTTAATTATATTTAATATATATTTACATATATTAATATAATTTATATATAAAACTATATAACAATCAATTTCATATTGAAATATTCAAGACAAATGCAACAATTAATTTAAATATTTGTAAGTATTTTACAGCTAAAATTTGAAAAATGTCTACACAACCTTGAGATGGTAAACTAGTGCACATATAATATATATTATTTTGGCAGGGACAATTTGTGTCGTGTAAGAGGTGTGGGACATGCATTTATTTAATCATCACTTTTTATTGCCAACTTTCCATTCAAGTCTTTGTCTTATCTAATAAATATAACGTCGTCTTGGCATTGTAAAAAAATACCAAATCCCATGTTCCCCATATTTTTAAAACAAATTTGTTTTCTTTCAGTTGTAAGAGGGCCACATATTGATGACATACAACTAATGACAAGATAACATCGTTGACGTAGTGAACAATGGACAAGATAGCATCGTTGACTTAATGAACAATCCATATGGGTTTGTGTTAAATTGTTACTCTTAATATTGCTACTATTTTTTCTTATATGTTTACTCATATTACATTTTCTAGATGTACTTGTTGGCATTGGGAAATACCCCAAGTGTGAATATTTTGATATGCAACCTTTCATTCATTTGCAAAATAATGAAACAAACCCACAAATTATTTGAAAAACACATACTGCAAAAGCAGACACCATCACTTATATATACACACAAAAACATAGGCCGACTACGAATTATCTAAAAACAATACTGCACAATATCAGTTGTTGGATTTGTAATGTTGACAGGTAATTACATCGATATCTTTTTCCCAAACAAAATGCTCGCCAAAGAAATTCTAACAACTCTATGTTCTTTGTTCATTGGTTTACAATCATATATGTGCCGTGAATAATTTTAGAGGGGTTTTCATTTAGAAAAATAGGTCCCTTAGAAGGGTCTCGCGTTCCTCGTTCCATCTTTGAATATACCTTTTGTTATTCGTCTTGATAATATTGAATAGTACATGGTCACTTGAGTTTGATTAGATACATAAAATTTGATTTGTATTGGATTTGCATTTAGTTTTGGAATACATAAGCCTTGATTAATACGTTGTTAGTCCTCCGGTCAGCTTGAAATTTAATTATATTATTGATCAAGTATTTATTTTTATTATCCATACGTGTTCACATCTAACATATCCTTACAACACTAAGAGGCTCATTTAATTTTGCATCTTCCTTTGGCTTGCCCACCATTTCACATCATATGTGGTGGTTAAACATTACATTGGTTTACTCTCAAAACAACTAGATGATGTTGACTACTCATGTTGGTTAAATTTTGACAACTCTGGGTTCTTTGTTCATTTTCTTATAACCATATTCATGTCATCAAAAAATTTAGAGTATATTTCATTTAGGAAAGGAAGTCCCACAAAATGGTCCCAAGTTCGTCATTACACCTATGAAAACACCTTTAGTTATCTTCCCTAGCTCATTCTCCTTCACATAACCCTAGAAAGTTAATGTCTCTTATTTTCCCTATACTTCACTTGACTAGATCATACTTTCAAATTGTATGTGGATGTTAAACATTGCATTGGTCGACTCTCCAAACAACTAGATGATGTTGGATTCTCTTGTCCTCATGCCTCACCATACAGGTTGTCATCTCTTCCAACTGTTCTCCATTGACATCCATGCATTCAATAGATTTCATGCTTTTATATTTTTAGCTCATTAATAGATTATAATATTCAGACATACACATTCAATTTTTGTAATATTGTCCAACCTGGATGTTAGAAGGGTGACATGATGTGCACCGGAAAAAATCACTCTTTCGTGAATGCCTCAACCATTAGTTATGCTCAAAATCATTTCAAAATTAAATTTTTAGTAACTATGCCTATCAAACATCAACGAAATGAGAGGTCAAGATGTTATGCAAGTGGTTATTAATTGGAATAGGTTTCATATATTCCTAGTAACGAGAAAGAGAATATTTACATAGTTCCCACCAACATTTCTCACAATCCAAGACTTATCATCTGTTAATCTCCTTCTTTGTCACCCTCCTCCTCCTCCCAAGTTTATTTCCCTCATGTTTAACTTCTCGATGCATCCCCTTTGGCATTTCCATCGCACATTCCACCTATGATTGATTGTTAATTTACTTTACAAATAACAAGATCCTATAGCATGGTAAGATGAGTGCTCCAACATTCAACATTTGAACCTATATTAGATTAATGATGAATTCTCATCTCTAACTTTTGTTCATTTAAAACAATTTAGTGTTAATTACTTTTTTAAAAAATAAATCCTAATTACTTTAAAACAATTCAATACTAAGGAAAGTACTAGTCACATTGTGACACCTTTCATAATAAAGCACCATATAATACAAAATTCAATTTTAACTTATATTATCAATTTTAATTTATGTTAACAATTTTAATATATAATTATATCATAAATATCTCTTATAATGACAACAAGAGATTGTAATAGTGTGATTTGTTTATTACGCCCAAGGCATTCCCCTATTCGATTTGGGGTTATTTTCTCTAAAAATAGACAAGGACATGGACTACTTTGATGATATGATATGTGTCATTGATTTAGAGCCTAATCCTAGCCATCAAACTCTCATTCTAGAAAATTACATTTCATTTCAATAATTCAAGCTCAACCTACAAGTAGGAGGCACTAATATTATACATCGAATATATAGCCATCACGGCTTATGAAAGCACTCTTACCTGGCTACCACATTATTTTAACAAAGGAACTAAAATGTGTAGTCTATTTAAAATCCATCCTCTAGTGAACTAGGGATGCCAGGACATCTATTTACTCTTACGGTTCTACACAATTTATTGAAATGTGTATTATTTCCCACTTTTATTTGCATAACTAACGGTTTAATATTTGTGTGGTTATAGATTGAATGAAATTAGATACATGTGGAGATACATACACAACATATAATTCATCATCATTGTTGTGTGCATACTTACATATCTCCATATGTCATTGTGCATGTCAACATCATAATAAATGTGTGATTGGAAATAAGTGTTAAAATCATTTTGTATGCAACTCAAGTGGATGTTCCTCTCTAAAAGTGTGTAAAGATGTGGATAGGGATCAATAATCAATGGTTGTTTGTGCATCAACTATTTCCTAAAATTAGTTAATCTTACAACTCAAAAGGGGGCTATAAAGTGCTACAAGAAACGAGCATTGTGGTCTACCCGAGACCTTCGTATTCTTGTCATTTTTTATTTTGGCCCTTTTAAGTGTAAATTACACTCATGTGAATAACACAATCACCGCATCTAAAACTATTACAAAATATAGGGCCATCCAATATGAATGTTAAAGTTTTTTTGAGATATAATATGAATTCATAAGACATTATAAAATCACTAGAGTCATTAAACATATAAAATATTCTAGTCACTAATATGACCAACTACTAGAGGGGCTCAATTATTGATGGTTGTTCATGCATTAAGTATTCCCTACAATTAATTGAGCTTACAACTCAAAGGGGAGGATACATAGTTTTATAAGAATCAAGCATTATGGTTGGGTTTCAACAATGGAAGCTTTAGGAATTTTTTTCATTTCTAAATTTGGCCCCTATAGTTTCAAATCACACTCATGTGAAAAGTGTGATCGAGACCAAGATTATAAATAAGAGCGCATATAGTAGATATTATTCGAGGATGGAAAATTTGAGTTTTGGAAAAGGTGTGGAACATGCATACATTTAGTTTATACTATTTTATTTATAACTTTCCATTCATGTCTTCATCTTATCTACCATGAACATACAACAAAAAGGAGGGTTACAAAGTGCTACAAGAAGAAAGCATTGTGGTTATGTTTTGAACTTGGAACCTATTGGATTTTACACATTTGCTTTGGACCCTTTAGTGCAACTTGCACACATGTGAATAGTTCAAGTGACATTGAGACCATAAAGTAGAGAATATATGGTAGATATTGTTAAGGTAGGAACAATCTAAGCCGTGGAATAGGTGCAAAAATGCATGAATATAATTTCCACCACCTTTTATTGACTTCCTATTCATGTCTTTGTATTATCCAACAAATTAAACATTTTACAAATGATGAGCTTGATGCTAAAAATAAATATATAGGAAAGCTCATTTTATACCGATATTAAAATAAATAAAATCGTAATAAGATAACATATATAAATAACGAACCCCATTTTATGTTGGTGGCCGATGATGGACAACACCACTAGGATTGTTGATGAGATAAATCCTAAATGTTATGTTAATATCTAGTGATAAACATTAATCAAAAATCTGAATGGACTCGCTACCCTAAGATGTGAGGTCTAGTCAACATATTTGTCTCTTAAGTGTCATGTGAGTCACACATGTGAAATACCATTTAATTTCCACATTTTAATTTCTAAAATTCCATTCATTTCCTTGTATTATATTATGTCATTCACTCAATGACCTTGAAGTAGAAAATAAAATAAAATGAAAAATATCAAATCCCATTTCATGGATGTCACCATCTTTGGTGTGTCGATAGCCCTAGTGCATGCAAAATTGGATTTCCATGTTGCCAATCAAAATATAGACAACAACTATGGGTGATTGATGTGAGCATTATTTTCTCCTTTCATATGAAAAATGAGTTAGACTATTAAAGTGTGGAGGATATTGGATTTTAATTATGTGTAGTTTATTCAAGCTCAACACGACACTCTCAACTGAGGGCCCTCATTCTTGGCCATTTGCTAACTTATATTAGATTCCACCCAATTTTAATTTTGACCCCTTTAGGTTAAAATCACACTCAAATCAATAAAGTAAGCCAAGTGGAGATGATAATGTGGCACACACACAAAAGATTTTATTTTTGTAGCAACAATTTGAATCGTGGAATATGTGTGGGACATGCAAGTATTTAATTCCCACTTTTTTAAAATTTACATTCATGTCTTTATCTTTACCTAACAAATTAATTTTTGTCCAATCAAAGCCTTAACATCATAAAACAATAAAATATTAAAAAAAAAAGCCCATTTTATGCCAATGTTCACTGACAAATGATATAATCATGAGTATTAATGAAGGAAACCCTAATCATTATGTTGATAACTACTTAGAAACCCTTATCATAAATGTGTATTGAATATCTACTTCGGGATGCCAAGTCAACTCTATACATCCTTGTCTCTTAACTATGCCTTGATTTAGGAAAGTGAGTTCCCCTCACATCTACATATGATGTAACTACTTTATAACCACAAGGGATAAAATTACAAGAAACAACTATTGACATTGGCGGATTGAATAACCACTCCTTTGGTTATGAGATATCCGTAATATACATTTCGTTAAGCACTTGCAGACACCACACCCCATTTTCCATCATGAAATTGACCAAAAATACATGTGGTTATAACAAAAAAATTCACTTTGGTTACCCAAAATGTTTTCCCAACCCTTTGTATTCTCCCCTAAAATCTCATATTCATCGCCCATCTTCCACACACGGTAAATTTATCCCTCTAATTTTACTTCTTCGATACATCCCCTTCGGTATTTCCATCATTGATATCATGTGTGATTTCTAGTTTCTATTCTCTACAATGAATTTGATGTCTATTAGATATTGGTGTGGAAAATCAGCTATACATTTCATATTATATTTATTTGAGATTCACGTAATATAATACAACTAAATTGATGTCATATCCCAAATTCACCCCTCGAGCTAATTTGGATAACCTACATAATCTTCTCATGTTGGAGCAAACATAAATGATGGAAGGAAAAAAAAAAAAAAAATTTGGGGGCCCCTCTGGTTTCTCTCTAACTTCCCCATCTAAGAGAAATTCAAACAAGTTGAAAAAATTGCAAAAAATGCAAAAAATTCGGCCTATACTAGTGTATTGCAGCAAAAGTGGGTTTTTGGAGCCCGGGTTGCTGTGATTACATGTAGGACATCTAGGACCGACATGGCCGAAATGGAAAATTTGCAAAGAAATCAGAAAAAGTAGTTTTTGGAGCCCTGGACACCTTTGGTACACACAGAAATCGAGACCCGCATGGCTGAATTGGCCGATTTGCAAAGAAATCAGAAAGCGGGTTTTTGGAGCCCAAGCCGCACAAGTATGCATGGGACAGTTGGGACCCAAAATACCCAACTTGTCCAATTTTGTAAGGAAATCCAAAGGATGCGAGAGTGAAAGTGGTCAACGACCCTCACGCCCGATCAACATTGGGACAAGTGAGACGCCAGGACCTAATTTTGTCAAAAATGCTAATAAGAAGGAGACTTGCGGGTGGATCGGAGATTTATTTTTGTGGCAACCGGGACACCAAGACCTGAAATACCTGATATAGTTGCATGCAAGGGAATACAGTGAAAATCAGATCCCGAACTTCAAACGGCCATAACTTTTGACCTCAAGCTCTGATTTTCAAAAACAAATGACTTTTCAGAATGGGAAAAATGTCCTTTGCCTCAAGAAAAGTGGATTTATTAATTTTATGATGGTAGATATATAAAAATAAAAAAATCTTCAGCTCTAGTCAATTAAAAACTCACGCTGTCAAATGACAAAAATGCCCAGAAAACCCAAAATAGTTGCCCGTACTCAGAAGGCCATAACTTTTGCATTTCTCAGCAACAACACACAAAATTGGTACTATTGGAATCATGTTTCTGATACCGATGCAAAGAAATAAATAAATTTATACTTTTATGAGAAATAAATGGTGATTTTTTAGAAAACGTCCCAGGTTCAAAATATTGTTTTATTTGGTAGTTGGGATGCATTCAAAGATGGAACATGGGTTGACATTTGTCACTACTGCAAGTCGTGAGATAGTATGGGGGGAATTTTACAAGAAATAAAAAATCATCTCACTTCATCTAGTACATCTTTCAAGTGGTTCAAGGACATATTTTGGGATTTTCATTTTCCTCTCTCTCTCTCATTGTGTGTGTTCTAAAATTTCTATAAATTGGAGTGTTCAGATCATTATCAAAGGTAGATAGTTTTTAAGTAGAAAAACTCTATCAAATTTGCTTTATGAATTCAATGTCCTACAAGACCTTGTAATGGACTCCTTTCATTGTGATCTAGACCCTTATCTTGTAATAGATTGGACTATGCATTCTTATGAAGCAATAGATGCAAGTTTGTGGATGTATCTTCCCCTACTATGTTTGCTTGCATTCCTCTTGCCATTTCAATCTCATTGCATATATATCATGTTTATCTTATGTTATTGCAGGGATCCATTATCATTGTGTGTGCATGAAATATTTTTCTGAATGCAATTGATAGATTGTGGAGAATTGTTATCACCCCTTCTAGTTTGCATTTTTTCTCTCCTTTTCACACATTGGAAGAATATTCTCATTCTCTCCTTTTCTGGTGTATCACCACTTTAGTGTAGGCTTTGTTTTCATGCATTCTCTATCCCTAGTCACTTGGAAATTTATATTAGGATAGATAGTTTTGCCTCCATTAGAGCATATTGTGGTAGGTAGTTTAGGAGCAAGAACCAGCTTTCTTTGGAGGTCTATCTTAAGAAGCAAGTCCCACAACTTGGAGATAGTACCCATGTTATCCAATCACACTATGATATCAAGCACACACAATTGTGCAAACCATAGGTTGTTGTGATTCGGTGATAACAATGTCATCTAACACAAATAAATGGGAAATTGACATAAGATATAATGAAGTTATTAATAAATGTGGTATGTGAAAAATATAAAATGACAACCTTAAAATTGAAATCTACCATTTTATTTTAAATTGATATATTTATTAAATATTCTATTTATTCTTAATTTTTTTCTAGATACTTGTACCATACTAGCATACATATCTTAAATAAAAATATCTAAAATACATCAAGAGATATCAAATTTGAAGTACTGTATTGGATTTTTCTCATAGGTTAGACATGTTGGGCCTTGATATGCATATCTCTCAACATATTATAGATATTTATATTTAATATATCTATGATAGTTATGCATATCAATATAATTTATATGTAAATAAATATATGAATGAGAGTCAAAGTTATAAATTATAATAAAAATAATTTATAAAAAAATCATGTAATTTATAGCTAAGAAAATAAGCGTGTAACAAAAAAGTAAATTTAAATCTTCATAGATCGAATGAGTGATTATTGATCCTATTTATAAAGGAATTGAAATGACACTTATATGCTTTAATATAATAGGACTATTATGAGGCCAAAATACAAAATAGGTTGTATGAAAATTATGAAATAATTTTTTTTTATTAGGTTCAGGTTATAAGAGGACAGTTGCGAGGCGTCGGAGAAGATTATCGATCTATTAAAATCGCCTCAAATTTCAAATTCAATATTACATCTTCGTTACTTTCCTCAACAAGGTTCTAAAGTTCTTGTTTAAGAAATTTCATTAGCTTGTCGAACATGACTCCGTTAATCCCGGTTTAAAAAGGAATTATTTAAGGACCCTTAAATTAATTAAAACCCCCTTTTCTTTTATTTAAAACAAATTATAATAATACAAGACTCACACTTTGTAATTCAAGGTCATAAACATATAATGATTAATTGCTTGCTAGAAGGGGTCAAGTGTACACTATCTTGCTAGTTTTCCACCCCCCTTTCTTTTTATTTCTAATTGTCATTCCACAAATAAATTAACCCCATCACTTAAGTGATGTAGGGTGCATCCTCCACCCTTGGATCTAAATTTTTCCAACCCTTAGATTTAGGCTTGGCAAGGAAACCCTAGAAATCTCTATGGATTGCCATATAATTTATCTCTTTTTATTTAATTTCTTTTCTACACCCAAAACCCTCATTTCTTTTGCTCTTTGCTTGCAGGTTAAGGGAGAAAAGGAGGAGAAGGCCAATCTATGGAGGCCATTACAGCCATGGGAGCTTTACTCAACAATTTTTTTTTTTCAGCTCTCAGATCTTTAATGGAGGAGTTTTTTTTTTGTAAGATCTACTCGATTTTGGGATTGTTTTGGATTTCCCCAAACCCTGGGCGCGGATTTTAGTATATATATATATATATTCATATATATATATATATATATATGTATATATGTATATATGTATATATATATATATATGTATGTATATATGTATATATGTATATATATATATATATATATATGTATATATATATATATATATATATATATATATATATATATATATGAAACAGGTGTTTGTGGTTTAGTAGAAAGGGCCGGGGAGAGGCGGTTTTCCGGGCCGCCGCATAGCGTAGTATATAATGGCATTTTTTTTTTTTTTTTTTTTTTTTTGCGCTTACATATTATACAGTGGGACAATAAAGGGGGGGGGGCGCCGACCCCATCCCCACCCCATATGGTATATGGGTTGGGGGTGGGGTCGGCGCCCCTCCCCCAACCATGAACCATCGAAAAAGCAGCCCCAAATATATTATTATATTTTTTAAATTTATATGGCTTTATTTTTTATTTTGTATATATATATATATTTGTATATATATTTATATATAATTATATTTATATATATATATATATATATATATATATATATATATATATATATATATATATATATATATATATATATATATATATATACACACACATGTGTGAATGTGTATGGCACAATTTTTTTAAAAATAATAAAAGAAATTTACATTTTTGTTAAAATAAATATATTTTAATAATAACTTATCTTATCATTATTAAAATATTTTCATTATTGAGAGTATTAAATATTACATTTTTATCAAATAATAATAAACATAGAAGGAAATATTGACAAGTTATAAACTTGTTTTAATCCTCTTTTCTCTTAGGAATTGATAATTGCATATAAGGTAGAAACAAGTAAATTTCATTTCTTTAACCAATGTTGAAATAATTTGCAATGAGATCCAAATAAGAACTCTTACTATAATTTAATATTTAGTCTACTTGTTGTCCAAAGTAGAAGTAATTGTATTTCAAATTTCTATCTATCAACAAGAAGGAACTAGCTTTTACTACACATATCATTTGATTAATACAATGAAATAAAACCAACATTTCACAAGAAGGTATTTACAACCATTTTCCCATTAGTATATTCACAAGATTATCACAAGCCTTTTTTTTTGTACATATCATTTCTTTATTTCCTTACAATCTTTTCAATAATGTAAACATCTTTCAAGTAAAATTTGCATTCAACCATGTGACTTTTGGTGCAATATAGATTACAATGTCCTTTATTTTGAATGAAAACAAGATGATACAACTTTCTTTCTCATACAAATTTACAACAAAATAATGTATATAAGGGAAATGGAAAGAGTCTTCACAAGCTCCAAGGTGTTCTTCATCCATGCTCCAAGTTCCAAGTAGCTCAAATCACAACCAAGATAGGGGGAGAGGCAACACTCTCCTCCCAACCAAAACTCAATGGAGAAGAGAAGCAATCTCCTCCATTGACCCCCGAGCCCCAAACACAACACAATGAAGGGTGGTCTCCAACTCAAGGCAACAACACTTGCTTCCACAATACAATTTTCTTCACAACATTCAAGGTTAAAAAAAAAAAAAAAAGGAAACACAAATAACACAATACTTTTCACAACAAGGCTTTCATCCAAGCCAACAAGAGAAGGAACTATGGGAAAGTTTTCCTTATGCCTCCCCATTGAGATGAGATGCCCATCCAAACCCTCCACAATAAAACTCAAGCCCCTATGACTCTTATGCCTCCCTCAAGTACCCCTTTTTCCTCCCATACTCTTATACCTCCCTCCTCTTATGGCTCCCTCAAGGACAAGGTAAGAATGTGAACATTCTTACCCAAGATGGGCATCCCTCTCAAACTCCCTCCACAATTTCCTAATTCTACTCTTATGCCTCCCTCATGAGTTTTCCCATAGACCTCTCCTACACTACATTAAGCATTCTATCCATTTTTCCACAATACACAAAAGTAAACATACATTTTCCACAAATTTAAGCATAGAAACAACAACAATAAGAAAGAAAAAAAGGGAGAAGGTTTCCTACCTCTCCATTGGAGAAGCCTAAACCAAGAACTTTGTCCAAGCTCCCTCCAAAACAATCCAAGCATGCAAGTCCAAGCTTTCTCTTTCTTTCTCCAATTCTTTCCTTTCCAAAAAAAAAAAACAAAAAGAACTTCCAAAAAAAACTCCAACCCCTCAACAAGAGAGGAAATTTCCATAAATAGACAAAAGGAAAAGGGTGAGGGTGATGTGGCTCCATGTAGGATGCCACATCACACATCCTCAAACCACCTCCCATAGTCAACTCAACTCCCAAAACACAATAAATGGGTGGTTGGGTTGAATGACATCTCTTTTCCACATCCATCCCTTCCCATGTGTCTTAAGGCACAATTAAATGCAAATGGAAGAAAAGTGCACTCCAAAGTCATATTTCCCTTCCCAAAACAATAAATAATCCCCTTTTTGGCTTCCCAACCCATAGATATGGTTGGTAAGGGGTTTTGGGAAGTGTGGGACATGTTCAACTTGTCCCACAAGTCCCCCAAAATTGCCCTAAATCTCAAATTCGAGATTCAAAGGATTTGGAGTGGTCAACACTCAAAACAAGCATTCAATACAAGAGGAAAACACAAGGCTCAAGGAGCCAACCATCAAAATTAATTACACCTACTAGACTTCCTCCAAAACTTAAAAATTAAACAAGATGTTAAATTAATCTAAACATACTTAGCAAAAGTAATAAAAAAAAAAAACATCACAAATGAAATCATCTACTAAAGTAAGTTAAAACAAGTAAATAAAATTCTTAACCCCTTGGTCACATTAGAAAATTTCCCCCTCATGGAAATTTTTCTTAACAACATAAAAAAACAAAAGTAACACAATACAATTCACTAGTTGCCTTGACGACCAAATGTTGTAACCACCCGACATCCTGTTGTGTTTGGTTCCCAATCCCCCTTTAGGTTGTGATCATGTTGTGTTTCCTGCAAAATACAAAATACCTCCTTCGGCCTTGCGGCCATGTTAAAATGTCCAAAATAACCATATGCATGAAATTTATTAACATCTATACGTAATTCAATTATCCATTATTTCAAGGTTTAAATCACAACTTAATCATGCATTCCATCATTATCCAAAGTTATAGTAATGTAAATTCAACAACTACATTCTACTTATCATGGCAAAGAAATCCAATGTTAGAACACATGCAATATATCCATATAAAAATAATATCGGTATCCAATAGTCTGTCCATGAGTCAGTGTAGATCATACTGAAAACAAAATCCAATCATAACCCAAATGCATCTACTCACAAAACATCATGCTAATCAACGTAAGTATAAGTCATGTCCATATCCAAAAGTCTGCATAACTCAAAATGATAATCAACTAAGTGTCATAGGGAAGTGGGCATTACATCCCCCTCCCCTTAGACTAGACTTCCTCCTGGAAGTCACTGAAATAAGTGTGGAAACTGAGCTCGCAATGATGTAGCATCCTCCCAAGTAGCAGCAGTCTCATCGCACTGTCCCATCGAACCCGAACTCCGATCAATCTCTCTCGCCTCGAAGGCCAGTGGTCCCGCGCTCTAGAATACGTATGGGCTCCACCATCACCTGCCCCTGATCCTGCACCTGCAATGAGGTCCAATCTAATACATGAGAAGGATCTGCTACATATTTCCTAAGAACAGACACATGAAACACGTCATGGACGCGAGACAAGCTAGGTGGCAATGCTAGGCGATAGGCCAAGGGACCGAGGTGCTCCAAGATCTCGAAGGGACCCACAAACCTAGGAGCAAGCTTAGAACCTTTTCCATAACGGATAGGGCTCTTATGCGGTCTGACACGAAGAAACACCTTCGATCCCACCTCAAAACTGCGATCTGTCCTATGTTGGTCCGCATACTTCTTCTGTCTATCCTGTGCCTCCTGCAATCTCTGTCTGATCAAGGTAACCTGCTGCTCCATGTCCTGTAATAATGCTGGCCCAAGGGAAACCCTGTCCTCAATCCTGTCCCAACTAAGAGGTGTCCTGCACTCTCTGCCATATAATGCCTGAAAAGGAGCCATGCCTATAGAACTCTGGAAACTATTATTATAAGCGAACTCTACCAAATACAGATACTCCTCCCATCTCGACTGATGATCCATCACGTACATCCTGAGCATGTCCTCCAAAATCTGATTCACCCTCTCTGTCTGTCCATCTGTCTCAGGGTGATAAGCTGTGCTGAAATTAATCCTCGTCCCGAGGGCATGCTGCATGGTGGTCCAGAAATGGGAAGTGTACAAAGGGTCGCGGTCGCATATGATCTTCCGCGGAATCCCATGTAGTCTGACAATCTCATCAAGATATACTCGTGCCACCGCACTAGCCGTATAGGTAGTCTTCACTGGGGAAAA
Source organism: Taxus wallichiana var. yunnanensis (assembly GCA_018340775.1). NCBI lineage: Eukaryota > Viridiplantae > Streptophyta > Pinopsida > Cupressales > Taxaceae > Taxus > Taxus wallichiana. Next base: position 892,906,310 of record CM031242.1, read on the forward strand.
ATGAGCTACCTTCGTCAATTTATCCACCGTGACCATGATGGCGTCGTGGTGGTATCTCGACGTCGGCAACCCAACAATGAAATCCATAGAAATGGTGTCCCACTTCCACTCTGGTATGGCGTGAGGATAGAGGAGGCCAGCTGGATGTTGGTGCTCGGCCTTCACCCTCTGGCACTCTAAACAACGTGACACAAATGAAGCTACATCTCTCCGAAGTCCTCTCCAAAAATACAACTGTCTCAAGGTGGCGTGCATCTTCTTCACCCCGGGATGGGCTGAATACGGTGCACGATGAGCCTCTGTCAAAATGTCATGTCTCAAGCCTCCATCTCTAGGAACATATACCCGACCTCTGTGTCTGAGAAGACCATCTGCCTCTAGTGAAAATCCATCAAACCTCCCCTCAAGAGGTCTCTGAGACTCAATCTCTGCTCTGGCTGCAAGGTAGAAACTATCCTGAGGAAGCCGGCTGCAAGATCCTACCCAAATCTGCCCACCGAGGTGGCCATAGCCACATGTCTCCGTCTACTCAAGGCATCTGCAACCACATTCTCCTTCCCTTCACATGCTCTATCTCCATGTCATACTCACAAAGTAACTCCATCCAACGCCGCTGACGAGCGTTGAGATTGGGCTGCGTGAAGAGGTGGCGAAGACTCAAGTGATCAGTCCTGAGTGTAAATCTCGGCCAAGAAGAAAATGTCTCCACCGCACTAAGGCATGTACCACTGCTGCAAGCTCAAGGTCATGGGTCGGATAATTGAGCTCATAATCTTTGAGTTTGCGAGACTCAAAGGCAACTACTCTACCCTCCTGCATTAGCACTCCTCCAAGTCCTGCCAAGGAAGCATCTGTGCAAACGTAAAACTCTCCATGAGGATCTGGCACTGCAAGAATAGGTGCTCTCGTAAGGCATTCCTTCAGTGTACTGAAGGCCTACTCACATCTATCTGACCATAAAAACTTCTTCCCTTTCCGCTGAAGAGAAGTGATAGGGTGCGCAATCCGAGAAAAATCCTGAACAAACCTCCTGTAGTACCCTGCTAGACCCATGAAACTACGCACCTCGGTCACACTAGTGGGTGCTGGCCAATCCATGATGGCTCGAATCTTGGAAGGATCGACTGCGATACCTTCCCCAGAAATAATGTGGCCCAAATACTGCACCTCAGGCTGAAAGAACGCACACTTCTCCAAGTTCCCGTAAAGGCGTTGTTCGCGAAGACACTGAAGAACCTGGCGAAGGTGCTCCTCATGCTCCTCACGTGTGTGTGAGTAAATAGAATGTCATCAAGGAAGATGAGCATGAAGTGATCAAGGAAGGTCCTGAATACCCCATTCATCAAACTCATAAACACTGCGGGGCATCACAAACCAAAAAGGTACCACTGTGAACTCGTAGTGGCCATATCTCGTGCGGAAAGCTGTCTTGTGAATATCCGTCTCCGCAATCCTGAGCTGATGGTATCCTGACTTAAGATCTATCTTAGAGAAAACTGTAGCCCCCTTCATCTGATCAAATAAATCATCAATGCGTGGAAGGGGGTAACGATTCTTGATCGTTACTTTATTCAAATTGATGGTAGTCAATACACAACCGAAGAGATCCATCCTTCTTCTTCACGAAGATGACTGGTGCACCCCAAGGGGATACACTAGGACGAATTAGGCCTTTCTCCAGAAGGCCCTCAAGCTGCAACTTGAGCTCACATAACTCAGGTGTAGTCATCCGATAGGGTGCTCGTGAGATAGGCTCGCGCCCAGAACTAGATCTATATGGAAGTCGATCTCACGTGGGGGAGGTAATCCCGGTAGCTCCCCTGGGAACACATCAGCAAACTCTGATAAGATGGGATGGTCATCGAGGGAAGGTCCTCTTGACTCATCCTCTGATCTGTCACTGACCGTAATAGCAAACAATTGACAACCCCGTCGCGCACACCGCTTAAGCCTACGCATAGCGGAGATGGTGCGAATGGATACGACCCTCCTAACTCCCCGATATCACCGACTCTACCCAAGATCATCTATGCAAGCAATAGTCTTATGGTAACAATCCACTCTAGCTCTGTGAGCGGACAACCAATCCATGCCTAAAATGATGCCATAAGATCCTAATGGAAGGATCCGAAGATCAGAAGTAGTGGTGAAGGGTCCCAAATCCACTACACACTCCTTAACTAAGGAGTCTACAGAAATTTTGGCTCCAGAAGCCATCTCAACGTCCCAACTACGGCCTTGCCTAACTGCCACCAGCCTACAACGCTCTACTAAGGATGGTGCAATAAAAGAATCAGAAGAACCAGAATCAAATAATATAGAGGTGGAAATACCACCAATACTACCTGTCGTCTCAATCACAATACTGATGCTCAGCCTGGCGGTTCTCGACCGCTGCGTAGATCCGATGACTCCGTGCCATATCTCCAACAGTAGGCTCTGAGCTCTGTGTCTTACCCTTGGTAGGGTTATGTGGGCAATCTCTCCAAAGATGTCCAACAACACCGCAACCATAACAGCTACCTGGTCCTCTCCAGTGGGAAGCAGCTCCAGCTGGTACTCTAGATGACTGAGATACAGATCCTGACGATCCGGCTATGGACTGCTGAGGTCTCTGCTGACGAGCTCCTGCTGACTGAGCTCTCGGTGCACCCTGTGTCCTGATGGGACCCCTAGGAGGAGGCCCCATACTACGTCCTCTCTGTGCATCGAATCTCTGAGGAGGTCGGTAAGGTGGGCGGGTCTGCTGCCGCGCCGCGCTTCTGTGTGGTGGCTCGAATGAAGCTTGCCTCGAACTCTCGTCCACCACGCGGAGGAGGAACTCGACCCTTCGACTATCATCCCGCATCTGCTGGATACGGCTCTGAACTCTGTCTCTAGCCTGCTGTGTCTTTCCCCGTGTCTCCTCTGCAATATAGGCCTTCTCCACGGTCTCTGCTAATGTCTGTGGGCAGTGAATGCGCACTGCGCCACCTAAATCTAAAGTTCAGGCCCCGGATGAACCTGTGAATCCGTACCTGCTCATCCTGCATATAGTCGACGTACTGGAGTAGGTCCAGAAATCGACTCTCATACTCAGCTACTGTCATCGATGCCTGACGGAGGTCATGAAACTCGTCTATCCGCTGCTGAATAAATCTCCTGGGTAAATACCTACTCCTGAAACGCTCCTCAAATAACTCCCAGGTAACCGTCTCTGAGTCAACATGGAGCTTCTGCTCCTCGGTCCTCCACCAGACTCCTGCTCCATCCTTCAGAAGATGGATCGCAACACGAGCTTTCGTGTTGCTACTACAAGGACAGAGCTTGAAGCATCCGCTCAAGCTCACCAACCAGGCCTCTGCCTGAAAACCGCCTGTATCACCCGAATAGTGAGATGGTCGTAGCTTCAGGATCTCCCTGATATGGTCTGCAGCTGATGTATGACGAATCCTAGATCTCTCTGTATGCTCCTCCCTCTGTCTAGGGCTCCGAGACCTGTCCCTATGTCCTGAGATCCTGTCCCCATGTCCTCTCTGTGGTGACTCTGCCCTAACCGACTCCGCATGGAAGTTCTCTACCCTATGCTCCTCGCTATGTCGAGGGGATGCCTGGGCATCTACTGATGGCTCCAAACTATGTCTAGCAAGTCGTCCTCCCAAGGGCTCTCCGCGTATAGCGGCATTGACATCCTGGAGTGTCTGCAAGATCTGAGGTAGAAGAGCTGCTACGGCCTGCTCTGGCGGTGGTATGTCTAGGTCTATATGAAGAGACCCCTCACCCAATCCGCGCCTCCCTACACTGATCAAGGCGAGAGTTAGTTCATTGTTCTAGGTCTTGTGTCAGTTTTCTAAATTTGTTGTTTACTATAATTATCAACATTGTGGTTTTATATTTTAAAAGAATCAACTCTGTACTAAGTTAAATGTTCCTGTTTTCGTGTGCTCTGCGTGTGCCCAAGGGTCCAAGCTTCGAACCCCTGGCTCTGATACCAAGTGTAACGCCCCGTAGGACTATTCGCATGAGGCCAAAATACAAAACAGGTTTAGAGAGAGAAAATTATGAAATAATTTTTTTTGATTAGGTTCAGGTTATAAGAGGACAGTTGCGAGGCGTCGGAGATGATTATCGATCTATTAAAATCACCTCAAATTTCAAATTCAATATTACATCTTCGTTACTTTCCTCAACAAGGTTCTAAAGTTCTTGTTTAAGAAATTTCATTAGCTTGTCAAACATGACTCCGTTAATCCCCGGTTACAAAAAGGAATTATTTAAGGACCCTTAAATTAATTAAAACCCCTTTTTTTTTTTTATTTAAAACAAAATTATAATAATACAAGACTCACACTTTGTAATTCAAGGTCATAAATATATAATGATTAATTGCTTGCTAGAAGGGGTCAAGTGTACACTATCTTACTAGTTTTCCACCCCCTTTTCTTTTTATTTCTAATTGTCATTCCACAAATAAATTAACCCCATCACTTAAGTGATGTAGGGTGCATCCTCCACCCTTGGATCTAAATTTTTCCAACCCTTAGATTTAGGCTTGGCAAGGAAACCCTAGAAATCTCTATGGATTGCCATATAATTTATCTCTTTTTATTTATTTTCTTTTCTACACCCAAAACCCTCATTTCTTTTGCTCTTTGCTTGCAGGTTAAGGGAGAAAAGGAGGAGAAGGCCAATCTATGGAGGCCATTACAGCCATGGGAGCTTAACTCAACAAATTTCGGCTCAGATCTTTAATGGAGGAGTTTTTTTTTTTTGTAAAGATCTCGCTCTCAGTTTGGATTGTTTTGGATTTCCCAAAACCTCGGGGCGCATGGATTTAGTATATATATATATATATTATATATATATATATATATATATATATATATATATATATATATATATATATATATATATGTATATATATATGTATATATATATATATAATATATATATATATATATATGTATGTATATATATATATATATATATATATATATATATATATATATATGAAACAACAATGTTGTGGCCAGTAAAGGCCGTGGGAGGGCGGTTTCACACACAGGCGCACACAATGCATGGTGCAAGGTGTATATAATGGCCGAGTTTTTTTTTTTATTAAATTTTTTTGTATTATACATAATGCAGGGATAGTTAAATGGGGGAGGGGCGCCGACCCCATCCCCACCCCATATGGTATATGGGTTGGGGGTGGGGTCGGCGCCTCCCCCAACCATTGAGCCCAAAATATATGTAGGCCTGCTGCTTTGCTGCCGCAGCAGCCGCTTCAATTTCATTTTTTTTTTTTTTTTTCAAAATAAATCATTTATATTATTTTTTTTATATTTATATATATTATATATATATTATATATTATATATGTGTGTATATATATATATATATATATATATATATATATATATATATATATATATATATATATATATACACACACACACAGAATGGCAACAACAAATTTTTTTTTTTAAAATAATAAAAGAATTTACATTTTGTTAAAAAAATTTAATATATTTTAATAATAACTTAATCTTATCATTATTAAAATATTTTCATTATTGAGAGTATTAAATATTACATTTTTATCAAAATAATAATAAACATAGAAGGAAATATTGACAAGTTATACACTTGTTTTAATCCTCCTTTCTCTTAGGGAATGATAATTGTTGCATATAATGTAGAACAAGTAAATTTCATTTCTTTAAACAATGTTGAAATAATTTGCAATGAGACCCAAATAAGAAATTCTTACTACCATTTAATATTTAGTCTACTTGTTGTCCAAAGTAGAAGTAGTTGTATTTCAAATTTCTATCTATCAACAAGAAGGAACTAGCTTTTACTACACATATCATTTGATTAATACAATGAAATAAAACCAACATTTCACAAGAAGGTATTTACAACCAATTTTCCCATTAGTATATTTACAAGATTATCACAAGCCTTTTTGTACATATCATTTCTTTATTTCTTACAATCTTTTCAATAATGTAAACATCTTTCAAGTAAAATTTGCATTCAACCATGTGACTTTTGGTGCAAATATAGATTACAATGTCCTTTATTTTTGAATGAAAACAAGATGATACAACTTTCTTTCTCATACAAATTTACAACAAAATAATGTATATAAGGGAAATGGAAAGAGTCTTCACAAGCTCCAAGGTGCTCTTCATCCATGCTCCAAGTTCCAAGTAGCTCAAATCACAACCAAGATAGGGGGAGAGGCAACACTCTCCTCCCAACCAAAAACTCAATGGAGAAGAGAAGCAATCTCCTCCATTGACCCCCGAGCCCCAAACACAACACAATGAAGGGTGGTCTCCAACTCAAGGCAACAACACTTGCTTCCACAATACAATTTTCTTCACAACATTCAAGGTTAAAAAGAAGAAACAAAAAGGAAACACAAATAACACAATACTTTTCACAACAAGGCTTTCATCCAAGCCAACAAGAGAAGGAACTATGGGAAAGTTTTCCTTATGCCTCCCCATTGAGATGAGATGCCCATCCAAACCCTCCACAATAAAACTCAAGCCCCTATGACTCTTATGCCTCCCTCAAGTACCCCTTTTTCCTCCCATACTCTTATACCTCCCTCCTCTTATGGCTCCCTCAAGGACAAGGTAAGAATGTGAACATTCTTACCCAAGATGGGCATCCCTCTCAAACTCCCTCCACAATTTCCTATTCTACTCTTATGCCTCCCTCATGAGTTTTCCCATAGACCTCTCCTACACTACACATTAAGCATTCTATCCATTTTTCCACAATACACAAAAGTAAACATACATTTTCTACAAATTTAAGCATAAAAGCAACAACAATAAGAAAGCAAAAAGGGAGAAGGTTTCCTACCTCTCCATTGGAGAAGCCTAAACCAAGAAGCTTTGTCCAAGCTCCCTCCAAAACAATCCAAGCATGCAAGTCCAAGCTCCTCTTTCTTTCTCCAATTCTTTCCTCTCCAAAAAAAAAAAAAAAGAACTTCCAAAAAAACTCCAACCCCTCAACAAGAGAGGAAATTTCCATAAATAGACAAAAGGAAAGGGTGAGGGTGATGTGGCTCCATGTAGGATGCCACATCACACATCCTCAAACCACCTCCCATAGTCAACTCAACTCCCAAAACACAATAAATGGGTGGTTGGGTTGAATGACATCTCTTTTCCACATCCATCCCTTCCCATGTGTCTTAAGGCACAATTAAATGCAAAAGGAAGAAAAGTGCACTCCAAAGTCATATTTCCCTTCCCAAAACAATAAATAATCCCCTTTTTGGCTTCCCAACCCATAGATATGGTTGGTAAGGGGTTTTGGGAAGTGTGGGACATGTTCAACTTGTCCCACAAGTCCCCCAAAATTGCCCTAAATCTCAAATTCGAGATTCAAAGGATTTGGAGTGGTCAACACTCAAAACAAGCATTCAATACAAGAGGAAAACACAAGGCTCAAGGAGCCAACCATCAAAATTAATTACACCTACTAGACTTCCCTCCAAAACTTAAAAATTAAACAAGATGTTAAATTAATCTAAACATACTTAGCAAAAGTAATAAAAAAAAGACATCACAAATGAAATCATCTACTAAAGTAAGTTAAAACAAGTAAATAAAATTCTTAACCCCTTGGTCACATTAGAAAATTTCCCCCTCATGGAATTTTTTTCTTAACAACATAAAAAAAAAAAAACAAAAGTAACACAATACAATTCACTAGTTGCCTTGACGACCAAATGTTGTCAGAACCACCCGACATCTGTTGTGTTTGGTTCCCAATCCCCCTTTAGGTTGTGATCATGTTGTGTTTCTGCAAAATACAAAATACCTCCTTCGGCCTTGCGGCCATGTTAAAATGTCCAAAATAACCATATGCATGAAATTTATTAACATCTATACGTAATTCAATTATCCATTATTTCAAGGTTTAAATCACAACTTAATCATGCATTCCATCATTATCCAAAGTTATAGTAATGTAAATTCAACAACTACATTCTACTTATCATGGCAAAGAAATCCAATGTTAGAACACATGCAATATATCCATATAAAAATAATATCGGTATATCAATAGTCGTCCATGAGTCATGCTAATCAATTTGTAGATCATACTCGAAAACAAAATCCAATCATAACCCAAATGCATCTACTCACAAAACATCATGCTAATCAACGTAAGTATAAGTCATGTCCATATCCAAAAGTCTCGCATAACTCAAGTGACCCTAAGTGATTGCCATGTATCATCCTAGGTTATTTAGGAATAAAAATCATTCAAGTAACTTCAAGAGCAAAGTGTTCAACAATGGAAGTTTGAGCCATTTTGAGAAGGGCTATCATCATCCTTCCAAAGAAAAGTGCATCATCCCTAGTTTTAGAACAACAAATCTTAAAGTAAGAAGAAGAAGTTTCCATTATTCGTTGAGAAAGTAAATTTTGTAAGGAAGGTTGGTGCCTTCATATTCGAAGAGATCGGTGTCTCTCTTTGAGTTGGTGCTTAGAAAAATGGGTGGGTGCTCCCGTAGGTTGGTTCCTACAAAACTGTAATTTGGGGATTGGTGTCTCCAGTAGGTTGGTGCCTACAAATTTTTGAGAAATATATATAAAGAAAGAAGTTTCTCCGTGGTTTTCTCCGAAAGGGTTTCCATGTATATATGTGTCTACTTGCATTAAGTTTTGTGTTCTTTGATTGATTTGATATATTCACATTGCTCATGATTATAGATCTAAGTTTAAGTATTGAAGTTTGAAATAATATCATAATACTGATTCACCCCCCCTCTCAGTATTATCTTGTGCTCAACAATTGGTATCAGAGCAGGTTCCTTCAGGAACAATCTAACAGTTGGAAGGTAGATCTCGGGAGCACATATGGCTAGTCAAGTACAAGAAGGTTTTTCCTCGAACAAGGCTCCGTTGTTTGACGGAACAAACTATGCATTTTGGAGCATAAGAATGAGAACCTATCTGATGGCACTAGGGTTTGATATTTGGCAATCAGTAGCGGTCGGATATATCATTCCATCAACTCTACCAATGACCAAGCTGGTAAGAAGGCTTTTGAAAACAATGCCAAGGCGATGAATGCAATCTTGTGTGGTCTGTCAGAGTCCGAATTTGTCAAGGTAATGCAATGTGACATAGCAAAGGAAATATGGGATAAACTTCGAACAATATATGAAGGTGATGATAAGGTCAGAAAAGCTAAGCTTTAAACCCATAGGAGAAAAATTGAGAGCCTAAAAATGAAGGATGAGGAAGATGTTGCAGCTTATCTTCTACAGGTGGATGAAGTTGTCAATGCCATAAGAGGGCTTGGAGAAAAGATTGAGGAACCTGTGATCATCCAGAAGGTCTTAAGATCTTTACCATTAAGATTTGATGCTAAGGTGTCTGCCATCAAAGAAATGAAGGATCTTGACAAGCTAAGCATGGACGAACTACATGGAATACTGACGGCTTATGAAATGAGGACCGAGTCTAATAAACCAACAAAGAAGGAAGCCGCATTCAAAGTCTCGAAGAAAAAGGAAATCAAGGAATCTGAAGCGAATGATGAATCAAACAACGAAGAAGATGAAAAGGAAGCTTTATTCATTTGAAAGCTAAAGAAAGGATCCAGGAGATACAAAGGTAAGTTACCATTTAAATGTTTTAACTGTGCTAAAATTGGTCATTTTTCAGCTAAATGCCCAGAGAAGGAAGATAGTGAAGATGAAGAAAGCAAGCCCAAGTTCAAAAGAGAATTCAAGCAAAGCAAAGGCAAGAAAAAGATTTGAAAAAAGAAGAAGAGTCTATATTCAAAAAGAGGTAGCAGCTCATCCGAAGAAAGCAGAATAAGTGATTCAGATAAAGGTGATGATGAAGAAACATTGTTTATGGCTATAGAAGAAGGTTCATCAACTAGAAAAGTTGATTTGGAAGGAATCAAGGAAATAAGGAAGAAGGTGAGGTAAACCTCAAGAAGAACTCATTTGTGCGTTGGGTGAAATAAAATCACTCAAAAAGAGGAATCAGAAGCAAAGACTTCAGCTCCAGAAATATGAAGAACAAAATCAATCTTTCGAAGCTAAGTTAGCACAAAGTCTTGAAGAATCAAAGAATCTAATCATTGACCTAAAGACCCAGATTGAAGAAGCAAAGAGAATTGAGGAAGGGTTGAGAAGTCAGCTCAAGGTGAAACAAGAAGAATGTGAAAAGTGTGAGTCAGAGATTGTTGCAATGAGAAAAGACTTAGAAAAGGTAAATACCAAACTAATGAACAACTTGAAATTTGAAAAAAGTACTAAGGTTCTAGATGAGATTCTAGAAAATCAAAGATCACCATCCAACAAATCAGGACTCGGATATGAAGAAAAACTAGAGAAAGCTTCAAATTCCATTGAGATTCCGGAGAAGAAAGGTTTAGAAAAGGAAAAAAGTTATGCAAAAATTCTAAATGCACCTACGAAGAATAAAAGTAGAAAGGAAGAGGAAACTACGAAGACCAGTTCCATCCACAAGGAAGGTGTTAAAGAGAACGACATCAAAAGACCATTTACTCCACGACATAGGAATATGAACAGGTTCAAAAGTTCCTTTCATGGTTATTGTTTTTATTGCAATATATATGGGCATAAAAAGATAGAGTGTAGAAAGTGAATGAGAGATAATGAAGCTTGGAACAAACCAAAATCTGCTCATAGAGTGTTGAATATGAACTATAATTCATTTGCTCCACTATCCTATTATAACGAGGAAGCCATTATCTGCTACAAGTGCAATAATTATGGACATATAGCATGCTTTTGTAGAAGTGTGTTTGACTCGAGACAAGATCAAAAGACAAAGCCTTTAGATACAAAGAAAAGGGAGGCTACGAAATCCTGGACAAGGAAGCAAGAGAAAGATGGGCTAGACAAAGAAAAATCCATGCTCGTTCAAACAACTTTTCATGCTCGAGATGAAGGACAACAGTGGTACATTGATAGCAGATGTTCAAGACATATGACTGGTGATAAAAGTAAGTTTCTCTCCTTAAAGAAAGTAAATGAAGGTACAATAAAATTTGGTGATAATGCTACAGTGAAGATTGTTGGCAAAGGTATGCTGAGTCTGGATAATGGAAAAACAAAAACAGAGAATGTTTTGTATGTTGAAGGATTAAAACATAACCTCTTGAGTGTGAGTCAAATGTGTCATCAGGGACACACTCTTAAGTTCTATCTTTGAAGGATGTGAAATAAGGAAAGTAGATACGGGAGAACTAATTGCAGATTGCCACCGAACTACAAAATAATCTATATATGCTCAGAGAAATAAAAGAAGGAAAATGTTACCTAAGTCAAGTTGAGGAGAGTTGGCTATGGCATAGAAGGATGGGACATATAAATTTTGATAATCTTGTGAAGATAAGCAATAAGCAAGCCGTACAGGACATGCCTAACATAACAAAGCCTTCGAGTACTCTATGCAAGTAGTGCCAGCTTGGGAAGCAGACCCGAACAAGATTAAAAAAAAGGAGTATTCATCCACCAAACCATTGGAGCTAATTCACACGGAGTTTGTGTGGACCTACGTAACAAAAAAGTATTCAAGGTGAGACTTATTTTATGTTACTTATTGATGACTACACTAGAATGACATGGGTAGCATTTTTGAAAGAAAAATCTGAAGCATTTGGAAAGTTCAAAGCTTTCAAGGCATTAGTAGAAAATGAAACAGGGATGAAGATAAAATGTCTAAGGTCAGATCATGGAGGTGAATTCATGTCAAATGAATTTATTGAATATTGTGAAGACAATGGAATTAAAAGACAATACTCAGATGCAAGAACTCCACAACAAAATGGAGTAGTAGAAAGGAAGAACATAACCGTTCAAGAGATGGCCCGAACAATGCTGAATGAATCTAAGCTATCAGATAGATTCTGGAAAGAAGCGGTAAGTACTGCCATTTATATTTTGGATAGAGTGCAAATCAGAGTTAACCATGACAAAACTCCATATGAATTATGGAAAGGAAGACCAGCCTTAGTCAAATATTTTAAGGTATTTGGGAGCAGATGTTTCATTAAAAGAACCGAAGAGGACTTAGGAAAATTTGATTCAAGATCCAATGAAGGGATTTTTCTTGGGTACTCCACTAAAATTAAAGGATTCGATGTTATAACAAGAGGTTGTGGACTATCATAGAAAGTGCAAGTGTCAGAGTGGATGAGGGTTTGGATCTAAAGACAAAAGAAAATTCAGAAGAGTATTTAGAAATACCAAGTCTTGTGAAAGAAGAACAAGAGGAAGAAGAAGATATTGAAGAGTGGAGTAAATCAGAAATGTAGGATACCAAGACGCCATCTTTCTTCGTTTATAAAAATCATGATGAAAGTCGATTATTGGAGAACTTGATACACTGGGTTCAAACCAAGAAGAATTACATATGTTTCGAGCAAGGGTATTTTTCTCTACTATCTAAGGTAGAACTTGAGAAATTTTTAGAAGCAAGACATGATAAACATTGCTTCAAGGTGATGGAAGAATAATTAGATCAAATTGAGAAAAATGAAACTTGGGAACCGGTTCCCTAACAAAGAGTCAAAATGTGATTGGCACTAAGTGGGTATTTGGAACAAACTAAATGAAGATGGTCAAGTCACTCGAAATAAGGAAAGATTGGTATGCAAAGGGTATGATCAAGTGGAAGGTATTGATTTTGAAGAGACTTTTGCTCTAATTGCCAGACTAGAAGCAATCAGAATGTTCCTTGCTTTCACAGTGTTTAAAAAGTTCAAAGTCTACCAAATGGATGTCAAATCAGCCTTTTTAAATGGGAATTTAGAAGAGGAGGTTTACATAGAATAGCCTGAAGGGTTCCTATTATCAGAAAATGAAGATTATGTGTGTAGGTTGAAAAAGGCATTGTATGGATTAAAACAAGCCCCCAGAGCATGGTACTCAAGGCTTGATCAACATCTACAGGACCAAGGATTCAAGAGAGGACATGCTGATAGTAATCTTTACATCAAAACTAAAGATGAACACCAGTTAATTGTGGTTGTATATGTGGATGACATAATCTTTGGAGGAGACAATGAAGAACTATCTAGAAAATTTGCAGAAGACATGCAAAAGGAATTTGAAATGTCTATGTTGGGTGAGTTATCCTTTTTCCTTGGATTGCAAATTTCTCAATCTAATAAAGGAATATTTATATCCCAAACCAAGTATGTGAAGGAAATGTTGAAAAATTTTGGTATGGAGGAGTGTGCACCTGTCAGCACACCGATGATCACTGGAACCAAGTTAAGCAAAGATGATGAATCTCCAGATGCTGATCAATCTCTCTATAGATCAATGATTGGGAGTTTATTATATGTGACAACATCCAGACCAGATATCATGCAAGTAGTGGGTATGGTGGCACGTTTTCAAGCAGGGCCAAAAGAAACACATGTGCAAGTTGTAAAACGCATATTCAGATATCTAAAGGGAACTATGGAATACGGGTTGTGGTATCCAAAAGGAAAAGATTTCACATTGACAGCTTATACAGATTCAGATTGGGCAGGATGTGTAGATGACAGAAAAAGTACAAGCGGAGGAGCATTTTTTCTTGGAAACAGCCTGGTATCTTGGCTAAGTAAGAAGCAAAATTCTGTATCCCTATCCACTGCAGAAGCAGAGTATATAGCAGCGGTACTATGTTGCACGCAAATTTTATGGATGAAGCAGACCTTGAAGGATATCAAAGTAGAGTATGATCATCCCATCTCCATATTATGTGATAATACCAGTGCAATAAGTATTTCAAAGAATCCGGTTATGCATTCCAGAACAAAGCACATTCCCATAAGATATCACTTCTTAAGAGAGCAGGTGGCAGAGAAATAGGTAAAGTTGGAGTATGTCGCTACATCCGAATAGATAGCAAATATTTTCACTAAGCCACTTCCAAAGGAGACATTTGAATATCTACGGCATAAGTTGGGAGTAATTTATTTTACATCTTTACATTGAAGAGTCAAGGGTAGCACTGGTTAAGGGGGAGCTAAAACTTTGCAAATTTTTCAGCTCCTAGGATAACCCTTTGCCATTGATGTCAAAGGGGGAGAATGGTAGTAAGGGGGAGCTATGACAAGAGGAAGTTGCAAAAGAGGAGATTATTTTTTTGGGGTTTCCATCAATGAAAAAGGGGGAGATTGTTGGAAATATTGTCATTGATGTCAAAAGAGGTGCTGAACTGGTAAATGGAAATCTGTTAGAAAGTAACGGAATTATTGACATAAATGGTAGAAAGCAAAATGAAATAACCAGCAGTATAAAAGGGTGGAAAATGAAAGTTTAAATACATGAAAAGAAGCATTTCTTCATGAGGATTATCATGGTATAAGTGAGATATACACAGCTATACATAAGAGAGAGATATCCACATTTTAAGGTGCTCATATGTAATGTTTTATGGTGATAAAGAAAATTTAATGATGGTGGCAAAGTGATTTAATGATAACAGTGATTTGTCTAAGGAGGGGCAGCGCTCCTATCAAGTGGTTAATTGCATTGATTAATGTGCATTTAATAATTATGGGCTGCATTAATTATTTTTTGGTTTTAGCCAACTAATGCACTTAATTAAGTTGTGTTAATGGAAAGGTTGTGTCGGTTGGAACAATGTATCTTTTCAAAAAGGTACGAAATGTTATATAAGAAGATTCATATGAGAATTATTAAGCATGGATTCAAGTTGAATATCTTAAGGAAAAAGAAGAAGAAGAGGAAGCATAAGGGCAGAATTTTAGAACAACAAATCTGAAAGTAAGAAGAAGAATTTTCCATTATTTGTTGAGGAAGCAACAAGTTCAAAAGTGGAAATAAAATTTTGTAAGGAAGGTTGGTGCCTTCATATTCGAAGAGATCGGTGTCTTTTGCTGAGTTGGTGCTTAGCAAAAGGGGTGGGTGCTCCTGTAGGTTGGTTCCTACAAAACTGTAATTTGGGGATAGGTGTCTCCAGTATGTTGGTGCCTACAAATTTTTGAGAAATATATATAAAGAAAGAAGTTTCTCCGTGGTTTTCTCCCAAAAGGGTTTCCACGTATATCTATGTCTACGTGCATTAAGTTTTTTGTTCTTTGATTGATTTGATATATTCACATTGCTCATGATTATAGATCTAAGTTTAAGTATTGAAGTTTGAAATAATATCATAATACTGATTCACCCCCCCTCTTAGTATTATCTTGTGCTCAAAACCTAGAGTGGATCTAAAGGATAAATCCCATCATGTAGGACTATTAAACAGATAAAAATATGTTGTGGAACTAAATTTGGAATATTTTGGGAAGTTTCAGAGGTTTTGGAGCTAATTCTGTGAACGTAGGTTTTTAGGCTGAAGGATCTTGCACCATGAAAGAGGACCTAGAATTTAAAGAAAGATTTTAGGAGAGACAAAATGAGTTACCAGAACAAAAATTACTTATAGAAAAAAATTTCAACACTCTACATGGTGGAAAATATAGGACATCTTGAAACCCCATGCATTTCTCTAGGCAACTCATTCTTTTGGCTCTTAGTTGGTGGTTCCGAAAAATAAATAGAAATTTGGAGGTGTTTAAGTCTTATTAAATCCTTGCTACCATCTCCAATATTCTCATAATGTGTTTTCCATGCTAAATTATATTAGTAAGAACCCTAAAAATCATCCGGGAGCTCAAGATATGACCTTCACAAGTCAGCTCTCAAGGTATGCTCTTCGATACTTAACAAAAATTTTAATTGGACACGTGTCAAGTTGAGGTTAAGGAATAATTCCATGTCCCTATTGCACCTTTTTATAGGGACACAAGGTGTAAAAAATTGTGCCCCACCCCTATTTAGCCTCCTGGACACCCATATGACCCCGATGACTCATGTTAAGCCCCTTTGACCAGTTTGACTAGCTCCTCCACCAACTCCCGCATGCATGACATTTGTCATTGTGAGGCTTGGGATAATTTTTGATAAAATTTTAAACCTTTACAAGTGGATAAAAGGGAAAATAAAATTTCCCACCCCCTTTTAGCCTCCAGGTCCCTCATACGACCATTTTCCAGCCCCTAGGTGCTTAAATGTGGCTTCCCCCTTCACTTCTCTCATCAAATCAACACTCACCACTTGTCGTGCTAGGGGAAAGGTGAATTTTTGTGTCCCTATTACACAAAAAAAAAGGGACATGAGGTGCTAAAAATGTTCCCCACCTCTCTCCTTCCATTTCCAAAGCTATAAAAGCAAGGAGATAGCCATTTTTGCATTCGAACTCCCAAACCTCACACATGCTGCAAGAATGCTGCCAAATTTTCTCTAAACATTACATCTTCATTTTCATCCTCTCTCCATTTCTACACCTTATCCATGATTTGAATAGGTAAAAACAAACAAGAAACACAAAAATCTAAATTTTAAATGATCAAAAATGAAGGTTTTCGCCCGAAGAGACTTCGAAGCCCACAAAGAAGATTCACTCGTATCTAAAAACTAGTGCACAAATCAACATGCCCTTTTTCAATCTTCTATTTTTTAGAGGCCATTAGAATCCAAGTGGAATATTTTTCAAACATACACCAATTTTTTTGTAGTGAAGAAACCCCAAGTTTTTCATGGAAAAACTTTAGAATTTTAAAATATCTCAATCCGACAACCAGCTTTTAGTTATAAATATAAGAGCATTGTTGGGAAAAACACATATTAGGAAAGTTTGTTTCATCTCAATATGATGCGTAAAAATCAACTTACTAAAAATATTAAGCCCTTTTACATGGGTTCCTCGTCATGTTTACTAATCCATCTCTAGATGCAAAAGCAACAAATAAGGTGTGCAATAAAGATAGTCAGAAGATCCAAATGGTCGAGTAGTGCAAAAAATGGTGAAAAAAACCACTTACTAAAAATAGGAGGTTTCCTACTTGGGCACAACCTATAAATAGTAAGACATCTCAAAGAGCAGTCTTGGTGGAAGTAGTGTAACTAGAGGTCGTTCAACGAGACAATTTGAATAATTGAAGTTGGAAAAGGTGAAAATGTTGTTTTAGTAAAAATAGTAAGTTCACTTTCTAAATATGGGGAAGTATCAGTATCATCCATGGAATTCAAGTTCATAGGTTGTTCCAGTTTCTCATTCCACATGTGTGATCAGTCACAAAGAAATGGTGATGTTCCATGGTTTGGAATGGCGGTTCTGAGATTGTAGAGTGATAATTCATCATAGTCATCTCATCGATACTTATCACTTACCTTCTTAGTGTACGGAAAAATTGCATCACTTCAATAAAAATCCTTATCAAAAGAGCATGGAAGTGTCATAGAATATCATCACAAGCATATTCTATGGGTCATCTTGAATTCACTTTAGGAAAATCTCAAGTAATTTTTTTAAACACTCATTCGATGACCCATGGTGTTTATGCATCATAAATTGTCGGATCATCATTGGAAAAAATTTCAGGGTAAAGTTTCATCAATAAGGAAATGACAATGTTGCGAAAAGAGTCATCACGGGGTCAATTTCCATTCACACCGTCCTCAAATTGAACCTCGTGAGTAATGCCCGTGGTATCGAAGTGCCTTTCAATAGTTTTTTTAAACACTCAATATCGTGGTGTCTTTGTATCATAAAAAGAGGGATTCATGAATAGCCTTCGGAAAGTGGGAAAATGACCAAATTTGTTCAGAGAAGTAATCTTCATCATTATGGAGGATCATCAATGTCATATTACTTCAATCAAGGTTCTTAACCGTATCAAGGCCTTCAATTGGATCATCGCGAGGAGTGGTTTTCCTTATCACCTACCTCCTTTCATTCTCCCTCTTTTCTAATTCTTCGTTGGGATTCATCATTATATTTTGTTCTATTCACTTAAGTGACCTATTTTAAAATTGTAAAAGTATTTTCTCAAAATTATAAGAGAAATACTTAAATGGAAAATGGAAAGTCATTTGTGGAATTTAGAATGCAAAGAATCATGTGAGGGAGGTGAAGAGTCAATAAACATTTCTCTAAACTAGGATGGCTTCTCCATTCAAAGGGATTCCATATTTTGAATACTTTCACTCTATAGAGATTATGAATTATAGTTATTTAGCTTTGTATAGATGCATAAGGAATAAAATCAAAAATTTATTCCACTTTCTCCTTTTTCCTTACTTTGTAAAACTAAGGTAAATGTCAATTAAGGAATAGGATTTTTTTCTAATATTTATTCATGTGTCCATCTTTGTATGCATGGTTTCCTCTCATCGTTAACATGATAAGCATGGTTGTTACAAGCATTGCACGGTTCTTCTTTTCTCCTCTTTTATACACTTTGTAAGCATAGTGATGCAAGAGCTTTGTATCTTTGATAGATGAATCTCATAACTTGGTGTCTCAAATTTGTCCATCTCACTAGATATCTTCATAGTGTTTCTTCTATATTGAATGTTGAAGTGCTATGGTTACTAGGTGTGAATTCTGCAAATTTACTACTCATGATAGGAATTCCTCTTTCCTAATTTACCTCCTCCTCCCTAACTCGCTGTAATTTCCTCCCTTGTACCCCCATAAAAGCATTTTGCCACATGTTCAAAAGAGAGTTTCCTTGTGTGATCCCCACCCTATTTGTCTACCCACAACATTTATTTTAGGATGATATTAATCACATTCAATAATGGGAGTTGTACCATTCAATGCAGAGGGGTGTAGCCTCGTGAATGTTGGTGGAGACACCTAATTTTTCATATCGATGCATTTCATCACCAACAAAGGGCTAGGATAGTATATACATTCTCTCGGCTAGCATGTTACACATGGGAATGTGTCTCCACATCGTTGAACCCAATAGATTGAGACTCAACAAAAAAATTATTGCAATGGATGGGTATAAATTGTAATTCATAATGAGTCATTTTCTATTTTCGCACATGCATAGGGGCTTATTATTATTTTTTAAAAATCTTTACCTATAAAATTATCACCAATAGGACATTAGTTTAGTGCACATGAATGAAAATGGAATGAGATGGCTATTACAAGAAAACATGTGCTCACTTGGCTTAAAAATTTCATGTGTATTGGAATGAATTTGCACCTAAGGAAGATATTTTCCTATGACACCTCTAAAAATGGCACGAACTATATTTTACATTGATTGAAGATATTTATGGTTGTTGGAAGTACAAAAAATACATGGAAATCCGAATGCATATAGATTCCATGAAGAGCATGAAATGGAAGGTGGAA
Organism: Taxus wallichiana var. yunnanensis; assembly: GCA_018340775.1. Lineage (NCBI taxonomy): Eukaryota > Viridiplantae > Streptophyta > Pinopsida > Cupressales > Taxaceae > Taxus > Taxus wallichiana. The sequence goes on from CM031242.1 coordinate 892,925,536, forward strand.
ATACTACTAAAGTGGATAAATTGGTTTTGTTATTTTAGGGAAGATTCATTAGTTGTTTTTGTTAAAACATAAGATTATATATGGTCTATAGAATAGAGTAGATTGAGTGAATTTTGGACTCCATAGAGATGAGTGTGGAAGGTAGGGATTTTTATGGTGGGGTCCTAACATATAATATGAAACATGTGGTAGTGGCAATGGAAAAAAATCTCATTGATGTTGATCGAGGGGTTATTAAGAGAAGATGATTGAATCTAAGGGAAAAAACCATGCTACTACCAATAAATCACATTTTATGGCTCGAACATGGAATAAAAAGGTAATCCAACCATAAATTTTAAATATTGAATAATGAATGTATTTTTCTAAAATATAAGTTTTATATTAAAACCAATATTAACGGAATCTGATACAATCATAGTTCGTCCATTTTTAGCTTGAGTGACATCATCATTGTTTTTGTTAGTGATGGAAAATATTGTCGGTGAATTGGTCTTTGTGCATTTAGTAATTACTTCTAGAGTAAAAATAATATGAATCAATCGAAAACAAATTCTCATCTTGGTTGGTTGGGTTGATCCACTATAATATATTATGATTAATATACCAATAGGGATGAAACTAAACTTGAGGTGGCCCTCTCCCTAGCATAATTGATCCGAAAATCCAGTCAACAATTTTTAATATATTTTATTTACCTTCGACCTTCGGACTTCTATAGGTTTATTAAAATTGCCGATAAAATTTTACTTTGTTTTAAGTAAAACAATATAAAATAATGCAAGAATATAAATGACACTACACAGAGATTGATAATGAATTTCAGAAATATCTTACATCTCCGGGTTCTTAATGAACCGTTCCACTAGTAAAAATTTGTAAATACAATGTTTTATCATATAATAAAAACTAATGGAACTCTACTTGCCTATAAAGTACTCAGCCTTTCGAAGAACACCGATCATCAATCGGTCTGTCCTCCATCTTCTTGGTGCCCAATAATCCTACATAACTCGATCAACCTTCCAAACGTTCGCAAGATGCCCTATGGCTCCGGTCAACAATTCTAGGCTTCGCAAATAAAAGTGTGGCGCTATGGGCCAATTGGTGAGTTTCCAATAACTCCAAATTTTTTACAATTTTCCTATTAAAATAATAGGACTTAGCTTCCCAATATTTTCCTATTAAATATTAAATAGGACTTACTTTACAAAAATATTGCCTTTAAAAATTATAAGGCCTATTAAAATAACTTGGAAGCTTTTAAAATCTCCTCGCTACCTTTGAATTGGCTTAGAAGCTTAATGCCTTCAAATTCTAGAATGAATGTGTATGAGGGGTCTTTTATAGCCTTTGAGCACCCAAAATATAAGGATAAATCATTTATCCTTTTGTTTTATAATCCCATATAGGGATAAACAAATTTTAGCCTTAATAAGGCTTTGAGCGGGTTAATAGGGATTAATTCTCTTTTTTAAGCTTTTAAATAAGCTTAAGCCATATTTGAAAAAATCAACCCCATAATAATATCCACTCTTCATGTGGATGAAGCAACGTTATGTTTGAAAAATCTTACATCATATGCAATCCTATTTAATAGGTTTTATCCAACAAAATTTGTTTTCACGTGGACTTTCTAATATATATGATATATTTTTTTATAAGATTCTAAAATCTTTTTAAGTGGGTAAAACATTAACCCACTTTTCATTCCATGTGCCCAATTCAAATCTGCCAAGTTTCTAGAAATAACAGATCCACATGTCCATAAACAACAACACCACATGTCACTCCACATTAATGCCACGTCATCTCTTTTGGTCGTTTGACTGTAACTTTAATCGCTCATATCTTTCGCATACGGAATTGGATTTGTTCCATTCAACATATCTCGGAAAGGTATTGAAAATCTCTATGCAACGGTGATGACTCCAAATGATTTCAATACCATCAATTTTACCATTGACCAACGTTGACCAAATGTTGACCATACTTTGACCCAAACTTTGACCAATCATATCTTTCACATACGGACATGGATTTGATCCATTCAAATGTGTCGGAAAGGTCTTGGAAAGATATAAACAATGGTGCTAAATTAAGATGATTTCAAAATCATTCATTTCCTATTGACCAATGTTGACCAACTTTGACCTAATCACCATTTGCGCATATAGACTCTATTTTTTATTTTTAAGTAATCGACATAAAGCTCTGGAATTCATCTTCCATACCGTGTCGATCCTAGAAGATTTATGTAACATATGTCCTCCATATTATCCTCTAGTTCACACCTCCTTAATTGGAAAGGATTTTTATCCCAAAAATCTTGTAAACTCCAATTCACGTTATTGAGAAGAGATCTACATAGTATTTTGCCAACTCCACAATCAACAAATGATGGTTCATACTCTAGGACTTGTGGCACTTGGGCTCACTGCCTCATGCTATGCCACTCGATATATGAAGAAGACGCCCACGCCTCTGCGGTATGGTACTAAGTTTCCTAGTGAAACCTTAACGCTCCCACTATGTGGTGCTAAGCTTCCATATATTCGACAACAAGGATCCCCTTCTACTACATAACACAACTCCTAGCTCCAAGTTGATTCCCTATAATCCACATTGGTCCAAAGGAACTCCATGCTATGTAGAGCTAAAACTGATCTGATGTCAGTGATGGATAATGACTTGTCAGGTACCATCCTTATACAAGGCTATAAGAGACTCTACACGTAATAAAAATGTGACGTAATGTCATGTCCCTTTCCAAACCTCAACATTGTCATTGCACAGGTGCTAAGTCCTCTTTCAAGACCTCAATGCTTCTAATGCGTGGTGCTAAGTCCTAATGATCAGCTACCATTCTGCTGCATGGTCACAATGCCTCTACATAGAATGACAATCTGAGCTGATTTCTCGTGAACTCAAAAATGGTGACTCCAACCCCACTGCAGATTTGCTACCTCTACACGCAGTACAAAGAATCCTATGACGATGACTATAAGGTACCAATCTATTGCATAGTCACAATTCCTTTCCATAAAATGAATTTCGACCTATTATCGATGCCAACGGTGTTCACTACTATTTCGTTGAGCAGTCAAAATGCCTCTACATAGAATTAAGTTTTAAGATGACATGAGTGAGCTCAACTGTCTACACATGTGGCTGACAGATCTCCAAGCTTAATATGAGTTAAATCATGTATCTAATCTGTAATAGGTACTCACAAGCTAATTAGGAGATATGTATTGAGTATTAATCGAATTTTCTAAGATAGAAAATCCAGAGAGTATGGTAAACCTTTATCTCAACATTTTTCTCAAAAAATTGATCTCCAAGAAATCTTGAATAGTATTCATCAATCTGGATTATGAAATATATAATTGAAAAAGTTTGACTTACCCATTTTAAAGGACTTTAACTTTCGTGTATTACCTAGTCCTCGGGATGAAATTTTAATTAGTGGTGGATTAGGAACCTCCTTTCCCTTTAGAATAGGCCATTCCATTCCATCTTTGGCATTAATTGTCCTTGCCCATTCCTTTGGCAATGAGCACAATAATTCCTCTTAATCTCCTTCTTTTGGGATGAGGAAATCTTTCTCCAATTTCTCGACTCTTCTTGATGAGATTATTCTTTATGATTTCCATGTTCTTGACGAATGAAATCAAATTATTCATTAGTGTCTTTATTTTCCAACATCGGCTACAAAATGTATATACAATCCACAAACATTATAGGTAAGTGCATTCCACATTTTTCGAAAATCATAACCATACGTCTTAAGCTCAAAATGTTGATAAGAAGTTTCACCGTGCTTATGATTATGGTAAGAAACTAGAGATGGAATCTCATTACCTCTTCGCTAATTTCTCTTACCACATCCTACCTCGATGACGAAGCAAAATTTTAGTACTCAAAATATTCTGCAGGACTAGTGGGTTATTCACTTTGCTTTTGGAAGCTTGTCTCCTATCAACACTCTTGGAGGAACCTCCAATTTCCATTCCCATGCTAGGATAACCCAAACCTACAAAATGATGATGATCCTTGATATGTATTTGGTTAGATATTCCTAGGCCATTTTTACCAAGGCCTCTTCCATCAAATCCCATTTTAACTAACAATTTGGATTCAACACCTCTATAAATCTTTTGAAATGAACTAAAGACATCAATACCGAATCCAAACTTGAATGGGAGGAAGAAGATTCACATGGTGAAAAACTTATAGTGCAATCATCTACCATGGTCTCTACATCTAAAGTTGAAGGAATTTCCTTATTTTGATCACTACATTGCAGCCTTGTCAAGAGCTCATCCTTGGTTTGCAGTTCCATTTTCAAGTGAGCATTCTCCTCTTCCAAGGAGTAATACATTTTTCAAAAGAGAGATTTAACTTCTTGGATTTGGTGATTATAAGCTTTAACTTCCTCGAGCTTTGCTTGTTTAGACATCTTTCCCATGGTGCACCTGTACCCTATTCAATTACACTGAACTACTACACAACTGACACAATCACACGGTCAAATCAAATGATTTTGAAACCAAACATTCTTGTAGATTAACAAGTTTACAAGTACGATCACCTTCTCTAATACCAACTTGATTTGAAAATCTAGGTCAACAATTTTAATATTTTTTTCACATTTGACCTTTGGACCCCTATAGGCTTATTAAAATTATCGATAAAATTTTACTCCGTTTTAATCAAAACAATCCAAAATAATGCAAGAATATAAATGAAACTGCACATGGATTGACTACAAATTTTGGCAATAGCCTACATCTCTAGTGTCTTATCAAATGTTTCCACTAGTCAAAACTTGTAAATACAATGTTATATCTTACAATAAAACCTAATGGAACTTTACTTGCCTATAAAGTTCTCCATCCTTTCAAAGAATACAAATGATCAATCAGTCCGTCCTCCACCTTCTTGGTGTTAAATAATCCTACATAACTTGATCGGCCTTCTACACATTCACAAGATGCCTAATGGCTCTCTAGTCAACAACTCCACGCTTGACAAATAAAAGTGTGGTGCTATGGGCCAATCGGTGTGTTTCCAATAACTCCTAATTTTTAACAATTTGCTTATTAAAATAAAGTGAATTAGCTTACCAATATTTTCCTATTAAATATTAAATAGGACTTACTATAAAAAAATATTGCCTTTAAAAAATATAAGGCCTATTTAAATAACTTCGAAGCTTATAAAATCTCCTCGCTACCTTTGAATTGGCTTAAAATCTTAATGCCTTCGAATTCTAGAATTAAAGTGTATAAGGGGGTCTTTTATAGCCTTTGAGAACCTAAAATATAATGATAAATCATTTATCCTTTTGTTCTATAATCTTGTATAGGGATAAACAAATTTTAGCATTGATAAGGCTTTGAGAGGGTTAATAGGGATTAATTCTCCTTTTTAAGATTTTTAAATAATCATAAGCAATATTTTAAAAACCAACCTCGTAATAATATCCAATCTTCACTTGGATGGATAAAATTTATGTGGGGAAAATCCACATTATATGCAATCCTTTTTAATAGGCTTTATCCACAAAAATTGTTTTCACGTGGGCTTTTCGATATATATATGATATATTTTTTTATAAAATTATGAAATCTTCTTAAGTGGGTAAAACATTAACACACTTTTCATTCCATGTGCCTAATTCAAATATTCCAAGTGTCCAGACACAATATTTTCATGTGTCCATAAACAACAATGCCACATGTCAATCCACATTATTGCCACATCATCTCTTTTGTCAGGTTTGACCAAAACTTTGACTGCTTATATCTTTCATGCATTTAACTCAAATCTGGTCCATTAAAAATGTATCGGAAAGGTCCCAGAAATCTCTACGTAATGATGTCGACACCAAATGATTTCATTACCATCAATTTTACCATCGACCAATGTTAACCAAATGTCAACTATATTTTGACCCAAACTTTGACCAGTCATATCATTCGCATATGGACTCGGATTAGGTCCATTAAAAATGTGTTGGAATGGTCTTGGTGAAATCTAATAAATGGTACTAAATTTAGATGATTTCAAAATAATTCATTTCCCATTGACTAGTTGTTCACATAGTCACCATTTTCGTGTATGACTCTTTTATGATGTTCAAATAGTCAACGGAAAGCTCTCTGAGTCATATTACGACCGTGATGATGTTGAAAGATTTAGGGAACATATATCCTTTGTAAAGTACTCTAGATCACACCTCCCTAATGGGAAACGATTTTTATCCCAAAATCCTCGTAAACTCCTATTCACGTTGCTAAGAAGAGATATACGTATTATTCGCCAACTCCACAATCAACAAATTATGGTACATATCAGTAAGACCTGTGGCACTTGGGCTCACTGCCTCTTGTTGCGCCACTCGATATATGAAGAAGACCTCCGCGGTATGGTGCTAAGTTTCCCAATGAAACCTCAAAACTCACACTGTGTGATGCTAAGCTTCCAAATATTTGACAACAAGGATCCCCTTTTACTCTATACCACAACTCCTAGCTCTAAGTTGATTCTCGTAGAATCCAAAATTGTTTGATGGAACTCCATGCTATGTAGAGCTAAAAGTGATCCGATGTCGGTGATGGACAATGACTTGTCAGGTACCATCATGCTACAGGGCCATAAGAGACTCTACATAGAATGAAGATGTGACCTAATGTCACGTCCCTTTCAAAACCTCAATGCTCCTTTTGCACGGTGTTAAGTCCTCTTTCAAGACCTCAACACTTCCAATGCATGGTGCTAAGTCCTGATGATCAGCTACCATTATGCTGCATGGTCACAATGCCTCTACACATAACGATGATCCAAGATGATTTCTCATGAGCTCAAAAATGGTGACTCCAACCCCAATGTATTCGCTACCTCTTCACGGTACAAAGCTAGCTATTAACGATTACTATTAGGTACCACTCTATTACACGGTTACATTAATGCCTCTATACACAATGAAGTTCTAACCTATTGTCATATGCCAATGGTGTTTACCTACCATTCTATTGCATGGTCACAATGTCTCTAAATAGAATGAAGTTTCAAGCTCACACCAGTGAGATCATTTGTTTGCACATGTGGCCGACATATCTCCAAGCTTAATATGAGTTAAATCCTATATCTAAGCTATAAAAGATACTCACAAGCTGATTAGGAGATATGTTTGGAGTATTAATCAAATTTTCTAAGTAAGAAAATCCACTGAGTATGGTAAACCTTTCTCTCAACAATTTCTCACAAAATTTGATCTCAAAACAAATACTACATACTATTCATCAATCTGAATTATGCAATATATAATTAAAAAATTATTGACTTACCCATTTTAAAATAATTTCACTTTCAAGTATTACTCGGTCCCGGGGTTTAATTGTTAATCGGTGGTGGATTAAGAAACTCGGCTTCCTCTTGGAATAGGCCTCCATTCCATATTTGTCCTTCCATAACTCGTGATGACAAGATGGATGTAGTTTTAAATTGTCCACCCAGTGTCCATTACTTTGGCAATGAGTGAAAAAATTCCTCTTAATCTCCTTCTTTTGGGATGAGGAACTCTTTCTGTCATTTCTCATATCTGCATTACGAGATTGGTCTTTATGATTTGTCATGTTCTTGACAAATGACATCAACATCTTCATTAATGTCCTTATTTTCTAACATATTTCTATAGAATGATTATGCAATCCACAAAAAGTACAGGGAAAAGCATTCCACATTTTCTTAAAATGATAACCATATTCCTTAAGCTGAAAAAGTTCATCTTAAGTTTCACTCTGCTTATGATTATGGTAAGAAGCTAGAGGTGGAATCTAATTACCTCTTCACTGATTTCTCTTACCACATCCTGCCTCGAACGACGAAGCACAATTTTCCTACTCAAAATATTCTTACAGGACTAGTGGGTTATTCACTTTGTTTTGGAAGCGTGTCCTCATCAACGTTCTTGGAGGAACCTCCAATTTCCATTTCCGCACTAGGTTAATCCAAACCTACAAAATGATGATGATCCTTGACCTATATTGGGTTAGATATTCCTAGGCTATTTTTACCAAGGCCTCTTCCATCAAATCCCATTTTAACTAACAATTTAGATTCAACACCTCTAGAATGTTTTGAAACAAACCAAAGACATCAATACCTGAATCTGAAACTAAATGGGAGGAAGAAGATTCACATGGTGAAAAACTTATAGTGCAATCATCTGCCATGGTCTCTGCATCTAAAGTTGAAGGAATTTCCTTATTTTGATCACCACATTGCAGCCTTTTCAAGAACCCATCCTTGGTTTGTAGTTCCATTTTCAAGTAAGCATTCTCCTCTTCCAACAAGTAATACATTGATCACAGGAGAGATTTCACTTCCTGGATTTGGTGATTATAAGCTTCAACTTCCTCGAGCTTTGCTTGTTTGGACATCTTACCCATGGTGCACTTGTACCCTATTGAATTACAGTAAACTACTGCACAATTGAAGCAATCACATGGTCAAATCAACCGATTTTGATACCAAAATTACTCATAGATTAGCAAGTTTACAAGTGCGATCACCTACTTTGATACCAACTTGATCCAAAAATCTAGGTCAAAAATTTTAATATATTTTTACATCAGACCTTTGGACCCCTATAGGCTTATTAAAATTAGTGATAAAATTTTACTTGTTTCAAGTAAAATAATCCAAAATAATGCAAGAATATAAATGAAACTGCACCTGGATTGATTATGGAGTTCGGAAAGAGCCTACATCTCCGGTGTCTTATGGAACCATTCCACTAGTCAAAACTTGTTAGTACAATGGTATATCTTACAATAAAACCTAATGGAACTTTACTTGCCTATAAAGTGCTCCAACCTTTCAAAGAACACCAATGATCAATCAGTCCATCCTCCACCTTCCTGGTGCCCAATAATCCTATAGAACTTGATCGGCCTTCCAGACATTCGCAAGATGCCCTATGGCTCTCCGGTCAACAATTCCAGCTTCAGTAAATAAAAGTGTGGCGCTATGGGCCAATTGGTGAGTTTCAATAACTCCCAATTTTTTACAATTTTCCTATTAAAATAATAAGACTTAGCTTCCCAATATTTTCATATTAAATATTAAATAGGACTTTACAAAAATATTGTCTTTAAAAATTATAAGGCCTATTTAAATAACTTGGAAGCTTTTAAAACCTCCTCGTTGCCTTTGAATTGGCTAAGAATCTTAATCCCATCGAATTCTGTAATGAATGTGTATGAGGGGTCTTTTATAGCCTTTGAGCACTCGAAATATAAGGATAAATTATTTTTTATTTTGTTTTATAATCTCGTATAGGGATAAATAAAATGTAGGCGTTAATCGGGTTAATAGGGATTAATTCTCTTTTCTAAGCTTTTAAATAAGCTTAAGCCATATTTGAAAAAATCAACCCCATAATAATATCCACTCTTCACATGGATGGAGAAACTTTATGTGGGGAAAATCCCACATTATATGCAAGCCTTTTTAATAGGCTTTATCCACCAAAATTTGTTTTCATGTGGACTTTCTAATATATATATGATATATATTTGATTTATAAGATTCTAAAATATTTTTAAGTGGGTAAAACATTAACCCACTTTTCATTCCATGTGCCCAATTCAAATATGCCAAGTGTCTAGAAATAGTAGATCTAAATATCCATAAAAAGCAAAGTGCCAAATATCACTACACATTAATGCCATGTCATTTCTTTTGTCAGGTTTGACCAGAACTTTGACTACTCATATTTTTCACATACGGACTCAAATTTCATCCATTCAAAATGTGTTAAACGGTCTTGGTAATCTCTACACAATGGTAGTGACTCCAAATGATTTCATTACCATCAATTTTACTATTGACAAACGTTGACCAAATGTTGACCATACTTTGACCCAAACTTTGACTAGTCATATCTTTCGTGATACGGACTCGGATTTTGTCTGTTCAAATGGTTTCAAAATTGTTCATTTTCCCATTGACCAATGTTGACAAGATATTACCAAAATTTGACCTAGTTACCGCTTGCGCTTAGAGACTCTTTTTCAACATTCAAATAGTCGAGAGAAAGCTCTCGAGTCATCTTCTACACTGCGCTAATCTTGGGAGATTTAGGGAACATTTTTCCTCCGTAATTTACCATGGATTAATAATGGGTGATTGGTTACATGCTATGTATGTTCTCTACCTTTCTAAGAAATTTATTCATATCTCTTTATTATAACTTAGATATTATTTATAAAGTATTAAAATATCCCCATAATTTGCTACTAACATAATCAAATTCACCATTTTTAACTACAATATGATATTGGAAACTTCAAATATCTACTGAATGAATCATAAAGGAATCAATTTTTCTAGGGGAACATTTAAATTGCTATTTGAGTTTGCAGTGAAAATAAAAGAACATTTCTAGTGTACTATGTAAACAAATGTAATGTTATCTCCTCTCAAGAGCAAAAAGGAGGCATCGTAATTGATTATTAATAAGTACCATGTCACCCATTATTTGATATGTTCATAACGGTTTGATCACAACAAATGTTGGTAAAAAAACCTCACCATTGCATTGCAAATATTCATTTATATGTAATTATTTCTCTTTAGTTATATACACTAACACATATATCTCAAATTTAGTTATCTAGAATATGCCAAGAGATGTCAATCTCAAGGTGCATATCTAGCTTCTATGAAAAATATAATGTAGGTTCCCCAATTTTTATATCTCTTAGTGTATCATAGACAATTGTATTTCATATATCTACACTAGTGAGAGGCTGAAATAGAGGGGAGAGGATAGAGATTAGATATCTCTAATTATTCTATATTAAAAACGGAAGCACAAGACATATTATATAGCCGAGAGGCATAAAAATATTCCCCATAATAGATGGAAGGGGTTACAAATTATCCAAGAAGAATGTGATATCAACTAATCTAAATACTCTAATTATATAGAAGATATGATACATAGTATTATGCCAACATTCCTTCTTATTACATTATTCTTGCAAATGTAACCCTGAAAAAGTTTAAATTTCACTTTTCTTAAGGATTTGGTGAGAATATCACCTATGTGTGTTTCTATAGGACACTACTGGAGCTGAATGTGATGGTTCAAGACGTGCTCTTGAATGAAATGAAAATAAATCTCAATATGCTTTGTTTGTTCATGATAAATTGGATTCTACATGAGCTTTAACACAATCTGATTAAATCACAATAGATAATAGGTGATTGTTTTTCAAGAATTCCCAGGTCATCTAAAATACAACATATCCATATTGCTTTTCACATAGCTCCTCGTGCAACGTAATATTCTACCTCTATGGATGAGATATAAACAACATTCTTCTTCTTGCTTATCCATGAGATAGGTCCAGATCCGAGATGAAATATGTATCCTGTAGTTGACTTCCTGTCATCAATAGATCTGGCGTAGTCTGAGTCACGTATACCGTAAGAAGAATTGATCATTCTTCTTATATTCCAGACCATAATTAGCCGTTCCTCAAAAATATCTCAATACATGATTTTTCGTAGTCCATTGACATTTCTCCATCTCTGCATGAACTTGGAAAGATAGATGACAACATAGCATAAGTCTGGTCTAGTATATGTCAAGTAGATGAGTCCTCTAAAAAATTGCTTATAGAGAGTAGCATCTACTTGAGGTGAGTCCTGGAATCATGAAAGTTTCAAACCTTTTTCCATGGGAGTGGATATAGGTTTGTAGTTTGACATTTTGTACTTTTCCAGGAGTGTCTTGGCGTATTTTATCTGGGAGACAAAAATGTGATGCTCCTTTTCCATATCTCCAAGCCAAGACAGTAATGTAGTAGCCCCAAATATTTCATGTCGAAGGCTCTTTTAAGGTCATTATTTACAATATAAAGTTGATCTTCTGAATTTCTAGTAATCACAAGATCATATGCATACACAAAAAGAATGAAAATTTCTTTTCCTACCTTCTCAAGATATAAAAATTTGAATCTCATGGGTTACGAGTGAAACCATGAAGTAAAAGGTGATCGTCGATCTTGATATACCATGCCCTTGGAGATTGTTTCAGTCCATACAATGATTTTATGAGATGACATACCTTCTTAGGATGCTCTTCATCAAAAAATCCTTCAGGTTGGGTCATGTACACTTTTTCTTTCATATCACTATTTAGGAAAGCACTCTTGACACCCATCCGCTAAAGTCGCCATCCTATCTATGTTGCCGGTGTGCAAACAACTCGACGGTCTTGATCTTCACAGTGGGTGGAAAGGTGTCTTCATAGTCAATTCCCTCTTTCTTAGCATATCATTTTGCTACAATTCGTGCTTTATGTTTGTCGATGGATCCGTATGCCTTAAATTTTGTCTTGAAAACCCATTTTCAGCATGTTTTTCTTTCCCGTAGGAAGATTGACAAGTTCCCATGTTCTATTTTTCATGAATGAGTCATATTCTTTATCCATGGCTTCATTCCACCGAGGTTGAATGAGTGATTCACGAAGATTATCGTGCTCGAGCTATTAATTATTGAACACATGAGTGTAAAGTTTACCTCATTTTTTGTTTGAATCCTTGTTTTGACTCCAGATGATGTATCTAGGAGTTGTTGCAAATGCGATTCCCTTACGATGCTTGGTACCCAATTTGGATGATAAATTTTCTACTTTTGAGAAGAACTGCAAAGTTTCGGTGTGGATTGATGTGGAGTCATATTCTCCGGTTCTCCAAGGTCAAACAATAGCACCCCTTGTAGCATTTATTTTTTTGAGTAGTCTCCTATGGCTCATTATTTGATTCAGAGATGAATCGGTGAGAGGTGGTTAGATCTGGATCCTCTGTTTATATTGATGATTCGAAGGATGACTCGTCACAAACCGCATCTCAACTCTCGTATATTTTCTTTTTCTCAGGATCCATGAGATGATATGCATTCAAGGTATTGTTGTAGCCAAGTAGGATACACTGAATTGTCTTTGACACAACCCTCTTTCTCTTCTGAGATGGGACATGCATGTATGTTGTGCAACCAAATACTCACAAATGATAAATTGATGGCTTTCTACCACTCCATACCTCTTATGGTGTTTTATTTTGTAGAATATTTTTCGGTGCCCTGTTGAGAAGATATATAGTTATCTCAGATCTTGATTCAAATGTAATAGCGTTCCTCTAGCTTTGCTATTGTTAGCATGCAACAAGCCATCTCCATCACTGTGTGATTGTGATGCTCAACAATGCCATTTTTCTAGGGTGTGTAGGGAGCAGTCAAGTTCTACTTAACACCTTGTTGGTTCAGGAAGGCCAAGAAATTATTTGATGTGAATTCCCCCCCTCGATCTGAGTGAAGTAGAAGAAGTGGTTTTCCGGTCTCTTTCACAACACGATGATAGAAATATTGTAAATATTGAAGAGCCTCACTTTTCTTCTTCAGGAAAAACACCCACATCTTAAGATAGTGGTCATCAAAAAATAGTTGAAAGTACTTGTATCCCGAAAATGAAGCAGTAATAGGCCGTTCGGATACGTATGAACTACTTCCGGATGCTTGTTATCATGAAAGGTGCTTTCTGAAATGGATCTCTATGTTGTTTTCTGCAAGACAATCAAGGAAAAGAGGCAAGGACTGAACAATTTGGGTAGTCCATGAACCATTGATTTTGAACTCATCTGATGTAATAAACTACTTGATAAGTGTCCATATCTAAAATTCCAGATGTAGTAGATTGTAATGTTGATGCGAGATAAAGCTTTTATAGAATATGAAATACTATCTAAAGCAAATAACTTATCTTTTAGAAATGCTCTAGCAATAATCTTACCTTGTCGCAAAATCAAACATGATTTGATGCCATTTTGGACAAGAAATTATACCTTCAGGTGATGATTCAATAGCCGTGAGTTCTTGTGAAGTATAAGGTGCTAGTCAATCCAGAACATATAGTACCTTTGTAAGTGTACATTTTCGTGGTCCCAGAGGAATGGTGACTCTTCCTATTCCTTTTGCAACGTACTCTTTGTCATCAACTATCCGAACTTGATCACCAGTGGGTTGTTCATCTAGTGAATCAAATAGCTCCTTGTCACCTAACATGTGCTTACTTACACCGGAGTCTATCAGCTAGACTCTCTTCATGGGATATGAATTCTGAGAGACGAGAACAAGGTTCTTACCACAATGGGCTCCTTCTGATGTCTCCTCATCGAGTCATTAGGCCGTGAGATGTCCCTTGTGCTTTCTCCAGCGGGGACATCGTTTGGAATTTTGAAAATATTCACGCCCTGATGTGCTTGTTTGACTTGAAGACCCTTGTTTCAATCTATTGTACCAACAATGATCAGTTTTGTGAGTTTTGGTTCCTCAGTAAATGTCACACCACCTCTTTGAATTTTGATCTTTCTGCTATTGTTTTGGTTGCACTTGATTTGGCTTCTTTGGGGGACCGTTCGATTCTTCCGACCATGGTATGGCTTTAAGAAAAGGGCTTTATCCCGAGTCTCCTCTGGGATGAATTGATGGCCTCTTCTTGCTCTAAATAATTCACAAGTTCTTTTAATGCCACTTTGTTTGTTTAGATACATTATGTGTCATAAAAACACTCATAATTGAGAAGGAGCATTCTCAAAGGGATTGGTATGAGAAGTTTGTCGTTTACCATTTCATTGCGAGCTAATAACTCCAATTGTAGCTCAACCACGTGATGTAAGAACTTCTCAACTTTCTCATCTGAACCCATAGAGAGGGTGTGTAGCTTGGATTTTAGATGGAGGATCTTAGTCTTAGTTTTGCCCTCATAAATGGTGTCCAACTTGTCTCAGGCCTCCTTGGGTTCCTTCGCATTCTGAACATGCGGTTGTACATTATCACTGATATTGAGCATTATCAACATTAATGCTTTGGCACTAGCCATCTCATACTTCATTAATTCATCAAGGCAAAGTGGGAACATACACATATCTGATCACGATGCCCCATAATCCTTCAAACTGAAGGATTGTCTGCATCTTTGTTTTCCTGTGCCGTAAAATTGGGTACATTTAAGAAATTGAGCATCGGAGAGAAGCAACTTTAGAGCAGACATTTAAAAAAATAAAATTATTTATTTATTTATTTCAAGAGAGATTACAACTATGACTCACTAATGTGAAGTACTAGCTTGTAGATGCTCTCGATACTCGCGTGTTGAGAGACGATGACACTTGGTGGGGCGTTATTCTTCGTCTTCACAAGAAGCATCTTATCCGGCTTCTTATTCCTGTCGAACTTTCTTTGCTTAGTAGTTAATGTCACAAAGGAAATAGTCCAAGAGTCCTTTGCGAACTAGTTCGTCGAAGACAAGGTTACCGGTGTTGCATAGCTCATTTAGGAGTGCAAAGTAGAACCCAGAGATCTCAGGAGCTTCTGGATGTTGTTCTGCAGATTAAGAGTTGATGTTACAACTTTCAGCGGTCTCGATTATGTTAGTCATGCTCGTGATTAAGTGTTGCTTTGAGAAACCTTTCGTTGCAGGTCTCAGGCTTTACGCAATAGTGGATTCTCCAGGCTTCGTTCCAGCTATCTTTGATATTTACCATTGATATGAAGGTTTTCCTCAGATACTTGCTTTACCAGCTCCCACAGCTAAGAAAATAACTTAACACCTCGCATAGCTATAAGTCTCCATGCAGATCTCATCAGCAACAATATTACTATGCAGTATAGTAATTCCTCCACCACGTAGCAGGATTAAAAAATTGATTTGACACAATTATTTTGAAATTCACTACACCCAAACAATTAAGAAACTTATACAAGCCTCTCCACGCAAAATCTCTTCCACTCGGGCTTGCAAATCTACATGCAGTTTACTTCCACACAGCTTCTGGTCTATTAGTTTTCCACGTAGGTGTGCAGATGATGCATACAGCAGAAGATCGTAAAATACAAAAGAAAAGATTGCCCCTTTTTTAATCCTTCTTCATGCTTTATCTTGCTTCAAGCATGGCTTAATAGCTCATCACACAACAAGTTACACACTCCACGAGGTAGGTTAATTAATGGTCTTCCCTATGCAGCAGAATGAATATCAAACCTCTGCACATAGGAATACCACAACTCCATGCAGGCGAAAGATTAATAGAATTGTATTGCTGGCCGCTCCTCCACGCAGCAGCAGAAGGAACCTTTTTTTAATTTCTTTACAATTCTTCCACGCAGACCAATGAATCTCTTCCCACATGGCCATGAGAAGAGGAATTTTATCATGCAGGTGTGTTGGTGTTATATTCTAACTTCATACACTGTTCTCCTTCTGATTTCCACGCAGCAGTCTTCTTTGTCTTTATCGCAGAAAAATAGAACTTCCACACATGTGATTGATATCCTTCTTTGTCTCTTGTTGCACGCAGGTCGATCTTCCCTTTCTCCCACGTCCAGCTCTTCCACCATGTAGGTCGCTTCAGACTGTATTCTTCTCTCCACGCATCTACACATAGGTCAGAGTCTTTGATAGCTCTGATACCAGATTGAGAGGCGGAAATAGAGGAGAGAGAATAGAGATCTCTAATTATTCTATATTAAAAACAGAAGCATGAGACATATTATATAGCTGAGAGGCATAACAATATTCCCCATAATAGTTGGAGGGGGTTACAACTTATCTGAGAAGAATGTGATATCAACTAATCTAAATAATCTAATTATATAGAAGATATGCTACGTAGTATTATGCCAACAACAAGTATGGTATAAATATATTATATATAATAAATGTGTTATAGTAAATATATCTATCTAAAATACATTGATAAAGCAATTTCAAGGTACTTATTTTAGATTTTTGATATAACACATTGATTAGTAGAGTTATTACATTATCTACTAATTTCCCATTGTTTTGTAGTAGATAAAATCAGTTTATCCACACCAATGTGTTAGTTTACGAAAACGTATTGAGGAAAAAAACATGGCCCAAACATTACCATATGGAAAATACATTATTATTTTTATACACTTCTATAAGAAATATAGAAAAAAATAAGTGACTGCCAAACAAGTGTCAAATATAAGGATTAATTGTCATATGATAGTCAAAGGGATGTCAAATTTATTATAGAGAACAAAAGTGAACAAATGATGCCATTACACTTCTTGGATGGCATTTTAGGAACACCTCTCGACGTAAAAAGTTCCTACGAGAGGTAAAATATTAGAAATTAAATAATGAAATGTCAAATATTAAACATTACAAAATTTGTAATGTAAAATTATAGACACAAAATTATGCACCTAGTACTATTTCATCACGCCTCTATGTGTGTTATTATATGCATAATTCTCGAACAAGAAAACAAGACATTAACAAAACTTGTTTTACTTTTACATTGCTTTATCTTTTTATGCTTATGACATTTAATTTATGGAATTATGACTTTACTTTTGAACATTGGACAACATGTGACCCCGATCAATATTTACCATTCTATCCTTTGAGCATCCCAAACACTACCACCCACTAGGGACAGGGGCACTCTGGTTCTACTATCCCCATTTGATGCTTCTATCCTTTTCCCTTTTTTCTCAAATATGAAATGCTTTGCATCAACCATTATCTTTTCTTAATTTCTACCTATCACTTTGGGGTCATATTTTTAGTTGTTAATGATGAAATTCACACAAAGGAATCATAGATATAGATGATTTACTCACTATTTTATGGGAATTGGAAATTTGCGTTATTACTTACTACTTACACAAAGAGAAACACTCAAAGAATACATTTGGGATGCATTATTCACTACATAGGAAGGGAAAATTCTAAATTCCATCTCACACATTCATCTTGGGGGAAAAGTAGTCATAGCCCACTATCTTGTTACAACTAACACAAGGGACACTATTCTATCACACACACAAGAAAACTACATTGAGTCTGAAATCTAGTGTACAACTTGGAGATAATCGATTTAGGTGACTACAGAGGTCATTCGACTTAAGCACTTACATTATTTATTCTATATTATTTGTAATTGAGCCTTCGTAGGTATATAATATTTTTTACACGTACATGTGTGATATATGAAACCTAAAATAAAGTGGATGTGACACATAGTTAAGTGAAGAAGATGTGATAAAACCCTAAAAACCAAATCTAAAGTTGTTTGCCAAACACTAGCTCCTAGTTTGGACACTAGCACTGAGGTGGTCTAGACCTCCTTTAAGAAGTACTATCTAGAGGAATTTAAAATCCTTGCTCTCCAAAAGAAGGTTACACAATGTAGATCAAACATGTCCCACCCATTCTTCAACACAAAATCGGTGGAAGAACTAAGATACAAGCCAAGTCACTATTATCTCTATATTATTCACACTTGTTATTACATGTTAGATCCTTCTTATTCTTTGTCATATGTGTTTGATTTTAGTTCTTTGATAAATATTTCATTTGTTACATCAATTTTTATTTTTTTGTATATTAGGTAAGAAATTTGATTTTAAAGGGATTAAAGAACCCTGTATAACCGAAATATAAGTGTCATAGAAAAAAAGAGAAACATAGTGGAACATGCCATTAAAGACCATAAAAGAAGAAAAAAGACAACCTAACTCGTAGAAGTGAAATAAAAACTACAAATGAGAAAGAAAGACCCATAGAAGGAATGTCAAAGTCACTGACCGCCCACTATATTCACTCCTTTCTACCATGGGCCTCCACCATTTGAGATTTGAGGTTCATATTTGGAGGAACATTAATGGCATTCCCTCTCTTTTGTTTCTCCGCAACCATCCATCTTTCTCCCTTATTTTGATTTGTATTGTCCTATGGATGAATTAGTTGAAGATTTTCTAAAGCCTCCATATTTTGTGGGCTATGAATCATCGTGGGTCTAGAATGTTGAGGCACAAAGGCTTCTTCCTTCTATGTAGTATGCACCAAAATAGCCTTAGTTTGATCAACATTCTTAACCAGGCTTGAGGACAAGTTTTCCTCACATTTTTTCTCTTCATGAAATTTGGAAGTATCCTCATGACTAACTAATTCAATTTCGGTGTCACTATCCATATGTCCTTTGAAAAATAAATGATCAGGATTAAAATATTTCCACTATGAGAATCTACCATTAATATGCTTTTTATCAATATGAAAATAAAAGGAAAAATATCCAATG
Organism: Taxus wallichiana var. yunnanensis; assembly: GCA_018340775.1. Taxonomy (NCBI): domain Eukaryota; kingdom Viridiplantae; phylum Streptophyta; class Pinopsida; order Cupressales; family Taxaceae; genus Taxus; species Taxus wallichiana. The sequence continues at coordinate 892,944,732 of CM031242.1, forward strand.
GAAAAACATGTTCGCATCTAAAAGGAAAGCCTTCATAATCAATATTTTGTGTCCAAGTTATCTCATTGACTTTAAGTTCCATTGTTTCTGGAAATTCCACGATTCCGTCCATATCCACAAGTATACAGCATATGTATTGTGATAAAAAAATTTAGTTTTGGGATCTATAGCAAAGAATTTTCCCAAAGCATTACCTATAGCAATAAAACTATCTTTCCCCGTAATGAAGAGGAAAATAAGGTAGTATTATCCATAAAAGTTTGGTGTTGAAAGTTTCATTTAATGGGTCAAGAGAGGGAACCATGGCTTCATCAATAGGAGATGAGACCAGAATTCCAAGATTTTTCCAAAATTTCCTTTTTATCAAAGGGATTTACAAAAATAGAAATGAAAATTCCTGTGCTAAGGTATAAAAATTTACTTTACCTTCTATGAGAGGGCGCCATTGTTGTGAAATCCACTTATGGAGAGATGCAAGACGTGGGTAGAAGTTATTGAACTTATAGATCAAACCACGAATCTGGAAATCAACTTCGAATCAATGACATCATCTCCAAAGGAAACGATGGTGTTGATTTGGCATAATCCATGGGTTTATCCGAGAAGTCACCCCCGATCGGCAACATCCAAGAAATATTTGGGCTCTCCCCAAGCGGCCCTTCATTTGCCACGAAATATTCCCGGTCTTGCTAAATTATTTTTAGCAAAGTATGGAATAGGGTTGTTCTACGTAGGAAAAGTAGTATTTAAATGCGCGCGTCCAAGTCAACCAACACCTTTCAAGCCCCCTTCAATGGAATTCTAACTCGTATACCACCGCTACCTCCCATGTTCAGCCCATCACCATCCAACAACCCAACATCGCAGCCCCTAAACGACCCTATAATATTTCCTACACCAAGATCTTTCACCACTCATGATCACCGTGAGTGCTCCATCACTAGAAAAACCATTTACGGGTAGTCATTATGGGATTCCACCTTCGAGAGCACACCTCTTCCATAAGCAGAGGAAAAGCCGACATATCTAAGGGAATTAGGGTTAGGGAAGGAAAAGTCGAGCCAAGTCCATTGTGGAAATAAAAAACAATATAAATATTTGATGGGATAAATATTTTATTTTCTATTTAGAGTGTTTGATAAGAACAACCATGCAAACTAAAAAAATTATAATTATATTTTAATCTATTTAGAAAAATAAAATAAAATGCGAGAATATTAGTTTGTATAGCTATAAAAGAGATACAATGACAAAAATACTTAAATTTATATAAATTTTTTTAGTATTATACACAATTTGTTCTAAATCAAGCGATACTTATCATAAACAAATTTACAGGAAATAAGGGATAAATAATAACCTAAATATAACTCAAAAAAATGAAAGCTAATTGAGAACATTTCCTAAGAATCTAAAATCGTACAATTATAGAAATGAATAAGTTAAAAATGTATATTAAAGTGTAAAACTAACGTAGTGCTCCCGATCATATTTTTAAACCTTTGACTTATCTTTATATCAATGTAAATAGTTGGATTATGTTGTTCTTCAAACCTCTAAATTAGCCTCTAGGTATCTAGAATTCATTAATAATGTAAATGTGTTTTGGTACTTTTACTAAGGTAAATAAAATATGATCTTATCCTATAAATATCAACCTCATGGAAAAGTTAACAATTTTGAAATCAATATACAAATGAAATTCAACAAGTATTCCAATGTAGTGTAAGTCTCCGGATCCTTATCTTTTATGGATATAACTAACCCATAAATGATATATGCTTCAATAAGTACATCAAGGCTTAGTTTCACTTTGTTTAGATGCTTAAGACATAGATATCTTATATCCTTTTTCAACTAAAATTATTACTTTTGTAATAAATATTTGTGTGTTTCATATTTAATCTTTATGTGTACTAAATGCACTTAATATTAATTCCCTATGTATGTATGTATGTATGTACATACGTACGTACGTACGTACTTGTGTGTATATATATCTATGTATTTATGTATGTATACATACACACATATATGTGTATGTATACATACATATATATACATACATGCATATATGCATGCATGCATACATACATACATACATAATTAGAAGGTTCCTATCTTTCATGCAGATGCATATATATAATAAAAAAAAATACATCAAATAAGGATAAAAATATCGAGAAATCCAAAGAAAGTTTTGAAGGTCCAAGAAACTATAAAAGTGTGATTTCTATCATCATGAACCAAAAGACACAAAACAATAAGATGAATTGGGAGAGAAATGATAATGTTAGATAAGGAATTACAAAATATGGGACAATTAAAAACATCAAAATAAAAAAACACATGACCAAAATTGTCAATAGACATACAAAGATAAGAAACATGTTGCAGATTCATGAAGAATGTAAGGAATAAGGGGAAATAATATCCTTACTTGGAAGAATTATAAATTTTTTTAAAATCAGTAGGACCATAACAATTATGTGGTTATGTACCAAATTTTGGTGTCTACATGATAATGGCCTGGGTTTCGTGTGTGTGTGTGTGTGTGTGTGTGTGTGTGTGTGTGTGCACATGCAAGTGCATTCTGTGTGCGTGTGTTCACATAAATGCATACATATCCATGTAAAATAAATCATGTGGATATAAAATTATCATGGTAACATAACCGCATCCATGCTCTTACATCTGGGAGAATTTACATCCCTCATGGGAGTTTCACTTAGTAAAACTATGGTATAACATGTTCATTCAAAGGGTATTAAAGAGTACCCTTAATATTAGTTTTTACATCTAATGATTTAATTGATAATATCTCCTCCAGTTATATTATTAGATTGAAAATACCCCGATTATTTCTATGTACCTTAGTTACCCATATTTCCATTAAAATTTTATTTACTGTTTTTATTTCTACCCTAATATATCAAAAGAAAATATATCACGTTTTCCACTCAATTATTATTTTATTAATACGCCTTTTTGTCTCAAAAGAGAATTTGAAGCCATTCAATGCCTATTACCAATTATCTTGTTAATCCTTAATCATTTATTAATAGCTCTTCAAATAATTAAGATGGTGAAATAATATCAATTGTGTTGATAAACATACTCAATCCTAGTTCGGAATATCCTAATTGAGATTCCTTTATTGAAAAAGAGATTCTAATTGAACATTATGACCATACTCCTTTTGCAATTTTAAGGTATTTAGTTTAAAAACATGGGTTCAAATGTTTTAATTTCGTATCAAAATTAATCTTTCCCCTCTGACCCACTTCTCTAACTTACCCCCAATACATAAGTCCAAATATAAATAAATTAAACGATTTCACACCTAATGTCAATTGGTATATTGCCTTTTGTTTTATTATTTGTAATTACTTACGTATGAATGCACACGCTATGATATTTCCTAGATAACGAATTCCCCATAAGTTCCCTATGAAAATTCAAACCATACACAAAGAAATGAATGTTTGCATATTAATCCATAATCAAGGAACTACTGAAATTTAGGAAAAAGAATAAGGAAAATACACCTAACTCGTGTTAAATACTTGTAAGGATGAATGTATGAACTCATCTCTTAGAATTCATATGATTACATGCATCTCATGATGTGACCAAATAAGGAATGATATGTTCAAATTCTTCCGAATGAATGCATGTAAAAGTATATATAGTATGTTATCTATGATACCATATGGAAAATAACATTTGCAAAGTAAACAACTAACAAATGAAATAATATACATGTAATACAAACTTTCTTATTTTGTATTTTGACATTATTTGATTTTTTTGCATTTTTGAAATATTTGTAATAAAGAATGAGATATATTAACGGGATCATAAGGGTAAGGAGGGAATCCTATAAGTGTTGGAGGTTTGGAACTAAAATTCATATTGTGTACAAGTATGAGTTGGATATACTAACTTGAGATTAGGATGTAATGAAGGACATGCTTGTCATATGGCACAAGAAAAGAATGATTGCAATTTACTATATGAAGATAATATGAACTAAAGGGTTAGCCTCACATGGAAGATGAATAGCCACCTTAGCAATAACACCATGAAAACCACTTTGGTAACAAGAGTAGCGAGAAACATCTGTATTATTGGTGTAAAATTAGTAGTATAAAAAGAAATTGTAATATGCTCAATTGAAGTAGGAAAAAGAGGTTGATGATGAGGGTTAACATCTATAATGTCATGTATAACATGAAAAAGCTTGAAACATTTATTACTAGTGTACATTAATACATATGTGAAATTCACAATAGGCTCGAGTCAAATTACTTAGCACATGGTGTGCTTTTATCAATCTCAACAAGAGGAGAGAGAGGTACAAGGTTACATTATTATACTTTTATAATATAACTAACTTGAGATGAGGAGGGCAAGCATGTGGATTTCCACCAATGAGAAGCTTATAATTAAATCTTTATAGATTAAGATATGACATTAAGAATAATATTACCATCAGTGTTATTGTCATAATGTTCGTCTTTATAATTAGTTTTTTCTTTGAATTTCAAAGTAGATGTAGAAGGAGCATTAGATGTATACTTAAATTTGTTTAAAGTAATAGATACAAGAATAGTAGAAGCCATTGGAATAAACATTGTACTATGTTGAAGAGGGATATGGGCATCCCATAAAGTTATAAACATTGTAGATGTAGCAATAGCAGGTGTGGTATCCTTAATCAAAATACTAGAGGTATAAGGAAATTAAATAACATAATAAACTAGGGGATAGAATCACTGCCTTGCAAATAATTTGTAATAGAAATAGAAGAGGCAAGTGCATCATTTGTAGTATAGGAAGAATTTCTAACCAGTTTTATTCTGATATGAGAAAGAGATACAATTAATGAAATTCCCACATTATCATATACAAGAGAAATATCACAAGTAGATGCAGCATGCCTAACTACAGCAGGAGGAGAAGAGGTGTCATATTCAATTGTCCACAACAACCTTTCCATCAATAAAACTGTGACAGGAATGGATTTGAAAAATATTAAATTTGTCAGTTAACATAAAACCTTTCCACCAATAAACATGTGACTGGAATGGATTGGATTGATGAAAATTCTGGAATTGTAATAGACAGAGATTTGAAAAAGAAACTTGTCACTTAGTGCAACTTGACAAACTTGAAATACACACCTCGATATTACTACATAATGCTGTTTTCATAGATAAAATTAAAAAAATTGTCTACTAGTTTAACCTGTCTTATAGTACGCCAATAATTTTCTGAAACTATGAACAATACGACAATAGTTGGGCACTGGCAGAAGGTTTTCAATGGCACAGGCGGCTTTAATGGATTGGTGGACAGGGCATCTTGTAAACTTAGGAAAGTGAGGGCCACCAAAAGTTATGCCGAGTCGGAAATAAACGTCGGACTCGGGACTCGGTTTGATTCGGACATGAAGTTTGAACTATTGCAGTGAGGATAATGTTTTAGTGGAAGGAATTAGACCGAGTATCACAAGAGTGGTTACTAATAACTATCAACATGGCAAAAAGTGTCGTTCTAGCGGAGCCCTCCACGTTTTAAAGAAAAAGACAACAATTGTTTCTTAAATTGTGCAAAACATTATATTATAACATGGAATTGACAAATTGTAAGATACATTTTTTTTTTTTTGGTTGGTTAAGTGTTGGTGAGTTTTAAATTTACTTTTAATATAGCTGAGTTTAGTTTTGCACAATAAAAAGTCACATAATGAAATTAGATTATATTATTATTTTAAAAGAGTAGTTCTATTTTTGATAATTATTTATATTCGAAAAAGTATGTGTACATGCAAATCCATAAATACTTTTAAGGGTGAATTGTTTCATAATTAGATAAGTTCGAATGTTTGTGTTTATCTATGTTTTTCTTGGTCCGTATATGACAATTTGACTATAGCTGAGAGTTATTTGATTATTTCATGTTTATGAATATTGAAGTTCTTTTCTATTCCTTATTAAAACATCTTCTATTGGTATAAGGGAAAGATTTGGGTTCTACTTTTGGTTTGAGATCTCTCTAACAATTGATCATGGAAAACTCTAACTCTCTTCCCATTCCAGAATTTAGTATAAATGACTATGATTATTGGAGCATCAAGATGATGACTCTTTTGATAGGAAAAGACTTATTGTTAGGAAATAAGGGATAAAATATGTGGAACAATCCTAAAAGAATCGAAACAGAGAAAGCGATATGCAAAAAGTATTACAAATTTAAAATAAAAGTGCGAGAATAAAAATAACACAACACAAAGGGACAATATTTAACGTGGTTCACCCAATTTGGGCTACGTCCACCAAGAAGCACTTGCTCGATTTTATTACAAGCCACCACTCTCTAAATACAAAACCCAAATCTATTTGGAGCTATGCTCAAGAAACACTACCAAATTCACACCCAAATTTATACACATCTACAACGTTACATCATCCCTACCATATGTACAAAACCACATAAGTAGACAACTGCTTAAGCAATTTTGCAAAACTGTGGGTATCAAAAACATGGGAAAAAACTATCCCATAAACCTATGGGTCAAAAATCCCCCATATGAGAAAAGCACGTTTCCCGGTATATCGGGCATGTTTTGTTTCGAGGCTAAAAAAATTGTGGGTGTGCTCGAACCTGCCGAGACAACTGTGGAAAGTGTACAATACTCTTAGTACACAGTCTTCAACAATTTCACACATGAAAACAAGCTCCACAACCTAACACTTATGGGATGTTGTATAAGCCGGTTATGAAGAGCTAGCTAATTGGGCTAATGTTCCAATCATTGATAACTAAGTCAAGAAGGAAGCTAAAAATAATAACTAACAAGATTTTTATCATATTGAGATAGCTCTAAATAAGATCCTATTTCATAGAATGATAGATGTAAAGATAGCCAAAGAATCTTGGAAGACTCTACAAGAATCTCCTCGAGCTACTAAATAATTCAAATTGATTAGGTTGAACAATATGAAAAGATAATTTGAGAATTTGAGGATGTAAGAAGTTGAAATTATCAGTGATTTATGTGCAAGAGTCAATGATGTGGTCAATAAAGTGGCTACTCTTGGAGAAGCGTTGATCAAAGAGATTTTGGTAGAAAAGGTGTTAAGGTCTCTAACACCAATGTGGAATTATGTTGTCGGATCATCTTTAAAAAAGTGTAGAATTGACTACTCTTTATTTTGATCATCTAAATAGATATCTTGTGTTTCATGAATAAATATTAGGAGACACGGTTCGAGAAAGTGATAAGAAGGCTTCTACCTCAAAATTGAAGGTCAAAAAGAGTGGAGGTAATAACAAAAATAGTAAAATCAACCAAGTTAAAGGAAAATAAATTGTTAAAAGAAACCAAAGGAAATGAAAAGTGAAACTAAAATTATTCAAAAGAAAGAGGTAGAGGAGGTGGTTTAGCTGCAAGAGGGAGAGGTAGAGGAAAAAATAATAAGAAAAATAGTCAATGTTATTATTGTTATAGGTATGATCATTTTGAATGGGAACATATAATAAAATCAAGAAAAGAAGGAAGCAAAGTGATAATTATGCAAATAAGGATGATGAAGATTCTCCATGCAATTTATTTCCTTTATATGATAAAGGAAAAATAAGTGTAAAGAGGTTTGATACCTAGATTCAAGTTGTTCCAATCACATGAATTTCAATAATGGTTTGTTTTCTACATTGGATTGAAGTTTCAAGACTAAGATAAAACTTGGTGATGATAAATATGTGGAGGTTGCAAAAAAGGAAGCATAGTGGTTACTATAAGACAATTTAACAAACATGTTAATGATATTTATTATATTCTAAACTTAAAAACATAATTTGTTGATGGTTGGAAAACTATGTGAAAATAACTATAAGGTGGTTTTTGATGATAAGAAATGCGTAGTCTATTATAAGAATTATGGAAATATGGTTGTTACATTTGTTTCTATGTATAAGAACAAGATGTTCCCATTGAAGTTTGGAGAACATAACAATAGCCTAACCTATATGGCATATGCAAATAAGTGTTACTGTGACATATCAAATATGGACATTAAAATTTTCAAATTTTTAAGTTTCTAACATCAAAATAATTATTCTATGGCATGCAAAAGCTTGAATGGTTTTGATAAAGAAAAACATTCGAGAGAAAAGTTTCCAAAAGGAAGTGTGTGGAGATTTTGTTATCCACTATAGTTGGTTCACACGAGATATTTTTGGTCCCAATAGTATAAGTAAGTTATTGTATTTTATTACATTTACTAACACTTATTTCACTAAATACGGAAATATTATAGTAAATCTAGACTCCATTATTACAAGTAATGACGAAATCCATCTCCGTTTTTGGTATATTGGATTCCATTTTTGTCTATATTGGATTCCACAATTACTATTATTGGATTCCATTATTAATAATATCGGATTGCAATATTGTTATTATTGGATTTATTCTAGTTCCAATTACACTATTATTGGAATCAAATTTCACTATTATTGGATTCCAATATAGCTATTACTGGATTCTAATTTAGCTAATATTGGATTGCAATTTCTCCACTATTAGAGTCCAATTTATAAATTCCAATTATTAGATTTTAATTTCACTATTTTAGGATTATTATTTTGTTATTTTTTATTCCCCCACATAAGCCTAGTAGAGATAACTTACATAAGCATATAGGTTGTTAAGTTACATAAGCCTAGTGGTTCTTTGACTTACGCAAGAGTATATTCCTTAAGGTGAAATAATCCTAGCAGCTACAAAGTTACACCAGCCTAGTGGTAGTGTAATGCCCACTACCCTTCAACACTAAATGAACCATGATTATCTTTTCCAAATTGTTATAATCGTAAACCTAACTGTTGTATTCTAGTTAGCATGCAAATAAAATGTGTGGACATCAGGATTTCTATGGTGTTTTGGTTATTATTATTACTTTGACTCTATGTCACACTCTAGACCATGATGGGCATCTAAGGATAATACAACTAGCTAGAACGGTTACGTGTCTGAGATCTATTGTGATATCATTAATCTTCGATATTGTTTTGTTATATTTAATCTAACACTATGACTGAACACATAGGCATCATTTCACTTTGTACATATAAATAGTAATGGACGAACGATAGTAACACATTGTGATATGGAAATTGAAGGATATACATCTCTAATCGAACTGATTAACTTTTGATAGACTTTCAGTATGGAAGAAAATGATGTGTTGTCAGCTTAGATATATGTTGATATTTCGAATTATTTTTGTATTGATTTTTACTATGATGTTCAAAGTTATTTTGTGATTCCTTCGATGTTGGAGAATTGGCAAAATTGTGAACAAGTGAAAGTATTGCTTAAGTTAGATGATTTAGTTGGTTTATGATCGTAATTGCAAATTGATGTATTAGCAGAATCAAAAATTTGGAAATTTTGGATTTAGGATTTTGGAAGGCTTGGAGCTTGTTGGTATTGATACTCTTCATTTTGAGGTAGATCTTCACTCTTGTAATTAATTTGTTATTTTGGTTGTGATCTTATGTGTATTTTATGTTTGTTATATTGCTTATGATTGTGGGAAATAGATTTGATCCTTAGGTTGTGGGAGAAATGGAAATGGGGATAAAACTTGAGGGAGGCATAAGAGAAATGTTATTGGGATTTTAGGAGGGAGTTGGGTTGGGATGTCCACCTTGTTGATAAATATGTTTTGTATTTATCTTTTTATTTTCTTGAGGGAGGCATAAGAGTGACGGAGGCATAAGAGTGGGTTGATTTCTTGAGGGAGGCATAAGAGTGGTGCATCTTCTTAGAAGGAGGCATAAAAGTTTTTGTGTATTGTGATGGCATTTTTGGAGGCTTTTAGGTGGACACCCAAGCCCTTGGGAGGCATAAGAGGAACCCCATGTTCCTTTCTCCTCCATGAATTTAATAAGAAGCCTTTGTGTCGATAATTGTTGTTTTGTTGCAAGATTGATATTGGGTTATTTCATTCTTTTCTTGATTGAATGTGTATGTGGAAGGCATTTTTTTCTTTTCTTTTAATTTGTTTATTGATAAGTAAAAGTTTAACCCTAACTGAATATAATACTTTGGCATTTTAATAATACTTTCAAACACTACCATTTATTATTATATATATAAATAGCTAAAAACTATATATATTATTACATATATGTGTATATATTGCATTTAACAATAAAACATGATTATTAGTATTTGTACAGAAAAAATTAACATGTATTAAAATCACATAATTGTAATATGGCTTGTGAAAATGACCCTTGTAAATTATCATTATATAACTATTGTATATTAATATTATACATTCATTTAGCAAAGTTTTTCTATTCCATTTTAAAGGAAAAATTACAAATAATGAGGAAGCGTTAGTGTCACATTTAATATGGATAAGATTTACATGCACTAGGTAAATAGTAGTGCACAATTGTGTATTTATAGGGATTTAAAACTTATCACTTTCCATTTCGTTTATACAATCATCTTAAAGGTCTAATTAGTTGGGGTTCACTCCTTACTTTAATCAACCCTATATCCACAAGGTAGAGATTTTATTAATAAGTCAATCATGCCTAATCCTTTTACACATCTAGTTTGGATAAGGTGCAAACCACTATTAAATGAAATTTATTTCAACATTCTAGTGAACAAGGATTGTCCATAATGAAATTATTCAACATTTATTTCCCATCCAAGAGCACAAATCTATAAACAATGAACTCCTAAACACAAATTTAAATTTGAAAGAGCTTAATTTCCATTTTCAAGATCTTTGCAAGGTTCACATTCTCTTGGAGAATTGTAGATTATAATAAGACATTTCCAAGAATGAAAAGGATTACATTCAATAAACTATTGATACAATTTACAAGTAGTAGGATCATAATAGCACAAGATGCAACTCTACAAGCCTTTCTCCAACAAGAGCACCTTCTCCATTGAGCTCACCATCTTCATCAAGCCAAGCACACAAAAAAATGGGGAGTAGGCAACACTCTTCAACAACCAAAATATCCAATGAGGAAGAGAATCCTTCTTCCTCATTGTCCCCGAGCACCAACAAGGAAGCAATGAGGGCCATTTAGAAAACCATGGAAACTAAAAAAAAAAGGCTTCCACATACACATTCAATCAAGAAAACAATGAAATAACCGAATACCAATCTTGAAAGAAAACAACAACTATCGATTCTATTATTGGATTCTAATATTAACAATATTAGATTCCAATATTGTCATTATTGAATTTATTCTAGTTCCGATAACACTATTATTGGAATCAAATTTCACTATTATTAGATTCCGATATAGTTATTATTGGATTCAACATCATTATTATTGGATTCCAATTTTGCCACTATTGGAGTCCAATTTCTAAATTCCGATTATTAGATCTCAATTTCACGAGTTTAGGATTATTATTTTGTTATTTTTGATTCCCTCACATAAGCCTGAGTAGATAACTTACATAAGCCTAGTGGCCGATTTGACTTACACAAGAGTAGATTCGTCAAGGTGAAGTAATCCTAGCAACTAAAAAGTTATACTAGCATACCGGTAGCATGTTACATAAGCCTACGTACCCATATGCTACATAAGCCTTGCGGCCGCTAACTTACATAAACCTAGCCACCAAAAATTTAAATCGGTCGGGGTTAAATTTGATCGCCACCTATCTTGTCAAACAATTTTTAGATGACGGTAATTTTACTGATATTGCACTTTAACAAATACAAAATAGTATATTTAAACACTTCAAATTTAGATTTATTTAATTTTTTTGTATATTATATATTGATTTAGTTTTTATATAAATATATATAAAAATGACTATGATATTGTAAATATACAAGTTATGTGTGATAGTTATTTCAAATATTTGAAACTATATTACGATTAAAATCATGTAAAAATGTCTAAACAAACATTAAATTTAATCCTGCATCGTCTACTGGACACACACTATATAAGCCTTGCAGATGCTAAGTTATATAAGACAAGCAACAACTAAGTTACATAAACCTAGGGGCCCATACAACATATAAGCATGTCTGCCATTATGTTACATAAGCCTCACGGCTAATGAGACACTTAAACATAATGATCACTAGGATACATCTTTTTAACATTTATTTGATTAATTTATAAAATGGAAAACAAAATAGTAGTTATTTAAATACTTTAAATTTATATTTATTTAATATATTATGTATATTATATATTGATATAATTTTTATATAAATATATATAAAAATGATTATGATATTATAAATATGCAAGTTATGTGTGATAAAGTCAACTACTTTTATGCTTTTCCATTCTATAAATCATAAAGAACAACAAAGAGTTCAAAGAGTTACAAATTACGTAAAACAAGTAATATTGAAGAAATGGATTTGAAAATTTATTTCCATAGGCAATCAATTCCTTTTAGAAAATTACATTGAAATTTTCATAAGCTTTGACCCCTCACAAGGGTATTAATTATTGTTTTTAATTTGTTGAAGGTATATCTTGATATCTTTGTGTCCCCGAATTCGTATTTTAATTTGATCTCCTTTCCATATTTTTCTTGGAATCCATGCCTAGATGATCTTGTCTATATCAATATATGATGTGTCCCTTGATTTTTGCCACCATTTCCTTTTCTTTAAGCATTCCTAGTACCTTTCTTTTTCTAATTTTTCTTTTCCTATGGGTTCCCACCAGCGTACCCTTATCTTTTGAGCCTTTGTTTGAACATCATGTGTTAGAATTTGTTATGCCTTTCACATCCATATAGGTAATTTATCATCAATAGATCTTAATAATATCATCTTCTCAACATTCAAATCAACTACTAGGTTGAATTCCTCTCAAGGTCTATCACAAATAGGCCTAACATATATATCCTTATTTGAAAGAATATTTTTACTATAGCAGTTCTTCATGTCAAGATGTGGTGCACCCACTATCTAATCATACATTGCGTTATCCTAAAATAAGTTGGCCAAAAACAATCTCTCCTTGTCATGCTACACTTGACAAAGGATTCTCTAGGGTGATGTTATCCCAATTTTTCCCCGGAAAAATTGATCAAACACAAACCCCCACGAGAATAAAATATAAGGGTAATTTCAGTCCGGTGGGCTCATAATCAAACCCAAATTTGAGCGGCAGGTGGGCTCGACAATGGAGGATCAAACAATAAAAAAGAAGCCAAATGCTCAATAGAGAATATTGAAGAAAGGAATCAAAGTTTTCGGAATTCACTTTGCATACGAGTCGAATGGGGCCGAAAAACAAACTCGCATGAAGGCCCCATGTGTTAGCTCGGTGTAATTCCAAAAGGCCCATCAAAAGGTGGTCTCCAAATAATGTGACCCTCCACGTGTCAAGGTCTAGATAGGATGTCATCGGTAGTTGAAAAGTCATAGACCCTCGAAGTTGCCATAAGTCTCAGCGGTGCAACTTCGGGGACATAACCTAAGGGTTAGTCTCCGAAAAATGCAGGCCCACCACGTAGTCGAGTCGATAAGGGGGAAAAATTGGCCATTTAATGGCTAAATAAAGAAGGGTGACATAAGCCTCCATGTGTCATCTCGACATACCTTCAAAGTTAAAATCCGAGAAGGCAAACCACAAACAAGTGAGAAGCTTTCACGTGCCTCATCGGTGCTGACTTCAAAGGCATGGCCCAAAGTAGAGACTCAAACAAGTCTTTGAACCTCCATGTCGGAGCACGAAAAGGAAGAATTGGGTGTTGAAAAGTCTAAACAGAGGTAGGCTAGTGGAAGGAGCCACGTGTCTGCATGGTGTAGCTTCAAAAGTAAAATTCAGAGGCAGGTCCCAAATGTGTGCTTAGCATCCACATGTCCAAGGTCAGACACATGGCCCCACCAAACAAAATGGACTTAGCCAAAACACAAAACAAACAAACAAAGGTCACGAGAAGGAGCCATGCATCTCTTGGCGCTCTTTGAGATACGAATCCAAAAGTGGTCCTTAAACATGCACCATCTCTCCACGTGTCTTGGGTCATGAATGTCTCGCCCAATGGGATGGACTCGGGAAAAACATAAAGGAATCGAGCAGGCCCATGAAGCGACACCACATGTCTCTTCCACAAAATTTTAAGAGTGGAGGAAGGGGCTGAATATTCAAAACACGTAAGGCTACCACGTGGACCCCTGTATAGAAAGACTCTTTTAAATAGTGAGATCTTGCATTAAACACTGACGACCTAGACCTTTAGGAAGCCATAACATTTGACTAGGAGCTCGGATTTGAGCGAGAGGGTATGTTTTGGAAATCTCTTAGTGCAAGCTTCTCACCAAACACCATTATGTTTTAGTCGCCATTTCGAGGCTATCAAGTCTCCCCCTGCCGCCATAATGAAGAATGGGCTTGCACTTGCCCGTGAGAACAATACATTGAGGCATGGGTCTTGCAGTAAATCCCATCATTGTTGGAGGTGTAATTCAATGCTCTTCTTTGGGGTGGTTGACGCAGATTACAATTATTCCCTCTCTCTTTCTCTCATTCTTCTAGATATTCTAAAGGAGGGGCATCTTTCAAAAAATTTGGTCATTCTTTCTCTCCTTCCCCCCTCTTTCTTCCTTAGGGTAGAATGTGGAGTCTAAGCCTCCTCTCATGGATTTGTAATGGAATTTTATTGCCTCTTGTTTCTTTGATGATGTATCCTGTGTGAACTCTTAGAGAAATAAAATACATTTTTTGATGCATCTTGTCCATCCTTTCCTTATTTTATAGTCTCTTCTTGCCTCTCATCATTGCAGGGTATACTATACATATCTCTGATGTCTATTATAGGTTCTAGGAGATGTGTTTAATGGGTTTTTATGTGGTATTCTATATGAAATCTATCTTTGGTTTGTGATGCATCTTTCCATCCTCTCCATTGCTCACCTCTCTCCATTTTAGGTAGTTGGATTTGTGATCAACCACTTCCTTTTCTGGTGTATCACCGCTTAGTGTAGGCTTTGTTTTTATGTATTTATCTCTCTCCCTGTCTCCTTAGAAGGTTATATTATGATTATATAGTTTTCCTACACTAGAGTAGCTTGTGGAAGGTAGTTTAGGAAGAAGAAGCTAGCTTTCTCTGGAGGGCCATCTCAAGTATGCAAGTCCCACAGCTTGAGAGATGGTCCCATGTTGTGCAATCACACTGAATGCCCCACTCAGATCTCGAGGCCATTTGGGGTGCTATGATTTTGCATCAACAGGCACATAAAACATATTTCTAGTATGCAATATTAGAACCCAATATACTTCTCCACCATCTATTGAAGTCTTTTTCCAGGTGTGATGTATACCTGAATGCCTCTCTATAGGTTTTCCATCTATTTTAGTTCTTTGAAGGGTATCGATGGAGGATCCCCTTCAGGAAAGAAAGGTTTCCCATCCATTGTTTTCTAGATCTCAATTTAGTGTGACCAATCGATGCCATGAATGATTCTTTAAACTCCATGATGGGCATGTTGTTCATGACATAGAACTTAAACATCTTTCCTTTGTTTATACCCACGATCTTGTGGTGACCATCTAGCAAGTGTGGTCCCACAAAGGCCTTAAATTTATAGACTTCCTCGATAAGGTACAAATTGAATGTGCTTAACCCCTCTTAGTATGTTCTGTAAGTGTTCATTACTTGTGACAAAGAGAATGTTTCCAATTTGTACAAGGAAAGCTGATAATTGACCGAATTTTCCATTTACGTCTTCATGCATGTGATCCACTAGAAGGAAACTCACAAATAGTATGTTGAAAAACCTTCGAGTTGGAAGCATGGATGCAAATGAAAATAGTGTGTGATATTTTTTGTCACTTGTAGTATTATCTAGTTGTAAGTAGATAATTAGTGGTTGTTTTCTAAATGAACTTGAAAATCTTCTTACAATATTAGTTATATGAGCACGCTCATTTTTTCTTCTTGTATTGCTTGCACTTATCATACGCATCACTTTGCTAAATTGAGCCATGTAATGTATGTTTTGACATGCCACTAATATATAAAAATCAGCATACTAATCTGTAAGTGGTTCTTTAAGCTTCGATACACAATTCCAATGATATTATTGTGAAGTTTGATCCTTGCTCAACAAAAGGAGACTACAGTTCTGAAACCCGCATTACTTTCTCATGTGTCATCATACTAGTCAAGGTGATAGGGAGAGTAATAACATTACTTATTTATTTTCTTTTCTACCCATCCTTGGTATGCCAATTTTCATCTTGTCCATTTTTTCATGCACAATGCTCAAATAACTATTAGGATTTTATTGTGATAACACCGTAGTTCATAGTAAGTTACATGAAAAATTTAAATGTAATTATTGTACCATTTCTGGAATTGATCTATTTGTGCCAGTTGTTTCTAGACATGAGGTGGTTGCACATTTGTTCTTAAGCTTTGTGCACTCGTCAAATTTGGTGAAGAAGTTGTTCTTAGTGATTGAAACATGGGAGAAATGTTCTTGCCATATTTCACTTTGAGATTTTATTGTGATACTAGAGGAAGGTCCAATAGTGAATGGCCCTCATTATGATTTTGTAGGATGTAAGAAAAACTATAACATGCAAGAAACAATCTCATTGTTACTTTAGTACCATCTTGTCCCACTAAACAAGACATGTGTGGGGATATATCAAAATTCTTCTCCACCATTTTGGATATCAATGCAATAGTTGCGAAAATTGTTGGAATGTTTTTTTTTCCTATATTTCCATTTACTTCCCTCCTCTCACCATTAATCAAACATTGTTTGTATCCATAATAGGTTCTTTTTGGGATTCCATGACATTTGTACATTGCATTATGACATAAATCCCTTCCAAATAACTTCAATTTATCTATACTATATTGATAATTTTGACCTTGATTATAACTAATAGCATTTGTAGTGAATGTATTAAGTACAAAGTGTTTGGTGCCAAGTTCATTTATACCTAGAGTTAAATTCCAATTGTGATTGAAAATGCTTAGAAATTAATTAGAGAGACATCCTTCCTTGCACCAAGGTTTTTCTCAACTTCAAACAATATTTTTCTCTTATGTTCTCATCATTTTCCCTTGCCTTTGGTGTACTAAATGGAGTAGAATTTACCTTTTGGCATTTGCAAGCACTATAAGGTCTTTTTATCAAGTTTTCATTACTACTACATATGGAGGAATCATATGAATTTGGGTATTGTTATCGCGAATTAAAACACCCTCCCATTTTCAGAAGTGTGTTTGTTTGAGCTCACAACATGAATAGATAACATGAGTACTATCTCTAAGTTTTGGACTTGGTACTTGAGATAAACCTCTAGAGAAAGTTGGTTCTTACTCCTAAACTACCCGCCTCGATCTCATATAATTCGGAAAAAACATTTATGAAGGAAATAAAAAGATTGAATATCTCTTATTAATATAACACAAAGCTCACGTACAGTATTTATAGGAAAGAAATTGTACTGGACTCCCTAAATGAATGGAGAGGATCCACAACAGAAGGAGAGAATGATGGAATAACAGAAGAAGAGATAAAGAGATAGGATAGACACCTAAGAAATATATCAGTTATCCAACGTATGCTAACATTCCCCCCCTTATTACATTATTCTTGCAAATGTGACCTCTGAAAGATTCAAATTTCACTTTTCCAAGGGATTTAGTGAGAATGTCAGCAACTTGTGCTTCAGTAGGATAGTACTGGAGCTGAATTTGATGGTTCAAGACGTGCTCTCGAATGAAATGGTAGTCAATTTCAATATGCTTTGTTCGTTCATGAAAGAATGGATTCTGCATGAGCTTCAACACACTCTGATTGTCGCAATAGAGAATAGGTGACTATTTTTTCAGGAATTCCCAGGTCATCCATAATGCGACGTATCCATATCACTTCACACACAGCTCCTCGTGCGGCGTGATATTCTGCCTCTGTGGATGAGATAGAAACAACATTTATGCTTCTTGCTTATCCACGAGATAGGTCTAGATCGAGATGAAATATGTATCCTGTAGTTGACTTCCTATCATCATCAGATCGGTGGTGGTCGAGTCGACATATCCTGTAAGAAGAATTGATCATTCTTTTTATATTCAGGACCATAATTAGTTGTTCCTCGGACATATCTCAAAACATGCTTTCTGCATTCAGTGACATTTCTTTGGCTCTGCATGAACTTGGAAAGATAGGCGAACGACATAGCGAGAGATCAGTCAGTGTATGTCAAATAGATGAGCCCTCAACAAATTTCCTGTAGAGAGTAGCATCTACTTGAGGTGAGTCTGGAATCTTGAAAGTTGCAAGCCTTTTTCCATGGGAGTGGATATAGGTTTGATCGGACATTCTATACTTTTCGGGAGTGTCTTGGCGTACTTTATGCAGGAGACAAAGATGTGATGCTCCTTTTGCCATATTTCCAAGCCAAGACAGTAATGTAGTAGCCCCAAATTTGTCATGTCGAAGGTTCTTTTGAGATCATTCTTTCAATATCAACTTTGATCTTGAACTACAGTGATCACAAGATCATCTACATAAACAACCAGAATGACAATTTCTTTGCCTACCTTCTTTATATACAAATTTGAATCTGAGGGGCTACTGAGTGAACCCATGCTACAAAAGGTGATCGTTGATCTTGATATACCATGCCCTGGGAGCTTGTTTCAGTCCGTAAAGAGATTTGATGAGACGACATACCTTTTTAGGCTGATTTTCATCAACAAATCCTTCAGGTTGGGTCATGTATACTTCTTCTTTCAGATCACCATTTAGGAAAGCACTCTTGACGTCCATCTGCTGAAGTCTCCATCCTTTCTGTGCTGCAAGTGCGTGCAAACTACTCTGATGGTCTTCATCTTCGCAGTGGGTGCAAAGGTTTCTTCATAGTCGATGCCTTCTTTCTGAGCATATCCTTTGGCTACAAGTCGTGCTTTATGTTTGTCGATGGATCCATCTGCCTTATATTTTGTCTTGAAAACCCATTTGCAGCCTATGGGTTTCTTTCCTGTAGGAAGATCGACAAGTTCCCATGTCCGATTTTTCATGAGTGAGTCATATTCTATTTCCATAGCTTCCTTCCACTGAGTTTGACTGAGTGCTTCATGAACATTATTTGGCTCGGAGCTATTCATCAGTGAACTCATGAGTGCAAATTTTACCTCATTTCTTGTTTGACTCCTTGTTTTGACTCGGATGATGTATTTGGGAGTTGTTGCAAATTTGAGTCCTTGATAGTGCTTTGTACCCACTTCAGACGAGAACTTGACTGCTTTTGAGAAGAATTGTGTCGTTGCCGTGAGGATTGATGTGGAGTCACATTCTGCAGTTCTCAAGGTCAACAAATAGTTCTCTGGTAGCATTTCTTTTCTCGAGTAGTCTCCTCCGGCTCATCATCGATTCGAGAGACTAATCGGTGAGATGTGTTTGGAAGTGGATCTTGTTGATCTATTGAGTCAAAGGATGACTCGTCACAAACCACATCCCGACTCTCGTATATTTTCTTTGTCTCGGGATCCATGAGATGATATGCCTTGAGGTAATCTTGTAGCAAGAAGGATACACGGGAGTGTTTTTGGCTCTACCTTCTTTCTCTTCTGAGCTGGGACATGCATGTATGTTGTGCAACCAAATACTCGCAAATGAGAAATTGATGGTTTTTTACCACTCCATACCTCTTCTAGCATCTTGTTCAGTAGAATCTTTGTTGGTGCCCTGTTGAGAAGATATACAGCCGTTTGTACTGCTTCAGCCCAATAGCGTTCTCCTAGCTTTGCAGTTGATAGCATGCAGCGAGCCATCTCCATCACTGTGCGATTGCGACGCTCAACAATGCCATTTTGTTGGGGCGTGTAGGGAGCAGTCAGGTGCTGCTTAATGCCGTGATGGTTTAGGAAGGCCAAGAACTTCTTTGATGTGAATTCCCCCCCTCGATCTGAGCGGAGTAGAAGAAGTGGTTGTCCAGACTCTTTGACAACACGATGATAGAAGTTCTGAAAGTGTTGAAGAGCCTCACTTTTCTGCTTTAGGAAATATACCCACATCTTGCGAGAGTGGTCATCCATGAACAACTGGAAGTATTTGTATCCTGAAAACGAAGCAGGTAATGGGCCATTCAGATCGGTATGAACTACCTCCAGACACTTCTTGGCATGGAAGGTGCTCGCTTGAAACGGATCTCTGTGTTGTTTTCCTGCAAGATAGCCAGGGCAAATAGGCAAGGAACTGGACAATTTGGGTAGTCCACGGACCATTGCTTTTGAACTCATCTGGTGTAATGAACCGACCGACAAGTGTCCATATCTAAAATGCCATAAGGCAGTTGATTCTATTGTTGAAGCAGATAAAGCTACTGCTAGAAGATGAAATAGTATCTAAAGTAAATAACTTATCTTTTACAAAAGCTTTAGCAAGAACCGTACCTTGTCGGGAGATTAAGCATGATTTAATGCCATTTTGAACAAGAAATTCAACCTTAAGGTGATGATTCAAGAGCTGAGTAACTGACAAAAGGTTGCTAGTCAAGCCAGGAACATATAGTACCTTTGTAAGTGTACATTTTCGTGGCCCCAGAGGAATGGTCACATTCCCTATTCCTTCTGCAATGTACTCTTTGTCATCCGCTATCCGAACTCGATCTCCGGTTGGCTCTTCATGTAGTGAATCAAACAGCTTCTTGTCACCTGACATATGCTTGCTTGCACCAGAGTCTATCAACCAGACTTTCTTTGTGGGCTGAGAAGTTTGAGATACGAGTACAAGATTCTTACTACAATGGGCTCCTTCTGATGTCTCCTCATCAGAGTCATCATCTTCTTGTTGGGCTGCAAGATGTCCTTTTTGCTTTCTCCAGTGGGGACGTCGTTTGGACTTTTGAAAATCTTCGTGCCCGGATGTGCTTGTATGGCTTGAAGGCCCTTGTTTCAAGCTGTTGTGCCAGTAGTGATCAGTGTCGTGAGTATTGGTTTTGCAAATGTGACACCATCTCTTTGACTTTTGATCTTTCTATTTGGGTTGCGATTTGGATTTGGCTTCTTGGGGACCTTTCCGATTCTTCCGGCCACGATTAGGCTTTGAGAACAAGGCTTTGTCTGAGACTCCCATGCGATGAAGTGATAGCCTCTTCTGCTGCAGCAAATTCACAAGCTCTTCGAATGTCACTATTTGTTTAGACACATTCAGTGTTGTAACAAACACTCGAAATTGAGAAGGGAGTGCTCTCAAGGTGATTGGGATGAGAAGTTTATCATCTACCATTTCACCGAGGGCTAATAACTCCGATCTCAGCTCAGCCCGCATGACACAAGAATTCCTCCACTTTCTCGTCAGACCCCATAGAGAGGGTGTGCAGCTTCGACTGAAGATGAAGAATCTTTGTCTGATTTTTGGCTTCATAAATGGTTGCCAACTTGTCCCAGGCCTCCTTGGGTTTCTCGCATTCGAACATGCGGTTGCACATCATCAACGTCTTGAGCATTATCGGCATCAAGGCTTTAGCACTAGCCATGTCATATTTTATTAGTTCATCGGGGTGTGGGAGCGAGGCACGAGACCTGTGACAATTCCCATAATCCTTCAAGTGAAGGATTGTCTTCATTTTGTCTTCAGGCCACAAAATTAGGCCCTTTGAGTAATGGAGCATCGAGACGAAGTAACCGGAGTAGACATTGTAATAAAAAATATTTATTTATTTGAAAAGTTATTACAATTTGGACTCACTGTCGAGAATTACTGGCTCGTAGATGCTCACGATATTCACGTGCTGTGAGACGGCGATGCTTTGTAGGGCGTTCTTCTTCGTCGTCACAATCGGCGTCATATCCGGCTTCTAATTCTTCCGTACTCGCTTTGCTTGGCAGCTGACGTTGAAAAGAAAGTATTCAAGGAGTCCTTCTCGAACTAGTTTGTCGAATGCAAGATTGCTGGAATTTTGAAGCTCGTTCAGCAAAGCAAAGTAGAACCCGGAGCTCTCAGGAGCTTCTCCGGTGTTCTCTGGCTGGTGAGTTGATATTGTGGCTTTCAGCTATGGCGACCGTGTTATTGACGCTCTCAATCGAGTTGTCTACACTCGACATTCGACGTAGTGTTGAAGAAACTGTTGTAGATTCAAAACTTATACGCAAGGAATTCTTCCTTTCCATGCAACAGCAAGCTTGATTATCCGCAGAGACCGAGGCGAGCTCCCATGCAACTTCAGAAAACAAGGAGGAGGATGTGGCACTGTTCTTGCACACGTTAGGGACCAACGACCCTAACCACACTCTTCCACGCAAGAGATTATATTTATCCCACGTGAACTTCCACGCAGGTAGCTGGTGATATGCCCCTTGAGCGCCTCTTCGATCCACGTGGCATCTTCTTCCAAAAAGACAGTCGTTCCCCTGAAGGTTAACGCATTCCAGAGACTGCTGTCGTGGCCGAGGCCGAAGAACAGAAAAATTACAAGAGTTTTTGGACGATAAAACCTTAACCGATAGCTAGATCTCGGCCCTCTGCCTTCTGCTCCGCTCAATTACTCCAGACGCCTCCCGCCTCTCTCCGACCGAATTCTGTAACAGTTTCTTCTTTTAAATTACCTGCACTCACCTTTCATATAAATGTCAGTCATGGACACGGCCAACTGTTACACCATCTGTACAATTCACGTATCAATGTTTTCTTTGTTTCTTCTACTTTTTCTTGATCTCGGGCGCCACGGTGTTGCTACCGGCGGCGGGGCGTTTCTCCACGTCCACATTCTGGAACAAGCTCTATTCCGCCACCACGATCCTGTAGATTACGATCTCAAGGATCTGAATCCCTCCTTGCTGGGTGCCGCTTATTTTCCTCTGCTTAGTGATATGCTTAAACTCAGCGGGTACTCACGCCTGTCCTGGGGCCGCGTGGTCGCGCAGGGTATTTTTCCTGCTCAGTGGCACAAGGCTCGACTGCCAGTGGCCCTCTTAAACACCAGCACGATGCACTCCTATCCAACGCACACAGGTCAGAGGCTCAGTTAGCTCTGATACCAAACTGAGAGACAGAGAATGAAGGAGAAATAGAAGAGATTGTATATCTCTTATTATTCTATATAACACAAAGCTCACGTACAGTATTTATAGGAAAGAAATTGTACTGGACTCCCTAAATGAATGGAGAGGATCCACAACAGAAGGAGAGAATGATGGAATAATAGAAGAAGAGATAAAGAGATAGGAGGATAGACATGCTACCAATTTGATAGAGTTTTGCCTACACAAAAAATATCCTCATTGGCTTAACAAAACCAATTTGATAGAGTTTTGATACCAAAAAAATATCCTCACTCTAATTTATAGAATTTTGAGAGGAGAGAGAGAGGGAGAAATGAAAATCCCAAAATTTGACTTCCCACCACTTGTAAGATGTCATAAATGGAGTGAAATGATGGTATGTTTCTTGTAAAAGGATTCCCATTTTGTCCCATTACTTACATCAGTGAAAAATGTCTACCCATGCTTCATTTAATGCCACTCCAACCACCACCATGCCAATCTGAATCGGGAACATTTTCTACAAAACCACAATCAATTCTTCATCAAATTATGTATTTTTAATTATTATGCATTAGGCTCGGAGTCATGATCCCAACATGTCCATCCTTGCTTGATTTTGTTGAGAAATGAAAAATATATGGCAATATGAATGTGAGTAGCTATTTTGAGTTTAAGGAATTTATTTCATTTCACGGGAATGAGTATTCAAATTTTGTAGATGGAGATTTTTATTTTGAAAAATCAAATTTTGTGAAAAACAGAGCTTTGGGTCAAAATTTATGACCGTTTGAACTTTGGGGGTCACATTACACCACTTCCCTTTATATTGTGGTGATTTCGGGTTTGGATGTCCCATATCTCTTGGGAAATTTTGGCCAAGAGACTCTCTACCTTTTCCGATTCCTTCTTTTTACAGTGAAATCGGCTATTTCAATCTCGACTATCCTGCATGTTGCTATGTGGTTTGGGCTGATTTTCTCCATGTCGTCTGACTCGAGATCCTTTTTCCTCGCGCATCTGTCGTTTACCGGGATAGGTGTGGAATTGACTGCCGAATTCTCCACACCACTCACCCATGGGTATTTTGGCTATTTCGGGTCCGCGTGTCTTGGACAAGTTTTTCTACTTTTGCCGACTTTCTACCTCCTTACCATTTCAGGCCCAAACTAGGTACGAAGAACCCTGGTATGATCTGCATTGGTTCCATACACAACCCTCATACCTGATTTGCACTAAAATAGACCCTTGACTTCATTCTCTCAATTTTTGCAATTTTTTGCTATCTCCTTGGATTTTTCTTTGGATAAGGAAGTTAGAGAAAATCCAAGGGATCACCAAAAACTTGATTTTGGGACTCGAATCATTTCTTCTTGATCAAGCCTGAAGAAATTTTGTAAATTATCAAAATTACCTTGGGGTGTATTTTGGATAATATGTATACCATTTTTGGCAATGGATCTTCAAACTCACTCCATATTTTTACTAGTAAATCTTCTAGAATTTCATTTATCCGTACTTCCATGCATGAAACCATTTTTTTGGGAAAAATGGTTGGCATGCCACTAGATGAGAGATCGTTCTAAAAGGAGAAACCCTTGCAAAAAGTCTGATTAATTTATCAACATGCACCCAAAAAGTATTTCCATCCAATTTGTTAAGTGCATAATGTCTCCTTCACATACATTCGTAAATGTTGCTTCTGAAAAAAATTGTGTTCTTCGAACAAAAATGTATGAACTTTGAACCAACACCTTAAAATTTGAATTAAAATCATTTTTGATGTGGTGGTTGTTTCTTGGAGTTGAGAATTTTCATTCACACGAAGTGCGAGTCCTATTTTTAGATAAACTAGGTTTTTGATTAGCTAGGAAACTTTGTTGTTGTATTGTAGAATTGGATAGAAATAATTTCATGTAGTTATCACCATCTCCACAAAAACACCAAACTATGTGGGTCCCAACACTACTACATAAATCACATGTTGTTCTTGTACCAAGGATATAAACCCTTCGAATATGTTACCTTATTTCTAAGCACACTTATGTTTTAGCACCACGAAGGTTGTAGAAAGTTCATCCCTATCATTAGGATTTGTGAAACAATGGCTATCACTATTATAATTCAAACCCCCTTCCTCATTTCATGTATCCTCTGAGTCGATGGTCATGATGTTTTGAATGCCATCACCCCCAACATGCGAAACTTTTGAAAATACATGCTTAACCATTTTCTTCCTTTCGATGGGATAAAGTATCCCTTGTTTTAAATTTCTAATAGGGTTTCAAAATCACCATTTGTGTATGGTAGTCTCATTCTACCATTGAATACAATAATTATTGCGACAAAAAATAAGCTACACCCCATGTTTCTACAATGGAGTGTATCTTTGGATGGATAAACTAATCCCTCTGCAACTTTCACACCTTTCGATACTAAATCCACATGTGCTCCATCTTGAAAACAAAGTTAATTTTCAACTATATCCACAAATATAAAGAGAAAATTAGTACTAATGATACTTAAATATTTAACATTAGTATGGAGAATTGAAATGAGAATGATAAAATAGAAATACAAATATTATATTAACATCTTGAAAACCACATTTAATCCAGATATTATAACATATAATAAATTATATTAAAAGTTTAGATCCTCTTTATTATGTGTATATTTTTATCCATAAAATGAATAGTGTATGGCTTTCAAAAAAATTTAATGCCTAGTAGCCGCTGGGACTTAATTTTTTTTCTTAAAGGTAAAAATTCGAATATTGACCAAAATGGGAGGTTAAATGTTTATGATCACACTAAAATGTGCAAGTGTGGGCATTTCCAAGTTTTAAAACTCACACTTGGACATGTAAGTGATCACTCATTGAAGTGCGAGTGAGTCATGGACTCATACATCTATGAATTATGATTCCTCGCACGTCAAAGATCGATACCTCGCACATCAAAGTGTGATACCTCACAAGACAAAGTTTGATCCATTGCATTGATGAAGTGTGATATATCACATTGATAAAGTGTGATCCCTCACACGGACGAAGTCGAGCATTCACATGACGAAGTGTGTGCATTTGCACTTTGAATAGAGATCAATTACATATCGAAGGGCCATCACTAAAATTTTAACATTCCATTCTAGTCAAAATTTGTCTACCCTAGTGGCCTCTTGAACTTAGATTTAGGGCCATTAATATTGTTTCAAAGTAAATTGTTTATGTATTTTATTGTCTAATTGTATAGCTATCTTTATTTGATGGTGTAGACACCTATTTTTGGTTATAGCTCCCCTCTGTCATCTCACATTTATCCTATTTCCATCTGACTTCTCCTTTTCTTAAAATTAAATGAAATCCTATCTATTTGCTCACATTATTTTATTAGTTATCAAATGGACTTCATGAATACCCATTTGAAATTCAAATTTTGGCACATCCCCATACTTCACAAATTATTCAATCCATGGGTATTAATACACCCATCAAACAATTTTTTTTAAATGGAATCTTTTATCTCAACCACCATGTCAATCGGGCTCCCCACTCCATCTAATAATTAAACCCATGGTCCCCATGTGATCACATCATATCTCTAACTCAAGTTAATTTACTCAACTCGGTTACTGTTAACCCCAAATCAAACCTAACATCTAAGCTATAAATATGGGTTTTTTCCCATATTTAAGAAAGGATCGAGGACTGAAGACTAGAGGACCAAAGAATAAGAGGAGGAGGATTTATTTTCAAGAAGAGCTGGAGATACCTAGGCCTAGAAAAGAGAAGAAAGAGCTTAATTAAGTTCTACCAATTTAAGGAAGAAACCTTTACCATCTTGATGCTGGTTCATCTCCATAACAAAGAAAAAGCTAAGTTCCCTCATCATTCTAGTTACTTTTCATTTTATATTCCTTTATTCTTGCTCATGATCTGTTATTATCTTGTCGACACGGGGTTGACATCCTCCAAGGGAATTAAAATCCTCTTGGGCGCAGTGTCAGGAAACCCTCACATATTGTGATCTAATCTTATACATTTTCAGTTTTGCAAATCCAACTTCTTTATATCATGCATCCATATTATTTGCGCCCAGTATCATCCATTGTCATCTCAAGTACTAAACCCTTGTATAATTGACATTGTTTAGTGTTTCTTGATTACTCGTACACTAATATGAACAATAAGTGGAAACTCAGATCAAAATTTGGCACGCCTAGTGGGACCTTATCCTAGATCTGGTCGTCTTCTTTGTTATTTTACTCATCTTTTCTAACTTGCTTGTTTGTAATATCTTAGTATTTTTTAATTTCACGTTAGTACAGTCACTCATCGAAATCACCAGGAGGTACGCACTCTTCTTGTTTTCTATTGAAATCTACTCACATGGGATAGGAATATAGAAATTAACTATACTTACCTAGTTATCATCATGTGATATATATTTTGCATCTGTCATTGTTTTTACTCACCTGATTACAAGGTCTAGTATTATTCCCTCCGTGCGGTGTCACCTCTACAATCAACGCATTAGGTTGTTATGACGATACGTGCTTCTAGTTTTTAATTAACTTGTTATGTGGTCATTATATTTAATATCGAATACATTTTTATTATTAATCAAAATAATATTAATATTAATTACATACATAAATAAAAATTATGAAAGAAATTACAATTAAATTATAAAAAAATTACAATTTTTTTTCGAATCCTAGCTATCTTAATTTACCTATCCCCTATCCAATTCTCCCCATGAATATTCACTAATCCACCTCTATCCAACTTCTTCCCATTCTCCTTTGAATTCCCTTCTCCTTCTCCTCATCCACTCAGTAGGTAAATCCACTTCTACCTCAAAATCTGCTTCACCGATCCCTCACCCTTCAACACCGACTCGGATCTCCACACCACTTGACCATCTCCCTTCACCTTACTCCCCATCTCCACCTTACTCCCATCTCCTTTACCTCGGTAGAATCTTCTCCCACTGCTCGCTGAGCTCTTGCACGGTTTTCCATTCCTCTCCTTCCCATAGAACTCACACCACTTCCATCCACACACTATACCCTTCCGATACAGATCCTTTCCCCTTCCACTACTTGATCCCAATCCCCAGTTCTTCTTCCTTCTAAAAATTTCTCTCCTCGATCAAACCATTTCTCACCCATCTACCTACAGCCACCCATCTTCACCAACTCTACCCCCCATAGCTCTTTTTCTTGAGTGACTCAGCTCTTTATTCCACGACTGTCCTCACTTTGAATTAGTCCCCTTTCCACTGAGATCTCCATGACCTCTCCACTCCCTATTACCCCTCTCTGGATCTCCCTTCTACTCAGTCACTCCACCCCACTTCCCACGGATTCCTCCACATCTATGAACCGTCCACCCACACCTAGCTTTCTACTTCCCTTATCTTGAGCTCCCACCTCACCGTCTCCTAATCCCCATGAATCCTTTACTCACACCTCCTCCACTTACTTCCTATAACCCCTGGCACGGGTGAGCCATCTCCACTCACTCACCTGATTCTCATCTCTCCCTAGCCATGCCCTATCATCACCCCAATTCCACATGGTACAAGCTATCCCCCTGAATCCCAAGCCAAGTCATTCCTTCGCTTCCCCCTATATAGAGAACAAATATAAACAATATTTCAGTCTTAGTAACTTACAAAAAAAAGAAATTTTATTATAAATCACCATCAAATCAACATGATTTTGAGAAAGTCAATATTAATATAGACTCACAAGATTCTGAAGCATGGTGTTTTTAGTTGTTTCCATTTCAATTTTGAATTCACATGGCTTTGTGAGTAGTGACTATATAGTCACTTCATAGAAATAGGCTCACAAATACAAAATTGGATGCATATAGAATAAATTTATTGAAAATCTTTAGATAACATAAAAACTTCCACCCCTATCTCATTGTCGTTACATCATATTATGTTTCACCAAAATTCTTAGCTTTGTGATTTCAACTGTTTCTAGCTCAATTTCAAATTCAAATAAGATTTGTGAGTCTTGGTGAAAAAGTATAAATCCATGTAGAAACTTCCAATGCTTGATGTGTTCAACTATTTCCAGATCAAATTTCAAATTCATGCATACTATGGGTAGTGAATGTATAGTCTCCTTGTAGTAGGCCAAATATAGTCTCCCTGTAAGTTGTCATCGGTTCAAAAATCCGTGCAAGCTTTGTAGGCGGTGCATGTATAGTCTCTTTATAGAAATTGGCTTACAATTCTTTTCATCATGTCTCGAGAAAATGTATGTATCACCATAACCAACTAGATATTCTCATTCAAAAAGATTATATATTTCTCATCTAGCCAAGTTCATACTCTTTGCCTATGAGTTGTAGCCAATTATAGCCAATTCATATCATAGCAGATTATTATTTCTCGTTTAGATTTTCCGTGAGTCTCATTATGTAATCAAACATGTGAAGAACCACGTCCATGTGCAATATGACTAACCATTTGTAATCTACCCATCCTCCTAGATTCAAATTTTGACTTTGCTTTTTCCTAAAGGAAAGATTTGATTTGGTTTTCTTTTCCATCAAAATGATCCATCATCTTTATAAATTGATCTGCCTTTTGGAAACACTCTTCCCCACGTAGAATGACCCATTGGTGCTTGTTGTGGTGGGAAGTCAATTTGTTGGTCCCACACATATGGGTGAGTAAAGTTGAGACACCTTTTGCATGTCTGACTACAAATAGTCAAAGCGTAGTATGAACATGCACCAATAATCTATAAAATATCCATGTTATGTGTGTGAACTATTCCACTTGAAGAACTAAATGCATCCCTCATCTTGAATCGATTTCAAATCAATTAATTTACTCCAAGTTCTTTTCGTAAGGTCCATTTCATAGCTTCTTTCATAGATTATTATTATTGTGGATAGTTTATAGTATATCTTAGCATTTAATCATTTATTTTGCCGTTTGTTTTATATGTTTATTAGTTCATAGTTTCTTTGATCATTTATTTCAATAAGAAGATCAGTTTTTAATTTATCTCTTAGTTTATGATATATTATTAGCTTTCGTATCTTATTTCCTCTTATTGTATACAAATGTTGGTCTAAACTTTTTCTTAATTAATTAGGTTCATTATTGTTATCTTATTTTTTCGATGAAGTAACTTTTTGACAACATCTATATCTTCTTTCTTAACCATATCAACTAATTATATTTATCTTATTTTCCAGGTGAAATCGAAAAATTCGCAACCATCCAACAATGCCGTCAGATATCACTTGCTTTGCAAAACAAAAAAACACACATTTTTACTAGCCTCATCTGCAACTCTAAACAAGTGCCATTTCGAGTGCGCGGGTGTTTCAGTCACTAAATGGTGCTTCTAACAACACCATCATCAAGTGCGATCACATAACACCAATAAGCGAATTTCCATGTATTTTTCATTTTCTCTATTTTCTCTTTTATGCATCAAAATTTCCCTTTCTGAGTGTTTGTATACATCAAACATCACATTTCATTTTGGTTTAAAATGAACCTTTTGCATCCTACCTAGTCATATAGCTTAAGTTAAGGTTTTAACTCTCTACATTTCACTTATCACACACTATGTGAGACTACGAAACATAATTAACACATCAAAACATTCCTCTCACCTGGTTAACTGATTGGGACTTAAACACCCAACATGTAACCATCTTAGACATCTCCCAATCCAAAACTACCTAAAACCAACCTTAGACTCCTTTAGGCACCTTCATTACCTAATTTTCTTTTCTGTTCACATCCTCTAAATTAATCATGATGTTAAAAATATTCTTCTTGATTTATTTGTTAACAACATACATAAATAGATGTTTCTCTATTTCACACCTATTGTCACTCTCTCCCAAATCAAGACAAAACAACAATCTACTCTATCCAATAAAGTTACTTCCTCTAATGATCTCACCCAACAGGATTCTAAACTCAAAACCACGCCTTCAGTCACTCAATCTCTAGTCTCCATGGTCTCACCTCATGAGAACCATGTCATACAAAATTATCCCCACCTTGACACCAACCCTCATATCCCTCATCAAGCCAATCTTCCTAAATCGATCACACCACCATCTCCTGCTCCTCTAGATACACTCAAATCTCCTCTTAACCCCATATATGACTTCTTACTCCAAAAATATACTATAATCTCTCAATCCTCCCAATCTCAAAATTGGTTGATCACATTCCACACACATCCCATTTTGGCAATTTGCATTAATAGGCTTGTCCAACAATCTCAACCTCTTCACACTTACACTCCTACCCATCGTATGCTCCAACCATCTCAAACTATTAACACACATATCCCAATTATCGTTATGCCCCTATTTCTCAACACCAGCATATGATATGTAGCAGTCCCAACTGTGACACATGTTATTCTTTTCCAAACAACTCCCTAAACACCTACATATCCAAACATGAATCAATTGTCTTATCAAACCATTCAGCAAACATCTTATCCAAACACTTATCAAACACCTTATCATATGATTCCCCAACTAACCACACACCCACAAACACATCATTCACCTTATCAAACTAATTTTCAAACCACACAGCTGATCCAATCTCAACCTTACAACACCTTGAGTGATTCAATTCATGCCTTAATGAATCGGTTAGCCAGTTTAGAAACCCTTACCATACCAACCAAGAACACCTTATCCTATGAACAAATCTGTAATGAACCAATTCATCCATCGGTTCCAATTAAGCCTTACCC
This sequence comes from Taxus wallichiana var. yunnanensis, assembly GCA_018340775.1. Classification (NCBI taxonomy): domain Eukaryota; kingdom Viridiplantae; phylum Streptophyta; class Pinopsida; order Cupressales; family Taxaceae; genus Taxus; species Taxus wallichiana. The sequence continues at coordinate 892,976,548 of CM031242.1, forward strand.
TTCTCATTGGAAACTTCTGCATTTAATAAATTCAACAATAAAAAGATCCCTAACAACATTTCCTCGCATTTAAACACACATGTTGTCTTATCGTGCATGATCATGATTTACTTCTTCGCACTTTCCCGATGTCTTTGTCTAGTCCGGGATGGATTGGTATAAAAGCATCCCATGAAATTCTTTATTCTCTTTCACTCAACTTGCATAGTTGTTCTTAGAACATTTTTTCTTAATATCACACATAAAACAACTATTGCTAATCTATATACCATTTGTGATGAAAACAAGCCCATCACCGAATTTTTCACACGATGGTATGATGTTATAAACCAACTATCCTTTACTATCCCACAAACTGAACTCATCGACTTATTCTCATGTTCATGTGCCAAATATATATCTTCCACTTTTCGAGATCCAATCATTCCAAACCTTTGATGAAGCTTTCACAATGGCTCACTAGCTTGAAACCCGTGCCATTGATCGGGGTCATCTTAAACTAAGTTTAATTAAATATACATTTGAATCTACCAAACCATTCACACATAATGATGAGTTCGAGGTTGCGGCCAACACCGTGGTCATTGAACTCTCTTCCCCATCTACATCAAGCACATGGTCTCAACAACCAATTACACTCCTTTAGGAAAATCGTACAGTTCTATATTTGATAAGTTTATGAGCGTAAACTCCATCCAACTTCCTCCCATACCACCCATGGACAACTCGCAAGCCAAACCTATTTGGTATCACGAGGCCCACATATGTACCTATATCTTCGCTCATGGCCACATCACCCAGTATATCCCAATACTCTTTACCTAATCCTTCTATCACACCAACCCAATCCTCTCGATCTGTAACCTTATCTAAGATACCCTTTGGAACATCTACCTAAATCAAATAAAGATGCTTTACTTTCTCCCTCTAAAAAATCAAATCTTCCCATGCCAAAACCGAAACAATCCACATCTCACATAGATATCATTAATCACATCATACAAACACCTATCTCTTCATTAACATCTTCGTCTTGTTTTAGGACAATTTCTCCATTAATAACCACACCACCACTATCAGATCCTCCGGTTGAAATTATTGTCATCCCTGCTAGAGGTAAATCTTCTTAGTTGAAGTCTAAGGCTCGGGGAAAACATCCCCGACAATCCTGCACATCCTCGAAAACATTCAGTTTTCCCTCTTCTTAAAAATCCAATGCCACAACATCTATGTTTGGATAATTTTTTCCATCTATGACATCTTGCAATAATCAATCCAAATCCAAACAATACCATCCTTCAAACAAAATTGATTTTTCCTCCAAAACAAGCAATTTACCCATCCAATCTACATCCACCTTTTCTCCTCACTCCAAGTGAGATATCCTATCAAAACCCACAAGAGTTACCTTCCCCATGACACTTCAATGGGTTCATACACAGATATCCTTCAACATTTATCTCAAACATCTGCCATCAAATTTCCTCCTATTAAATCCTTTAATCCCTATGGTCCCAAGCCATCATGGTTCAATCCTAATTGCGGTTGTGCCTATAGTCGTACCTCAGTCCATAACATCGAACATTATAAGGAATTTTGGTCAATCTTCCACAACCTTATTGAGAAATATGATTTCCTCATTTAGGCGAAAATTCCTTCTACATCTACCTTGAATCCAATACATATCCCATCTGTCGGATCTCACATGATCTCTCCATCCAACCCATGTAATTCCTCTTGAGGAATTCCCTCCATTTTTCATCAATGCCGCTTATCTTGATAAAAACACTTGTGGTCTCGATCGTTTACCCCATCCAAATCTAAAACTATCTCATCTAAGATCTTTTGACATCCTTTACCTCTTTAAAATTTAACTTATTGGGGAACAACCTTTCCTCACCCTTGAGTATCTCATATGTATAACCCCTTGTTTACTAGGGACTTTGCTCTTTGACATTGTTTTATCTACCTCCTTCACATCCATCCAATCTAAATTAATTATATCCAGATCCTCATCTCATTCTAAGTCCTCCTTTGAGGCCATGTTTGTCTCTCCATTGAGGGACCTTTTTCTTGAAGTCCACCATTGTGGCCATATTTGTGTCACTTTTGGGACACCATTTATTTCATCAATTCCTCCTTTGAGGCCATATTTGTTCTTTTACGTTTATGCTCCTTTTAGGGGTATCATCTTTTCATCAAAGCTCTCATTTAAGGCCATGTTTGTCTCTCCATTGAGGGAACCCTTTTTCTCGAAGTCCACCATTTTGGCTATATTTGTGTCTCTTTTGGGACACTGTTTATTTCATCAACCCCTCCTTCGAGGCCATGATTATTCTTCCATATTTGTGTCTCTCTTAAGGCATCATTTATTTTCATCTAAATCTACCATTGTGGTCATATGTTTGTTTGCTTCAAGACATAGTTTTATTTCTTGTTTGGCTATCATCTCATCTTATTACAACTACATTGTCTTCTCTCTCGTGGTGGTAAACCAGAGATGGAACCTCTTAATGCATTGCACTTGTGACCAGTCTACTATTAGCATATCTACCAATGAGAACTTAGTTACATCCTTAGATTGTTTTGCCATCTTTAGCCCCTTCCGGTTGTCATTATAATAATATGAAATATGTAAATGCCTTCACTCACTACTTTGATATGACCACATAACCATTAAATCCATTACCTTCTCATTCTCCTATTGCAGCCATGCGGCAGGTTCTAGGGTGTCTCTTGTACATTCCTTATCCCCTCTTAAATGGTTTACTTAGCTATTCCTATCTCTCCCCATGTGAAGCTCAAATTCACTAATGTAAATGGAAAAATAAAATTTATCAAAAATAGACCGATCCCTCAAAGGACAGTTATGCATACAAAATGCAAAATACAAAAGAAAAAAAAAAAGAAAAGTATACAAATCAAAATCAAAGCAAAATCAAAAGAAATAGTGATATCTTGAAGGAAGGCTATCACATTATTCTACTTGCAATCCATATTATGTATAAATTAGACCATACCCTCAAAAGATGGTTACTCTGTTATTATGGCATCTCAAAGGTTTTCCGTATTGATCAACCTTATTTTATCAACATTTTCCGAAAGCTTCCCTCATTGATGAAAATTTTGTTATTTTTCTTTCTCTTTTCAAGAGCTGAGGCATAGACTTAAGGAACACCACCTTTGGAGATCCCTCTTCCCGCATACAAGTCATATCTTTGATCACTTTATCATTTCAACATTAGGATTATGAGAATTTTTCATCCATATTTCTTCTCATGATCTTTTACTATAACTAAATATTGATGGTTATGTATTAACACCTACTATCGGTAGTAAGTGCAATCGCATTGAGTGGTAACCCTTTCTTGTTTATCTCTAATCCATTTGAAACATAGTTTCCTGTACACCCTGCTACATCAAATTTCACACTATGATATTTATATCTATCCATCTCCATGAATGTATTTACAAATACACTTTTCGGTTTGTTAATTCTACTTGATCACCGTTGCGGTTTGCGAGATCTTACTTGAGGGTCCTTCTCAAGGAAAGTTCATTATCCTGTAGCTCCTTATCTCTCAACATGTTCAACGATGTCTTTGATCCATTTCTCCTTGCTCTCCATGTCTACTCATCACAATTTATCTCCACATCATAATTCTCACCTTTCTATCCCCTTGCACGAGACCATATATCTTATTTGTCTTTCCTCTTGAGTTTTTCTTTTACTCTTCCGCTTTCGGTTTGACAATATTTCTTAACCATCCATATATCCAGAGAACCTTAGTTAAGGGTTAGGGTGCATGTTTTAGGGTTTACGAATCAGGGTTCGGGGTTCAGAGTTACGGGTTTAAGGTTTAGGGGTTAGAGCTCAGGGCTCTATATTTAGGGTTTAGGGCTCAGGGTTTAAGGTTTAGGGTTTATGGCTCAAGGATTAGGGTGTAGGGTTCAAGGTTTAAGGTTTATGGTTTATGGTTTAGGGATTAGGGTTTAGGGTTCATGGTTCATTGTTTATGGATTAAGGTTCGGGGTTCAGAGTTACTAGTTTAAGGTTTGGGGGTTAGAGATCAGGGCACTGGATTTAGTATTTAGGGTTTATGTCTTAGGGCTAATGGTTTAGGGTTTAGGGTTTAGGTTTTTGGGTTTAGGATTTATTATTTTGATTTTAGGGTTTAGGGTTTATAGTTTAGGGTTTAGGTCACATGGTTGAGGGTTAATAGTTCATGTCATAAAGTTTAGGGTTTATGGTTTAGGATTTAGTGTGTAGGATTTAGGGCATATAGTTTAGGGTTTAGGACTCAAGCTTTAGGGTTTAGGATTCAGTTTTTAAGGTTTAGGGTTTATGGGTTAGGGTTTAGGGTTTAGGGTTTAGTTTTTAGGATTTAGGGTTTAGGGTTTAACATTTAAGGCTCATGGTTCATGGTTTAGGGTTTAGGGTTTAGGGTTTAGGGCTTAAGGCTCAAGGTTTAGGGTTTAGGGCTCATGGGTAAGGGTTGAATATTTAAGGATTAGGGTTTAGGGCTTAAGATTTAGGGTTTAAGGTTTATGGTTTAGGTTTTAGGGTTTAGGGATCATGGTTTAGGGTTTAGGGTTTAAGTTTAGGGCCTCGATTTTATTATTTAAGGTTTAGGGTTTAAGGATCGATTGTAGAATTTAAATGCTAAAAGATTTAGGTTGAATCTTTGAAAGCATGAAAATTACCTATGATCTTGACCAGATTATCCTATAAAAACTATCTCCTAAACTGTGACTAATGGAGTTATGAGACTAGTTCTATAAGGTGTAGAGTGACCCTAATTTCTTATATTTACATAAATAAATTTAAATTATAAGAAATAATAATAAATTAAAAACTTAAACATTTATTTTTGTAAATAGAAGCATGTCAAAAGCATATACAATGTTCATACTATACAGAACACGTACGCATTTTATGTATTCTCTTTTTCCAAGCCATGCCTCAAGGCTTAGGATCCAGTTTGGATCCTGACCACAGAGCATTGACCTACACAAACACATCAAACAACATGTTTTTGTAGGAAAATGTAAAAATGCCACTTCCTCTATGATAAAGCAAAATAAAAAAATCAATCCATTTTTTAAAAATTATACCATGACGTAGAACAGAGTTTCTTCTTTCTAAAAATATAAATTTTCAAATTTTATGAGTAATATAAGGTTTCCATATTATTTATTTTCTAACTATGTCTTTTTATAGCTATTTTTTGAAGTTTAAATATGTCTATCTTTAATCATGTATCTTTTGTTTGGTTCATCGAAATTGAAAAAACTTATACTAGAACAGACTAGGCATAATTCTATACATATTCAAAAAAAATCTAATTTTTGATATTTTTTGAGGTAGTTAGGGGCACACATGACTTGAGCTCCGTTATTTTTAAAAACATAAAATTTTTGTACTAGAAAAATCATAAATAAAAAAATACTCGTTAAAAAATCTAAAAAAAAATCTAACACAAACTAGATGCTCCTAGATATCTTTCTACCAAAGGGTTTTCAAAAATACTCAATGGTGCTCAAAAAATGGTGGGGGGCATGAAGGTCACTCTATTATATTGTTTAACAAAAACAAGAGCACCTGTTGGTATTTTAGTCTTTTGACCTACTTAAACTTATTTGTTTTCAATAAAATTTAGTAGCTTAGAAACTAGACTCAACATGTTACGATTCATATTTCTACAACATCTTCCAATTTTGAGTGTAACTATTTCCAAAAACTCGTAAATGTTGGGGTTTTTTATTTTTCAGAAAAATGCGTCCATTTAAGACCCCATTTTGACCCCCAACTTGGTGCACCTACCCATTAATGTAATATAGAAAAGAAAACTAGGTTCAAGGCCTCTTATACCTTTTTTCCTATAACTCCTAATATTAATCCTTCTATAGTGAAACCTCTTGCCACAATTCCTAGACCTATGAATTTGGAAGTTGTTCTAGTACATGTCATCTAATGATTTAGTTACACTCAATTCAATATATAGAAAGATTGTGAATGATCTAGCCATCATAAAAATGTAGTAATCCTAGCCCTTTCTTAGGCCATACCAACCTTATAACATGGTTTATCATTGAAATAAAATGCAAAAAAAATCCAAATAATCTCTATTAAAATGTTGCAACAAAAGTGTGATGCTTTAATGAATCAAACTAGAGCTCTTGTGCTCATCAATATAATATAGATGAAAATGAAACAATCTTACCTCTATAGATTGCCACATAACTCAAATATTTGCTCCTATAGAAATGTCGGCTAAAAATTAATGGTGTAAGAATCGACAATATAAAAATACTCTACAATTCTAAGCTAACTCACTCATTAATACTCCCTCCTAAAGGGAAATCTAACATATTGGTTAGAAACACATTTACGTGTAGTAAATTTTAGTGGATTAAATGTGGACCACGACCTTAAATTTTTTTAATTAATGATAAATGAGGGTTAAGGAGACCCTGCCCCATACAAAATATGGAGAAAACATAATACATTGAGGAACAAATGAAGATGTCTCTTCCAATGATGAGAGAAACAAACACTAAAAGAACCAACACAACTAATATAAAAAAAAAAAAAACAACTATCTCAACATTGTGACCCCTTCCCTTTGGATCTTAACTGCATCTTAAGGGGAGAGATAGTCCCTTTCTTTTTCCTACTCACAATTGTCCAATCCTCTTCCGTATTTGGATTTTCATTTTCATTATTATGGATTGGAATCATAACTTCAATCTTCTCCTTGAGATTTTGGGACCCTGATAAGGCATCCACATCATTATTTCTATCTTGTTGCACTTCCTCCTTTTTGGAACAATGTTATGTCTCATTTTCTACGCCAAAATTGTAAGGGTCAAATCAATTCCAAGATGTGGTCATACCCAGGGGGCTGTGGACGCTGGAAGTTTTTGGGAAGGGGTCCCTTGGTTTTAATATCCCAGTTTTGCATTTGGGTGTCACTTTTCGACATGAAGACTCAAAAAGGAAAAAAGTAACTATAGTTACTCTTTTTTTATTGGCCCCTACATGGAATGAAATGCGCCTAGGGTTATGGGGGCTCATTTTCTGAGGAGAATTATATAAATATTTGGGGGACGAAGAAAAGGAACCTTTTTGCATATATTTTTACCGACCCCTTCTCGTGCGGCTTGTTGTTGTTGCGCATCTACGGGTTGTGGAGTCAAATCCCACAGTAAACTAGCTTCGGTGGTGAGAGACCCATACCTACCTAGCAGGAATTCTTTGGTAGTGAGAGATCTACCCTAGTCTATAATTTTGGAGCCACTTTTAGGACCATGCGGTAGAGACATTAACAGAGGTTTCAGAGGAAGGATCTCGAGGGTCTTGGGGGCATTTGGGGAAGATAAGTAGAGGGCTCTAAATCAGATGCACAGCAGCTATTTGGGCTGGGCGTGGCAGCTTGTTGAAAGCACCTCCATCATTTTTCGACCCCACTCCAAGCGAGGAGACTTGCCGCCTTTATTTGGGGGTTTTTCCAGTCATATGTTTTTCAGATCTGAATGTGGAACTATTACTGCATATATCTGTTAATGTTATTTCCAAAGACCCTTATGTTTTCTCTTGTATTTAGAGGGTCACGAACCTCTAAAGTTTTCCAACCGCCTAGGGCATTTTGTAATTTTCTAGCAGCATTTTGATTTGTGTAAAATTCCCAAAAAGAGTTTTATTATGTCCTATATAATAATATCAATCTCTTTTTAAATTTTAAAGTAATTCAGGTGGACATTTTGGAAAATATTAAGTTTCTTTAGTTTGCTGCCCTAACTGTAAAAATCTAGTAAAATCAGTATTTTATGTGGCTGCAAGTTTTCAATATTTTGTGCATTTTAAAGTGGTATCCCATTAGGGATATTTCAAGTGGTATCAAATTTGTTGTTCCTCCATCTGTGTGGGTTAAATATGGTAGTTTGGAAAGATATCAATGTGGGTTTTATGAAGGAAATGTTCACCAACATGGTGAAACAACAAGAAGCCACTAACCTTTATTTGAGCCAGCTCACTCAGAATGTGAATCAAAGCAGATCTAGGGACAATAAGGAACATGGTGAGAACAATGATAGAGGGTGGCCAATAGAGGTGATTGATGAGGATTCTTGTTGGAGGAAATACCAATCTTTGAGTAAGGGTTTCAGAGATAATATGTCATTTCCAAATTATTGCATGATGAAGATTGGTAGCAAGCCCAAGCGAGATCATCATATACCGGTACCTGAATTACAAAGGAACTCATTTGTAGAAGAAGCTTCTAGACAAAAGGGTATGATTTCCATTGAGCAAAATAATTACATTAGTGAAACTTTTCTTGTTAGAGAAATTATTCCAGCTCAGGAGAAGAAACTTGTTTATGCAAGCAAGGAGGATGTAATGGAAACTCTTACAAAGTTTGAGGAAGGAAATAGTAGAGCTAGAGCTGCTAGGTTGATAGTGACTCAAGCAAGACAACACATACAAGAGTTCAAGGAAACGATGAGGGAAAGTGATGCAAGGAAGTCTACACCCATGAAAGAAGACTCTATGGAGCAGATGGCACATGAGGAGGAGCCTCACATGGACACTTGTGTAAAATTTCATCCTGTTGTAATTTCCAAACCAGCCACTTTGTTGATTAGATTTTAGATACTTTCAACAAGCACTCGGGAGACAATGTTAGGAGAAGCTCAACATATTTCTATCTTGAACACATGGAGGACATTGATGGCCTTAAAAGTATGAAGAGCACACTAATGTGTCTTATTTATTTTCACCTATTCCAATTTACATCCATCATGAGATGCATGGTATGGTAGATGACGAAGTCTTCATCATGGAGTTTGTTGGAAAATTGCTCCAACTATGTGTATATGATCATCTGGTGGATGATATATGGTAGTAAGTTTTAGCCCACTTAACAGATACAAGGGCTTAGGGGTATTATAAGCTATGGGATCCTGGTACTATGTTACAATTATTCAAAATTATCAATTTTGATATTGAAAACTTTGTGACTAATTTTATAAGCAAAAGAAGGAATTCAAATGTGTATTTTGGGATTACAAGTGTTGGCAAGAATGATTTCTTCATTGGAGACTCCGGTGTAAGAGAGATTACCTCTCAAGGTAATCTCGTTGGTTCTATGATTTCTAAAAAGAGTAAGAGAACATTTTTAATCATCTTGACTCTTTGGACTTTTGTATAACAGCAGTCATAATGAGAGGAGAAAATAGCAATATGGGACAACGAGTGTCAAAGAGGTGAGAGTGGACATTCAGGGCAGCGTCCTCCCCATTCTTCTACCAAGCCTTTGGGACTTCACAAACCTTCTTTCTTGAAGGATCCGAAAGTTTCACAGGTACAACAACTAGTAGATATTTTTGGATGAGGAGTCTTGTTGGGAGAGGAGCCAGACCTTGAGTGACGGTGTTTGTAACAACATGCCATTCTAGAAATATGGCAAAATGAAGATTGGCGATAGACCCAAGAGAGATAATTATAAATAGGTACCAGAGTTACGAGAGGAGATTGTGACAGATTTCCATTCCACACTTCATTGATTCTATGAAGTGTCTTTGCGCATTGTCTTGGGTCCAAAAGTTAAAGACACACTCCAACTTGAATCCTATGTGCAAGGAATATGGAATTAAGTTTGCAATCTTGCATCTTGAGGGAGATGCTCATGATTGGTGGCATCATGGGTTGATTACATAGGGACACATACACATTACTACTTATGCAGAGTTCACACAAAGGTCGGTGAGCATATTTGAAAGGAGGGACACGACGGGTATTTCAAGGAGTGAATTCATTTCACACAAACCAGTCCCCTAGATCAGTACATCATAGATTTTCAGAGATTACCAGTCATGGTACCTGATGTCATGGAGAGGAGGTTGATTTTTCTGTTCATAGCATGTTTTACTGATGCTTTCATTGGGTTTGTTAAGGCATTTGAACCTTCTTATTTGCATGAGGCTGTTAGAAAAGCTTGGGACTTAGAGTTATCCACCCCAAAGCCAAGGGCTCCACCTCATGTTCAAAAAATGAAACCTCCATCTGGATTAGGCAAACGTCAATAGAGAGATCCTCCACCGAGGTAGGAGGTGGTTAAAAATCTAATCATTTCCCGAGAACATAGAGATGAGTTGAGGCGAAAGAAACTATGTTTCGATTACCACACACCTTAGATTCTAGGACATGATTGTAGAGGTAGAGGGAAGGCTCAATTCATTGAATTATTCAAGGAGAGAAATGGTGATAGAGGTGAGGAGTTAGAGACTCATGAGATGGATGATGGAGATGGGGTTGCGTTGGATAGTGCTGATGTGGGGCAGGAGGAGGAGAATTTTCCTCGGGAGATTATAGCCACATTTTCTAGTACTATGATGTGCAAGGCATTTAGGATTAGAGGAGTTATGTAGGGTCAATGATTTGGGGTACTCATTGATAATGGGTCAACCCACAACTGTATTGATGCCTCATTGGTTAAGAGCAGAGGATTACAGAAAGAGGATTTTGAGGGCTTCTACAGGGTTGTATCCAATGGATAGTCTTTGACAATTACCAATGATTTCCACATTTTTAGTATGGAAGTGACCAACATAGGACTGGGGCTGTGGTGGCTTCACTCTCTTGGTTAGTTCCGGACTAACTTTCGGATGATAGAGCTGAAGTTTAAGTCCAAGGGCAGGAATGTGATTTTGAGGGGAGTATCTACAGGAGCACCAAGAGTAGTTACAGTTGAGCGGATGGAGAGGATGATCGGCATGGTGAGGAGTTTTATTATTTCAGATCGATGTGGAGTATGATGGATGTGGGTGTGGCCAACAATGTTACACATGAGACGATTATTGAGATTGGGATTATAGGTTCAAATCATTTGAGCTTATCATTATGTTAGTTATCTGAAGTTTCGGTAGACTAGAGTCCCCATTTGCTTGTTGAGTACTCCAAAACCATTACACTTGTGAGATTACGGATGGTCACACATAGGATGACAAAAACAAATTGGAGGATGAGATGATCTTCTATCAAGGAAGATTGAGCCTTGTGTCAGATTCATGGTTGAGGATGGAGATATTGCGACATGTGCATTTTCGTTCTGTGACAAGGCATTTGAGTTGTGATGAGACCTATAGGTTCATGTCAGAGAGGTTCATATGACATAGGTTGAGGGAGGATATCCCCAACTTTATATAGGCATATATGGTTTGTCACTATGACAAGTCAAAGCCTACGGGTTCATCATTTTTTAAATCGACATTGGATAATACTCCTATGTATTTTACTGCTTCTATGCCCAGTGAGCACTTCACCCATGTGTTAGTCAATGGAGAGATGAAATTGACTCATGGTTATTCGGAAGAGGTTCATGTTTAGCACGAGAAGGTGGTCTATGTGGAGCTGATATTGCCAGTTTACTATCTACTAGAGTCCTGGGACGTTTCCTCCACGGGACACATTAAGATACATTATGAGGAGCCTTGATCTCACACGAGTATAGGTCATGTGGAAGAGTTATTACTATTTGTGCATATACAAGTTGTTTAACAGGTGGATTCATGGGATTCTACAGGATCCAGAGTGAACTTTCATACCCAGGAATCAATTAGAGAGGTAGTGAGTGATCACATGATAATAGCCTTACATTGGCAAGGATTGGACAGATTGGAAATTTTGGTGTGGGTACCAGGGGAGATTCAGTGTGGGCATCATACTAATTTAGGAGAAAAATTGTTCTCACGGGGCATGGAGAACGTGATCACTACATGGGGTGTTTTGGTTACTTTACATCACATCGATCATTAGTTAACTACAGGGTGAGGTGGAGAAACTTATGGCGTGGTATTCAGCCTCTGTACCATGACAGGATAATGCTTGGAGGCAAGCATTTCTCAGGGAGGGAGGACTATAATGTCCCCTTTTCTATGCCAAAGGCTTAAGGGTCAAATTGATTCCAAGACATGGTCATACCCGGGGGTTGTGGACGCTAGAAGCTTTTGGGAAGGGGCCCCGTGGTTTTAATATCCCAGTTTTGCATTTGGGGGTCACTTTTGGACATGGTGACTCAAAAAGGAAAAAATTAACTATAGTTACTCTTATTTTATTGGCCCCTCCATGGAATGAAATGTGCCTAGGGTTATGGGGGCTCGTTTTCCGAGGAGAAGTATATAAGGAGTCGGGGAGGAAGAAAAGGCACCTTTTACATACATTTTTACTCACCCCTTCTTGTGTAGCTATTTTTGTTGTGCATCTACAACTTATGGAGTCAAATCCCACAGGGACCCTAGCTTTGGTGGTGAGAGACCCGTCTCTAGCTATCGGGCATTCTTTGGTAGTGAGAAATCTACCCGATCTGTCATTTTGGATCCACTTTCAGTCCATGCAAAGCAAAGACATTAACAAATGTTTCAAAGGAAGGGTCTCGAGGGTCTTGGGGAATTTGGGGAAGATAAGTAGAGGGCTCGATCAGATGCAAACAGCCATTTGGGTTAGGCGTGGAAGTACGTTGAAGGTGCCTCCATCATTTTCCGACCCCATTCCAAGTGAGGCAACTTGCAACCTTTATTTGGGGTTTTTCCAGTCAATCGTTTTCAGATCTAAAGGTGGAACTATTACTGCCTATATTTGTTAATGTTATTTCCAAAGACCCTTATTTTTCTCTTGTATTTAGATGGTCACAAACCTCTAAAGTTTTCTAGCCACCTAGGGTATTCTGTAATTTTCTTGCATCAGTTTGATTTGTGTAAAATTCCCAAAAATAGTTTTATTATGTCCTCTATAATAATATCAAGCTCTCTTTAAAGTTTCAAGTAATTCGGGTGGACATTTTGGCAAATATTAAGTTTCCTTAGTTCGTTGTCCCAACCGTAAAAATCTAGTAAAATTAGTATTTTATGTGGCTGCAAGTTTTAAATATTTTGTGCATTTTTAAGTGGTATCTCATTATGGATATTTCAAACAACTGAGTTCTTAGATGTAGAATCAAAATCACTATCGATGGATCATTCATAAACAGTGTCTAGGGTTAGAATTCTTCCTTGATGAGCTTACTCGCCTTTGACATGTTTTCTTACCAAGTGACTCTTTGAAGCTAAATGGCCAAGAGAAAATCATGTTCTACACATAAAGGGAAACCCTTCATAGTCTAGATTTTATAACAAAGTTCTATCCTCCACTTTGAGTTCAATAGTGGAAGGAAAATCAACAGAAGTATCCATATAAACCAATATTCTAGCATACGTTGTGTGATGAAAATCATCGATTTTGGATCAATAGCCAAGAATTTCCCTAAAGTGTTAACAATAGTAGTTAAGCAAATCTCCAAAAAAATTGGGGGAAAATAAGGTAGATGGATCCACACCGGCTTAACTTAGAAAGTATCGATACTGAGGTTGAAACTAGAGAACCATGATTTCATCGAAGGAATATGGGATTCAAACTCCCAAAATTTTCTTAAAATAAGATCCATGTCTGAGGATTAAACAAATTCAACTATGAAAAAACCACAATCACTAGGATAAATATCCATCCTACCTTCCATGAGGGGGCCTAGTGACTTGTTGGCAAACTTGGACGAGAATTTTTTGAACCTGTAAATCAAACCATTCCACTTTTAAAAAGATTCATATTACACCACCTCTTCCCCAAAACAAATTGATGGGGTATATTTTGCATAGGAAAAAATATTTGAAATGACCTTAAAGGCCATCTTTCTGTTGTTTAGGGGATTTGGTACCATATTTCATTCACTGACCTCCTTGAAAGAAACATTCCCCTTGACACAAGCACTGAGCATTATGAATAGGGGACAAAACCCTTTCCCAATATTTTAAGTATATCCACTCAGACCAGCAAAGGCACCCACCAAACCATCCTCCAAACTCTCATTTTCATCCCCTGTTGCTAGAACCACACCCAATCCCATGGTTTGAGGATGAACTCCAAACCCACCACCATTATTACCAGGGGTCATGGGAGGGGCTAATATAGAGACTCGACTCTCACCAAAGACATCCATTTCTCTCCAATCAGAAGGCCATGGTCATCGTTGATGGATCAGAAAAAGACAGAAGGGCCCTTAACTCCCTCACTGCCTCGAAATGTTTCACCGCGTCCCCTGCCAAAGCAAAGAACTCCATGACAATTAGTGTTTGTGTATTCATCTAGATATTTCATTCTTCTTAAAAAATATGAAATGTAAGAAAATAAATGGATGCTTAAATAATTGAATAATTTGTTTAAATTTTCTTATCTCATGCTACTCCTTTTGAGCCACCAAGGCCCGATGTAGAAAGTGAAGTTCGAGTAAGGTGATGTAGTCGCAAATAGGAAAGTATCTACAACATATTGTCAATAGAAAGCTTATTATCTTATAATTACAATGATTAGGACACATACAACCTCCAAAAGTCTCATCTTTTTTTCTTATATGTTATTAATCAAATGTATAATATGAGCATGAATACCAAAATGTGGGACACTCTTTTCATGTATGGTAAGATAGATGTTTTGTAAGAAGATCGAAGGAAGTGAGTTTTTCCTCCAATATCAAGACAAATTCAAAACCTTTGAATTTGTAGTAATAAAATACAATTGAATCATGTAATCAAGTAAAACCCCATCCATTTTATCTATATTTTATAATTGCATAACACCTTATCCATTACTACATGCTAGATTATATTGTGATTAGCTTTGTAATGAACAAGTAGATAGTTAATACCCAAGATATTAAACACACAAGGATGTTAGCATTATATTAGTTCAACTTGATGACTCTTACATTAAAACATTTGATTTCATCAAGGTTTAGAGTTTAACTATTGATGTTTTCCCAAGTATATGAGTGTTATAGAAGAAAGAAGTTATTAACCTTCCATCCATGTTTTCAATATGCTTTTCAAGAGAATTCACTACTAGGATAGGAGGATAATTGTCTATCATCTTATCTCATTTTCTTCTAAGGACCACATATGATACTACTATTATCCAAATTTTCCCTCGGGAAGAGTTGGACAACAAGGTGCAACTTAACCAAGGCACCGCTAATGCCTTCACAGGTGAATCGGAGGTTACAAGTGGAGATCATGCTTTGGGGGCATTCGAAACAATTTTGGGAAGGAATGAAGTTATGGTAGGAATTTTTCCTCTTCTTGGTCTTGAAGACCTAGGGGGCACCTTCATGAGAAATAAGACAAGTCGGGAATCTTGTTTTCAAGCATTTTAAATGTCCTCATGGCCCATGACTCTCCATAAATTCAAGTAAATTCTAAAAATGCAAGGTATTGATGAAATTTTGCCAAAGGTGCTTCATAAGGACCAAACTGAAATTTAGCTCCCCGAGCAGCTCGGTGAACCGCTCATCAAGCCGAGGCATGTATCGAGGGGGACGAGCTCCTAAGTAGCCTAGAGGAATTAGCGTAGTGTTCATTGTTTAGGGAACTCGGTGAGTTCTATTGGATGACCGAGTCATAATGTATGCACAAGGAGATAACTCGGTGCATCAAGCTCAATACAAGGATGTCGGGTTGAAGCTCAGAAAAAATCATGGTGGCCATGAAGAGTCATAGGAAAGGACCTAGCTCAATGTAGAGTTCAAGTAGCTCAAATGAGCTTGGAAGCCATGATGGGAGCTCGAGCTCTAAAAAACAACTAGGAGGCTAGACATTGAGTCAAGCTAGTGAAAAAGGGGAGATCTCGGTCAACACACAAAAAAGGAGGTCGAAATAATAGGAAAAACTTGAGGAGCCTGCAGGAAATGTAAAACGAAGGTCACCGAGCTCATAGGGTTGTAAGAAATGTGCACAAGCTTGATGAATAAAGGGAGGGCTGAGTTTCTAAACCTAAGGGAGCTAATTTGTTTTGGCAGAATGGAAAGTTCAAGGATGGCTCGAAGAGCCAAGAATTACATAGCCAAGGTTGGTTGTAACACAAATATTTTGGGAGCTCAAAACTCGACGTGAATACCCCAATGCCAAAGATTCGCAATGTTACAAGAGATCGTTCGATCGGAAATGCAAGAAGAAGGTCGATATATATTGGCACGAGCCATAAAGATAAGAGGCTAAAAATTGAGCTCTATGAGGTCATTGGGAATAGCTCGAACACATAGTCGGGTGAGTTGAGAACTGATTTTCTCAAAGGTGTGAGGGGATAAATGGAGCAGCCGACACGGTTAGGGTAGAGCCGACTTGGAGCAAGGTGACACAAACGAGGCTTGCGAAGTAACATTGAATACAAAGTGGCTCGAAACATCATGCAAAAGGAGGTCAAATGAGCATGGAAAACTCAAAAATTTGGAGAAATAACAAATCTCAAAATGGCGAAGTAGGAGGAAGAATCCCAAAATCAAAACTCCAAAATTGAGAGTTTCGAGTTTGAGGTTCGAGATATATTACATGAGTTTGCCAATGAACAAGTGTTGGGTAATTAGCAAAGTCAACCTCGACTCAAAAGTCTGAAATTTCAGACTTTGGAGAATTCACGTTTGAGAGATGTGTGGTGAATAGTATACGCCAAGTAAGGAGCCAATATCCAAAGTCCGCTTGGGCTAAAACTTGAAGTGGATGAGCCAACAAGGTGAGTTGGCCCGAGAACACGTGGGCAACTTGGTGGATGTGCAAGGGTTGAAGCTTGGTCAATGAGCCAAGTGTGAGGTGGCAAATGAATGGAGGATAGTGCACACCGAAGCATGAAGGTTTAATGTGGAGTCGAAATATGGATCCACGTGGTAGGAGTTGACCTCGGTGTGCCATGGGCTTAAGAACCCGAGATGGAAAGGGGAAGAACGGTGAAGAATTTTCCCAATGTGCAAGCGACAAGTCGGTGAGGCATCGGCGGAGTGCAAGGGATGCGAAGCCAATGGAGTGAAGCAAAGAGTTCCATCCAATGCACATTGTAACTAGGCCAGCCCATGTGAATCCATGTTGCATAATGGAGAGAGATCCAAAGGGCTCAGTGATCAAACAAATCTCGATAGGCTAGGACAAGTATGGATTAGAGAATGCCAACATAGAAAGAAGCTCGCATATGCCGGAAGTAAGGAAAGGGTTTGATGGTGAAGAAAAACAAAGAGAGGCTTTTTGGATCCTACCATGAGGAGAAGAAATAGCTCGGTGAATCATTTTGGGGCTCGGCGAGCTTCTCGCCACACAACATTCACAAGCCCAGAACACCAAAACCCCCTATAAAAATGGTCACATCTTGAATAGGGTTACTAATTTCATGAAAAATGATATTTTTTGGTCACGAAAATGAGACTTACGCAAAAGATACATGGAAATGGGACTTTTCGGAGGTTTTGAAGCCCTAAAATTTGTAGGGAGCCACGAAAACTCGATATGTTATATCTTGAGCTAGAGGTGTTTGTTTCTTGCAAACAATCGATCGTTGCAAATCTTGGAACGATCCCTTTAGCCTAAAAGCATCAATTTTGGAATTTTGGAGGTTTTAGACATCCTAAATTCATGAATAGTCTACTGATTGCTTGGTATTTGGATAGGTATTAATGAAGTTATGGGCAAATTTTCTCCTCAAACAAGGTAAAGTATAGAAGGGTATGGGCTTTGCAAGATTTCTCGTCACTCTTGCAGGTGTAACGATGAATTTTGTAGGTGGTTAGAGTAATATTTTGGATTTCCTCTCTCCCTCTCTCCTCAGATTTCTTCCTATAAATGTAAAGGGGTTGTAAAAAACAAAAGGTTGATCATTTTTTCTTCCCATGCACCCCTATTCTTCTAGGGCTTTAAGCCTTCCTCCAAACATTGTAATGGCTTCATGCCTTCCCCTATTGAATAATGTATTGTGTAAATCTTAATGGAGCAAAAAAAATCATGCTTGTGTTAATTTTCTAGCCTTTCATGGTTTTGTGTTTCTTCTTACCTCTCATTGTTAAACAAGTGGTTGTGTATATTTCATGTTCATTGCAGGTTTATTTGGTTGTGTTTATTATTAGGATGGTGGATGTTGCATTGTGGTTTGTGTAGGAAAATTTTAGTCACAAGTTTTGTAAACTTGTGAAGTAGGGATTTTAGAAATTGGAAATGGTAAATTTTTAGTAGTGATCGCCACCCAAAGTATGCCTAAAATTTCCACCAATAAGTCATTTGTATGGGTTAGTTTGTCTACTATTTATATGTTAAAATTAACTTATGCATGTATTTTCCAAGGTATAATACATATCCTTGGGTTTTGCCAGGGGTACCCATTTAATATAGCGTCCAAAAAAGAGTGGTTGTCCATCCAACTTTCGTTGGATGGTTGTCCATTGTCTACCGTCCAACCTAGGTTAGCCGATAGATAATGGACAGCTTTATAACCAAGGTTACACGATCATCCATTATGTCGTCATCCAACCAAGGTTGGATCGTTGTCCATTATCGCCATCAACCAGATTGGATAGCAAATAATGGACTGTTATCACCGAATCACGGCACCCTTGGATGTTGATCGATTTCTAGTTTGATCACTCTAAGCATCCGAGTGTGATTGGATAACATGGATACTATCTCCAAGTTGTGGGACTTGCTACTTGAGATAGACCTCCGAGAGAAAGTTGGTTCTTGCTCCTAAACTACCCGCCACAATCTACTCTAATGCGGGAGAAACTAGCTATTCTAACCTAAAATTCCAAGGGACCAGAGAGAGAGAATGCATAAAATGAAAGCCTAAACTAAAGCGGTGATACACCGAGAAAAGAGGGTGTGAGAGTAATCTCCAAATGTGTGAAATACTGAGAGGCAAAATGCACACTAGAAAAGGTGATGACACTCCACCATAATCTAGCAAAATGCATTCACAAAGAATATTCCAAGCACACACAATAATAATGAATTTCTGCAAGAACATAATAAATAGACACAATATACTTGTAGAAGGATCAAAGGGGCAAGAAGAATGCAAGGAAACACAAAGCGGGGAAGATATATCCACAAACCGATATTTTATTGCTTTCATGATATGCATTCAATCTATTACAAGATAAGGGCCTGGATCACCATGCAAGGAGTCCACTACAAGGGCCTGAAACACCTTTGGTTTCACAAAGCAATTTTGACAGAGCTTTGTTACCCAAAAACTCTCCCCCTTTACAATGAGCCCAACACTTCATTTTATAGAAAAATGAGAAGGAAAAGAGAAGGGAAAATGGAAATCCCGAAATCTGTCCTTCAACCACCTGTAAGAGGCATTAAATTGAGTGGAATGGGCATACATTACTTGGAAAAGGCTCCCCATACTGTCCCATGTGCTGCAGCAGAGAAGGAATGATGACCATGCCTCTTAATTGCACTCCCAGCTACCAAATAAAACACTGTTCTGAACCCGGCAACGTTTTCTCAAAAACTCAATCAATTTCTGATCAAATCTGGAATTTCTTGATTGCTATGCATCGGGCTCGGAACCACGATTCCAACGGTACCAATTTTGTGCGATTTCGTTGAGAAATGCAAAAGTTATGGCCTTCTGAGTGTGGGCAGCGGTTTTGGGCCTGGCAGGCATTTTCTGTCATTTGACGGGAATGAGCATTGACTGACTGGAGCCGAATATGTTTCTTTTATTTAAACATATCTACCCTCATTAAAAATAAGAAATCCATTTTTTTTGATATATCTTCCCCGCTGTGTTTCCTTGCATTCTTCTTGCCCCTTTGATCCTTCTACAAGTATATTGTGTCTATTTATTATGTTCTTGCAGGAATTCATTATTATTGTGTGTGCTTGGAATATTGCTGTGAATGCATTTTGCTGGATTATGGTGAACTGTCATCACCTTTTCTAGTGTGCATTTTGCCTCTGTATTTCACACATTTGGAGATTACTCTCACACCCTCTTTTTCTGGTGTATCACCGCTTTAGTGTAGGCTTTCATTTTATGCATTCTCTCTCTCTCGTCCCTTGGAATTTTAGGTTAGAATAGCTAGTTTCTCCTGCATTAGAGTAGATTGTGGCAGGTAGTTTAGGAGCAAGAACCAGCTTTCTCTGGAGGTCTATCTCAAGTAGCAAGTCCCACAACTTGGAGATAGTACCCATGTTATCCAATCACACTGGATGCTTAGAGTGATCAAACTAGAAATCTGATCAACATCCAGGGGTGCTGTGATTCGGTGATAACAGTTCTGGCACGCCCGGTGGGACCTAGAGGTCTTTAATTTCATTGCAACAAGATTGATGTGCACTTGTTGTAAGTTCCAGCTTTGAATGAGCTTTAAAATCACACATCTGGCGACTCCAAAAGAGGCATAATCCACTGGTTTCTGCAGTCCAAGCCTGACAAATTTATGAGAAGAATACAGACCAGGTCAAGAACTAGGGAGGAAGGATTGTTTGTTTATCTGCATCTATCTCCAGGCAGAGAAAGAAGGGGAAGAAGAGCTCAAAGATCTGCGTCTCCACCTAATAGAACTTTGTCTACACCTCCACCTGGTAGACCTTTTCTCGCATCAACAAGGGTTCTCAGGCCAATCAGAATGGCGCAACCACTAAATCCCTTTGTCAATTTCACTGGCAGCAGCCCACTTGCCCTCAATGCACAGAATCCAGTTCCAATTGCAGCATTGAAGAACATTCCATTTTTCACTGGAGAAAATCATACCACTCCTGGTGATCATGTCAAAGACATTGCTAATGTCTGTGCAATCCATGAGATAAATGAAATGGATGTGGCTGTCAAACTGCTGGCATCATCATTCAAAGGGAAGGCATTGCAATGGTTCAGAAGCCTTGAGGCGGTTCTATCACAAATTGGAATCAGTTGTGCATAGTTCTCCATGAGCAGTTTGGAGAGAAGGGAGACAACTTGTCTCTTCTAGAACAATTGACAACTATCAAGAGAGCCCCCAACGAGCAGCTGACTGACTTCAACTTCAGATTTCAAAGGTCTTGGGATAGGATTCCAGTGGCAGTCAGGCCAACAGCAGAAGGTGCTTTTCTATACTATCTTAAAGCTTTGAATTCTGATATTTCTATGTTAATTCAATCTATGGGAGGCATAGCCTTTACTCGCTTCTTATAGCATTGCCATTAGGGCTGAAAACTGTCTTATTCAAGCTGGTAAGCTAGCTCCCAGGCCCCCAATGCCATTATACCCAAGTTTGGAGAGCCCAAGTACTAGTCAAGCACCTGTCTTAGCTCCTATTCCCACTCCTAGAAATCAAAGTTCGAATGAAGCTTCCACTTCATCTCCAAATGCACCAAATGAGCTTCAAGAAGTTATGAAACAATTGCAAAATTTAGGTAATGAGCTGGTCACACTCAAGAGACAGCAAGCTCAAAGTTTTAGACCTTCCTATCAGCCTCAAGCTCAACCAAATAGGCAACCATATCAACCTCAAAGACCACCCAATCCAGCTGCAAATCAGAATCAAGCAAGGCCTCCTGCCAACAGACCATTTCAGCCCTACAACCCCAATGTTGCATCTGCATCCAGAGCTTTGGTGCCAGTCCAAAATAACATGGCCCAAGAGTATGATTGGTGTTTCCCGTGCAGTCAGCCACATAACCAATCAATGTGCTTTAACGGTGCATTAAATCAGGCTCTAATGGTGCAAACCATTGGTGGGTCGCAAGAGTCCAGCCACGAAGGAGATCAGCAGCAGGAAGCACCTCAGCAAGGAACATCTCCGAACGAAACTACTCTTGTCAATTGGCAGGCTGAAGATTTCTGTGGTATGAATCAAATACCCTCTCAAAGTGTTGCAGCCAACACAAGGTCAAAGAGGAGAAATTTGGGTGAAGAACAGCCATTGGCTTCGAGTAATCCACAACCTTCTACCACTCCACAAGCCGCTGGCAAACAAACTATAGTCCCAAACATACAAGGAGCACCTAAAACGGCCCCTAGGCCTACTCAAATGCCAGCTACTGCTGCCCATATGCAAGGAATGAATGCGCAGGCCAAGGGACAGCAGAGGGATACTTCATCTCCATTCAACATCATTGATCAGATGAAGAAGACAAATGTCAACATATCAATGTGGCAATCACTATCCATCCCAGGCCAAAGAGATTTGCTACAAGCTGCCATGAAGGACTGGTCAACTTCAAATCAACAGGTCCAAATGCAAGAGGAGGTACTCACAAATGCTGCCCAGCCTGAAGGAAATCATGGAGGACAGCAAGGTAAAATGTTGAAGCCCCCTCCATTTTATGTTTCATTGATCATAGGAGATAAGCTGGTGCATAATTGCATGATTGACTCTGGGGCAAGTAGTTCAGTAATGCCAAAACAGATAGCTGACCAGTTAGGGCTTCAATATGAAGTCGTCTCCAAGGGTGTAGTCCAATTAGATGGGACAGCAGTGACAACGGTTGGAGTAATCAAAGGTTTGAGCCTCACACTGCACGCATGTCCCAATGTAGTAGTGTTGCAAGATGTGTCGGTCATAGACCTACCACCACTCTTTGCATTATGCTTATCAAGAGACTTCACTGCTAAAATTGGAGGCTATCTTTCGGCGGATTGGTCACACATGTTGTTCAGAACAAGGTATGGAACTAAGGCTACAATCAGGTCTGAACCTATTGCAAACTTCCACATTGAGCCTTACACTCCAAGCCAAATCAATGCCAACTGCTCAGCGTTTGATCAAGAAGACTGTCCAAGCACTGATGAAGCTGACACCAAGGTTGGAAGCATCCCAGATTTGACTCTTGATGAATGGGCAAGCAAGGTGCATGCTTTTGATCCCTATCAAGAAATAGAAGAATCTGAGCTGGGAGTCTATTGTTTACATGAAGAGAATCAACCTCTTCCCAGCATCACCAAGCCAGATCATAAGGACAAGAATGAAGTATGGCAATTGTTCTTTGATGGGTCAAGGAGCAGACAAGGTGCAGGAGGAGGAGCTATGCTCATTTCACCGCAAGGTATAAGGTATTACTCAGCCTTCCGTTTCCAGTTTTCCTGTTCAAACAACACAGCTGAGTATGAAGCCTTAATTCATGGACTGCACTGGGCAAAGAAGAAAGGCATCAGAAATTTACAAGTGTTTGGTGATAGTGAGCTGATCATAAACCAAGTCAAAGGAAAAAATGCTGCCAAGAATGATCTGTTGAAGAACTACAAAAATCGGGTATGGGATCTTATTGAAGATTTTGAAGCTTTTAGCATCATTTCCATCCCAAGAAAAAAGAATGAAGCTGCTGACAGACTGGCAGCAATTGGGGCTGCGTTTGATGTTGTAGAAAGTATCAAAAGTGAGAAAACTCAGCCTCATATCAAAGTGGTTGTGAGACCAGCTGTTCCGGATAACAACACAAGTTGGCAAGTCTTCGAGAATGATCAGCAAATTGTTAATTTCCTACAAGAAGAAGCTGAGTTCTCCATGAGAAATCAAGACAAGCTGGAGCAGCAGTATGGCGACCAAGTGGTGCAGCTGAGGACTAACAAACTGCCAAAAGGCCTCATAACGCTGGAGTCAATCTTCAACCCGAATGATCAGTTCCGGAAGGAGAAAGCGAACATTCAAGTAAAGGGTGAAGATTCAGAGCCTATCTTAGTAGATGAAGGCAAGACATTACAAATTGGCAAAGTAAGTACTCCACAAGAGAAATCTGATTTTGTTCAGCTTTGTCAAGAATTCCCAGATGTCTTTGCTTGGACTTACAAAGATTTAAGAGGTTTCAATCCAAATTTGGCACAACATACTATCGAGTTGGATCCGGAATCCAAGCCTGTCAGGCAAAAGCAAAGGCCAGTGAATCCTCATATCGAGCCTCTCATGAGAAAAGAGTTAGGCAAGCTCATTGAGGCCAGTATCATCTTCCCCATCAAACACTCAAGTTGGGTTGCAAACTTGGTGCCGGTAAGAAAGAGAAACGGAGAAATAAGATTGTGTGTGGACTTTCGTGATCTAAATAGAGCATCACTCAAAGATCATTATCCGCTTCCATCAATGGAACAAATATTGCAGGTTGTAGCTGGTTCAGAAAGGTTTTCATTGCTAGATGGATATTCAGGCTATAATCAGATATTGGTGAAAGAAGAAGATCAATTCAAAACGGCCTTCACTACAAAATGGGGCACGTATGCTTACAAGAAGATGCCATTTGGACTGTCAAATGCCGGAGCAACATTTCAGCGAGCTATGGATATGGCGTTCAAAGGCTTGATCAACAAGATAGTGCTGGTATATCTAGATGATATCACTGTCTTCTCAAAGAATGCAGCAGACCATCTCTTTCACCTCAGACAAGTGTTTCAGAGGTGTAGAAGGTTTGGAGTGTCATTGAATCCAAAGAAGTGTGTATTCTTGGCACATGAAGGCAAACTGTTGGGCCACATTGTCTCTAGGGAAGGGCTAACAATTGATCCTGAAAGGGTTGAAGCCATCCGAACGCTTCCATTACCACACCACAAGAAATCTCTCCAAAGCTTCTTAGGAAGGATAAACTTTGTCCGCAGATTTGTGCCTAATTTTGCCACTCTTGTGAAGCCTCTAACAATGATGTTGAAGAAGAGTCTGGCATTCAAATGGACAGCAGAAGGCAAGGAGAGTTTTGAAAGCATCAAGCATGCAATATCACAAGCTCCAACTCTTATCAACCCAGATTTCTCAAAGGACTTCATGTTGTATGCATTTGGAGGATCAGATACAATCTCAGCTATCTTGACATAGCTGAATAGAGAAGGTTCAGAACAGCCCATAGCATTCTTCAGTCAAACCTTGGAAGATTATGAAATAAAGTATTCTTTCATCGAGAAGCATGTCCTTGCTGTTATCAGAAGCTTGAAGAAGTTCAGACACTTGGTCTCAAACAATAAAATTCAACTGCTGGTGTCTCATGCTGGCGTCAAGGACTTCCTCCTAAACAAGGATTTAAATGAGAAGAGAGCAGGTTGGATCACTCGGGCAATGGAATATGACATTGAAATCAAAGTGACCAAGCTAGTTCGTGGCAAAGGCTTGTGTGAGCAGCTCGCTTCCAAACAATCAGACGAGCCAAAAAGTGAAGAGGATGCTGTCCTGCTACTACAGAATGATCAAGAACAGCCAGCTGATGATGCATCCATCCCATGTTGGACTCAAGACCTTGTGCATTACCTCCAAACAGGTTTGTGCCCTCCAGAAGTGAGCAAAGCAAAAAGGAGATACTTCAGATTACAAGCCATTCCATATGTGCTTGTTGACGGAGTTTTGTTCAAGAAGGACATCAATGGTGTTCTATTAAGATGCATTGGAACAGGTCAAGTTGAGAAGATCCTACACGAGTTCCATGACGGGGAAGGAGGAGGCCACTTTGCTCCACGAGTAACAGCTCTAAAAATCATGAAAGCTGGTTACTATTGGCCTACTGTGTTCAATGATTGCTACTCATGGGTCAAGAAATGCAAGAAATGTGCATTCTTCACGGGGAAAGAAAGGTTAGCAGCGCTGCCCCTTCGTCCAATTTCAGCGGATCAGCCATTCATGCAATGGGGATTGGACTTCATTGGAGTCATCAATCCAAATTCAAGTCAAGGCCACAAGTGGATTCTAACAGCAACAGACTATTTCACCAAGTGGACTGAAGCAGTGGCGCTCAAGGAGGCAAATGAATCTAATATCTTAGATTTCTATGAAGGGATAGTCACGAGGTTTGGTGCCCCTGCCACTATCATATCAGATAATGCATTGGCATTTCTTGGCACAAAGATCACTGAGTGGGCTGTAAAAAATTGTGTGTATCTCAGCACTTCATCAAACTATTACCCTCAAGGTAATGGCCAAGCCGAGTCTACAAACAAGAACCTACTAAGAATCATCAGGAGGACTCTGGATGAAAATCAAAGAACTTGGCATACAAAGCTCAAATCAGCTCTATGGGCTGATAGGATCACACCCAAGAGATCTACAGGAAGCTCTCCATACAAGCTTGTATACGGGAAAGAAGCAGTTCTACCTATATCGCTTGAGTTGCCAGCACTGGAACTCCTGAAACAGTTGGAGCTGGCTGAGTTTGAACCTATGGAAATCAGGTATGCAGAGCTAATGGAATTAGAAGAAACAAGAGAGCACGCAATGCAGACCATAGAAAAGGATAAAGCATTGGTCAAAAAGAGTTTTGACAAGAAAGCTAAGGCCAGGATATTGCAAACTGGAGATTTGGTACTGAAGTGGGATGCTGATCGTGCAAAACCAGGAAAGCACTCCAAGTTTGATGCCATCTGGAGTGGCCCGTACATGATCATCGAATGCAAAGGTAGCAATGCTTTCCGACTGGCTAAGTTGGATGGTGAAGAATTGCAGATTCCGGTCAATGGAATCTATCTCAAACGCTGCTACTAGAAAGATAGCTTCTCATCCTTGTAAATATTAATTTAGATTTTCCATTCCTCTAAGTGCTTATGCACATTGTACTGCTGTTAGAGTAGTTTTTATTTCCCTAAGTGCTTGCGCACATGTCCTATCGCTTCTAGTATGTGCATGTTTGCAGTTCATCAAGCTCCTGAGAAAGAATTTGCAGTCATAAGAAAACCAGCTCAACGAATGATTCAATGGCTCAAGGACACAGGTTTTCAAATTTCAGATCAGCTGAGAGGCTATCAAACAGACTCCATGCCCAATGGATTGCTACAAGCGGCTGGCCATTCTTCATCTGGCAGGCAGATGACCCCGCTGAGTCGCCAAAATTGTTATCCAAAATTCACCCCTCAAGGTAATTTTGATAACATGCATCAAATTCTTTAATCCCAAGCAATTATGTTGATTCAGAGTGAAAGGTCATGTTTCTAGGGTCCCCCTCATATTTGTCTAACTCCCCTGTCCAAGAGGAAGAGAGTAAGTTCTGAGAAAATGCGAAAAAAAGGGTTGCAGAAGGCAAATAGGTTGATCCAGGAAAAATCGTGAAAATTGGCTAAGTCCCGCTCAAGGTCGCCTCTGGGACGTTTGGGACAGAAAAGCGCGAACCGGCCGAACCGGCCGAAATGAGAACTTTTGTCCCGGGACAGTTGGGACAAAAAGTACGCGAACCGGCTGAACCGGGCGAATTTGTCCCAGACAGTCCAAAAGCAAATGGGACGCGCGGGACAAAAAGTACGCGAACCGGCTGACAAGGCGGCAGATAATTTGTCCTGCATACCCAAAAGCAAATGGGACGTGCGGGCAAAAGTACGTGAACCAGCTGAACCGGCTGAAATGAGAACTTTTGTCCCGGGGACAGTTGGGACAAAAAGACGCTGAACCGGCCGAGGCCGAATTTGTCCCTGCATACCCAAAAGCAAATGGGACGCGCGGGCCAAAAGTACGCGAACCGGCCGGATCGGCCGAAATGGGAAATTTCAGCACCAAAACCAAATGGGACAAAGGGACGCGCGGGACGCGAAAAGCCGAAATGGCCGAAGGCAGAGGAGAAAAGTCAACATTTGACCCGTGGAACTTCAAACGGCCATAACTTTTGACTCCGAGCTCCGATTTTGATAAAATTTGACTTTCTGGAACGAGCACGACGTCCTCTACGCCACAAAAACTGGATTTCTTATTTTTAATGAGGGTAGATATGTTTAAATAAAAGAAACATATTCGGCTCCAGTCAGTCAATGCTCATTCCCGTCAAATGACAGAAAACGCCTGCCAGGCCCAAAATAGCTGCCCACACTCAGAAGGCCATAACTTTTGCATTTCTCAACGAAATCGCACAAAATTGGTACCGTTGGAATCGTGGTTCCGAGCCCAATGCACAGAAATCAAGAAATTCCAGATTTGATCAGAAATTGATTGAGTTTTTTAAGAAAACGTGGCCGGGTTCAGAACAGTGTTTTATTTGGTAGCTGGGAGTGCAATTAAGAGGCATGGTCATCATTCCTTCTCTGCTGCAGCACATGGGATAGTATGGGGAGCCTTTTCCAAGTAATGTATGCCCATTCCACTCAATTTAATGCCTCTTATAGGTGGTTGAAGGACAGATTTCGGGATTTCCATTTTCCCTTCTCTTTTCCTTCTCATTTTTCTATAAAATGAAGTGTTGGGCTCATTGTAAAGGGGGAGAGTTTTTGGGTAACAAAGCTCTGTCAAAATTGCTTTGTGAAGCCAGTGTGTTGCAGGCCCTTGTAGTGGACTCCTTGCATGGTGATCCAGGCCCTTATCTTGTAATAGATTGAACTGTGCATATCATGAAGCAATAAAATATCAGTTTGTGGATATATCTTCCCCTGCTGTGTTTCCTTGCATTCTTCTTGCCCCTTTGATCCTTCTACAAGTATATTGTGTCTATTTATTATGTTCTTGCAGGAATTCATTATTATTGTGTGTGCTTGGAATATTGCTGTGAATGCATTTTGCTGGATTATGGTGAACTGTCATCACCTTTTCTAGTGTGCATTTTGCCTCTGTATTTCACACATTTGGAGATTACTCTCACACCCTCTTTTTCTGGTGTATCACCGCTTTAGTGTAGGCTTTCATTTTATGCATTCTCTCTCTCTGGTCCCTTGGAATTTTAGGTTAGAATAGCTAGTTTCTCTGCATTAGAGTAGATTGTGGCGGGTAGTTTAGGAGCAAGAACTGACTTTCTGGAGGTCTATCTCAAGTAGCAAGTCCCACAACTTGGAGATAGTACCCATGTTATCCAATCACACTTTGGATGCTTAGAGTGATCAAACTAGAAATCGATCAACATCCGGGGTGCTTTGTGATTCGGTGATAACAGGACCTTCATCCAACTAGGGAAGGATGAAAGATGTCGATGGTCATTCTCTATGTGTTGCAGGTTCTCCTTTTGTGAAGGGATCTTCTATTCCCAAGATATTTATGGAAAGTTGCTATTCGACATGCAGGTACTTTGAATATATATATATATATATATATATATATATATATATATATATATTTTCTATGGAGATGATTTTTTTCTTCTTTGTTTTTAAATGTATCAAATCCATTTTGCTTTGAGATTTTATCAACCTTGGGTTTGACGGCCATCCATTTTCTACGGTCCTCCTAGGTTGGACAAAAGGAAATGGACGGTCGTCAACCGGGTTGATAAAACAATGAATGGTCATCTATTACCTCGTCCAATCCAGCTTAGGTGGTAGATAATGGATGACTATCCAAATAGGTTGTAAAATAGACAATGGATGGTCGGTCATTGTCTATCGTGCACTGGGATGGATGGAACACAATGTTAACTGTCTAACTAGGGAAGGATGACCACGAAACATTTTTTCATAAATTTTCCATCAATTCGAAAGTTGATTTTGGAAATTCTCCACCCATTCTAAAATATTGTTTCGGAGGGGGGTCTTAAAATGAAACCTAAGTTTGTGGTTCTATTGTCTACATTCTCCACAGTTCATTCCCTCAATGCTTTGCAGTAGAGGAGATGGCTAGAACTCATTTTCCTTGTGTATCACCGCCATTTGTTAGTGTAGGTTTATTTCATGTAAGTTTCTTTTCTCTCTGCCTCCTTGGAAGTTTAGTTTAGGTTTAGATAGGTATTTCTCTTGAATTAGGGGTAGTTTGTGGAAGGTAGGATTAGGAGCAAGGATGGTCCTTCTTCGGAGAGCTATCCCATTTCACAATTTCCCACACTTAGGATAGCTCAATGTTTGACAATTGTAATGAATTGCGCATCCAAAACTAGGGCATTTGGTGGGTGTTGTGATTTTTCTATAACTACTTGTTGACAATTAAAAACTATGGTGTCACATAGTTTTATGTCAAATTCTCATAACCAATTATTATATAGAAAAATAAAAATCCGAGATCAAAAGAAAGAGCAATATTCAACCAGGATGATGATCTTAATGAAATAATCCCCAAAGAACAATCGGATAAGTGAGCTCGGGAAAACTCAAATTTTGATCTGTATGAGACCTTAAAATTTAGATTTTCATCCCTATGACACCTTCAAAGGGTGCAACATGGGCACTAACTATATCTAGGAATAATTCCGTCTAATCCTCCTTTTGATCATAATGTTTTTAATAATGACCCAACTTTGCATATTATGATTCCCATTTATGATGTGGGTTTCAAGTGTGCTTTAATTGACAATGGCTCTAAGATCAACCTATGTCCTATGTCATTCCTTGAAAATCTCAGCCTTTTTGTTGTTAATATTAGTCCATCATCTCTTTCCCTTTATGCATATGATGGTTATATTCGTCGATGCGTAGGTCACATTACTCTACCTATCACTGTAGGGCCAAAAACCCTTAACACGTTATAATTTTTCAATGACTTTCTAGTATCATATAATTGTTTACTTGGTAGACCATGGCTCCATCCTATGTAAGTTGCTGCCTCTTCAGTACATCATTGTGTCAAATTCATCCATGAAGGCATCAAATATATTATTTTCGTGATCATCATCCATACAAATGTTGCCATTGTAATCCTCATACCAAACTTCCCACTCCACAAACCGATGCTACCGTGAGCCTCGGCCTATGCACAACCCATCCCATCTACCACCTCTTGAAGGTGTTATTTTCATTATAGATACAGTTCTCGCCACACCACAGCCTCTAACTACTACTAATGTTATTATTATTTATCGGGGCCTATCCAGGTCTACGGATGTTAATCTATCCCATAAACCTTCACATGTGCCACCTCCACTCGCATGACCACCATTTACATGTACATTTTTTTATGAATAATTCATATTAGGAGCATATTCCATTTGATCCTACTTGTGATGTCTCTATATGTTCACATGATGGTTTGACTCGGCTCAATTTCACTTTTGAGGATCTTTATCCTCCAACTCATGATCACCATCTATATTATGGATTCGTCACTATCAATATTTCTTATGGTCTATGTATATTCCTTCTCACAATCTACCTTGCATGCACTCCTCGCTCTTCTCCACTCACATTAGGGAAATCTTGGCTTGCTTATATAGGTGGCACATTGGACCTTGATCATATGGATATCTCATTCCCTATGCCCTTTAGTTGTGTGTTCATCTACAACAACTCCTTTCTTGGCTATACACAAAATCTCACTCATTGGTATGTACATGGATTCCCATTACCTCCTTTCATTGATGAGGAATATTTTATGGGCATGTACAACCTACACCGCAATGGCTTGTTACATGATCAACCTGACACTATTGCTTACCAGGTCTCTGATGCTTCCCCATTTGGCTTTGATCATGACATTGATGACCTCCTAGATGACATTACATGATTGTGCTCTTCATCATACACACATTTGGGGGCATTGCATTCACACCCCCTAGCATCAACACATCTCCCATACTTGCATCATCATCCATCACACTCGTTATATGCATTTGCCTATACACTTTAGCATCAACATTACCCAATGACATATTCTACTGATTTGTTTCACACTTGACTATTTAGGTAATCCTATACACATGAACCCCACACATTGCACAATAGATACTACACATGGTGCATCTTCACACATCTTGCACTTTTATCATCTTACATCATACATCATACATCTTGTGCTTCATATATCATACACATTCTACACATACCTCAAACATCTTACATTATATACTATACATCCTACAGATCATCATACAAGACACATTATGCATCATGTGAAGACCTCTCATCACTATGTACATCTACTACACATATTACACATCCTCTTCATCTACTTACACATGTTTCACTCACTACCCGGTGATTCACTCTAGTCTCATGGTCCATACTAGACTGTTGAGGGTATACATCATAAATGGACCACATCACACTCACGCATTCAACCATTCAATCTTTTCCTCATGTGACATTCCTAGATTAGTGATATATGTCATAGGCTACATCATCACTTCATCTATCATCCCCGATTATATACACCATAGGATACATCATCACTTCCCCTAACATCTTTTAGTGATATACACCATATGCTCCATAATCACTTCATCCAAGATTCCTATTAATAAACATCATAGGATACATTTTCACTTCTTTGATCATCCTTTAGTGATATACGCTTAGGATACATCATCACGAGGAATTCATCCTTATGTCGCATATCATCACTACGCATTCATCATACCAAGCTACACATAACACATAATTTGATGATTTCCTAATGACATACTCTTGTTTACAGTTCATTCTTCATTGTTGAGGGAGGGAAAAAAAATGAACCTCACTACATACAATTCCATTCACTCGGGTGGCATGTGGCTCCCATCATGTAATTTTTATTCCATTCCATCCATCCACATCATGTTCCATATATTGGTTGTATTTACACTTGCTTTCATTTACTTGTAAATATTCATATTATTACACATGTTAGATAGATATCTTGTATGTCATTATCTTTATCATACACACATGATCATTCACTTGATTTCTAGTTATGATCATAGATTCTACAAATCCATAAAAAGAAGCATGGATGTTTGGTGCAAAACCTACTACCAATCCCAAAGTATCTCCCTGGGGACATCCACTTTCGTAGTATCTTACAATACAGCTCTATTGTTTCATAGCACACTACTTTATGAGATTTTACATGCTTTGACATACTTTTTATCTTTCTAATATACTAACGATTGCTTCATGTGCAACATTTTATTTACATGTTTACTTACCACCATGGTTGTCTGTTACATTGATTGTTCTTGTTTGTCATTATATGCCTTTATTTAAATGTTTTTCCCTTTGTCTCTGTGTGTACACTTGTATGATTTTTTCTTCATCGGCCTTGATTGTCTTTTAACACCATGAGTGGTGTACCATGTTTGTAACCCACTTTTCATGGTCTACATTTTCTTCTTGTGTATTTTAGCTTATACATGAATTGTCTAGCTTACGGTCATCTTATACATGCATGTTTTTCTTTACTTTTACCAACACTTGTCTCCCAGCTTATTTGTTTTCTTGTTCCTTGGTTTTTACCAACCATACCCCCCCTACGGGCAGTAGAGTTTCACTTTCAGCAATTGGTCCTCATTTTTCCACATCCTCCTACAAAATGTCACATACACCCCAAAGAGGGGGCATCATTTGGGTGAATGGGTCACCCCATAAAGAGGTCCACACATAGTACGAGAAAATAATATTGATACAATATAACACAATTCATGGATCATAACAAAACTTGGGTCCTTAGTAAAGTGATATCATTCTGGGAACCTATAACTAGGGGGAATCACACACGAAAGGTTTCAACACAATCTACAAACTCTACACAACATCTTTTATAGGGAAGGTTGTCCTTAGTACACACATTGGTGCACATTATCTCAGTTGTGTTTTATTCTAGGGAGTAGTTACTGGTTCGAGGATAACACCAGACTTTCCTCTCTACACTATTTTTTTCATGGCATCGGAACACCCAAATAAAATATATGGTACAGAGGTCTCTGATTTCGGGAACCGATTATGTGTAGGAGGATAAATCAGACTTTCCTCCCTACACTTCTTCTTCCAATGGCATGAGATTGTCCAAAAATATTGCACTTCATCGACATGATCCTTTCTACACCCTCTTCTCCTCATCACAGATCAGGTGCACATGTTCCTTTTTCACATTTTCAACATTTTATAATACATACTTCCTTACATGCTTTTTATACATATACATGTGTATTTGACTACTTGATTGTCTTCTCTTTTGTAGGTTTGTCTGTATGGGAGACAAGAAGTCAACATCATTAACATCTTTGGACATCACACATATCAATACTCATCGGTCTTTACACTTTTTCATCTTTTGTCTCCACACTCTATCTAGTCCCTAGGTATGCTCTCTACAACAATTTACATGGATATCAGGTATGCATCTCTATCTACTTTATGTTACCAACCATTCTTCTCACCAACATAAAGTTGGGGCAATTGTAAACACAAAATCACACACTTTAGGTAATTATTTAGTCTTGATCACATACTACTATTCATATGGTTCCTAAGTAAGAAAAATATTGATTAACCCATGCCATTGGCCATATTTCATTGCTTACTATTGGTACTTTCGGTTTTGCACCTTTATTGGCCGAGTGTATCTTTTCATAATTCCTTTTTCCTTTTCTTCAATGGGGCACCCAGTTAGGATGTCCCGCCAAGTGCCCTCATCCCCTCTATGCGCCCTATCCTATTTACACTTTAATCTCACTTTTTGTGTCCTTTCTAGACATTTCAGCATCTTATGCTTTTGGTAGGTATAATTTTTGGGGTTAATTACAAAATTCAAGTGAAATAATCATATAAATATAAAGTTATGTGATCATAATAAGGGACCAAGCACTAATCACTAGCTATCACCACCTAAGGTTACATCCATCAAGGCGTCTCGTTGTTCAATTTACATCCATCTATCTCCATCAAAAGGGGAAAAGGTTGGTTACTCTACATCATACTTCATAGGAGTGGAGTTTATTCTACTCCATGCACACATTATTTACATTCTAGATCTAGCTACTTGCTTGCTACTTCAATTGTGACACACACAAGAGAAACCTATGGAACAATTTTGTACATACACACACAAAAATACATTGGGTTTGAGATGTAGTGCAACGCTTAGCTATAAGACCACAATTTTGGCATCCGAGGATAGTCCAACCCCTTCATATGCATCTTTGATTTTTAGGTTTTTGATGCTTTGTATAGGGTTTACAGGTGATTATTTCATTCCAGATTTACAGAACGTTCAACAATATACACGCGACAAGTAGTAAACAAGTGAGAAGCTCTAGTGACCATAATAGAACCAAGTTCCAACCATTTTAACAAACTAGGGCACCCGAAATCAAATTAGGGTGCCCTGTGTGCCCCAATTCCTTTTCCGTGCACCCCATTCCAGCCAAATAACTCAGACCTACATTTTCTCATACTCTTGTGTGATCATATCCCATTCATGTTCAACTGATCTCTACTATGACACAATCTTGTAACATTTGTGAATCAACTAAGGCTCTTCTAACCCTCTTTACACATTAGGGTTTCTACATTTCATTTCTTAGTTTGCTTTGGTTGTTTCCTTTATTTATTTATTCATTATTTACTACAAACTTGCATTAGATTAGGCTAGGATATTATATTTTAGAATAATCAAAGAATAACATAGGATAAATAATTATAAGTATAAATTTTGATATAAGCAAATAAGTTAATAAATTTGAAACCCTAGGTGTAAGAGAGAGGATAAAATATTTACCTAATTTATGTAAAATGTTATGAAAGTGTAGATTGAAGAAACTAAGAAACAAGAAGGGTAACCCATCACAATCATGGAAAAAAAAGTTAATCTTTCGTATGAGCCTAGACCAGGTGCTTAGACTAGGTCGGTGACATCCAGGTGCTAGAGGCCTCTACTTGGCACCTATGACTACGGAAGAGCTCAAACCTAGTTTTTTTAGGTCCGACACAAGTATCACTAGTTGTCACTTTTTGTGACCTATGTGTCACTGGATGATCGTAAAATTCTCATGTAACCTGCAAAGAGAAGATGACCTAAAAAACCCTCAAACTACATCAAATCCCAAAAATCAAATATGTAATATGGGGATTTAGATGACCCCAATGGTCACTTGACTAAGTGAAATTACAACCAAGCATTGTTCTACATTCTAGACTCCATGAAGTTATTGTGTATGTGTGTGTGTGTGATAGAATTAAGCTCTAGGAAGCCTTTTCACAAGTGTACATGATAGTGAGTGATAGCTACATGTACCAATGTAAATAGATTTGTGGATAGAAAAATTAACTTTCCCTTCCTATACATGTATATAGAAAATACAGTCCCTTGTCCCTTGAGTGAGTCCTAAATGAATGTCTTTTGATGTTCTTAGATGCCTTTGGATGCAACTTTAGGTAATGATAATATATGCTTTGAGATTGGTCCTCTATTTTGGTCACATAACTTTGTATTTGTAGTATTACCTTAGTTTTTCACAATTAAAAACTAGAAGGCCGACCCATGAGGAAATAAGATGCCCAAAAGATAAAATAATCCCAAAAAGCACCAAGAAAGTATAAAGCGGTTGGGGGTGCCTAGAAGGACGAGGGCACCGGGCGCGGCATCTTGTCTAGGTGTTAGTGTCGAGTCTTGAAAGATAATGAAATGAAGTATAGATCTGGGTTATATGGTGTAGATGGAAAAATAGAAAATAATAAATAGAGACAAAATGCTAAAGATATTTTTCAATTGCTAGTCTTCTCAATTAGGAATCATATGAATAGTAGTATATGATTAGGGCCTATAAATGTATCCAAGTGTGTAATTTTTCTTGTACATTTTTCCCCACTTTATGTTGTTGAGTGAATACTCAATAATATAAAGTAGATATGAGATGTGTACCGATAACCATGTAGAGTGTGATGGTCATAACATGCCGAGGAGACAAGTGAAAGTGTATAGTAATCAAAATGAATTATGGAAGTTAAGAAAGAGGAAGTGACCATAGGGGTGAAGCATATCGTGTTGTGCACAATGTTGTACATGATGTTGTTCTTAATGTAGGGGTACTTATTGTTGTGTATTAAGGATGGATCTGCAAAAAAAGAGTGAAAGAGTAGTCAAAGTCATGTATTATGAAAACTCATGTAAAATCATTTAAAAATGTATGTAAGTATGTGTAAAACATAGTAAAAAGAAAGTGTGCACCTAATCCGTGAAGAGTGAAAATGATAGAAAATTTCTTGAACTGTTTTAGAAGAATTTTTTTTTGAAATATCATGCAAAGAGCAAGTTTTTGGGAGATCTCACACCAAGAATGAGTTTTTTGGGTGATCTCATGCTAAGTGCGAGTTTTTTTGGCTATTTCATGCCATGAAAAAAGAGTGTTGGGGAGAAGGGTCTAGTTTTATTCTTATTCTATGATTGTTTCCCAAATTTATACACCATTGTAGATGGTGTGATATGTGTTTAGTTCCATGTTGTTCCAATTCGATCCAAGTAGAAAAAGAGATAGAATGCATTCGATTTACGGAGGATTGTGTATGTACTATGAAAATTACGTTGTGACTACTAAAAACTATGTCAATATAATAATGTAATTATAACTACCCCTAGTCATAAGTACCCTAGAAAGGTGACGAGTACCTAGGTGCTAGTGTATGTATTTGGGTGCTAGTGTTTGTGTTGAATTGAGGACCCAAGTCAGATTCTGGTCCATTTATGTAGCTATATCCTATGTTGATTTTATAGTGTTCATATCTAAATTTTAGCTCCGAGATGTTCTATGGGGTGACTAATTCTATATCATCTATCACTGATACATTGAAAGGAATGATAAGAAGATTGTTCAAGTTGCGATCTCATATGATAATAGCACAACACATTAGATTTGTAGAGTAGAAGTACTAAATTTCCATATATGGTATTTTAGCTCTTCTGTTTTACAAATATAGTGTGGTGTACTATTATCATATGAGATCTCACTTGAAAAATATTCTTATCATTCCTTTCATGTACCTGGGCACTGGTGTCTATGTTGAACTGAGGATTCAAGTCAAATTCTAGTCCATTTATGTAATTGTATCATTTGTTGATTTTATAGTGTTCATATCTAAATGTATCTCCGAGATATTGTATTAGGTGACTGATTCACCCAATGTATGTCCCCCTTGTTTGGGGTGCATGCAATGCTTATATGATTATGTGGTCTAAAAAAGAGGACCTGAAATTTTTCTCAAGTGGATACCCTGTAGGGGAAAGGGAATGTGCATTGTAGAAACCAAGGAACATGCAAACAAGAATGATAGTAACATGTGTTAGTGCAATACAAGCTAGTGTGCAAGTAGAAGATAATGTGCAATCAAGCAAGTATGAAGAAAAGATAGACCACAAAAATCAATTTTTAGATATGGGACATCGCTCAAAATGTCACAAGACAATCAAGGCTTAAGTGACCAAAAGCATACATTGTGCATACAAGACAAAGGGCATAGCCCAAAAACAATAGCATACAATGGAAAATAGTACAAAGTAAAGTATTAGGCAACCATGGTGGAAAATAGTTCTGTAAGACAAATACTACACATGAAGCACCTGTTAGCATGTTAGTAAGATATAGAGTATGTCAAATCATGTATAGATTAATGGAAAGTAGTGTGCTAGTAAGATTATGAAGTAGTATAAAATGAAACAATAACACCTGTGATGTATAAGAGTAGTAATATATATGCCCCCAAGAGACTTGATAGGAATGGTTATAGGTATAGTGCTAAGCATCATTCTTGTGTGTAAAGATCTATAGAAATTATGAATTCATAACTCAAGAACAAGTGAACACATGTGTATATATCAGGGAAACTTTTAGCGGGGAATTCTATTCATAGTTTGGTGAATAGTATAATTATGGGTAATTTATTTTGGTAAATTTTGTAGCAATGATAATACCTGTGTTTCACCCATAAATCCCATAAATAATAATTTTTCCAATCTAAATCTCCAAGGAATTTCCAATCCCAATGTATATTTTTATATTAAATCACCATGTGATCACCGCCTCGGGATTGTAAAACATTAATGTTTCACCAAGAAATCGATGCATAGGGATTTCAAAAAAGTAATGTTTCACCAAGAAATCAATGCATCAAGATTTGAAAAAATTAATGTTCCACCAAGAAATTAATGCGTCGGGATTTGAAAACATTAATGTTTCACCAATAAATCTATGGAGCTTTATTTGGCCAAGAAAAATTTCGATATATACATAGAGGTGATGTTTTCCGTAATTTTCCAATTTGCGTATTTACAAAGTAGTAGAAAGGGATTTAATGAATCTGCATACTTCAATTTACTTACAAAATTTCAAATAAATCTAGTTCTTGTCAAGGCCTTGATAATGCGTTGTAGTTTACATCCTAGAAGTACTTACTACTGGTGACTCCCAGTCTATTTGAGACTTTTTTTCTTTCATGTTGCATTTTTTTATCTGCGATTCCACCTTTGTAAGTTATTTAAAATCCCGAACATCCTCATTCTCATAACCACTATGATTTTTTATGTGATCTAGAATAGTCCTCCACTTGCAGAGAATCATAACTAGTTTTCCTATCTTAGATACATCTACGTAAAATAAATATATATATATATATATTTTAAATTTAAAATCACTTCATTCATTAATAAATTTGGTCTAGATTTTTAGAAATAATCTAACACAATAATAAAGCACCAAATATTATAAATTAGAAATTGAATACATTCGGGATAAATTTACATAGACAGAGAATACATTTTATAGTGTTTGATCTCCTACAAAGGTGGAGTCAAAATTCATCTTCAATCCCTCATATCTCTCTCCATGAATCTCTCAGACTTATCCCCTAATATCTCACACATCCCTTTATTATCTCACACACCAAAATAGCTACATGAGTAGTTCTCACAACTCACCAAAATACTAATACTAACTATTACAACTATATTATTAATATGAGTTCTATAATATCATTATTAATAATATTACAATTTATTAATAATGTCATAATATATTTGTAACATTCATCTCCACGAGCTTCGCTCTATATATTCCTTGCTTTATTAGTGTATCTTCTTTGAATCTTTTTGTTAATGTTCTCTCTTCTATAGTATATGTGTGTGTGTGTAGTTATATTACGGTTTCAGTTTCCATTTATTCCATGACCAATACTATCACCATTTATCATTATCTCTATTTGTTGGTGCCCAATTTGAAACATCCCTATTTTGCTAAGGAGAAATGCATTTTTCCCTATTTCGAAGAAGAACGGTTTGAGTATTCTCATATACTTGAATTTGACAAAAAAACAACTTGTTTTTTGTGTTTGATTGCTATGTGTTGTTCGCATTTCCTCCATTTTGCACTATTATGAAGGAATACCCAAGTTTACTTTACATTTTACCCTATTTTTTCCTGTTTCAAATGCCTCTAGCATTTTCTCATTTTTTCCCAGCCTTTGGAGCTTAGAATCATTCGCTTTGTACTTATTTTCCTCAAAAATACTTACCATGGTCGTAAATTACCTAAAATCACTTTCCATTTTTGTTTTTACGGTCATACGGGCGTCCTTTTCCCGTTAATTTCAAGCTCATATACTATTTCATACATGGCCGTTTGTAACTGGACAAGGATCGATGGGTCATTTCTAAAAAATTAATATTTTTGTGTTTATGGGAAAATGTGCAAGTTGCCCCCAGAGCTCTGTAGGCCCCAAAGGAGGTACGCATGTCACAGGCAGAGTGAAGGCAAATGGGTGGGTCA
This sequence comes from Taxus wallichiana var. yunnanensis, assembly GCA_018340775.1. Lineage (NCBI taxonomy): Eukaryota > Viridiplantae > Streptophyta > Pinopsida > Cupressales > Taxaceae > Taxus > Taxus wallichiana. The sequence continues at coordinate 893,016,679 of CM031242.1, forward strand.
TTTTGTGCCTTAGGGCACTTTGAAAAATGTGTGGAAATGAAGAAAATCCCCTAAGGCCCGCATCCAATCAGAGGAGCACACGTGGCAGGCGTGGAGATGGAAAGGACTGAGGAGTTTGATACTTTTTGGCCTTTGGTGAAAAAGAGTTAAAGTATAAAATTGGACTGCAAACTCACGACCAATGGGATGAAGACATGTGTCATCATCATAGTAAGGATCGGAAGATGGAGCCTCGAAGGAAAGTTTTAAGTTTCACCCATTTTTGAAAAAGAGGATAAAATCATCACAATGGATAGCGGCCCACCATCGAATCAAAGGATGACACGTGGCAGGCTCAGAGGTGGGGAGGTAGGCCATCGAAGGCAAGTTGTATTTTCTGCCTCTAGTTATCAAAAGGGTAAAATCGTTGAATGAACCAAATGAGCCCAAAGGTAAAAATTCAAAATTCATCTTAGGAGTCAACGGAGGAGGTGCATCTTTGGTGGAGGAAATGTTAAAAATTTTCCTTCTCGAAATATGATTAAAATATGAAATGAGAAGAATTTCCCTCAGCTAATCATATAAGGACATGTGTCTTGTGGGAGGGTGGAGCCGTGGAGGAAAATTGAAAAAAATTCCTTTGTCTAAAAATATGCAAAATGTGTAAAATTGAGCCGCGAATCCATATCCAGTCATATTGTGCCACGTGTTAGACCCAAATTGCAAAGGTGGAGCGGTGGAGGAAATCAAGAAATTTTACAAATTTCCAAAAAGTTGTGAAAAGGTCAAAATTGTCCCCGAGGCCCGTTTTTCCTAGATCTGCCACGTGGAGGGCTCAGATTTAAAGATAAGAACATATCAACTTTAGTTGTGCATTTCACCAATTTGGCCACCATTTGAGTTCCAGGAAGTTTGGAGATTCATTTTTGCATCAAACTTCATCAATTTTTTTCCAATTCGTGTTGTTTTGGCCTGCAGGGTCCGAATTGATCGAATTAGGGGCTCAATTTGTGAATCCAAAGGAAATTTCAAATGAATTACTAGATCCAAAGTTTCAGAGTAAAAAATTGGGAAAGGAAAAGTTGAAATGATGAAATGAAAGAGATCTACATGTGTGGGAAATGAAAAACATGCTTCCACTTTGAAGAATGATGAAATTTTTGTAATGATTCACCTTTTGAAAGAACAATTGGCAGCTTTTTACGAGTTTGTTAAATGTCATTTTCTAGAAATATTGTGAAGCAAAGGTGCTTCAAATATTCCACTTTTGGAGGGAAGATTTGAGGGAAAAAGTGATTGAGTGACTAAAAGTTATATATTGCATGAATTTGTCATGCAAATGGTCGGAGAAACTTAGAATTTTCACGGGAAAATCTGGGAAGAAGCCCAATCTTTGAGAAACCACCTAAGAACCATTTTAACTCCTTTTTTACATCAAATTTGTATCATGTTAGGTTGGTTGCAGATATATAGCCATTAACAAGCTCTAAGATTGTTCTTATAACATTCCCTATTGTTAATTTTGGTCATTCGGATTATTTTGTGTTGTTTCTTGGTAAAATTTGTATTTAGTTATGTTTCAAAATGTTTTCAATTTGTGTTTCTTGCTCCTGTTGCAATCTGGTGTTTGGAATTTCCTTTTGATCATGCAGATCTAATTCTGGTAACAGCGTAGTGGCATTTGCAATTCCAGAATCAAAAGAGCTTTCATCTGATGAAGGGATAAACAAATTTAAATTCACTTTGCTTTCCTTGATATATATTTGATTGTAAATATTTGGGGGTACCTTAGGTCTGATAGAATAGAAATTTCTAAATGCTTTGCTGATTCATTTAACTCAAGATTTTGTGATAAATCATTAGAAACTGTGTGGAAGAGTGCAAATATGGGCTTCCATTTGATGCACATATCCTGGTTGAAGGAACACCTTAACCTCTTTGGATCATTTCTATTTTCTGAGTCTTTCAAGTTTTTCAAAGGTCCTCAAAGAAGTTGGCAAATTCTGGTTAGTCTTGTCTAAATATCTCCCACCCCAAAATTCATTTCAAATTAACTCATCCTACCTATAATACCCCTGCATTGTATTATGTGTCAACAAAAGAATATAATCCATTTACAAAAATGCACAAAGAAAATTAGGATCATACCATTTCTTTAATAGCCTTAGCCTTGTCTTGAAAGCATTTACATCATTTAGTAGTGATAACTCTATTGAGTTTGAATAATGGGAAATTGATCATGTTTTCTCGGGGCCATCTCCATACAATCTACATTTGTGACAAGGATATTTTCACCTCCTTCACAAAATAGAGGCTACAATATAGGTTATCTTACCTTGGTTGATAGGCACAACCTAAAATAGTGAGGATTAGATCAAATCCTTCCAAGGTGCTGGCCACTTCTTCAAATCCTAAGTGCTAACAAGTCGATTAATTGCTTCCTCGACTAGAAAATGACATATAAACTATTTATCGGATCCGAGTGTCTGTAATATCCATGATGTAGAACAAGTTGTGAAGGAGATTAAATCGTATACCAACACCGTTGACATTTCCTCGTCCCATAATGGACCCGAAGGACATATAAAATGTGGTACATTTTGCAGGTTTCACATTCATCGGGGCAATTTTCTTGGGAGACCGACATAATGGTGACATATGGCATAGACCTCCTAAGGTTCGAGGACCCGCTCTAGACCAAAAACTATCAAGCTGCGGCTCATTTTGCGGGGTTCACATCTAATGGGAGGATTTGGTTTGGAATGAGAGTTTAATGAAATTCTAACAAACAATAAGGTATGAAATAGAGACCATACAGAGATGTCCAAAATTAAAAATTCAAGAAATACAAAAGGGAAAAAAGTTACAAAAATGGACAAAAAACCAAATAATTAGCATTTAGAAAAACAAAAGACGAGAAAATAGCAGTTATGGGAAAAGTATAAACATCTTATCACAAGCATGCATACTTGTTACCACCATTTTCCTCACTGCGATGTACGTAAAAATTTTAAACCATAGAATCATAATGTATTGAATGTACTCCAAGCATGGATTTCCTTCAACAATATCGGGAGCACAAAATGTTTTCTTTATCTTCACATTCACTTTTGGAAATTCTGTGAAAATAATTGTGTTATAAATCCATCGAAACTATATAGTAATACTAATTCTCTTTTATTAATGTTTAAGAAAATTTAGACTCTATCTCTCCACAACAATAATTTTCCACAACAAAGTTTAGGGGTTTACACACCTCATCTTCCTCCATGAATATTGCAAAATTGGGATCACTCTTCGACATATTTTCTTTTCCTTGTTGTAGCATTCTTAATTTTTACCACCATTTTCCTCACTACAATTTACTTCAAACTCTTTAAACCATGGAAACATAATGTATTTAATGTACTCCAAGTATCCATTTCCTTCAACAACTCGAGGAGGAGAAAAGGCTTTCTTTATCTCCACATTCACTTCTATCACTACCTGTGAAAATGATTATGTTATAAATCCATTGGAAACTTTATAGTAATACTAATTCACATTTATTAATGTTGAGGTAAAATTGGAATCTATCTCTCCACAACAAGAATTTTCCAAAAAGAATGTAGGCATTTACACCACCTCTTCTTCCTCCATGAAGATTGCATAAGTGGGATCACTCTTTGACATTTTTTCTTTTCCTTGTTGTAGTCCATACAACATGTCTACAATATTTAATATAAAGGAAAAACATCAAGATCCAGTGATATTTTTAATGCATGTATCCTTCAAGTTTCTTGAACTCATTCTTCAAATAGGAACATGACAGTATACAAATAATACCCTTATCATGATTGTATCATATGTGAAACATCATATCAGAGCATTCATGCTTCTCTCAAGAATAATGATACTTTAGCTAGCTCTGACACATTGACATTTCATTGTCAAGCCAAAGAACCTTGCATATATTCTCAACCCTTAATTCACGAGTCTCATACCATAATGAGTCATAGATGGAAGACCATATATTCTATCTCATCTCCTTTGAAATGATGAACACTCTTGGTAATTGGATCTTCTTAGGATAGACATCATACCTATTATGAATCAATAATGTCTTCATGATAACATTCACACCTTATTTGGCTTGATGACAACATTTAGAACCTCTACACAACAGACAAACTTCTATACATTATGACAGAGCTTGGTCATCAAGACTCCTTCATTAATCAACTAAGGACAGATCGGACCTTCGATGAATAAATGAACTCATAGTCCTTCATGAGCATATGCATACTATAATTTGATTTCATACTGAGCACGAGACCTTTAGATCACCTATTTCATGTTTTATTAGCTAGAACACAAACTTCTTATCACTAAAGTGTCTTATCATTAGAGTGTCTTTGACTACTCAAAAAATCATTTAAATTATTATTTTTCTTCTCAACCCTCTTATACATCTTCAGTTTGCTTGATTTATGCTCTAATTATTATTGTAGTAATATTCTTATTCCTTCCAGCTAAGTTATATGAGAGATAGCTAAAAATATCACCTCATCCATTCACTTTGTTCTATATAAATTTTTTCTTTCAAAAGAGTCAAACCTTGTGATTTTTGTACTAAAACATGTGGATCAAACCAATACAGATGAAGTGAATTGAAACTAAATAAATGGTAGGAAATCCTTATCCAATTTGATGTAACATGTCAATCAAGAAACCATGAAAATTTATGGAAAAACTTTTGTAATTTCTTCTTATACTAATATAACACTCTTACAAAAAGTATTACATGTTAAGTGACACTATATTATATAGCCCATGTCAAAAATCACTTGAAAAGAATTCAATTGGGGTTAGTTAAATTATGTTCTCTTTAAATTTCTTATTTTTAAATCTAAACTTCTTCTAGGTTTCCATGATGACTCTTCCTTTAATTTATTATTTTGTATTTTTATATTTCTTGTAAGATGCAATGTTGATTGACATCCATTACATGATATCCATTACAACTTTTTTTTTTGCATTTTCTATCAATTGACATACATTACATGATACATCATGAGATGCACTATGTAGTGTTTTAAGAACATGATATATGGATATTAAAATAACTTCCTTGTAATCAATGTTAACATTAACAATCAATCAATGATATTTCCTTTGAGATGCTTCATGATGAATTTATTCTCTTTGTTTTCTTTCTACCTAAATCAATTCATCTAAAAGAATTTACATGCATAATATGTTTATTTATATATAATTCTCATGTTGAGATGTATGTTCACATATCAATATCATTTATTCTTACGTGTTGTATCTTATTTTCTTTCTATTCTTGAAAATTCATTGATTTCGAAAAATGCCACCTAAAAAGGGAAGCTCACCCTAAGGAAAAATGATATCCAACCCCTCCTAGTATTGGTATTGGCATTCAAAAAATAACATCTTATTTTGAGAAACCATCTAAGGAAATCCATCCTTCTCCGAAGGACCATAAAAATCAAAGGATAATGATTACATTCAAAATGAAACTTAGAATGAGAATGTGTTCATTTTTAATTTTCCTAACATTATCGTAATGACAACAAAAATGAAATGCCTCCCTCGAAAACATTCCATTGAATGATGTTGAGTTTGATATTGTACCACCTACCCAATTGAATAAACATGAAACTACATCACCTTCTTGTGCCCAAGAGAATGTTGGAGGTGAAACTTCTTGCAATGGCATTCAATGAAATATAAATTCCACAAAGCAAAATACTCAGTAGACACCTATTTCTGGAAGAAAGAGAAAGGAAATAAAATGGGACTTGGGAAGGAGTTTTAGGTTAGAGTGGGTTTCTAAGTTTCCATTTATTGAACTGTTGAAAATTTGAATAAATTTGAACCTCCCAAAGAATGAAAATGTATAATATGTAGCTAGAAATTGGGCAGGGACAAAACAATGCAACTTAAGTTGGATACTATTGAGAAGCATGTAGGAAAGATATATGAAAAGATAATTGTAGATGGCGTTGAGAAGAATGTTTCCTGATGGAAATCTATAGATGATTGTTTTCATATCAGGTATGAAAAAAAAATTTAAGAGCACAAGAGAAATGAAATAATAGTTGCAACTAATGAAGGTACAATTACCTCTTAATTCAACAAGATCATTCAAAACATTCTTTTGGGTAAAACAATTCAGCTAGCTACTGTTTTTTACATTTTGAAAAGAGGATGTCATATAATAGATTTTCTGAACAAAAGAAGATGTTGTCTTGTCTTAGTTTCCCACACTTTCCTCATTCTCACTGGTCATAAATTAGTGGTTGGGATTGGGAAAAATGCCTAGCTATGGTTGAGAAAGAAGACTTGAAAGAGAAAATAAAGTCTGCACGATACATATATTTATCTATTGATAAGGTTACATTAGCAGATAATATTTCTTGGGTTTGTAATCATGTGTATACTATTGAGAATTTTTTGAGAAAACCTCACTTGCTTTCCATTCACAAGATGAGAGAGAACTCCAATGCTAAAAACCTTTGTGAGTTGGTGATAAAATGTTTGAAGGAGATCGGTGACATGGTTGATGTTACAATTGCATCAAATTTGGTATGTGTCGAGGCAGATGGGGTATTTATAATGCAAGTCTCTAAACATCTCATTTATCTTCTATGATTTCCATTCATTATATGGCTCATACAATGAACCTAGCTTACAAAATAGTTAGCAAATTTAAACCTGTAGAAAAAGTTGTAGACCTTGTTCGATAGGTTCATGCTCATTTCTTTCATAGTCCTAAAAGGTTCATGGAATTCTAAATATTTGCATAAGCACTAACAAATGGGCATAAATTGTTAAAATATGTGGACACCATGTGGATCTCATTATACCAACCGGTTTGTAGGGTGTACAAAGAGTATCAATCCCTATCGGGGACGATGTGGCGTAATCACATGGAAGTGACAAGGCTTAGGATTCGATATATCATTTGACCTGATATAGATTCATTGCTGATTTTATGTGGTCTCCTTCCCATGTTAGACAAAATGCATTGTTTAATTAAACAATCACAACAAAATACTATCTATATTGTTGATTTTTCTAGTTTGAGGAAATGAGTTTGTATAACAATAGAATATTTGTTTCTCAATCAAACCGCTTTCACGAGTCCAAAGTTTGATGCTTTTAATGAATTGATAAATATTGGAAATGCAAGTCACTTTCTAAAGCTCAACTTTTTGGGGAAGTATGTGCTTTTGTACATGGATATGAGATACCGATGTACATGTTTAAAGTAGTAGTTGATAAGGTTGAGGAGGTAAAATTCATAGGGTCATTGTTTGATAACATTATATCATCAACAATGGTGAGGTTAATATAAATTTTAGTGTCCCTACTAGAAGAAATAAGGGATCTATTTAGAAGGCATACTTTACTTGAAGCAATGGTTGTAATAATTCCCACCTTTTGGAATCTGTACACAAAATGAAAGCTATATGCAAGAAGAATACTTCAAGAGGTTGACTACATTGATTCAACATTTTTGTAGTCCCTGTTGATATCAATGGAATGAATATTACATGTATTTTAAGAAAAGACAGTTTGATTGCTCAATCTCATGAATTCGCCACTACAATGATTCTAGTAATTCAAATATTTGGATAGTACCTTAGAGTGTGGAGCAAACCATGTCGAGTTTTTCTCATTGGTTGATTTATGTCAAAAAAAAAATTTGGGTTTAGTTGAAGATGAGATAATTTTAAATTCCTTCGCCTTTATAAATTCAAAATTACAAAACAAGCTTGACAAAAAATTGGAAAATTATTTGAGAATTTATACATCACGGTAAGAAGTGGATAACTTTCCTAATATAGAGCTCGGAAGTATGGAAGTCGATTAATGAAAGGAGGGGAACTGAAAATAGTGACACAAATATAGAAGATGACCCTATTGCAGCGGTTGACTCTCAAGAAAGAGAGAGTCGAGTCTCGAGATCCGGTGAATCAAATGGTAGAGATGATCCAGGTCCATCAAGTTGGAAGCTTCCATTTGTGGATATCCCATGATATAGATGTTCGTATAACAAAATTAATATATTCAAATATCCATTAGATTGTTATGAATCTCAAATAATGCTTAGTACTCACCCAAAATTTACATGTTCCTAAAGGTAATCAGATTGATTCCATTTCCATTTTGATAGCGAAACATTACAAAGTCATGTTTTAATGAGTATTTAAAATATTTTGCATACAATGTTCTTGATATATTTTATAGAAAGCATACACCATTGATGGTTGGCTATTAAATCACAATGCATTTACATTTTTATATGTTTTAGGCATATAATATATGTGGTGCTTAGTTTTGAGATAGAATAAGTAGCTTTGCTTGAATCATTACTGAAATGAAAATTTAAAAATCACACTATTCCTCATTCAACTTGCATGATACATGCCTTGTATGAAAAAAATTGAAGATTGTCATTACAAAAAATGGAAAAAAATTTGAAATGGATCTAAATACTTTGAATAGTAAATCCATGCACATTTATATAACTCGTGCACCTCTTTATAAAAGTTTCCTTCAACCACAAGAAATATAAATATTGTCGGAGGAATGATGAAGATCTGGAGGGAATCCGTGAGCATCGACACGTTGCACTCAACCACGGAAATGGCGTAGCTTCAAGATCGAAGCAAGAACTCACCCGAAAAGCAATGTGCATGCATTGAGGGAAAATGGCTCAAAAGAGGCCCATACTCCATTGTTCATAGATCAGGAAAGGTGTGTACATATAGGGGAGTAAATGTGTAACTCCCATGTAAGAAAATATTCCTCCATAATGGAGAAGAGGAGTTACTTTCCCAAATGGGAATGTAACTCCTATGATGCAACTTACACATATGACAAATTCTGTAAGAGAATCATCATAACTAATATGACACCTAAGACCTATGATCTCACCTAAGTGAGATGACTCACCTAGTGAGGTGGAAATACACCTAATAAATAAATAAGAGGTGAAGGAAATACCACACACACCAACACCCCCCTTCATCGTAACTTAGGATGAAGCGGTAAGTCAGAGATGAGAAGTGGGTCCCGACACAAGGTCTGATGAGGTACCCACGTACAAGAAGCTCTCAAAAAGTGGAGTAAAAGGAGAAAACCCAATGAAAAAACAATCCCCCCAAAAGAGAGACAAGTCCACTCTCTAATCTAAGAGAGATGCCAAAGATGGGTCCCAGCCATAGACGAGCCTGAAAGGGTACCCATGTACAAAGAGGCAATCTCTCGAAAAGAAGAAGAAGAGAGAGAAGAAGAGGGAGACGAGAGAAATTTAGAAGATGTCATGGACGGATCTGAACTCTACTGACTCTAGGAGGTCTCCCGAGGAAGAATTTCAATCACGAGATCCTCTCGCCTCTCGGACTAAAGAAGATCCACCCACATCAAACGTGTGTGTGCTATCCCTTAGGAAGGATAGAAATTACATGTTGGAAGTCCTTCCACTCCATAAAGGAAACTAAAGGTAGCAAACACGAAGAACTCTGAGTCTAGTGCAGAGAAGTGTGAGATAGGTCTAGTGAGTGAGTGCGAGGAAGAAGGTAATGCCATGTGCGTAGAACTATCAGAGTGTGAAGGGTGAACACCTATAGAAAGGATGTCCATGTGATGTGAAGGGAACAAAACATCTTCCACAATAGAAAATGGATCCACAAGCAAGGGTGGATCAATGAAGGTCTCTGAAAATGTGGAAGTGACATGATTCCCAGAAGGGGCACTCCCAACAACAGAGATGATGAACTCCTCTGAAACACCTGTAGATGGATGAGGGACCTATAGAGCATCACAAGTAGACTCTATGAAAAGATGAATAAGGTCAGTGCAGATACTCATCCCAATGAGGGGGCTCAACAAAAAAAAGAGAGATGTCGAGATAGGTATGAGTCATCCAATGAAGGTAGAGGAGTGGATGGGCCTCACACACTGGAAGTGGAAAGGAGGCTGGTGTAATGATGGTGTGAGACTGAGTATGAGACTGCTTGATATCTGATGAGATGTGGGAAGTGTCAACACTCTCTAGAATAGTGAGAGAAAGAGGAGAAGAGTCCTCTGTAGTACTCTCGACATCAAAACTGGATGCACAATCCTTGTCATCAGAAGTAGAACCAAGCAAGCCTGTGTCAGTGGAACTATCATCACATGAAGAAATGGAGGAGACAATTAAATCAGCAGTAGCAACAATGGTGGCAGTATGTGAAGGGTCTCCATAGAGGGACTGAAGAATGCTCCAGAAATGGTGAGGTGGATATGAGTGTACCACGTGAAACCAGAGAGAACGAGAGACATGCATCATCATGCGACCAAAGTCATGGTCATAAGTGTCGAGGAAATCCTCTAGATGACATGATGATGGGTGGTGTAGCAAGCGGCCCAAGCAAGAAGGGTAAAAGACCCTCGTGAGCGAAGTAACGTTCCATGGAAGCACACCAAGCTGAATAGTTCCCTCTTAGGTGAGAAGTGGCGAGAGGCATGTAAGGAGATCCTACTGATGCTTAATTCTGAAAAAATCACTCTCTATGATGCAAAATGCAAGATGCACAAAATCAAGGCGTCGGACTCGATCGATAATGCATCTACGTGTGAAAGCCCAAGAGTACAGTCAACCCCCCCAGAATGCGGCACTTTATAAAAGTAGTGTGTTTACAAAATTGACAATGCCATCACATAAAGTGCTAGAAATCATGTAACTTTGACTAAGGAAGAACTCAAAAATAAGCAGTGAGTCAAAAGTTATGGCATTATTACGATTCCTACAACTAATGGGAAAAATCAATAAATGCTTTGCAAACTCATTAAAAAGTGCTCAAAATGAGTGCAAAGGGTGTCATGTGACTACTCGTTGGAAACAAAATAAAATTTTAGCAAGGGTTTGTTTTGCTTGCGAGGGGGGATTAGCCTCCTGCCAACCCCGGACCTCGCCCTCCGTCTTCGACACACGTAGGAAGGGCATGATACAAGCAAAATTAGAACCCAAAAATCAATTACATGCCATGTGAATGTTTTTTGACCTCAAAACATTAAAAAAGAGGTTTGTTTTAACTGCCAAACAAGTTTAAAAGGGAGTGGGGCCCATGTGAAGGTCTCAAGCCATGGTTATGCAAATCCACGTGGCATATACCAACAAAGGCGTTGAAGTTGCGAACTATGGTGTAGACCAAGAGTTAACACGCGATCAAGTGCTAAAGTAGGTTACCACATGGGATAGTTCAAAGGCTTGGTAGAAGTGTAATGGCTAGACCACGTGCTTAAGGTGCAAAAAGGAATGGTTCGGTGGCTACAGAGTCAAGCACTGAGCTGGAGCGAGTTTGACCGAACTATTGTGTTGGCAAGAACCATTTAACCCCGAACAAAGTGCTGGGAGGGGACCTGAGCGAAGTTAAGCTACTAGAGGTAACGTCCATCGAATAACACATGTTGCTAGAGGTGAACCAGCCACTTTGGAGGAAATGTGTTGTTGGATGTGACCGAGCTTTTTGGAGGAAACCAAAGAAATAACACAAACTTCGGTGACCTAGTTGGAACACAACAAACAGAAACACCATGAACAACGAACAAAGGGATTTGAAAAATACTAAATCCATAGGAGTAGTGTAGGTTGAAATGGTGAGTCGTTGCGAAGACATCCATGAGATGCGTAAGACGTCCACGGTAACCAACGATCGGGAGAGTTGGGGGAGCTTGTAACATGCCGCCGGAAGGAGATGTGGTCGAGGGAACTCTCCATGTAGTAGGGCCTAGAAAACTTAGCTTTAATGTGAGCCAAATGGAATGAAACTAGTAACACGAGCTCCATTGATAGCAGTGTAGGCCGATGCACAATGGCGAGTTGATTCTAACTAGGAATCAAACAAGCTAGCACCAATATCTAAATCCCGTAAAAGTGATACACAAGCACTAGTGCAGATGTGGATGCAACATGCATGAATTACCAACGCTAAGAGTGTTGAACCAAGAATAGAGATCCAAGGCAAGAGGTACCAAAACCCAATGCATGCAAAAGGCAATGCAAAACCAAGAATGAGCCTCCAAATCCAAAAAACTGAAACTCAGATCTAAGCCCTCAAACAACACCCAAAACTACAAATCACCTCAAAGGACCACATGCAAAAGCCGAAACGAACACCCCAAAAACAACCATGATCACACAAACAACTCTACAAGAGGTATGAAACCTGAATCAGTGCAAGTAGAGCACGAAACAAGAATGAAAAATTGCACAAGAAACTATGAGATGGAGAGTAATAAGAAACTGAGGTGAGCAACATGATTCGATCCCCGAGCTCTGATACCATGTCAGAGGAATGACAAAGATCTGGAGGGAATCCATGAGCATCGACACGTTGCACTCAACCGCAAAATGGTGTAGCTTCAAGATCGAAGCAAGAACTCACCCAAAAAGTAATGTGCATGCATTGAGGGAAAATGGCTCAAAAGAGGCCCATACTCCATTGTTCATAGATCAGGAAAGGTGTGTACATATAGGGGAGTAAATGTGTAACTCCCATGTAAGAAAATATTCCTCCATAATGGAGAAGAGGAGTTACTTTCCCAAATGGGAATGTAACTCCTATGACGCAACTTACACATATGATGATTTGTAAGAGAATCTGTCATAACTAATATGACACCTAAGACCTATGATCTCACCTAAGTGAGATGACTCACCTGGTGAGGTGGCAATACACCTAATAAATAAATAAGAGGTGAAGGAAATGCCACACACACCAACAAATATCACATGTTTATTAATACAATAAACATAAATATAACTCTAGTCTATTAATAAAAAAACTTTAATATTTTTATCCATGACCATGATTTCCTCCCAAATAATAGAAACAAAGAAAAGAAAATTTCCACTTCAACTTGGAATCGAGATCCACAACTTTAACAAATTATATCATCTTCTCAGTAACATGCTTCACTCTTCATCTATTGGAATTGCAATTTTTCGTAAATAAGAGTGACTAACATGTAACTTTATTAGCAATTCAGAACTGATAGTGGATATTTTCTCTACTATTGTATGCAAACATATCGACAAGGTTATCAATGGTTTAAAAGAGTAAAAAAAAATTCTCATCTAGCTTCTTAGGAATTTTGTCCTTCTCTTGATTAATTTTTTCTTTCATCTTCTTTTGGAATGCATCCTTCTTAATGAATTGGTGTGTTTTGTCAAAAGGCATTGGAAAACCAAGATTTGTGAATTCATTTACCTTTCAATGCAGCTGCTTTATAACTATTGGAACAGCAATATTGTTTACACAGAAATAATATTCTGATATTGTATTCAACCTGATTACAAATAATAATAAGGCTAATAAATAGCCAAGGAAATAGAAAACTGAATTCCTACAAACCAGGAAGTCACACAACAAAACAACCCGTTAATATCATTACGGGTATAACAAAATTATATTGTTGAAACAATATAACAAACCTGTATTATTAATAATGAGTTATAATATAACTCATATTAATAATATTACAATATATAATAATGAGAGCACTATATAAGTATTCCTAACATTCCCCCTTAGTGCGAACATGGGGAAAACACCATCTTCAACCAAGCAGCATGCCGCTCCGTAGCTTGCACATGGTCTCGATCCTCAACACTGACTGTGGGAACTACATCATCCAGGGACTGTTCAACCTAATAGATGAATACATGAATTGGGACCGTTCAACCAATTCACATCAACCATCAAGTCAATCTGATCAAGAACACTTCCTACAATAGTATCAATGGTAGTGACGAACTCGAGGACGCGCGATTGTCCTCCCGCCTCCGTTGCCTCCATCCTCCAATATTTTGCTACTTACTTAGTAGATATGGAAATGAGGCTCATTTACAAACTACTGGGTGTCGGTTTCACGAAAATGCACCCCCCACTTGGACGTCGCGTACAAGCGATAATGCGTCCAATAGTAGAAATGTGAGGAATTTTTTTTTTATTTTTACAATATTTTGACTTGTTGACTTTTTGACAATAGACTCATTTACAAAACTCTACTCACTATTGTTGACAAATAATAAGATACATTTCTAATATAACTAAAGTTATAATTAGAAACTTCCTCTTAACACCGACTAATGAGACTCTTTTACTTTTTATTATTCTATAGAAATGATATGTGGATGAGCTACTAATAAAAATGTTGACTTTTAAAACTAAAACTATAAGAAAAAAATCGGTGGAATAATAATGAAAGGAAAGGAGTGAGATGTATTTAACCTCACAAACGAACTGATGTACAGACCAAAGACTCTTCACAATGACAAGAAGAAAGACATAACTACTCGCCTAAAGTTTCGTGGAGTCTCCAACAAACGTCACTTAAATGCATGCCAGATGCGAGCAGAATCATGGAATATCTGATCTAGAAATGAGACGCCCACGTGGCTATTGCATGCACAAATAACTGTGAATAGCATTTTTATGGTTCCAAGATCAAACTTTACAGATCTACGCATGGATATTGGACGGCTCTATGTAACAGGTTCGACACGATGTGGCCACTCCACCGTCTAAGGAAATAGCATGCAAGTTTAGTTGTATTCACAGACCCACCAGGATAATCAGTGAATCACCTCCCAAGCTCCAGCTAAGGATACCAGGACGTTCTCAGCAATAAGGCCGGTGAGAAGTAACACTTACAATGAAGTCCACAGATCTATACAGCCACACCGAGAAACGCTAAACACATACAAAGGACATGAAATATGCAAAATCCAGATCAATGTCTTTATGAGCCCATGCACTTGCCGACAATTTTGACATGCAATTGCTGACTGTTCTATCTATGATTGATCGATCTTCCTCCACATAGATTCAAATCTGAATACGGAAAAGGAAAATTCCAATACAATGTTGTAGGTCGTTGCTAGAAATAAGGACGAAATCAAGGATCTCCAATGAATATAGCACACAGATTTGCACTTTGATGCCGTCAAGCAAAGCTCAGAGCCTCCCTCACATTATATACATGCCCAAAAAATGTTGTTGATAATTTGTACGTAGAGATTTAATTCTTGCAGAATATCAGTGATGTCCCAAATCTTTTATCTGCCAAAGAAAAGACACAATCTAACTATCACACACAAAATATGCTGCTACAAATGAGTTAGAGCTTCTGCAATATATTATTATAGAATATATTTCTTAGAAAACTCATTAATAGAGGCGGCCATAAATCTGGCAATGCCTCTGGTGTTTTCAAAACAACATATTGCACTCCAGAAGACTGTAACCAGCTCTGATACCAAATATTGGAACAGCAATATTGTTTACACAGGAAATAATATTCTGATATTGTATTCAACCTAATTACAAATAATAATAAGGCTAATAAATAGCCAAGGAAATAGAAAACTGACTTCCTACAAACTAGGAAGTCACACAACAAAACAACCCGTTAATATCATTACGAGTATAACAAAATTATATTGTTGAAACAATATAACAAACCTGTATTATTAATAATGAGTTATAATATAACTCATATTAATAATATTACAATATATAATAATGAGAACACTATATAAGTATTCCTAACAATAACACTCATTGACACTTAATAAACAATTCATGTGTTTCGCCGAGAATCACACACTTATGAATGATAGATGATACCTTTCTTAAGGCATCAAACCGGTTATGAATTCCTCTTGATGTCAATTACATGTCACTGAATTTGTAGATAGATTCTAAAATTTTCTTTTTATATCCTCTCTTAAATCCATCAATTTTCTCGCTACCTATTATTTATTCACGAGCTTATCACAGATTCTATGTAGATCAGTCATGAATTAAAATAATCTAATCAAATCATTAAAAATTTGGTTTATTTACCCCAAAACATTATCTCTGTCATATAAATCAATGTCTTTTTATGAAATCTAAATAGTTTGATGTTGGAATATTGTATTCCCTTTTTTGATTTTGCCAATTCCTATTGCAATATTTAATTTTGTTTTTTCTCATTATCTAGGCTTTGTTCCCATTTTTTACCTTTTTTTCTCTTCCTTCACATTCTCTTATAATTCTCCCAATGTTTATTGAAATCTATAATTCTTACTCATTGTTTCCTGTAAATTTTTCTTCTCCTCATCTAGTTCTATATATACCTATTCGTTCACAATAACTACACTCATAGAGGTAGATGATTTTATCTTCTTCTCTAACTCACTTGTCTTATTAAAATTTTCTTTTCCTTTTGCTTTCTCATTTTCTAGGTCTTCCTATAAATTTTGAATATTATTATTCAACTTATTGTTCTCCCTCTCTTAATTTAGTAATGTTGTGTAAATGACATCATTTTTCCTTTTCAATACATTAATTTTGTCAAAAGGTTTCATTGCCTTAAGATCCATTTGAAGGGAGGTCACCTCGTATTCACCTTGGAAACCATTTCATTCTCTTGTTTTAAAAATTTGGGCACATCATACATGTATTTTACGGTATCGGTGTATAGCTTATATGTATACAATACCCTCGTTGTGGTTGGATCTGAAGTTTCAAAGTAGCTTATAGAATTTTCTAATTGTTTCTTTTATCTCTTTTTTATTTATTGGCAAACTCAGCTAGGTAATCAAAACCTAAGGTGTTCGTAGGAATGAACTATTTAACCTTAAATGGAGAAGGAGTAATTGAAGTTTGTGGAGAATTTACCTATGGAATGGTAGTTTGTTTAGGGGTGGCAGTGGCACCACCTTCTATAAATATTTTCCTTGAGCCAAGATTAACTATACCTATGCTTGCCTTTATCTTTTGCCTCTTCTCGGTTCCTTGTTGGAAAATATCCCTAGAAACTTCAACTGTCTCTATTGGCCTCTTTAAGTTTCCAACACTATGTTGACTACTACCATCATCACTAGAACTGCCAACATTAGCAATAGTAATAGATTCATGGCCAACTTTTCCTCTAGGATTTTCAATGTGTGGATGAACTTTTTGTTGAGGATTTGACTCTGGAGTAAATTATATTGTATTAGAACTTGTAGATTTTGTAGTATGCAGTGGTCCTTTCTCCAAAGGTGAAGCTCCAAGGTCTGACATGTCAAAAAAAATTCTAGATTGTGCCTCTAGTTGAAGCCAAATCCTTTGTCCTGTTGAACCCAAACCACCACCACCAACACCCAACTTTTCAACAATAACTACTCCTGTAGAATATATTTGTTTCAAGCCTTCATCGAGACTTGGTTTATATGTGTTAGGGGGAGTGTGTAATTCCTCATAGGAGGAATCATCATCACTACAATTTACTGAAATATGTATCTTCTGGAATAGAATCATAGTCTTCTATATATTTTGGATGGCTTAGGTCCTCCCTCATAAACTTAAAGGAATCAATTTTTACCTTGTCTAATTTTAATCTTAATTATTGATGTAATTCCTTTGACATGATTTTAGACTACTTTTTATCAGGTTTTGAATAAAATTTTGTAGATTAAAAATCCTCTACCTTTTTTTGTGGAGACTCAGTAAATCCAAAGTTTTGACAACTCTTGAGAAATAATTCCTTTCTCAACAACAATTTCATTCATTGTTATTTGGACTTCATCCCAAGAGTTCTTATTTTTCAATTTTTCTATCAAGGTTTTTCTTTCATTTTGAATTTTAGTGGTAGAGTTCTTGTTTTCCTCTACCCTTGCTTTAATCACCTCACATGGTTCATACACCCAGTGAGAGTCAACTTCAAACTTAAAAATTTCTAATATTTCATTTGCCACTTAGATTTTTTTCTTTCAAATGTGAACCCTCCACATGAGAACGGTAAGGAAGGAAACATGATCTTCTTTTTCTGAGTAACAAAATAGAGATTATATGTGTTTTCCATCTACCGTATATATTCCAAGGAAAAACCTTTCTCTTTCACATGTATTGGCAATTTGTAAGGTTGTACTCTGATCCATAAAACCTTATCACAATATATTCCTCCATGAATTACTAGTCTACTAATTGTATTTATGTTCCCAATTGAATGCAATATCTTTATTTCATAGACAATCTAGGAAATGTACTTTTTGTAATTACTTCATAAATTGGAGCCCAAAAATAATCCACAAATTGACTGTAGTCCCATCTATTATCATGCATTCTTATCTTGAGGGTCCAGTCAGTTAATGGACGCACCACTTTTGGCTGGACCTCAACATTATAGGGCTCAATTGCAAGTTTGTTTTTTTTTCAAACCATTAAGGAAACCTCCATAGAATAAAATAGCACAAGTAGGTAGTGAACCTAAAGGTCTTAGTGTCAGAGCCTTCTTTTATTATTGATAATATTTTATGCATAGATTCTGCAATGTACCCAACAAATCTGTATTGACAAGGTGGAGAAATGAAACAGATATTGTATACCACTTCTAGGTGGTTTTCATCCACTTTATCATTGCTATCGAAGCCAAGGAAAAATACTAGCATATAAATTTTATCCTTGACCCATGCTTTAAACATCTCAATCGCATGCAAAGCCTTTCCTTTTGGTATCATTACATCAACTGTTAATTTTCACAAAAACTCATCTCAATCTTTTTTACTGGTGGCATGATAATCGCTAGCAATTTTTCTAGGTTTATGCTGACGGTTCCCAAATATTTGCTTTCAAACCCCAACGCATGGCCAATATTTACCTTTGTAATGGAAAAAAATTTGGTCCATTGCCCTTTACAACAATTACTTTTTCTTCCCATCATAATTTTGGGCACATATATTGACAAATTCGTAAGGGTGGTAAAAATTCATCGAGCATCATACGCCTAAATTCAGACCCCATGTTACCCGAAATTTATGTTTAGTTGATGGTCTTAACATCTACTTTCCTCATCTTCGTCTCGAGACGTCTATCTAAGATGTGAAGCTTTTTTCCCAAATACAAGATCATGAATATCATGATATTCATCAGTAAAACTGCTATGAGGGGTTTTAATTTTAAGCAATTTGGCGTATGGGATTTAGGTTTTACTTTTACTTAGGGATCCTGTGGAAGTAGACATGCTTGGGATTTTGGATCATGTAAACCCTCAACCCTAATTTCTCAACCCTTATATTGAAATAATTCAAAGCAAAGGCTTCTACAATGCTACTTATAAAAATATAACATTGAAAGAATCAAGATTCAAATGTAGGATGACACTTACTTGGAAATATGAAAATTTTGAGTGTTACACTTTCTGCAACTTCTAAATCTATTACGCCTTCCAAAATAGAATTTCAATTATTAGTGTGTATTTAATATAACCTTGGTCCACATCACTATAAATGATTATGTCTTTCAATGTACTTTGTAGATGTCAAATTTAGCCTCCTTACTAGATGACCGCGTTGTAGGATTCCAATCCTCCTCGAGGAAAAGCCATTCCCAAACTCCAAGCCCACGGAATGAACCGATTCAATAAATTTTTGGGTCCACAAAGTGACAAGTGTAGGCATTTAATGATTTGGTCATTGAAATTTTTGGATTTATTTTTGTCTAGCCCCACGGACGTGAACCTAACGGATTTATGTGGGATGAATTATAATTTTGGGTCCGGGTTTATATGTTCATTGTTAGTCATGGACATTGGAATTGGAATATATGATGGTCCCAAGAATATTATATATTTATATATATTATTTATATTATATATATATTAAATATATAATTTATATAATTTATATATATATATAGTATTTACATTATTGATTTCTTAAAAGTTAAATTAGACTATTTCTTTCTTAAATTAATTTAAAGTTTTCTTTAAATTAAATAGCTATCACAAGTTCAATTTTCAAAATACAAAACCAAATATTTATAGATGGGAATAGATCAAAGGAATTCTTTCTAAAGAAAATGAATTTGAATAAAATCATATGTTCTTGATATTATTTACTATTTGAATTGAAGTAACTAACGAAAATTTTGTTTTTAAATAGAATTCATAATTGTTGATGTCATTCTTGAAGAAATATAATGTTGTCACATTTATATAGTGTTTTCAAAATTATTGTTACATGTTATATATTTCATAATTTTGATATTTTGATATTTATTTTATTCAAATTAATCAAATATATATTGAAACAAAACTAGCATTTTCATTTTTGTTGTTGTAGGGTAATGTGTTTTCTAATATCTCATTTACAAAAGGCAAAGCTTAACCTATCCAGTCAAATAAAAGTATGGATATCCCTTCAAATTTCATCATTGAATGTAGTGATGAATGTTTCAATATATTTAGTAAAATTTAAAACTGGGCTGATCGGGAAGGAAATTTATTTTTCCATCAAAAGTGATGAAATTGCAGCCCTATGAGGGTGGCGGTCCTATGACCACCACCCTTCCTGGGGCGATTCATCAACCGCCAATCTGAGAAAGTGGGCGAGTGCTTTGAAACCGATGCTCTACACAGCGTGGTGGTTTTTTTTTCAATGAAAATAGAACCTTCAACAATGCATTATTTTCATAGTTTTTCTTCTTGAGTTGATTTTTAATGCAATACTAATTTTAATGAGGGTGTCTTCTATTCATTTGATGGTAAGGTGATAGTAAATCTAGTTATTTAATTCCAAATAGAAAACATCAACTCAATCTCTATCCTTCCCTTTACAACAAAAAGTAAAATATTGAGTATAACATTACTACAATTTACTTTATTTCACATATTCCATTTTGCAAACAAAACAACAAGAATTCAGCACACTTCCTTTCAATACATATTTTTTCTTTTCCAAATATACATGTATATATATTGCAACTTGAATGATTACAACTTTTAGGAGAGTTTCATTTCAAGACAATAAACAACTTAATTTTTCCTTTCACTATAACATTACAATGCAACTTATAGAAACTACCAATTTTCCAAATCATTCTTTTACAATGCAAGACTTTAAATCCTTTTATTTCACTAAGAATAATTCTTTCCAATAAGGTAAGAAACCAAAATATCTTCCTATATATACTAACTCATTTCAATCTTGGAATAAAAGAAATATTACAACTTTCCTTCAAACATAAAATGTTACAAACTTCCACTCAAAGTGGGAATAATAATATGATCAATACAACATAGATATTTCAACAAGGCCAAACACAAGTCTTCTTGCATGTCTTCTCCAACTTGTAGCTTCAATCTTGCATTCTCCAATCTTTCACAAACTTGGATCACAAAACAAAGGAAGGGGGAATAGGTGACGCTCTCCGCCCAACCTTTAATCCAATAAGGGGAGAATCCATCCCCTTAGTGGCCCCGAGCCCCAACCAAGGAACAATGAGGGATCTTGAGCAACGTTTGACAACTTTTTTAACAAGCATGGCTTCCACAAAAACATACATTCAACACATCTACTATGACATACTCAACAAAATTACCACTTTCTCAAACAAAAAAATAGGCTTGAGATCAAACCAAAATGGATAAAAAACTATGGGAACCACCTCCCTTTTTCCTAATAATTGAAGTGGGAGTTTCACCCAAAGCCTCTATGTGCATAATGTAACAAAACAACCATATCTCTCCCTTGCAAGTATGCAACAATATGACTATGTTTTACTTTTCACTCCCCATAGGTAAAACTCCCAACCACACTCCCTCCAAAATGAATGCCTCACATCTCCTTTTCCATATCCAATGGACCCATAAATCCATCTCACACACACCCGGCTTAAGGCAATTGCCAAACCACAAAAAAATAACACATTCACAACACTCATGCAATACTTAACAAGCACAATTATTTTCTTTTCTTTTACATCTACAATATAATAAGAAAAACAACAAATGTGGAGATCCTACCTCTCCATCAAGATTCTAAGAAAACTTCACTACACAAGTCTTTGACACCTTCAAGCCAAGCAAACTCCAAAAGCAACTCCAACAAGCTCCTAATTCCAAAAATGCAAAAAGGAAGAAAATGAACAAGTAACCCCCATTCCATCAAATTCCATCAATAAATATAAATGGAATGTGAGGATGATGAGGTGGATCCATGTAGGATGCCACTTCATCATTCTTCCATTCCCACACACAAGCCAAAACACAATGCTCAAGATATAAATGGACATGTAAGACTTTGACAACCCAAAAGACACTCAAACCTGCACATCATGCCTACCAAGGAAAAATTAATTGTGGTAAGTAGGAAAGTGCAATTATTTTCACTTTTACACTCCAAAATACATAAATAAGTCTAAAATTAACTCCCCAAACCATAGGTATGGTTTTTGGGTGAATTTAAGAGGCATGGGGCAAGCATATCTTGTGCTACGAGCCTCAAAAAAATCCCCCCAAGTCAAAATCCGAATTTTGATGTTGGGGTAGAGTACATAACACACAAACCAAAAAAATCCAACTTACATCTTGTTGTCCTCTCAATTTTTCCCACTGTTCAAATCTAATTCGTTAAAATTGGAGTCCTGCCATAGAAGAAATTCATGTTTTAAACTCCTCGGATGCTCGTTTTCATTTCCCACGATGTTTTTAATTAAAATTTCCT
The DNA here is from genome assembly GCA_018340775.1 of Taxus wallichiana var. yunnanensis. Lineage (NCBI taxonomy): Eukaryota > Viridiplantae > Streptophyta > Pinopsida > Cupressales > Taxaceae > Taxus > Taxus wallichiana. The sequence continues at coordinate 893,039,195 of CM031242.1, forward strand.
CGATCTGCTATCGTTAAAACATTTTACCTATTTTCAATAGATGTGAAAGGATTTTAGTTCTTCTTTTATGAGTTTGGAATGTGTGGGACCTTGCATATTTCTTTTTTAACCTTTTGCAGAAAAAAAAATTCTTCATCGGGAGCAAAAATGGTGTTTTCCCGTTTCCTGCAACTTCCTATGTTCTTTTCCAACTCAAATTCTTGCTTGGAAAGGTGAAGCTATGCGTTTGTTTCCCATTAGATGTGGTTGGGTGGGTTCCTTTTTGAACTTATCATTTTTGGTCATTTTGGAACAAATGTCAGTTTTTCCTTGCATCCCTACCGATCCCTGATTGGCTGGAGCAGTTTTGGTGGAAGTTCAGGGCGATGGATCCATTTTATTCTCTAAGGCATTATGGCGAAAAGGAAAAAAGTTACAAAATGACCAGCAGCCCCACCCATGCAAAAGGATGAATTCCGAGTTAAAGCCCGTAGTCAGTCATAAAGGGACATGTGTTCACATTGAAAAGTCAACAACAGGGGCATGGACTTTCGGGGGAAAAGGTTGGAATATTTCCCCTTCTAAAAAATAGATAAAGTATAAATCGAAGACCATTCCCTCACCCGGTTAGGCAATGCCACGTGTTGAAGGATGAAATCAACAAGAGCCAATGGGGGAAATTGAGAATTTGAGCCTTTTGTTAAAAAGACTTTAAATGGCGATTTAAACCACATTTCCTCAGCCACTCGGATGACGTCACGTTTCGACTTTTGGTAGAGTTGTGGATGGGTGGAGAAAATGAGAAATCACACATTTTCTCCCAAATGTCGGGAAATGTAGATTTCTCCCCAAGGTCGTTGTTGCTTGGATCTTGCCACTTGCAGGGGTCCTAATTTGAAGGTAATAGGGGAAAAGATAGCCAAATGCACTCATCTAGTTTTTAATGCAATTAACGAATCGAGCTCAAAGAAAGCACAAAAATGGATCATTCTTCATTCTTTTTCTCTGTGCCATGTCATTTCTCCATGAGATGCATTTTTGGTTTATTGTGGAGCCAAATCGATAAATTTGAAGAAATGTAAAGTTTGATTATTAGAAAATGGAATTTATCAGAATACGTGATAAAAGGAGAAAACTTACCGTGAAGCACTTGAGTGCTATGAAAGTGGTAAAAAGGTAGGAATGGCGGGACCAAATGAAGAAGAAAATCGGGAGATCCCCCTGCTAAAGTAATGATGCTTGAAATAACGAAATATTCACATTTTGAACCTTCGGTTTTCATGAGTGCATTTGTTTCATGTCACTTTCCAAAAGTAGATCAGAACAAACATTATTCCTTTTGGATATTCTTTTCTTAGGGACAAAGTATGGATGTATACGAATTGTTATAAGAACATGATTTGGGGCCATGGGTAAGGGATTCGGTTTTCTAGGAAGGTTGTAAATTATGAAGTAATTCAATAGAGAAGTTCTTTCTTTTCTTATTTTCCTCTGTTATATCTTTCTCTCTCCTTGTTTGATTCAATGGATCATTTTTTTGCATTCAATAGAAACTTTGTGCTCTAGTCTGTGTGAATCTATAGAACTTTATGTCTATAGATTTGCACGATGGTGAAGTAATTGATCCTTTTCTATATTTTCTTTGTTCAATGTGAGTAGGAGATATTCTTCTATATATATTTCCCAAAAGCATTGTTCTTTTCTTCCTTCTCATTGATAATTTTTAAGTATGAAAACATTCCGAATATCGGGGTCCAAACATTGAGAGTTATGCATATGTACATTTGTTTTCTTGATTTCAATAAGGTAACCTCTCCCATTAAAGAGGAGGGACTTGTTGTCCCCTGACTGTGGTTTTAACCCATGTTCTATTCTCGAAACCCAACAATTTTTGGTGACTCTATTGGGGAGTTCATTGCAAATGGATTCTAATTTTTGAATAACTTCTTGATCATCTTTGATCTAGAGACTCTAAGATACACTCGGGATAGAAGAACCCTTGGGGAAGAAGACCCTCACTTCCAACTTTTGGATCATCAAGTTTTTTCTCTCCCTTCATCTAGAAAAAGAAGAGGAACAAGATCTGCAAGCACTCCTCTTTCTAGAGACAAAACTTCTAGGAGTGATATCGCTCAAGATCAAATCAGTTCTAATTTACATGTTTAGATTCTCACTAGTGTTTCAGTTCCTCTCCAAACAATATTTCCAAGGATGACAGCTCCTCTTCCTTGGGGCCAAAGGGTTTGGCCTATCACTCTTCCCCAGCCATTGCATGAATTGCCTAGAGGCAATAGGAATAATTTCCTAAAATTCAGAGGTGATGGGAAGGTTCATCCAGATGAACATATTGTGGCCTTCATTGTTGATTGTGTCATTCTTGAAGCTGAACATGAAGATCTCTGTTAGAATTTTTGTGGAGACATTGCAAGATAATGTTACTGATTGGTTTTACCATCTCCTGCTAGATCCATCACCAATTAGAACACCATGATGACCGGTTTGAGCAGCATTTCAAACCTGCTAAGGATGTACATGCTCTCTTGGCTAGAATTTCTCAAATTAAGAAAGAGTCACACAAGCCCATGTGGGAATTTTTGGCCAAATTCAACAAGCTGGTTAACAAGATCCCACTAAACACATGCCATGTGGATCAAATTTAAAAATGTTTCTTCCTTAATGCCCAACTACCTGAAGCGAGTTATGCACTTAGGTGAGCCAATCTTGCCACTTTGGATCTTTGACCGAGAGATTTTTGTTAGTGTTGAGGATGATCTGATCATGTCTAGAAAGCTAAGGAGAGATTCATCTAAATCCAAAGCATCTACTTCTTCCACATCTTATCCTGGAGCTAGTGTAGATCAGTTGGTACATAAACTTGCTAATGATCTAATTGCTCTCAAGAAGTAGTTCACCTAGCATGCTCCTTATTAGGATGTTCCTAGGAAGAACTTTCATCCCAAGAATTGGTTGACCTCTACTCAGACAGACTAGCAATTGAAGGCCCACCTATTAAAGTTTCAATCAATGCAACATGTGAAGTGTTGGAGCCTGATGATGAGGAAGAGGATGAAACCTGTGAAGAAAATGAAGAAGAAGCTGATGAATAATTAGAAGAGTTGAGTGGATCTCATGTCCATTTTCTCACCACTGAAGGTATAGATGAAGAGGATGATTATGAAGAAAGAGTTACAAAGATGAACAATGAATCATATGCTTTCATGACTCATGAGCAAGCCAACAAGAAGGAAAAAGTGGTGGAGCACTCGCTTTAAAAATCTAAGGATCCTCCTATGGTCATTCCAATGATTACAAGGAGAGGAGCTCAAATTCCAACTTCTTCCACACCCAATGTAGGTTCTGTTGTTCCTTCCTCCTCTGTTTCTTCTCCTAAAACTTCTTTCCCTTCAAATGATAGAGTTGATAAGTCAAAAGTTTCATCTACTCCTATCAATGATGCTCCATCTACTTTTGGTTCTTTTGAAATTATTGACCATCTCGAGAAAACTAACGTCTAGATCTCGGAAGCCGAATTCTACCAAACCCATCCTAAGGCCTTTGCTTAGGATGGTAGAATTTGTAAACTCCAAATCCAAGCCTTCATCCCCTAGTTCCAAAGGTCTCTTGCCCACTCCTCCATCTCAACCAAGCCTTGTGGTAGCGATCACTTCATCTAATGGAAATATCGAACCATTTTATGTCACTCTCCTCATAATCGGCCACAAACTCAGCAATTTTGTTGTTGATTATGGTGATTAATAAAATATGATTCTCGCTAAGGTAGCCCATGCCCTAGTTTTAACCCTAACCCATACTTTGGGTTCATGTTACTCAATGGAAAGTAGAGAAGTGTCATTGGTTGGAAGAATCAAGGATGCACAAGTAGCCTTTCTTGCACGCTTCACCAGTGACAAGATTTTTAGCCACCATTTCGGTAGTTGATATTCCCCCTTCCTATGACATGCTTCTGAGTTGAAATTTTTGCAAAAATGTTGGAGGATAAATCATGATGGATTGGTCACATGCTCTTATTCCAGTGAATGGGAAAATGAAGAAGCTACTACCTGAGAAACAAACTAAATATATCATGCAAAAAATAGATGACCCAAAGGCACAAATACTTTATGCGAGACATTGGTCATGGTAACTACATGATCATCCGACAAGATGAGGCTAACCATCCTAAGGAAGTGCTTCTTGATCCTAATGGCATTTGGATTTTGGAATTTGATGGGAGCTGCTCCTCAGCTGGTTCTGGAGCTGGTGTGGTGCTTATTTCTCCTGAAGGGAAAATTCATCCTTTCTCCTTCAAGCTCCAATTTGAAAACACAAATAATACAGCTGAGTATGAGGCTCTCATCCTCAGTTTAAGCATGGAAAAAGAGATGGAGATCAATAATCTCCTTACTCGTGGAGATGCAGAGCTGATTGTAAAATACAGGATAATTTTTTTGACTTGCTTGAAGATAATACAACACTACACAAGTTCTCAAGGGAATACAACCAGCTAATGACATGCTTTACACAACATGGACCCACACTGGTTACAAATAAACATGAGGCACACACTTAGGACACAATGGTTCATCCAAAATACACAATTTTACAAACAAGGTCTTCCCACAGAAAGTTTCTTTAGAATCATGTTTTAGCTATAAGTACTCTTAAATTCTTTGCTTTTCCTAGAAGAATCATGTTAGGAGAATCTGAAATTCATGTTTCCTTTGAAAAATTTCCCCTACCTTGCTAATGTTAATCTACAAAGTGTAAACCAATTATTGGGTGGTAAGAGGTTGCTTCATTTACTTGATTAACTTATTCATTTGTTAGGAGGACAGTTAATTTCTCAAGGCTCTTAACTTCATCAATTTGTTTACAACATTGTGCTTTTAAACATATATGTTTTACCTTTTCAAGCGGTCATTTTTAACAATACATGATTGTCTAAATCTTGGATTCATCTTTAAGATCTTATTAGTTGTTAATAAAGATTTCATTGGGGCTAAGAATCTAACCAGAAATATTAAAGGTTTCACTTAGGCTTCACTTGAAGAGATTGACATAAGTATACAAATTACATTTTCAACGGGTAAGATAGATTGAAGAGTTTCTTAATCAAGTTCCTTCTACTTATTATAATTTTATTATCTTCCAAGATTTAATCATTGATTTCACCTTAAGACTGTTCTAAGGACTCACCACAATAAGAGATTGTTGATTAGTTTAACGTGGGGTAACAAGGTATATTTGTTTCTCTTGTTTTTGCTAGATTCAATACATAGTCCTCTACCAAACGACACATGACCAAAGGTAACTAAAGCGATGTAAGTTGATTCAAGTTTAGATAGTTAGAGTTAGGTTTGAAAATTCAAGGATAAACCATATTCCGAAAAGTGAAATTATAACAAAGGATACGCATGTCAAAACAAGTTCATTTAATCTTATTCACAATAATATTTCTCAAATTGAATTTCAAATGATAACATCAACCTACATGAGAACAATACAAAATTATAAGGAAATTCCTTCTAAATAGTCTCCACAATTTCCATACCAATGTTTTAAAAGAAAAATAAGCATTCATACAATAGCAATTCCTAAGAAAAATGGAATCCACTTTCTACACGTGTTTCTTTTTTTTCTTTTTCTTTTCTACTCAGGAAATCCTTTTGCACATTTGTTAGCATGAGTCAGTTCGCAAGATTAATCCAAGTGTTACTCAATCATTCACAAGAATACAACATAGGATACATAGCTTCTAAAGGATCTGCCGTCAACAACAAGTTGACATCAAACCTATCTGGTCAACACATAACCATTCTACTAAAATGACAACAAGAAGGTCATATCACAATGAGCATCACAATAACCAGTCAACCAATGAATTTCCAAATACACCAACCTCTAAGCTACAAGAGAATGAAATTTAAACATTTTTAAGGAGCAAAACGTAGAGTAATTTCTTACGCATAAAATCAAGATCCCAATTTTAAGATTTGAAAACTTCCTCAATAATGAACAAGTAGATCTCGTATCCTCCAACATATGTGAAACAAAATCAAGGTATGAACAAGAGTATTTACTTCGACATTTTAAGCTACCCTAAAGATCTCGAGTAACGTCTCAAGGAGACATTTCATAGGACCAAATACATTCCTCAACACATACAATGAGTCACCAAGGGAGAAAAGATGATTCTAAAGACAAGAATCTCCAAACGGTGAACATGAACTGATACCAAATTATGAAGATCAAACATGACGCTTGAAGAATAAAATAGTTCTTCGAGGGATTTACAAATAACAAAAAAAAACTAACCTAGTTTGAGAGTAATACCAACTTGGCTCAATTCAAAAATCAGTCAAGTTAAGCACACACTAAGCCAACCAAGAAGGGTAACTAGAACCTAAAATGAACTAAAAGAAAAAGATAGAGACAGGAATAGCATCATTCACCTATACACAATGCACTTACAGTACTCAATTGCTATTTTGCAAATACCCAACATAAGCTAGAACGACGGATCTCGAACCGAAACAAGAATCCAAAAAAAAATAGGCACTATAAAATTGAGTCAAACAACAATGTTTGATAAAACATTCAAATCGTGAGACCATCAAAAAGAACTAGGAATTTTCATTACAGGACCCCCACCTCTTTTATTTTATTAGTCTTAAGAACAAAGTTGACCCAACTAATATTTATTAAAACCCAGAAAACAATATAAAAGGCTTCAAACATCACAATCATTTCTAATTCCGGAAACTAATATCCTCCCAGAATAAATATGAAAGAGTAAGGGAAGTGGAAACCACACAACATACCATAACACGAGACATTTATATAAAGATCGGGGTCATTTAATGAATCATTTAAATAACAACATAAGACTCAATGGTATAGAGAATATCATGCCTGATTAAGCTCCCGCAATCGAGCATAAGATGAACAGGGTCTTCAACAACATCTCAAGCCCACACTCCACTGTCCTCCGGCTGTTGGGTCATCCACACTCTTCTCACAGCCAAGTTTGGCACAGGCAGGTTACGGCCAGGGTATGGAGTCCCCAAAACATAGATCCACAATACCCTGAAGGAAAGGTGGTCTCTAGGACAACACTGATAGAAATCTATGCACAAATGGCTTGAGCTAAGACCCCTCTCCCACCATAAATGACCAACAAAACAATGTCCAACCTGCTCAGCCCACCCTTCAGTTGCAGCGCCCTGTATTGCATGAAAAATGTGGAAGAGTAAAACCAGAAGAAAGATAAACTTCCTAATAAAGTGCCTCAAAGAGATGTGGTTTCTAGGGATGCCACATATGCAAGATAAGCATAGAAGGATCACAAGAAAGTGAACAATAGGTGTCCAAAATGGTCAGTTTTCTTTACTAGCATTCACACGGCCGGTCTTTAGACGGAGCTTAACAAGGGTAATGACGTCCTCCCAGCAAAGCAACTAGAAAATAGGAAGAAATAAAAACGTCCCAACCAAACAAGGACTACGCACCAGAACTCTTCACGTGACCAGACATCATGGCATGAGCAGTTCTGATCCAAGCCAAGGCAGATGTGCCTTCCACCACCACAAAATCCTGAGCATCAGGAGAAAGAACTGGTCAATGCTCTAGCTGCACATGCCTAGGGAGGAAATCAAGGAGATTGAGATCCAAAAGAAAGTGGCTAGAACTTGATGGAAGAATACACTCCAATATTTTCCATGTTGTCCCCACAAGACTTCCTCCACCAACACTTTTCCATGTAGAAAACTAAACTTGGCACGCGCAGGATACACAAAGTCCAAGGCATGTTAAAAAAAAGGAAAAGGACAAAGAACTTGTTAAAAAAACATGCGCCCCACTATTAATCATTTCTCTGAAATCACAAGAAGGGAGGAAGGAAGCATGAGGCTACAAACCATTCGAAAGAATTCATCCACAAAAACATTCAACACCTCATCTCTTAACATGACCCCAGTCATCTAGAAACTAGAGCTAAAAGCAGTCTATGTGGCCACATTACTTTTAGGTATTTTGGTGCACGATTCTAAGCCAAGCACTCTTTACCCCATTAGAAGGCATAACTAGCATTATTGATACACTTGAATCCTGCACTCTTCTAAAGCGCAATAGACCACACATGACCCAATTGAAAAAGGCGTTTGAAACCACCAAAAGGAAATGTTCCAAGCACATCTAGAAGGGAGTTCGAGGTCTTTTCTTAGCCAGGTACTAAGCAAGCCTTTAATTAGGTCCACAGTCTTAAATGCAGGCTGCCAATTTTCAAGGCACTTAGAGCAACCAAGAATTCCCAGCACATTACCATTAATGGATAGTAGGTCAAAATAACACAACATGGTAGTGCATTCAGCTAGCAGGGAGGATTTAAAAAAGTGGAGTGTATTCAAAGTGGCAAGGTGGCTAGATGCCTCCGTTACCTTACCAATAAATTGCTATAATTGAAGGAATGCACGAACATCTAGAAGGCCAAGGGGGAAACATTAAACGCAAGCACGAACACCACCTCCCAAGAAATGGATTCATCCATGAACAAGTTCCTCCTCTTGTACGAACCGAGGCTTGGTCTACGAAGCGACCAACGAAACAATAAAATCATTTATCAAAATTAACAATAACGTTGATAATAATCGACAATAAGATAGTGAAGTTATCGTCGATCGATAATTAAATTAATATTATTATTAAAAAATTTTTACTATTATTATTACAACTTAATAATAATTATTAATCATATTAACAAGGACCAACAAACAAGTTCGACAATTCGAGAACATGGTTTGCCTTTAATAGAGGAAAATGTAATGGATGATGTGGGGCTAGCAATAGAAAACATCGACACCAACACAAATAGACATGATGAAGAGGGAGAAAAACTAATTATCCTTTATGGCAAAGGTGAATCCTCTAATGATCGATGAGAATGCAACAACATTTAACACTTAGCAAGACAATCGTCGAAGGAGAAAAAGAGCAATGATGAATGGGGCATTACACTTTCTTTGGCAAGATCAACTTCTTAAGAAGATTCATACCTAATTTTGGTGAACTTACTTTGAACATAGCTCACATGATAAAAGGGAAGAAGACTTTTAGTTGGTGCTCGAAGGAAAAGTTACATTTGAAGACATCAAGAGAGCTATAACAAAGACTCCAATCTTGGCATGCCCCGATTATAGCAAAGACTTCATTATCTATTGCTATGCTACTTAAAGTACTCTAGCTGTTGTATTAACCCAGGAGAATGCTAAAGGTCATGAACTCCTCATAGCAGATTATGAGTTATATTTTGAAAGCCCATGTGCTGAAATACACCATGATGGAGAAACATGCTTTTTAGTGGTAAAAATGTGAAGCAGTTTCGTTTTTACATCCTCAAATCTCATTCTATTATGGTTGTTCTTGATAAAACTATTAAATCCATTCTTACACAACAAGAATTTGGAACCAAGAGAGGTAATTGGGTAGCCAAATTTTAGAAGTATGATCTTGACATCAAACCTACCAAGTTAGTTTGAGGAAAGGGCTTATGTGAACTGATTACTAAAGGATCGATGTCAAATTGTCCAAGGAGGAAGTTGATATCCCTATTGTTCTTTTCCTCAACTCAACTAATGAATGGTATGTGGGCATTGCACATTTTCTTACTTATGGAGAATGTCCATCTCATTTGAGTGCAAGGATAAGAGAGCCATCAAATTAAGGTCTCTACAATATGTGTTGTGGGAAAATGCATTGTTTAAACGAGGCATAGATGGAAGGTTTTTGAAATGTGTTGACAGAGAGTAGCAAAAGAAATTGTTTTCAGCCTTTCATGATAGGGCCTATGGAGGTCATTTTTCTTTCGTTGTCATAGCCCACAAAATCCTCCGTCTTTGGATATTATTGGCCTACCCTATTCAAAAATGAATCAAAGTGGGTGGGCAAGTGTGAAGCATGTCAAACCTTTGTTGGAAGACCAAAATTGGATACTTTAATTCTCAAACCAGTGGTGAGTGAGGAACCCTTTCAAAAATGGGGTTTGGATTTCATTGGGACACTCAATCCACCTTCAAGTGCAGGGCATACTCATGTTTTGATTGCCACTGATTATTTCACCAAGTGGGTGGAAGCCATTCCCATTAAAAGTACAACTTTTGAAGTGGTATTCAACTTCATCAAGGAGCACATCTTAATAAGGTTTGGGATACCAAACAAGATCATCACTGACAATGCTTCCAATTTTTTCTCTACTAAGAGGATGGATTTCGCTATGCATATGGCATTTCCCTTACACACTCTTGATTACTATCCCCAAGGAATGGACAAACAAAATCAACTAACAATAACTTGGTCACTATTATTCGGAAGCTCGTTAATGACTCTTAGAGGAATTGGCATAAGAAACTATATGATGCTTTATGGCGAGATAGGATTACACCTAAGAGAGCCATTGGAATTCTCCTTTTCAAGTGGTATATGGAGTTAAAGCTCACTTCTGTGACATTGAACCGCCAACCTTGCATTTGATGATGGCCATTGAGGATGCTAGCTTTACTAATTCATTGGAAAAAATAATTATGTACCTCCGAAGTTGAATGATGATACATTGCAAGTGGTTGACAAAATATCACTCATCAACTCAAGGTAAAATCTCTGTTTGACAAAAAGGCTAAACCCCGAACTTTTCAAGAGGGAGACAATGATCTTCTTTGGGACAAAAGGCATGAACGTCGAGGCAACCATGGTAAATTTGATTCCCTTTAGCTTGGTCCGTTTCAAATCAGCCATTTTGTTGGTGAGAATTCTTTTTACCTAGATTACATGGATGGTTCTCCTCTCCCACTTCTTTATAGTGGCCAATTTTTGAAGTTGTTCAAAACCTAGGAGTTTTGGCAGTCCCTCTATATATTTTGTATAGTGTTTTTCTTTCCTTGCTTTTGTTTCATTTGGTTTCCTTTATGTGTTCTTTTCTCGTGTTGGTATTGCTTCTTTTTAATCCGTTGCCCATTGGCTAAGACACTCGATCCGATCTTATTACCAATTCTCTAAGGTTCTTGATTTTCTCTTTCCTTTGTCAAATCATCCCCATAAGGAGCCACCTGTTGTCCTCTCAATTTTCCCCACCCATTCAAATCTAATTCTATGAAGATTAGAGCCCTATCATAGAAGAAATTCATGTTTTAAACTCCTCATATGCTCATTTTCATTTCCCACAAGGTTTTTAATCAAAATTTCCTCAGTCTGCTATTGTTAAAACATTTTACCTATTTTCAATGGATGGGAAAGGATTTTAGTTCTTCTTTTATGAGTTTGGAATTCGTGAGTACGTTTCATCTTTCTTTTTTAACCTTTTGCAAAGAAAGAAATTCTTCATCGGGAGTAAAATGGGGTTTTCCCATTTCCTACAACTTACTACATTCTTTTCCCTATCAAATTTTTGCTCGGAAAGGTGAAGCTATGCATTTGTTTCCCATTGGATGTGGTCAGCAGTTCCATTTTTAACTTATCACTTTTCTTGATTTTGGAACAAATGTTAGTTTTGCCCCGCATCCCCGTTTGTCCCTTATTGGTGGAGCGGTTTTGGCGGAAGTTAGGGGCACTTAATCCATTTTATTCTCTAAGGCATTACGGAAAAAGGCTAAAAGTTACAAAATGACCCATTACCCGCCCATGCAAAAGGATGAATTTTGATTTAAAGCCCGTAGTCAGTCATAAAGGGACATGTGTTCACTTTGAAAAGTCAATGGTCAGGGCATGGAATTTCGGGGAAAAGGTTGGAATATTTCCCCTTCTCAAAAATAGATAAAGTATAAAACTAAAGCGCATTCCCGTACCCAATCGTGCAATGCCACGTGTTGAAGGATGAAATTGGAACCGTGAGTGGTGGGGAAATTGAGAATATGAGCCTTTTTTAAAAAGAGTTTAAATGGTAGATTTCAACCACATTTCCTTAGCCACTCGAATGACGCCACGTGTCCAAATTTTGGCGAGTTGCAGAGGCGGAGTAAAATGAGAAATCACACTTTTTCTCCCAAATGTCGGGAAATGCATATTTCTCCCCAAGGGCTGTCCTTGCTTGGATCTTACTGATTTGTAGGGTCCTAATTTGAAGGTAAAGGGGAAAAAGATAGCCAAAGACACTCATGTGGTTTTTAACGCCATTAACGAACTAGAGCTCGTGAAAGTGCAAAAATAGATCATTCTTCATTCTTTTTTCTATGCCCCTGGTGTTTATCCATGAGATGCATTTTTGTTTATTGTGGATCCAAATCAATAAATTTGAAGAAATGTAAAGTTTGGTTATCAAAAAATAGAATTTATCGAGCATACGTGATAAAAAGGAGAAAACTTACCAAAGCGCTTGAGTCTTTATGAAAGTGGTTAAAAGGTAGGAATGGTAGGACCACATGAAGAAGAAAATTAAGAGATGCCCCCTGCTAAAGTAATCATGCTCAAACTAACGAAATATTCCCATTTTTGAACCTCCGGTTTTCATGAGTGCATTTGTTTCGTGTCACTTTCCAAAAGTGGATCAGAATAAACATTATTCCTTTCGGATATTTTTTCTTGGGGAAAAAGTAGGGATGTATACGAATTGTTATAAGAACATGGTTTGGGGCCATGGGTAAGGAGATTCTTATTTTCGATAAGGTTGTAAATTTTGAAGTAATTAAATATAGAAGTTCTTTCTTTTCTTATTTTCCTCTGTTATATCTTTCTCTCTCCTTTCTCTATTCAATGGATCATTTATTTTGCATTCAATAGAATCTTTGTGTTCTAGTCTGTGTGAATCTTTAGAACTTTTTGTCTACAGATTTGGGCCGGTGGTGAAGTAATTGATCCTTTTCAATATTTTCTTGGTTCAATGTGAGTAGGAGATACTCTGCTGTCTATATTTCCCAAAAGCATTATTGTTTTCTTCCTTCTCCCATCTGTAAATTCTTCCATTCCTTTTGATTGATAATATTTTAAGTTTGAAATCATTCCGAATATCGTGGTCCAAACATTAAGATTTGTACATTTGTACATTTTTTTTCCTGCTTTCAATAAGGGAACCTCTCCCATTAAAGAGGAGGGACTTGTTGTCCCTTGACTGTGGTTTCAACCCATGTTCTATTCTAAAACCCAACACATCCACAATCACTCAAGGACAACCTACCCTCATAATCATCCAATTGTCACATCTTTATTTTAGTTAATAAATTAAGTTGGATTAGCTAATTAAGACATAATAGTAATTATTAATAAAGTGACAATAATTTCCAAAAATAATTACATATAACACAAAATAAAGCACCCTCAATATTAAAAGAAAGGGAAAACATTTCACCCCATGGCCACACATGTGAGGTCACCCCCATGGGAAACCTCCTAACGAGGCATGCAAAAACACCACAAGACATAAGACATAGTTTTCAAATTTAGCCATATTGCACAATACCCGACATCTTTCCGTGGTTGGTCCCCTATCCCCTTTCAATGCGTGTGATAAATATCCCTGTAACACAAACATAATACCTCTCTGGCCTCACAGCCACATCAAAAACATCGAGAAATAATAAATCTACATAGAAATCAATAATTGTAATCCAAAATTAAGTAATTTTGTCATCTATCAACATATCCAATAATTTGATTCTAACATCCATGAGATTATAATTTTATGCTAAACATCTAGAGTATAATGTGTCAGTATAAAATCCAAATAGTGTAAATCATCATATATTGACTATCTACCAATGTCACCTAGTGTAACATTATCAAAATGTGAGTCACAACAAGTCAACACGGTCAAATATCTACATAGTCTATCATCTACCGATCAATGTATCATAATCAAAATTTCTAAGTGACAATTCAAATTAATATCAACATAATGCAAATAGTGTCGAATAGGAGTGGGAACTACAAAATTCAACTTCAAGTTCAAAATGTATCTTTATAGGTGGAGCACCTTCAAATTGTGTTTAACCATTAGGCTAGTGCCCCCGCATGGTCTATCAAATGTCACCTTAATTCTTCACCTTGACTCTCTTAGATTCTGTCATGACCTATGATATTCGAGGATATCACTTCTTGTAAAGCCAAGGAATATTTTCACCTCTCTTGTGTCAACCTTCTCCTATCAGAGGAAGTGGTAGAGTTTTTAAAAGAATTGGAGGTTGTATTAGTGGGTTTTGGTCCATAGGTACCACCTTCTCAGGATAAGTTTCCTTAACTAAATCTTGTCATCTTGTTGACTAGGTAGGAAAAGGAAGAAGAAAAGAATACTATTGACAATTGAGAGCCCATACATAATGTGATAGATCCACCTAGTGATAGTAACTTGAAAGAAAAATTTATTTTTACACCTCATTTGTCTATAATAGCTAGACCATGCTTGTTATTACTACCTTGTGCCTTGTTCTTTGGAATTTGTTTTTTTTACTACTGGAAAATAGTTTTTGAAAAGGAACTATACCCTTGTACATCGGGCTCAAAAGCCGATTTTACCATATTAGTATTACAAAACCGATCAAAATCAAGATATAACCAATAAGCCCAACAATAGAAGACAATTTGCCAACAAAAACTCACTAACACTAATAAACAACATCAAAACAATGACTTCCCAATAGCAACACAACACACCAACAACCCAGATTTAACAATGAGAGCAAACAAAAGGACAAGATTCATGCCTTGTCTAAGATGATGGGGGATTTAGATTTGGCGTATCCCTTCTTTTCCTATCCACCACCATCCATTCCTTGTTTCCTTCTTCCACTGAAATCGAATAATGACTTCAAATGATTTGATAGGGATGTGATCCATAGGGAGGGGTTGAAGCAAAATTGATCGATGAATTAGCTCCCTTGAAAGCGAGAATCTAGAGGTAACATCTTTGTATTGTTCAAAGACCCATCAAAGTTTGGTGAGTTAACTTGCGAGGTGGATTCCACTGCTGCGTCTGTATGAGGATTGATTGTTAGATGTTTGGGTAGAGAATCCTTCCATTGTGCAAGTTTGGTCTTGCATTTGGAATCTTTACAATCTTCTGTAATATGACAAGTTTTGAAGTAGTGTTGACATCTAAAAGCAAGTCCCTCATAGTCTAACCTCTGCACCCAGAGTCTTTCACTGATCTACAGATTGATTTCTACTAGTAAGGCTTGGGAGGTATCTAGATCTACAAGGATTTGAGCATAAGTAGTATGGGTTTAAACGGAGGTCTTATCATCAACTGTCGCACATGAGCTTAGAGTATCCCTAATAGCAATCAAACAAGATATGTTCCAAAGTTGAAGTGGGAGTCCACGCAAGCGAACCCAAGCCGAGGTAAGTATCAAATGAGTCTTTTAAAATATTAAAAGATGGATACCATGGCTCCAGGACCCAATGTTGGTTAAAAATCCAATCCCTATCTTAAGGGTTTTAAAAGACACTAATGAAATATGCTTTAGTGTAGGACAAAGGTCAATCCTACCTTGTATCTTTTCTCTCAATCTTTGAGCAATCCAGTCATGGAGCTGAGAAAGATTAGGAAAAATTTTTACACTGCATATAAGACCTAATGCAAAGATTTTCCTCCTCCATGAAAATCTTTTGAAGCGGATCCTCCTCTATTTTTAGCATCGGGATCTCCTGAGAAGGTTTCAAGAGCTTTCGGTAGTCCTTGCATTAATATTTCGTTGCTGGATACAACATCAGCAAAGGAAGGACCACCAGTGGTTTCCTCCCTGTTTTCTTGTTGATCAACAATAGTCACCTCTTTCCTACCTTTGTCGCCACCATGGTTCTGTTTAGGGATCCCCAAGAGAGGAGTCGTTGGAATGTTCACATGAGGGTGATTCTTTCCATTAGTTGCCATCAATCCATTCCCATCCGGCCCTGGTCGAAGACCATTGGAATATGTGTTGTTGGGTCTTTAATACTTTTAAAATTGAAAATGTTTTATTAATTGTACATAGTAATCACATAATTCTAGATATGAGGCAATTAAGGTTTCTTACGACTTGTACATGGCCCCACTTATTTGCATTATGGAATGTGATTCCTTTCCACCCAATTTTTAATGACTAGTATTTTATTATTATATACTATTAAAAGAAGTGTACTTTTCAAGCAAAAAAATCAAAAATGTTCACAAGTTTAGGCATAATCTTGAAACTCTCATATGTATCCAATAAGCTCAATAATATAAAAACTATATGTTATCAAAAGTATTTTTCTTCAGCAATTGTGCACCACTTTAAAAGTTGATCAGTGACACTCTCCTTGTATTATAGATTTGTGGCTATAAACTGGTATTCATCGACCCCTCTAGACTACCCAAATATTATTATTATTCTAGTGTAATTCAATCTATTAAATAATTTATAAGTGTGATAGGTGCAACTTGAAGTTATAAATTTCTTGCGTCTTTTGCAAGTCAATATAATTAATAACATTTATGATTTTTAAGGTTCGGATCTCATTATATACTTGCAACATGTGTTGAGGGATCTGTATATGTTACTCCATATGAAGTTGATTGGTAGTGCCCACCTTGTATTAGAGCTTCACTCTTAAAAATTCAGATCCCTAAATACTTATTGATCCCTTAGGAATAACCAAAAAAAAATTATGCATTTTTTTCTTGTTAATATTTTATTCCTAATAATTATAATACAATTATTATTATTATTATTATTTTCAACATATATTTAAATGTTATCTACTGAATTGCAAGACAATATACTTTTATCGGAAAAGTACGAAGTCAGGCCCTTATTTGTTTTTATATATTACAAATATTATTACATATAAATAATGAATATAAAATTGGCAAATAACACGTATTAGCTTAATAATAATAAACATTTCAAATATTTCATTTGTATTGTTCATAAAAACTCGAGTACAATCACTACAAACAAATGAAAAGCGCATGAAATGTCCTCTCGTGAGGGTATACTCTTTTCGCCTAAATTTCCAAGTGAACTGCGATTCCAGCTAGAACAGTCTGCAATTTTATTTAACACATTGACCCAACTGAAGGTATATAATGTGTTCATCTGTAATTCATTGACATTAAATGGAGACACTATTGGGCACTCCACGGCCTGTGAGACCCCCTTATTTTGATAGATCGGTAGTATTGGGGTAGAGTAAGGTATAAGGAACTTTTGCAGGTCCATGCCTGTTCTTATAAACATGCCTGTTACTATTCCTCTCGGTGATATTCCTCTCAATGTTTTTCATGTTAGCTGAAAATCTCTCGAAAGCTTCTTCTACACCTGCATCATCTACACGGTCGACGGTGGATCCCTGCAACTGCCCCAGGTATACTTCATTTTTGGAATGCTTTGACAAAATCTCCAAAACACCCATAATTAGAGTAGCCTGTGTTGGAGTAGATACTGTCTTCAGGAAATATTCGTCTGGGTTCATAAGCAATTCATCGTATTCAGGAGTTCCTTTGTCTGGAATTAAGCGTCTTGTCATGGTGGGCATATTGGGCATGTATCCTCCATAGGAATACTGTCCAAAGTTAACGGCAGCATGATGAGCAGATGTGGTCCAGATAATAGTGGTCATTACCTGGATTGCATCATCCAATGAATCCATCTTGTACCATCTACTTGGATCATCCTTTAGATCTCCGTGCCCCACATTTACTATTTCATCCCACCATGCCTGCAATTCCTTGTCTGTTTTAACAGAGGTGTCGTCCTTGTAAAACAAAGACAAGTAGTCTGAAACCCATTGTTTTAAGCCAAACCATATTTCAATGCCCTCCACAGCATATGGGTAGTCCTCGATCACAAGCCTCAAACCATGAGGTGCCTTTGGATCCGGGACTGCCATTCCTCTGCACAACATATGTTAAATGAATGGATATATTTAGTTAACCTTGTGATTAAAATTGATGAACCTTAAAATTCATTTAACTCCCAACATTACGTTGGATGTATTGAGCCTTGAAACTTCATTAATCAATGGAATAAATGGGACAGGCCTAAGTAAACTGATTTAAAGAATTGGGGTCTTTCTTACCTTGCAAGAAGGTCAGCAGGCAATCCTTGCTCATTGAATTTCCATTGTTTGTAGACTTTAGATGACATTTCCATCGAATATCTGCCGGGGTAAAGCCCTGTTCAATAATGCCTCCTGCATTTATCAAAGCTTGACGAGCTGCTTGATTGATGTCCATGGTATCAAGGTAATGGGGGGTCAATAATTTATAAACTGGGTGCATTCTGCTTAGTTGTCTGTGAGTTGCTATAATGAAAGGTTCTGTTATGCAATGAGTCCTCAGCCTGCAATAAACCATAAAATAGAACTTACTCGTGGGTACAGAAGCTACAGGTCTTATGCAATCGAAGGTTTGGAAAAAAAAAAAAAAGCTTGTAATTTCTACATCACTATGATCATGCATGCTGTGGAAGAGAATAAGAAGTTGGTATGCTTATGATTCTGATTTTAGTCCATTTATGTAAGCAATCACATATGTTAACCAGTTGAATTGTTGACCAACCATTAGACTATTTACCATTTTTTAGATGGTATTTTTCATTGGTAAACAAGTAAACTAGCAAACATATATGGTCTTTAAGATGAATGTCCCCACACTGCTTACCAGTGGCTGACGAGCTGATGGTAACCTGCATCATTGGATTTAACATGAGCTTTTGCTAGTTGCCAGAGTGCTCCTTCTTCTGTTCCATCTTTGGCAGGAGTAAACACCTTTCTGACTGCTTCATTCCCATCAATTGGAGGCAAACACAACTCTATGGCCACAGGGCATAGGATCCCTTCCTCGCTGAGAAAGAAAAGTGTGCGGCTCGCATATGTTTTAACATCATCAGAAAGCTTATTGATGCGCTCGGCGTAGGGCATGAAGGAATCATAGTAGTCCAGAATAAAGAGCTTCTTACATGCCACGGCCTGCACTAAAAGTTAAATCCTCAATAAATTATAATGACACAGAGAAACAAAAAATTACAGTTGTAAACTGTTGAAGACACAAACCTCATCCAGAGAGAGGCCCTCCAGATTCTTCTCCATGTGTTGTGCTGTGATGGTGCTTCTCTGTGGGCCGTACGTCTTTTCATCCAGGGTACTAGAGGGTGGAAATTTCTGGCACACAAATGCAAAAGGTATGTGTCCAGTTAGAATTCATGTCGCTATTAATGTTACAACAAAAGCATAGCCAGTTCGAACTCATGGCGCTATTAATATCTGGAAAAATCTGTCCTCAAAAGCTGTACAAACCCAGAAAAATAACTTCATATTCTGAAATTTGATTACCTCTAAACACTGGATTACGAGAGGATTTACGCCGGCGAGTGTTTGGCGTGAAAATTCATCGTCCTTTCTCCATGCGTACTCATCAACTGTATGCAATTGCACACAATATTCACTTTTTATTTGTTTTCCTATACTGATATTTTCATTACGGAAGTGAGCTAAGCAGATTAATCTTACTTTCGACGATTTGCGGACGATTGAAATTTATAAATGGGAGCTCATCCTCCACCTTGTCGAGGAATCCCTGTATAATTTGGAGAGGGCTTTTGTTTTGACGGAGGATCTTGTAAGGAATATGGAGATTTTTTTGCCCCTATGTAGAGCTCGCTCACATCCTCGAAGGATTGGAAGGCGTCGTCGAAAAGATTGGCGATTGTGGGAAAAACGATATTTGCGAATGCCATGATTGTATGCGCTCCAAAGTCCGAAAAATCAGTGTGTGGAAATCTTTCGTCTGGTGGGATAAAATTCAAGCTCGCTCTGGTCTCGAATTCGGGAGCTGCACATTATTATACACCGACATGAAATAATTACATATAAACATCAGAGCTTCGATACTGAGTGTATAAACTGTACGGCATATCATGAATACCTGTTTTGGTGCGTGGGCGACCTGTTCTGCATCTTCTGGGATATGGAAAGTCCTGAGATCCACCCAGCACTTCCCTCCGCAGGTCTGGACTTTTTCTGGATTTGCAATGTCATTGTAAACATCGTAATCGTATATGAGATCAGACACCTTCCTTTCTCCTGTTCCATCGCCTCGCAACAACTTCATATCTACTTCCCTCCATTTCTTCAGACCTACTGGTGTTTTCTCAGGGAGAAAGCTCTGTTAAACACACTTATTAATCGATTAACTCCATACCCATTAATTAAACAGATTGATTAGGAACAGGGTTTGCTTAATAGTAGCAAAAGTACCTTATTGGCAAAGAAAACACGGTCATTCTCGTTGACACTAGATGGGGATATCCAAGAATTGCAGTGGAAACGAACACTGCCCTGACCTGGGATGGAGATGGTAAGTGATTTCAGAAAGAATTCCCGTGCATGAGTATTTTTTATCAGAAATGCGCCGGGAAATCCAAGCGTAGAGTTCCATTTGAACTTGATACTATAGAGTGTGTCGCCTGCAACTGGTCCGTCCAAGGGGTTCCAATGTAAATGCGACGGTTTGCCAACTGTTTTCCCAGATCCAGTTTCTACACAGCACAAATTATCACTGTCAGCGTTTCCAGCTTGTTGACGATCCGCTTTCAATTTCTACCTAATGAAACTATGCAACTTATCTCAAACAAAGGAAATTATAACACAAGTAACAAAAAAAAGTGACAGTTTTAACAGGGGATAGACCACCACCATAGAAACCAGATTTATGGGGAACCCTTGATTGGGATAGAGCACACAGCCTTAATACAAACAGGGTCTTAATTTTGAAAATACTGTTATATGTGCCAACCAAGGTGATTTGAACCCAAAACCTCCTGATTTAACAAAAATAAATGACAGTTATAGAAATTTGAAAATTATGTAAAAGTAAGGAAGGATTTACTAAATAACAGATTACGGTTACGAACTTGTTTGAAAGTTATGAAGACATAGGACCATCAAAAGGTCTATTCAACTCTAAACTTATTGGCACAAAGTCGGCCCCAACTGGTTTCTAACTTTCTAGTGATTTATAAAAGAAAAACGTTTCAGTGCTATGCACATCATAGAGAAATTAAGGTTACCCGGATCAACATGGTCGTTGCTGACAAGCTGGAGATATACTTTGTTGCCCATAAGCTCAGAAGCAGCGTCAGCAATTGTTGCAGAGTAGTCTGTAACATTGAACAGAGCCACCTTCTGCAATACAACTTCTCCATCGATATCATACTCTTTCTTTGCAGTTTCAGTCTCACGGGGAGGTTTAATTTGAAGGCGTAGTTCCTTTTGCCTTTCCTAGACTTCAAAACGCTACCCTGGCCTATTCTCAATGAAAATTATTGCTCAAGGGAGCGACATTAAAAAGGACATGTTTATGAATCTCCAAACGTGACTGACGTGAATTGGGGATAAGAAATCTATGTCCAACTACTGGAACATTCCCTTCTGTCACCAAAATTTTATTGCTTAATACTCTCATTGCATCCATTTTTTCTCGACTCTCTCACTCAATCCTTCGACTGAATTACTCACATTATTGATTTCCCCAATCGCCATTGCTGTATAAATAACAGTTTCATACAGTGGAAGGCTGCCTCTGACACATTTTTTTGTAGAAACTATTTTCACGTGTTTCATTGAATGATCATTTGTATGCATCGGTAAAACCATTTGAAAAAATAATTATAATCTAAACTTAACATAACATTAAAAATATGTGCGATTCCCATGTTGTACTTAACATGTTTTCTTATTATTCTTTTCCGACATCATTTTGTCTTTTTGCTGAAACGTTTGCTGGGAATTTACGTATACATTGGCATTTTATGAAACGTTCAACTTGCGTCTGTAGAGAATACGGCAGCATCAGAAATGGAGGACCCCACCACGTGAGCGAGGTGGCCTCACGTAACATCGATCGCTTGTGGTCAAAATTTAACCCTTCACAAGCCCGTTGCATTTCCAAAGTGCACTTCAAAAGTCGCCTCTGTAATTAAACAAAGGTAAACAAATTTTAAAATATTTTGAAAGAAGGGTCTACAACATTATAATAAAATTTATAAAATTTCAAAACAAGGAATACAACATGTAAAGACAGATAATCCTATTTTTCTCCGTTTATCATTATCTTAAGGTGTTTAGTTAGATATTAATAGTTCTCGACAGTTAGTTTTATGGACAAATTTGTGTAGGTTGGTGCCTTCCTCTTTTTCATCCCTAGATCTTATATGAGAAGAAATTAGGTCATTTGTCATTTTTTTAACAATAATTTTTGTGTTTTCTAAAAATTTAAAACGTGGTTTGAAAATTGTAGCTCATCTACATTTTGATATGTTATTATAGTTCTTTTACAATTCATTATTCCATGGATAGTCTAAATTTTATAAAATATATCACTCACCTACAATTTTATAAATATATATGTTATCCAAAATAAATGTTTTGTTAGCATTCCACAACTTAATAAAAATGTAGTTTTTCTAGATATTTCCTCTTTGTAAAAATTCTATAATTTATAATTTTGTATCTCTCATCAATATTAAATTTGTAGCAATTTCAATATTTTCTCCTACAATCATCATTACCACAAAAATGTGTAGGTGGAACATGCAATTTGATTACCACAATAATAAATTGTGAAATTATTTTTTCAAAAAACATACAAATGTTATTATTAACATCGCATTTCACATTCCTTAAAATATTTCTTTATGTAGATTGTCTATATTTTTTTATTGAGCACCTCTAAGGGTGTCGTACAATTGAGCACCTGGATTACATAGTTTAATGACATCTCTCGCCTAAATTCTATATGGAATATCTAGATTCAACAATGCAAAGTAAGGAAGGAAACTAAACTAATGATCACCTTTAGTTAAGCAATTACGGGTAAGGGGCATCCATCTTTGTCAAAATCACCCACAGATACTGATGTTGGCCTCAACCGTTTGACTCCCCATGTCGAATGACTCCAAGTCTTGCACTCAACAAAATTGTCTATATTTACAACACACAAATATATAATTTTATATATTAAATGTGAACCTTTTATAGAACCAAAATTTATTTTACATTATTATCTATTATTGAAAAATATTCAATAAAAAAATGTTTATTATTTATACTATATCTAAATATAAGTATTTAACAATTTCTATAAGTAGTAGACACAACGTGTTTCTTTGTTATGGAGAACCACAAACCCCCTAGAAAATATATTTTTATAATCGATCAAAATCACAACAGATTTGAGAGTAATTGAAAGGAAACCACTATTGAGATTGTAAAAAATGTACATAGTTTTTATCTAGTCGCCAGTTCCACAACAATTAATGATTTTGGAAGTTGAAGATCTTTAATTCGAACATTTTTAGCTATTTTTTCATGTACGAGATGTATAGACACGAGAGGAAAAATTCATCAAAGAAGTACACTACAACAAACAAGCACTTTTTACCACAATTATTCCACAAATTTTCCACAATTTGACATAATTGTAGAATATTTGTGGCATCTCTATGATAATTTAGTTATTGATTTTTAATTATTGTGGATTTTCCATAGTAAATTTATATTTTAAATAATTTGTAGATAAATCACATCTCCAAACCTTCATTATGGAAATTCCACATTTTTTAGACAAAAATATTAAAATTTATTATAAATATTATCCACCATACTTATACTTGTGACATTTTTTTTTAATGAAGATTGATATAAAATCATAATATTGTGGAAACACCACATTAAATAGTTTAGATTTTATTTGAAGTTTTACATATTTAAGAAGATTAATATATAATGTGGAAATGTCACATTACACCAAATATATGTGTATTATAACATACTTTAAGAAGATTATGATAATGTAAATTGACTATAAATATTAGCTATTATACATGTATTTATTATATATTCTAAGAAGACTAATGTAAAACTATCTTAATGTGAAAATTTAACATTACTTACAAAAAAAAATTTGAATTTTGAAGAAATTGGTGTGAACATGTTACATTACCCAAATGATATATTTATTATTATATATTTTTAAGTACTAATAAAAAATAAAATACTATGGAAATACCACATTAAATAATGGAGAAATGCCACATCATCCAAAGTTAAGAAAAAATGTGTGGAATTTATTATAATTATTACCTATTGTATTTACATTTAAAACATATTTAAAATATTTTTTCAAAATATTATTTTACTATATATTTTATTGGTGTATGTTGAGAATATTACTATAAATTGAGAATACTAATATAAATTTGGAATAACGTGGAAATTCCACATTAGCCTTATTATATATAATATGTTATTAGTTTTTGTTTCTTAGAAGAGATTATTTTTATGAAGTTGTTTATTATGATATATTTTAAGAAGATTAATTTATGAATTTATAATAGTGTGAGAATTCCACATTGAATATGATGGAAATATCATATTATCTAAACTTAATTATTTTTACATATTAAAAAAAAAAAAAAGAAAAATTTAAATATTATAGAAATGACACATTATACAATGTATATCTATTTATATCATTTGAATTTCTTGAAATAATATATCATTATAGAAAATTAAAAAATCAATTTGGTGAGAATTGAACTCTTAAAAGCTTTGAATTAAATATCTTTACTAATTAGAACATAAGAAAATACATAGTTCCACGTGGTTTTAGCATTCTATTGACAAAAATACTTGATGCTAAGCAGATTAAAGTACCTAGTTATTATTGTCGCAATCCACAAATAATATATAGATAAGATTTATGAATTGTCAAAAATATATCAATAATTTTTTATGTAAAAAATAATTTAAAAAACATAAATCTACTAAAATTAAACTATTTAAAAACTAATGAATACTTAATAGACATTTTAAAATATCCACAACTATATTAATAATTCTAATTAAATGTATTAGTAATAATTATAAATTTATATAACTCTAGGACCGTAACTACTCCATACTTGTAATTTATAAATGACTGATTATGCTCAAATATGTTTTAATATTTCCAATGGATGCTATTATTTATAATAAAATTTCATGATCACATGAAATCAAATATAGAAAGGAAAATATTTACCCTAGTAGTTTTCCCTAATTCATATGTTATTGTAATAAGCCACGTGTGATATAAGTCATTGTAATAAGATTTGCATATTGAGAAAAAGACAAGATATTCATGACTGTGCACTGGTGGAATCCATACTATACAAATCAAAGTGAAATAAATCTTAGCCGCCTATTAAAATTAAATTCAATAAATCTTAGCCGCCTATTAAAATTAAATTCAATGGTGAGCAATTAAAGAACCTTACACCATTAACGGATTTCCTGCCGCAGCTTTGTTATAATCACATAATCTTATCAGAACACATGCAATTTTTTTATTTTTTGAGAGCAATAATAGCTCTATCTACCTGATAGTCATCGGCGTTGTAGATTTCCATATCATCGGCCATCCAGATGAGTTTTCTTGTTAAGGCCTTGGCTTGGGCTTCGTGTTTCAGTGACTAAAACATATATCACGGTACGTTTTTGCAAGGAAAATACATTATAATCTGAATGAGCTGATGTTTATTGTGATGGATGCCTCACCTGGTTCACCTTATTGGTCAAACTCCGGCGTATTCAAGACGATCCATTATTTATACTATGCACGAAAAATATTGTGAATTGTTTGAAGGAAGTTTTTAAATTGCATTACCATGTGTAAGCCACGAGATATATGAATAATTCGATCTAGCTCAATTTTAATTCTATTCTCTATTATTTCTTTTTCTATTACCAACATTAGGCTCTAGTACTAGTCAGATCAAAGCATCTTTTTAATCAGTCATACTTTTGATTTTAAAATGATTTTAATTGATTTTTATACAATTAAAGTCTAAAAATTATTGTGAGAAATAAAGTTCACGAATTTATATTAATATTTCATCCCATATATATATATATATATATATATATATATATATATATATATATATATATATAGTCACGAAGTTTTTCAAATGATATACTACAAATATTATAGGTTATCATTTATGCATAAATGAAGGAATTTAAAGAAATTAAAGGATCTAAACTAGTTCACATAATAACAATTCAATATAAATATTAGGAAAAAAATTAGATAATGGAAATAAAAAATCTTACCGAACGATAGAAACCTCTCCCACAAACCACAATTTGTATTGAAAATTAGTATTTATAATTTAAATGAAATTAGTTTTATATAAATTTATGAATTTAATGATGATTTTATATATATATAAAGCGTAAGTTATAAAAAGTTTTATTAATTTAAATATATTTTAATAAAATAATATATTTTATGTTTGCAAGACAAACTTTTTAATGATATTTTGTTGATTTTTAATAATATATATTAATCAAAAATATTATTTTTATAAAAATATTCACATTTAATAATAAAATTATATTTGTGTTTTTCAAATGTAGACAATCCACATAAAGAATTATCTAAATGAATGTCAAATTGGTTGTTAATAGTAACATTTCTACATTTTTAAAAAAGATAATTTCACAATTAATTATTGTGGCAATCAAATTGTAGCTTCCACCTACAATTTTTATGTGGTAATGACAATTGTAGAAATAAATTGTTGAAATTGCCACAATATAACATTGATGAGAGTTACAAAACTGTAAATTGTGGAATTTCTACAAAGATGTAATATATAGATAAACTACATTTTTGTGAAGATTGTGGAATACTAACAAAAACAAGAATTGTAGAAATGTTACAAAAATTAAGAAATGTGGACAATGTACAATTTAAAAATGGAGATTAACTATAAATTTTATAAATTGTGGACTATCCATGGTATAATGAATTGTGGAAAAACTACAATAATATATCAAAATGTGGATTAGCTATAATTCCAATGCCACAATTTTAATTTTTGGAATACCATGTAACCTATCACGCCCCAATTTTGATACTGGGGTTCAAACCACAAGAAGAATTACAAATGCTTCTGAGCAAGGGTATTTTTCTCTGCTATCTAAGGTAGAACCTAAGAAATTTTTAGAAGCAAGACATGATAAACATTGGTTGAAGGCAATGGAAGAAGAATTAGATCAAATTGAGAAAAATGAAACTTGGGAACTGGTTCCCAGAGCAAAAAAGTCAGAATGTGATTGGCACTAAGTGGGTATTTCAGAACAAACTAAATGAAGATGGTCAAGTCACTCGAAATAAGGCAAGATTGGTATGCAAAGGGTATTCTCAAGTGGAAGGTATTGATTTTGAAGATACTTTTACTCTGGTTGCCAGACTAGAAGCAATCAGAATGTTCCTAGCTTTCGCAGTGTTTTAAAATTTCAAAGTCTACCAAATGGATGTCAAATCAGCCTTTTTAAATGGGAATTTAGAAGAGGAGGTTTACATAGAATAGCCTGAAGGGTTCCTATTATCAGAAAATGAAGATTATGTGTGTAGGTTGAAAAAGGCATTGTATGGATTAAAACAAGCCCCCAGAGCATGGTACCCAAGGCTTGATCAACATCTATAGGACCAAGGATTCAAGAGAGGACATCTTGTGAAGAATATTTACATCAAAATTGAAGATGAACACCAATTAATTGTGGTTATATATGTGGATGACTTAATCTTTGGAGGAGACAATGAAGAAATGTCTAGAAAATTTGCAGAAGACATGCAAAAGGAATTCGAAATGTCTATGTTGGGTGAGTTATCCTTTTTCCTTGGATTGCAAATTTCTCAATCTAATAAAGGAATATTTATATCCCAAACCAAGTATGTGAAGGAAATGTTGAAAAATTTTGGTATGGAGGAGTGTGCACTTGTTTCAAAGACACCGATGATCATCGGAACCAAGCTAAGAAAAGATGATAAATCTCCAAATGTTGATCAATCTCTCTATAGATCAATGATTGGGAGTTTATTATATGTGACAACATCCGGACGGATATCATGCAAGCGGTGGGTATGGTGGCATGATGAAACACATGTGTAAGTTGTAAAACACATATTTAGATATCTAAAGGGAACTATGGAATACGGGTTGTGGTATCCAAAAGGAAAATATTTCACATTGATAGCTTATACAGATTCAAATTGGGCAGGATGTGTAGATAATAGAAAAAGTACAAGCGGAGGAGCATTTTTTCTTGGAAACAGCCTGGTATCTTGGCTAAGTAAGAAGCAAAATTTTGTATCCCTATCCACAGTAGAAGCAGAGTATATAGCAGCGGTACTATGTTGCACGCAAATTTTATGGATGAAGCAGACCTTGAAGGATATCAAAGTAGAGTATGATCATCCCATCTCCATATTATGTGATAATACTAGTGCAATAAGTATTTCAAAGAATCTAGTTATGCATTCCAGAACAAAGCACATTCCCATAAGATATCACTTCTTAAGAGAGCAAACAGAGAAACAGGTAAAGTTGGAGTATGTCGCTACATCCAAACAAATATGAGATATTTTCACTAAGCCACTTCCAAAGAAGACATTTGAATAGCTACGACATAAGCTAGGAGTAATTTCTTTTACATCTTTACATTGAAGAGTCAAGGGTAGCACTTGTTAAGGGGGAGCTAAAAATTTGCAAATTTTTCAGCTCCTAGGATGACCCTTTGCCATTGATGTCAAAGGGGGAGAATGGTAGTAAGGGGGAGCTACGGCAAGAGGAAGTTGCAGAAGAGGAGATTATTTTTTGGGGTTTCCATCAATGACAAAGGGGGAGATTGTTGGAAATATTGTCATTGATGTCAAAAGAGGTGTTGAACTCGGTAAACAAAAATCTTTCAAAAAGTAATGAGAATTATTGATGGAAATGGTAGAAAGTGACGGAAATAATAGTAGTATAGAAGGGTATAAAATGAAAGTTTAAATACATGAAAATAAGTTTATTTGCATGAGGACTATCATGGTATAAGCAAGATATACATGACTATACATAAGAGAGAGATATCCGCATTTTAAGGTGTTCATATACAATGTTTTATGGTGAAAAGAAGATTTAATGATGGTGATGGTGATTTAATGATATTAGTGATTTGTCTAAGGAGGGGCAGCACTCATGTCAAGTGGTTAATTGTATTGATTAATGTGCATTTAATAATTATGGGCTGCATTAATTATTCTTTGGTTTTAGCCGACTAATGCACTTAATTAAGTTGTGTTAATGGAAAGGTTGTGTCGGTTGGAACGATGTGTCTTTTTGAAAAGGTACAAAAGGCTATATAAGAAGATTCATATGAGACTTATTAAGCATGGATTCAAGTTGAATAGCTTAACGAAAAAGAATAAGAAGAGGAAGCGTAATTTCAGAATTTTAGAATAGAAAATCTGAAAGTAAGAAGAAGAATTTTTCCATTATTCATTGAGGAAGCAACAAGTTCAAAAGTGGAAAGCGAATTTTGTAAGGAAGGTTGGTGCCTTCATATTCGAAGAGATCGATGTCTCTTACTAAGTTGGTGCTTAGCAAAAGGGGTGGGTGCTCCTGTAGGTTGGTGCCTACAAAACTGTAATTTGGGGATTGGTGTCTCTAGTAGGTTGGTGCCTACAAATTTTTGAGAAATATATATAAAGAAAGAATTTTCTCCATGGTTTTCTCCGAAAGGGTTTCCACGTATATCGTGTCTACTTGCATTAAGTTTTGTGTTCTTTGATTGATTTGATATATTCACATTGCTCGTGATTATAGATCTAAGTTTAAGTATTGAAGTTTGAAATAATATCATAATATTGATTCACCCCCTCTCAGTATTATCTTGTGCTCAACAAATTAATTATTGTGGCAATCAAATTGTAGCTTCCACCTACATTTTTATGTGGTAATGACAATTGTAGAAATAAATTGTTGAAATTGCCACAATATAACATCGACCAAAGTTACAAAACTCTAAATTGTGGAATTTCTACAAAGATGTAATATATAGATAAACTACATTTTTGTGAAGACTGGAATATTAAAAATACAAGAATTGTAGAAATGTCACAAAAATTAAGAAATGTGGACAATGTACATTTTTAAAAAGGAGATTAACTATAAATTTTATAAATTTTACACTATCCATGGTATAATGAATTATGGAAAAACTACATAAATATCAAAATGTGGATTTGTTATAATTCCAAAGCCACAATTTTAATTTTTGCAATACCATGTAACCACATTAATATTTTTGAAAAATTATAGCAAAAGGCCGTGTTTGTTGTAGCAAGATAAATGGGATGTGTAATTCAGAGAGGGATCTAAGCCACTAAGCTTAAGAAAATGTTTGGAAAGATTTACTGCTCATCTCAACTGACAATGAAAGAAAACAATTCATAGTTTTCTCCACCTTTGCAAAAAATCATGAAAGCTTCCATTCAACTATATACAATCCAATACTATTAACAATATCTATAGAAAGATCCATAAAAGAAGCCGACATAAATGGAAGCTCCATGCGGATATCATCTGGATGCAAAACAAGAGACGACCCTAAGTTCCTTGCGTGCCATGAAAACAACTTGCTTGTTTGAAAATGGACCTGATTTCATTATGAACCCTTTACGGGCATGCGTCTTCCTATTAGCCGTGCCAAAAGGAGAGCTTAGAATAGGGATGGAAACCTCTCAAAGCATAGAGGGCAACAACACAAAAATAGGTAGCCGACAACACTATAAAACCCTACAGTGCAATAATGGAAGTAGATATAGATGCAGAAAAATTAATATTGACAACGATGTTTCTCTAATATCATTAAATGTGATGTTCTAAATTTTGGTGAGGTACATGTCGATAATCCATTCTAATAAATAGAGTAAGGACTTCTATAATTATAGTGCAAAAAAATTATTGCCTTGGTTTTGGCAACAAATAAAGGGAAATGTTGACCACCCAATCAGATGAAAGATAAATGACATTTAAAAATTGTAAGAAAATATTATTTTTACACAAACTATAATCTAACAATGAAATATTCCACATGACAAAGATTGATTGGAAAATAAGGAACATATTAATGGATGAGTTGAAGACAATATTCTTTCCTTTGGCAGGATAAAAAAATAAACTTGTGGAGCATCATTCAAGTTCTATTTAAACAATATCCTCATCCTTGATAAAATGGCCCTTTATTATTACTAATGTCTACCTCTCCTCTTCAATGAAATGGTTTGAAAACTCAAGGTGAAAGCCCATAGGAAGAGCTATGATTGAGAAGTTAAGTTCAAATCTTTGCGATATTGAGAGAAGCATAGCATGAGATGGCACTAGAAACAAACCAATGTTAAGTAAAGGCCACATGCGATCCAACATTGGTGTTATCCTTTATGATTTATTCATGGTTAATATGACTTGAGTCTCTGGTTAGTACAGTGAGTGACTAGAGTTCACAATATATATATATATTATATATCCTATATATATATATATATATATATATATATATATATATATATATATATATATATATATATATATATAACAAAATAAATAGTAAATATAACTATAAACATAAGTAATAATTATAATTCTTTATTAATATTCTTAATATAGGTTATAATAAAAATATATATTTATAAGTTGGCTTTCAATAGTATTTTAGTATAATATTTTTATAGGTTTTCTTAAAATATGTAGAAAAATATCAATCTTTGATAATTTGGAATTTATGTATTAATATAAATTTATATAAGTCTTTTAAAATATTCTATAAGTATAATGTAGTGGATCATATTTTATGCTAAATTTTAATTTTGTTTTCTAAAAATTGTTGATTTTCTACAAGAAATGGTTAGATAGAAATTATTATTACTATATCTAAATTGTAGAAGATTCAAAATATCTAACAATGCATGAATCAAATATTCATAATACCTAGAAACCCACTCTTGAATTTTCATAGTAAAGAGTTTGAATTTTGCATGGAGTAGAGTGGTTTGAGAACTAGGAAAATAATCCTTAATACCTTTATGTTGACTCCTCTATTATATACATGTTTTGATATGATTCATTGTTGAATGAAGATGGTAGAGTAATAAATGTGTAATTTTTGCAATTCTTATTTAGATATCTTATAGAGAGGTTGATATTACTTTGCCTTGTATACTTACACAACCTCAATTATCCCTTTAGACAACTAAAAGGTCCACGTTTTGGATTGTTACATTTATTTGAAGTCATTAGTATGTTCTTTGTTTATGTTGGTAAGTTTGAAGGAGTTGATGGTATGAATGGGTTTGAAAGTAGCACTCACTTTGTTTGTATGCCACATAAGGGCTCAAACTCATCAAGAAAGAATGCTTACTCCTTGGCCATGCATTTATCGACACTTATCTCATTGTTTCAACACACATGCTAGATATGCATTATTATTTCTACTAAGTATTCCTCGATTTAATATTATTGAAAAAAACTTTAACTTGAAATTTTGATGGATGATGGAAATAGTGATATAATTATTCTTAGATAAGGCTAAAGGGGATTTTTTTATTTGGACTCTACCCAGAATAAAAAGGGCCTAAAAATCTAGATAAAACACTAGACATAAAACCAACAAGAAACACGGTTATGCAACAACAAAGAAAAAACAAAGCAACAAAAAAGAGAACAAAAAATGTTTGTTATATGTCAACTATAATGATGCAGAGTTTTACACATAGATTCTCTTGTCGTGACTTGGGTCCAAGCATCATCCTCATGCCCATCGAAAAAAATCTAATTTTGTCCCAAGAAAACAAAATTATTGCTGAAATTTTCCTTATATCTAGAGCCCTCCAATAAATCAAGAATTTTAAGATAATTTATTATGCGAGTTCATGGTCCGAATGCCCATTATGGGTCCGATTTCCCTCTAAATGTTCAACATTATTTAAGAAGCCCCGTGCGATGTGTCATGATATTTCCCTTCTATTATCTTTTTCCTCATTTTAAAGTCATCAAATTTCCCAATGGAAGGTACAACACCCTCCCTTACACAGAGTCCAAAGCCACGGAAGCTCTAGCCAACACATCCTTGACATCATTGACCCCCATTCCAAAATCTATATATGCCCGAATAGGGGCAAACAAAATATCAATTGGAGAAATAAGGAAAGTGAGCCAGACACAACATGCCCTTCAACCATCTCCAACCCAGTAATTTGATCCTTTCTCTAGGCGGCTTCTCCTCATTTACAATCATGTTGTTACCAAGCTTTCCCAAATGAGACAAAGAACCCTAAAAGCCCACCACCACGAACACAATATATTCGATGTGAAGAATAATCTTAGATAATTATGGGAGATTCAACATCCATAGCCAAGAAAATATCCAAACCCTCACAAGACTGAAGGACACTATCTAGCCGAGGTATGGCCTCCAAATCTTATGAAACAAAATTAACACACACCTCCTCTCCCTTCTTTTTCAAAGTTTGAATTGGATCATGCAGCCCCCAAGCAATGAGCAACATTGTTACATTTATCATAAAAAACAAGGGAGTCTTCATATTCTAACGGTTGTTCACATGCCCCAAATGTTGAGATAAACTAGATTGACGAAGTAATAGGCTTTCACTAAACTGCATTAACATAGATTCTAGCATAGACTAACCTAGTCCACAACAAGAAAGATTCCCATAAGTTTGGAATAGCCTAGAAACACTTCTCTTTCCTAAAACTCCAAATGTAAAGCCGATAGCCTAACCCAGAATGGGAAAACTGAAGGAACCAAAGTAGGGACACTTGGTTTCCATCTGTATAGGGAAAAAGTGTTTTGCCATAGAACCAGTGCCCACCCTGGATCACATTTAGGAGATTCTCTTCCAAACAAAAATAATTTAAAAAGATCCATTGGAGGGCCACATCGTCTAGATGCCCAGAATTCTTCCATTTTCTACTGGCCCAGGCTCTCACGAAATCAATGCTACTTGGCATAAACCAGCGAACCTAGATGTCAAAGAAGAGTTGTATTTGTTTTGAGCACGAGTGACCACCGCGTTAGGAACAGTCAGCGAAGGAACAATATCCGCCCAAATAAGGGTCAAATGGAATAGATCTTCCATCTTCAGGGAAGTAAAGAGGTTCTTAGACCACGAGATTTCAGGTTCGAGGCCAATACCCTCTTTTGCCGAGCACCCATGATCTAATGAAACAGGATCAGGATCCCGCCGAAATGTACATTTTGAAATTTTTGTTCCCTTTCATCCACCCTCTAATGATACACGAGACTTACGATGCTTTTAAATAGTGATATAATTGGATGTGGTATTTTATGTAATTTCAACACTCTAACACAAGATGTTTCCTTATTTGAGAACAAGGTTTCATGTTCAACTTTTCATGATTTATGAAATTGCTACAAGTTTGTCGTAGTCATCAGAGTTAAATTGCTTCCTTTACACAAAAATAAATAGCAGGGTACAACATATCTTGAACTATCTTTAGTTGTATTTTTATGCAAAACCTACAAGACCACGTTTTTGATAGCATAATTCATTTCCATGCGTAGCATACATCTCTTGCCCATATTTTTCACATTTATATTAGAAAGTGATGGTAAAACATGTCATGAAATGTCTATCCATTGAAGGTTTTGAAAAATTCAAGCAACTTTTATTAATTTGCTTTAGATAGATCAATTCAAACAATTGATTACCCAAATGTCCTCTTTCTTCAACGTTTGGAATACACCTTCCTACTTTATTTGGACTACCTCACAATATAACACCTTTCCATAGTTCTCTATACTCATCCTACATGCATAACTCTTACTACATTAATACTCTCTATACTTTGCTAAAAATAGTAATAAAGTGGCACATTGGTCAAACATTGTAGACCCTGTAACATTTTGTCATCATCAAAATAAAGCTTCATGTAAATTTTACCTCTTTAATGTGGCATTTCATATGAAGATGATTGTTGGATTGTTTTTGTCACATTATAATTGGAAGGAGTTAGAAATGTTGTCTCCCATCTCCATGTTGTGACCATGGATAACCTATTAACCATTGCATAGTAAGCAATCTTTCTAATTTTCACTCTTAATTGGTTGAGCACTATTCATCAAGCCCATGATCTATCTTACCTATCTATTAATATATGTGTGAATATATATCATTTACAAATAAAATTTTATATCAAAATTTACATGAGATTTAAGTGTGATTGCAAAAAGCAAATGTTGGCAATCTTTAGATATCATTATTATTAATAGATCGTACTATTCTTCTAGACACTAATTTTTCATATGAAAAGCTTGTTTTCTTTTGAATTTCAGTCTCAATGCGAAGGTTTAATTTGTGCCTATTGCCTTCCCTTAACTTGAAACACTACCATCACCTATTGTCAAAGAAAAATTATTGCTTAAGGGACATTACAAGTGACATGTCAATTAATTGGTTTATCAATTCCCAAACATGGCAAAACTGAATTTAGGATAACATAATTTTTATTTATTTTATAAAGTCATTTGCACGTGTTTCTTGACATTTTATAAAGTCATTTTCATTTCTATACACAATTAAAACCATTTGAAACGTTAATTGTAGCATGTTTCCTAAATTTATGAATTTATTATTATTCTTATCCATTCATTTTTGTTATATCCAGGATACGAGGTTTGTTGGGTATTAATTTGAATTTTATGAAACGTTAAACACGCATCTGGACAGAATATGTCAGCATCAGAAATGGAGGACAAACCTACGCACATGTAACTTGCAAGGGTAAAAGCTCCTCAATAAGTGTTATCTGTCAGCATTAGAAATGGAGGACCCCAGCCACCAACAATGAGAGATCAGATAGAGTGGTCGAGGCGGCCTCACGTAACATCGCTCGCTTGGTTTCAAGGGGTTAAAACCCGTCCTAACTGCAGTCCAAAAGTGACGTGTGTAAAAATACTAGTTTTAAAAAAATTCTACCTAGAACAAGTTTTAAAATATTTTGAAAGAACTATTTACAACATTGTAATAAAATTTATTAAATTTGACAAGGTTGTTTAGTACATGTGAAGACAGGTCACCCCGTTTTTTTGTTTTGGTTTTATTAAACTATATACACGTGTGTATTGGTTAATTATGTCACAAGCTGGGTTGAGCCCTCCCCGCTAGGAGCTAAATTTGACGGTCCATAACACATTCTTAAGGTGACGATTAAATTTTAATATTGTCATTCAAAAATACAAAATAATGTTATATATATAAAATGACGTTCAAATTTTCAATATGTAAGTTATATGCCACAGTTATTACAAATATTTGTAAGTATTGTACGGCTAAAATCACAAAAAATGTTTAAAGGCCATCAATTTTAACCCCCACTCGACATCCATAGCCCGATGTGGAAGTGCATATTGATAATTTCGATTTCGTATTTTATTTTGATCCCAATCCTCTATCCACAGACAAAATTTTCGGTGACATAAAGTTTATGTAGAATTCTCTTTATTCTCATCGTCCGCATAAATAATGAGAAGACATATTTCAAGCATAGTGTAAGCGTGAAAATGCGCGCATTTTCAACTATTACAACACCTCCAACTCTCTGTGTGCGCTCACCAACAACAACAAGTCTTGTTGCGAGGCTTACCAAGGGCACCCTAAATGCAAACAATTTTGGGCACAATTTTCTATATATTTTTGAAATATTCAATCAAACCAACCTAATAAAACATGCCACGTAATAACAGTTTGCAGTACAGTTTATATTATATTGCCACCTGTCAAAATCATGTACTCGCATTTTTGCTTTGACATTCCTCCAGGGGTTAAATTTGACACCCACCTATGCCTATCAAACAATTTTGGGTGACAGTAAATTTTCAATACCGCCCTTCAAAAACACAAAATAATGTTATTTTTACTAATTATTCTATATTTATTATATCTTTTATAATATAAATTTATATATTTTTAATAATATTTATACAAATCTATATAAAAAATGATGGTCACGTTTTAAATATGTAAGTTGCGTGTGACAGTTAGATCAAATATTTACAAGTATTTTACGTCCAAAATCACAAAAAACGTCTAAACAACTGTCAAATTTAACCCCTATTGATTCCTCCACGTGCGCTGACCGGGGTAAATAGCCCGCTGCTGTCAGCAAATTGGACGTTGCCAGCGCTCGTCGTTTTGTTCATGTGCGTGGGCCTTGTACCCGTTCAACATACTTTGTGTTGGAATCGAATACGTGCACTATCGCCATTTGTTCGTAACAGCAACGACTGCCATGATTTCTGCTTAAATCTTTCATCCGAAGTGAAAGGTAATCTATCGTAAGATATGACTCACTTGGGATCGGAAGCACATCATTTTCTTTCACTTCGCCAATCTAGAATGGCTGTAAATTTGTAATCAATTCTCTTTTTTTTTTCCCCTAGAGTTGCTTGTTATGGAGAATGGAATCTCGATTTAGAGTTGTGGGTTCTTATCGACGGTTCTAAACTTAACAACTTTTTTGAATGGAAAAATCGGATAACCTTGTTCTGATACTGATCGCACCGACAACATAATATTAGCTTTTAAATATATTCATTCTCTCCCACCATTTGCACCAATTTTGTTTCTCATGAAATGGCTCTGCTCTTTTCGCCCTTGCGACGACGATCTTTCTTGTCACTGATGGTGGTCGAGGCGGCCTCACGTAACATCGCTCGCTTGTGTTCAAACTTTAAACCTTCCCACCCGTATCAAGGGGTTAAAACCCGTCCTTAAGTGCAGATCAAATGTGACGTGTGTAAAAATACAAGTTTCAAAATATTTTGAAATAACGGCTTACAACATTGTAATAAAACTTATTAAATTTCAAAAGGTTGTTTACCTAGTACATGTGACCCCGTTTTTTTGTTTTGGTTTTTATTAAACTATATACACGTGTGTATTGGTTAATTACGTCGAAGACTTGCACATGCAGGTTGAGCCCTCCCCGCCAGGGGATAAATTTGACGACCATCATACATTCTTGGTGACGATAATTTTTTAATATTGTCATTCAAAAATATAAAATAATGTTATATATATATATATATATATATATATATATATATATATATATATATGATGGTCAAATTTTCAATATGTAAGTTACATGTGACAATTATTACAAATATTTGCAAGTATTTTACGGCTAAAATCACAAAAAACGTATAAATGGCCGTCAATTTTAACCCCCTCTCGACATCTGCAAGCGGACATGGAAGCCACATATTGATAATTTTGATTTCGTATTTTATTTTGATCCCATTCCTCTATCCATCGGACAAAATTATCGTGACAAAGGTTTATGTAGAACTCACTTTATTCTCATCGTCGCATAAATTATGAGAATAAATATATCAAGTGCCAAGACATCGTGTAAGCTGTCAAAATGTGCACATTTTCAACTATTACAGCGCCTCCTAGCTCTCGTACGCGCTCACCAAATAGTAATTACTGCTTTGCCAAGGCTTACCGAGGACATACGAACGAGTTCTAGGCACAATTTTCCATATATTTTTGAAATATTCAATCAAACCAACCTAATAAAACATGTCATGTAATAACAATTTGCAACACAATTTATATTATATGCCACCTATCAAAATCATGAGCGGGCATTTTACTTTGACATTCCTCCATGAAAGCATGAACTGGGGTAAATAGCACGATCTTTATCGGCAAATTGGATCTTTGCCCTCATTCGCCATTTTGTTCATGTGTGCGAGCCTTATACCCGCTCATGGGGGGTTAAATTTGACGGTCGTTTAGACCTTTTTGTGATTTTAGATGTAAAATACTTACAAATATTTTGTAAAACGTCATGTACGTAAACTTATATATTTAAAATGTGAGTAAATCGATTTTTATATACATTTCTAAGTTAATTATATTAATACATATTAAACATGGTTAAATAAATATGGAACAATTGTTTATAAATTTTTTGGTAATATATAAATACTAATATTTTATATTTTGATTGGTAACATTTTAAATATTACAAATCACCTAAAAATTGTTTGAAAGGGATAGGTGGCGTTAAATTTAACCAATGTCCGCTCGACATACTTAGTGTCGGAATCAAATACATGCTCTATCACCATTCGTTCGTAATAGCAACGACCGCCATGATTACGCTTAAATCTTTCATCCGAAATGAAAGGTAATCTGTAAGTAAGATATGAGTCACTTGGGATCTAACGCACATCATTTTCTTTCACTTCGACAATCTAGAATGGTACAGTAAATTAGTAATCAATTTTCTCTTTTTTAATCCTGTAATTGCTTGTTATGGAGAGTGGAATCTCAATTTAGAGTTGTGGGTTCTGTTATCCAAAATAAGCCCCCTTATTATTGTGACTAAATTTATTTCATTCCTTCCTTCCTTGTGTCTCAGTCAAATTGTTCACTTTTTAGGAACTCAAAATTTTCTAGAAATGGCTTCATCAGATTGAGAATTTTCTCACCTTTCTAGAAAGGTAAAATTTTCCTTCTAACTCCTTGTATTTTGCAAGTTATGGCTCGGCAAAGTTTTTGAGGGAAATTTTCCTGGGAAGGTCCATGACCAATTGGAGTGTGCCACGTGGCGGTGGAATGGCGGGTTGGCAGAGGTAAGTTAGAAAAATTTCCAAAGGGCTCGGTGGGGGCACGAGAGAAATGTTTTGGACCGAAGCGCCACGAACGATAGGAGGCCGCCATGTCCATAAGGCCGGCGAGAGTTGGAGGGTGGAGTGAATGTTGGCTTTTGCCAAAATAGTAGTAGGCGCAAGGGAAAAAATTGGCCCGCAAGCCCGCCAAGGAGGAAATGAAAATTTTGATTTAAACCCCGCGGACTAATAGGAATGTGCCATGTGTCTGTTCTCGGCGGAGGTCGGGGTGCGGGGGGAATTTGAAAATTTTTCCAAAGTGTTGCAAATGGCACAAAGGAAAATTTGTTCCCATGGGCCTGCAGAAGAAAGAGAATTGATTCGAGGCCGTGCAGAATACGAGTGTGCCACCTGGTAGCGAAGCGGCGGGGCACGGAGCAATTTTGGAATTTTTCCAAAATTCAAAAAAGCGTAAAATGGCCATTTGAACCCATGGGTGAATGAGGAAGCAGCACATGGCAGTGGAGTGGCGGGGCACGAAAATTTTGGGGAATTTTTTCCAATTTCAAAAAAAGGGAAAATTTTTAAGTTTCGACTCATAGACCCGATTTTTGCCTCAATTTTGCCCTAAATCTTTAGAGGGGCATATCTTTCGATCCAGAGCTTAGTTGTTCTCGATTTTGGTGTCATTGGAAAGCTATTGAAGTCCTGCGCACGATGAGATCCTCAATTTTGTTATTTGGTGGATTTTAGTGAGAGAAAAATTAGAAAAATACCTTTGGCATGGGGAAAAGCAGTGAGCAGAACCGACATTCAACCACCATTTTTAATG
Organism: Taxus wallichiana var. yunnanensis; assembly: GCA_018340775.1. Lineage (NCBI taxonomy): Eukaryota > Viridiplantae > Streptophyta > Pinopsida > Cupressales > Taxaceae > Taxus > Taxus wallichiana. The sequence continues at coordinate 893,079,480 of CM031242.1, forward strand.
CGGCGATGGCTTCCATTCTTCTCAGCATGGTCAAAAATCTTGGGAATGAAATTTTAAAGTACCCATGCTATTTTTATGGATTTGGTCAGTGGTTGAATCATTCATTTCAATTTTCCTACGTTTCTCCTTCTTGAACTCGGAGTTTTCATTGTTAAAAGCCGATTTGGCTCATTTGTAAAGGGTTGGGCGTTTTTATGTTCTGCGGCTCCCTCCTTCACCCCGACAAGTGGACTTGTGGAGTATCGGACCTTTTTAGGAGCTGTAACATGTTTTTAATGGAAATGACAATGTAAGCTCTGTGAATGAATTTTGAATCCTTTCATGTGTTGTTCGCTCTATCCCGATCCTTCATTACAATTTTAGCAATTTGTGCATGAATTATGTTGCATTTTTATACTTTGTGTCAATATGTAGAAATAGATGTTCACCACTCCTTTGGTGTATCACCTTGTTAGTTTAGTTTTATCTTCGTTTCTCTCTTCTATCCTTGTCTCCTTGGCAGAATTAGAGTAGGATTTTGAGTTAAACCTCTACAAATTTCATGTATACATCTGATTAGAGGAGTAGAGGAACCAACCTTTAATATGGAGAGTTTTGTAATTTTTGCAAGTCCCACACTTGGGGAAAAGATTCAATGTTGTGCAATCACACTAAATGACCCATTTCTCACTTACAGATCTGAAGGTCATTTAGGGGGTGCTGCTGATTTGCACTAACATTTTTGGCATACCGGTGGGACCTTAGAGGTCTTCATCTTCATTACAACAAAGTTGATGTGCATTTGTTGTAAGTTTCTTACTTAAAAATAGCCCTAATTTACACATCTGACAACTCCAAAGAGATAAAATCAACTAGTTTCACAGGTCCAAGTTTAAAGATTCACGAGAAGGATCCAAACAAGGTCAAGGCCGAGAAGAGGGATTGTCTAAGTATCTCGTAGTTATCCCCGGGAATAAGAGTGAGGGGAAGAGAATAATTCAAAGGTCTCCATCTCCACCAAATAGAATTCTATCAACTCCTCCACATGGTAGACCCTTCACCCACTCAACAAGAGTTCTCAGGCCAATCAGAATGGCACAACACAACCCTTATGTTAACTTCTTTGGTAGCGGCACACTTGCTCTCAATGCAAAAACCCAGTTCCGGTTGCGACATTGAAGAACATTCCATACTTTCTTGGGGAAAATCAGACCACTCACAGTGATCATGTCAAAGACAATGCTAACATTTGTGTAATCCATGAGATTGTTGAGATGCAAATTCTTTGTCAAATTATTGGCATCTTCATTCAAAGGGAAATCCTTGCAATAGTTTAGGAGTCTTGGGGTAGGCTCTATCCAAAATGGAACCGGTTGTGCATAGCTCTCCATGAGCAGTTTGGAGAAAAGGGAGATAATTTGTCTCTATTGGAACAATGACAACTATTAAGAGAGCTCCCGATGAGTAGCTATGAGACTTCAACTTCATATTTCAAAGGACATGGGATAAAATCCCGGTGGCAATAAGGCCAACAATGAAGGTGTTTTCTTATACTATCTCAAATCTTTAAATCGATATTTCTATGTTAATCCAATCCATGGAAGGTGCGAAATGTACTGCGACTTATAGCATTGCCATTAGGGCTAAGAATTGTTTGATCAGTGGTGGCGGCGCTAGGCCTCTTATGCCCTTATATCCAAACTTGGAAAACCCAAGCACTAGTTAAGCACCTACTTTAGCTCCTATTCCCACTCATAGAAATTAGAGTTCAAATAAAACTTCTAATTCATCCTCTAGTGCCTCAAATGAACTCAAGAAGTCATGAAACAATTACAAAATTTAGGTAATGTGTTGGTTACACTCAAGAGGCAGCAAGCCCAAAGTTTTAGAATTTCTTATCGGTCTCAAACTCAGCCTAATAAGCAACCATATCAGCCTAATAGGCTACCCAATCCAACTACAAATCAAAATCAATTAAGGCCTCCTACCAATAGACCATTTCAGCCATATAACCCCAATGTTGCATCTACCTCTAAAGCCTTAGTGCCAGTGCAAAATAATATAGCTCAAGAGTATGATTGGTGTTTCCCATGCAATGAACCTCACAACTAATCTATCTACTTCAATGGTGCTTTGAACCAAGCTTTGATGGTGACAAAAATTGGCGTAGAGAGTGAGGTGAGTCAAGAAACAAACCAACAACAAGGAACATCTCAGCAAAATACAACTCCAAATGAGACTACGATTGTGAATTGGTAGGCTAAAGATTTTTGTGGTATGAATCAAACAATTTCTCAGAATGTAGCAGCTAACACAAGGTCAAAGAAGATGAATATTAGTGAAGGGAATTCATTAGTTCCAAGTAATCCACAACCTTCTAGACTAGCTCAAATGTCGGTTGTTGCGGCCCATGTACAAGAAAAGAGTGTGTAGGCTAAGGGGTAGAAAAGAGATGTTTCATCCCCATTTAGCATCATTGAACAAATGAAGAAGACAAATGTGAATATATCTATGTGAGAATCACTATCCATCCCAGGCCAAAGGGATCCACTACAAACCGCCATGAAGAGTTGGTCAAGTCGACTTCAAATCAGCAAGCTCATATGCAAGAGAAGGTACTCACAAATGTTGCTCGGTCGAGGGGAAGCTTGGAGGACAACAAGGTAAAGTTTTGAAGCCCCCTCCATTCTATGTTTCATTGATCATTGGGGATAAACTAGCACACAATTGTATGATTGATTCCAGGGCAAGTAGTTTTGTGATGCCCAATAAAATAACCGATCATTTGGGCCTCCACTATGAAGTCATATCCAAAGGGGTGGTGCAAATAGATAGGAAATCAATGCTAACAATGATAGGGGTAATTAAATATTTGAGCATCACTTTGCATGCATGCCCCAATGTCACTATTTTGCAAGATGTCTTAGTGATACATTTACCACCACTTTTTGCCATATGTTTGTCAAGAGATTTCAGACTAAAATTGGAGGCTATTTATCTACCGATTGGTCACACATGTTGTTTGGACCAGATATGGAACTAAGGCACAATCAGGTCCAAACCTATTTCAAAATTTCACATTGAGCCTCATACTCTAAGCCCAATCAATGCCAACTATTCGGCATTTGATCAAGAGGATTATCTAGGCACCGATAAAGTGACAAACAAATGCAGAAGCATCCCAAATTTGAATCTTGATGAATGGGAAAGCAAGGTACATGCTTTTGATCCCTACAAGGAAATAGAAGAATCTGAACTAAGAGTTTATTGCATGCATGAAGAAAATCAGCCTATTCTTAGCATCACCAAGCGCGGATCATAAAGATGACAATGAAGTATGACAATTTGTTCTTTGATGGATCGGGAAGTGGACAAGGTGCGGGGGAGCTATGATTGTTTCACCTCAAGGCATTAAGTATTATTCAGATTTTATATTTTAGTTTGCATGTTCTAACAACACTTGCATTTAATATGAAGCTTTGATCTGAGGATTGCATTGGTCAAGAAAGAGAGGTATCAAAACTTACAAGTCTTTGGTGATAATGAGCTGCTTGTTAATCAAGTTAAAGGACAATGTGCTGCCAAAAATGACTGCTCAAGATTTATAAGAATAGGGTGTGGGACCTCATTGAGGATTTTGAAGGCTTTGGCATTAACTCCATCCCTAGGAAAGAAAACCAAGCTGCTTGATAGGCTTGTAGCAGATTGGAGCAGCCTTTGATGTTGTGGAGAGTATCAAGGAAGATAAAGTGTAGCCAAACATTCATGTGATTGTAAGGCCATCGGTGCGGATAATAATGTAAGTTGGCAAGTGTTTAAAAGTGACCAACAAATCATCAATTTATTGCAAGAAGAAGAAGCTGAGTTCTCACCAAAAATATGGAAAAGTTAGAGCAGGTAGTATGGTGATCAAGTGGTACAGTTGAGAACCAACAAACCGCCAAAAGGACTTATCACTTTGGAGTTCATATTTAATCCTAATGATCAATTTAGGAAGGAGAAAGCAAAATCCTGGTCAAAGGAGAAGATTCAGTGTCCATCTCGGTGGGAGAAGGCAAATCACTTCAAATTGGTAAAGTGGCAACCAAGCAAGAAAGGTATGAGTTCATGCAACTTTGCCAAGAGTTCCCGGATATATTTTCTTGGAGCTATGAAGACTTGAGGGGTTTCAATCCCAAGCTAGTTCAACACATGATTGAATTAGATCCAATTGCTAAACCCATCAGGTAAAAACAAAGACTAGTCAATCCACACATGGAGCCTCTCATGAAGAAGGAATTGAATAAGTTAATAGAGGCAAGTATCATATTTCCCATCAAGCATTCAAGTTGGGTTGCAAAATTGGTTCAGCTAGAAAGAAGAGTGGAGAAATCAGATTGTGTGTAGACTTTAGAGATTTGAATAGAGCATCCCTCAAGGATCATTACCCACTTCCTTCTATGTAGCAGATTTTTCAAGTTGTTCGGCTCGAAAGGTTTTCATTGCTAGATGGCTATTCGAGGGTATAATCGGATCATGGTAAAGGAGGATGATCAATTTAAAATAGTCTTCACCACCAAATGGGAACCTAGTCTTATAGGAAAATGTCATTTGGGTTTTCTAACACTAGAGCTACCTTCCAGAGGGCAATCGATATGGCGTTCAAGGGATTGATCAACAAAATAGTGCTGATATACCTAGATGATATTATTGTATTTTCTAAAAGTGCAGTAGATCATCTCTTTCATTTGAGACAAGTGTTCCAAAGATGTAGAATATTTGGGGTATCCTTGAATCCCAAAAATATATTTTCCTAGCTCATGAGGGAAAGCTCCTAGGCCACATTGTTTCCAAAGAGGGATTAGCAATTGATCTAGAGAGGGTTGAAGCAATAAAAGCATTGCCATTACCAAGTCACAAGAAGGCCCTTCAAAGTTTCTTGGGAAGAATCAATTTTGTTTGAAGGTTTGTTCTAGACTTTGCAGCCCTTATCAAGCCATTGAGATTGACATTGAGATCAAATTCACCAAGCTAGTTTGAGGAAATGGATTGTGTGAGCGAGATGGTCTTGAGGAAATCAATGGAAGCGAGGAAATGGGAAGGATGTTGTTTTGGCGTTGCAAGACAACCAAGAGAGAAAAGAGGTGTTCAAGAAGAGAATGGTGGTATGCTCACTCCTTTCTCGGACCCAAGACATAATGCACTTCTTATAAACAGGCCTATGCCCTTTAGAGATGAACAAAATGAAGAGAAGACACTTCAAATTGTAGGCTATTCCATATGCACTTGTTGATGGCATCTTGTTCAAAAAGGATATAAATGGAGTGCTGCTGAGATGCATTGGGACAAATCAAATTAAGAGAATGTTAGATGAGTTCCATGGTGGATCAGTGGGGTCATTTTCTCCAAGAGTGACAACCCTCAAAATTATGAAGGCTAGCTATTATTGGCCCAAGGTGTTTAGTGATTGTTATGCATGGATCAAGAGGTCCAAAAATTGTGCATTCTTCACGAGCAAGGAAAGATTACTAGCCCTTCCATTGCACCCAATTTAGGTTGACTAGCCATTCGTGCAATGGGGTTTGGACTTCAATAGAGTCATTAACCCAAACTCAAGCCAAGGACACAAGTGGATTCTTACGATGTAGAGTACTTCACCAAATAGATCGAGGCGGTGGCACTCAAAGAGGCAAATGAATCTAGCATTCTAGACTTCTATGAGGGGATAGTAACCAGATTTGGTATACCTACCACTATAATATCAAATAATGCATTGGCATTCATAAGATCAAGGGTAGCTTAATGGGTTGTTAAGAAAGTGATCTATTTGAGTACTTCATCAAATTATTACCCTCGAGGTAATGGTCAAGCGAGTCTACCCATAAGAACCTATTAAGGATCATCAAGAGGACTCTTGATGAAAATAAGAGGACTTGGCAAACTAAACTTAAATAAGCCTTATGGGCTGATAGGATAACTTCAAGAGATCCACTTTGGTAACTCTCCATTCAGACTTTTCTATGGAAGAGAGGCAATCTTGCCTATGTCACTTGAGTTGCCAATGTTGGAACTCATGAAGCAATTGGAATTGTTGGAGTTTGAGCCCATGGAGGTTTGATATGTAGAATTGATGGAACTCAAGAAATCAGAGAGCATGCAGCCCAAACAATGGAGAAGGACCAAGCCTTGATCAAGAGAACCTTTGATAGGAAAGCTAAGGCTAGAACCTTCCAAGTGGGAGATTTAGTGTTGAAATGGGAAGTAGGTGAGTAAAGCCGGAAGGCATTCAAAGTTTAATGCCATTTGGAGTGGCTCTATATGGTCACAAAATGTAAGAACAACAATGCCTTCTAATTGTTTACATTGGTGGTGAAGAAGCTATGATTCTAGTTAATGGAATCCATTTAAAGCATTGTTACTAAAAGGGAAAATCCTCACCTTGTACGTATTAGTTTATATTTTCATTCATTCAAGTGCTTGTGCACATTTTTTTGTTGTATCTTAGTTTCACATTTCCTTAAGTGCTCTGACATGAGCTTTGTTGTCCCAAGGATGCATCTTTGCAGGCCATGTTCCAGATCAAGTGATGTTCTACTCCCACAATATTCTTTCTAGAAGTTTTCAAGTGAGTTGAGAGTACCAAGTAGTTAAGTTGATGACTCCATTGCCCAATAGATTGCTTCAAGCAGCTGGTCACTTCATCTAGCAGGTAGATGACCCCTCTGAGTCGCCAAAATTGTTATCTAAAATAAGCCCCTTGCTTATTGTGACTAAGTTTCTTTCATTCCTTCCTTTCTTGTGTCTCAGTCAATTTTTTCACTTTTCAAGCACTCAAAATTTTCTGGAAATGGCTTCATCAGATAGAGAATTTTCTCACCTTTCTAGAAAGGTAAAATTTTCCTTCTAACTCCTTGTATTTTGCAAGTTATGGCTCGACAGAGTTTTTGAGGGAAATTTTCCTTGGGAAGGTCTGCAACCAATAGGAATGTGCCACGTGGTGGCGGAATGGCGGGTCGGTGGAGGTAAGTTAGAAAAATTTCCAAAGGGCTTGGCGGGGGCACAAAGAAATTTTTGGCTCGAAACCCCGCGAACCAATAAGAGGCTGCCACGTGTCCATAAGGTCGGCGAGAGTCGGAGGAGTGGATTGAATGTTGGATTTTTACCAAAATAGTAGTAGGCGCAAGGGAAAAGATTTTCCCATAGGCCTGCCAAGGAGGAAATGAAAATTTTGATTTACACCCCGTGGACTAATAGGAATGTGCCATGTGTCCTGTTCTCGGTGGAGGTCAAGGACACGGGTGGAATTTGATAGTTTTGCCAAAGTGTTGCAAATGGCGCAAAGTAAAATTTGTTCCCATGGGCTGTAAAAGAAAGAGAATTGATTCAGGCCCACACCAAATCGAGTGTTCACGTTGCGGCAGAGTGGCGGGGCGCGGAGCAATTTTAGAATTTTTCCAAAATTCAAAAAAGTGTAAAATGGCCATTTGAACCCGCGGATGAATGAGGAAGTGCCACGTGGCGGTGAAGCGGTGGGGCATGGAACTTTTGGGGGAATTTTTCCCAAATTCAAAAAAGGGGAAAAATTTTAGGTTTCGGCCCATGACCCAATTTTGCCCCAATTTTGCCCTAAATCTTCAGAGGGGCATATCTTTCAATCTAGAGCTCATTTTTCTTGATTTTGGTGTCATTGGAAAGCTATTGAAGTCCTATACACGATGGAATCTTCAATTTTGTTTTTGGTGGAGTTTAGTGAGAGAAAAATGAGGAAAACACCTTTGGCATGGGGAAAAGAGCAGAACCGACATTCAACCACCATTTTTAATGTAGTATGGCTTCCATTCTTCTCCAGCATGGTCGAAAATCTTGGGGAATGAACTTTTAAGGGTACCCATGCTATTTTTATGGATTTGGTTGGTGGTTGAATCATTCATTTCAATTTTCCCATGTTTCTCCTTCCTGAACTTGGGTTTTCATTGTTAAAAGTCAGATTTGGCTCATTTGTAAAGGGTTGGATGTTTTTATATTCTCGCAAGCTCCTCCATCCCGATAAGTGGATTTGTGAAATATCGGACCTTTTTTATGACTCGCAACATGTTTTCTACCTCTTCTAACATTGCAATGATACCTTGTATTTATCAATGGAAATGACAATGCAAGCTCTGTGAATGAATTTTCAATCCTTTCTTGTGTTATTTGCTCTATCCTGATCCTTCATTACAATTTTAGAAATTTGTGCATGATTTGTGTTGCATTTTATAATCTGTGTCAATCTTTAGAAATAGATGTTCACCACTCCTTTGGTGTATCACCTTGTTAGTTTAGTTTTATCTTATTTTCTCTCTTCTATCCTTGTCTCCTTGGAGAATTAGAGTAGGATTTTGAGTTAAACCTCTGTAAATTTCATGTATACATCTGATCAGAGGAGTAGAGGAACCAACCTTTAATCTGGAGATTTTTTTCCCATTTTGAAGTCCCACACTTGGGGAAAAGATTCAATGTTGTGTAATCACACTAACTGACCCATTTCTCACTTGCAGATCTGAAGGTCATTTAGGGGGTGTTGTTGATTTGCACTAACAAGTTCTTATCCTAGATGGTTCTCAACTTAGCAACTTTTTGAATGGAAAATCCAAATAACCTTGTCTTGATAATCTTGATCATGCACAAACAACATAATATTAGCTTTTTAATATATTCAGTCTCTCCCACCATTCGCACAAATTTTGTTTTTCATGAAATGGCTCTGCTCTTTTCACCCTTAGGAAAACAATCTTTCTTGTCATTGATGATGTCGAGGAGGCCCTGTCCATTCTCATGGCCGTATAAGGCGACACACTGCAATTGTTGTCTCCTCGGTGAGTTGCTGACTTCTTTACTTCTCTACTTATTGCTATTTTTGCTATTATATGAGGAAAGCAGAGAAGGCGAAAGAGATTTTGGTATGTTCTCCTCGGCCAATCTGAAATTGTAGAAGGAGCAGGACATGCCACCAAGTATGCAAAGTGGGATTTAGGGAAAGCGACCAAATCATTTTACGCGGATAAGGTTATGTGAAGCACCGAGCATGATCAACACGGTGTGCTCGAGTGATATCTTTTTCAAAGACAAAACGCTATGAAAGTACTAAATATAGAGACATTGCCACAAGTGGAACAATTTTTAAGTAGCAACATGAGTGTACTAAATTGCATCAAGCACCAAAATTTGGTGGAATTTCTCATATGTTCTTAGTGGGTGCCGATTTGAAATCTAGAGTCGTGTGATTTTTTTTAGTTGGTAGGCATCCACATTTGAAGTTACCTTTGTTGGTCAGTGTCAAAATGTATTAGCTCTCTTTCCTGAAAATATTTTGGGCGATGTCTATTTACCCATTCACACCACGAAACCTCCACAAAATTATTTTACATTGTGTGAGGTTTGGAAGCAAAATCCAAAATAAAAATTATATGGGAAAGCAGAGATAGAGATGATGCAAGCGTCACAGAGCGGTCTCCTCCCGGTGATTGCAGAGGAAGGGGGCATCCGCTCACATGCTTTCTTTAGCCGGGTCTCCGATGGGGTTCATGAGGCCTTCTCACAGCGGAAGTCGTGAGCGGAGATGATGGATCACAACTTGTTCTCAATCTTTGGTCTCTGTGTCTACAACCGACGCATGCATCGGTAATAATTAAGTTATTTACGAGTGAATTACGTGATTTTGGTGGCAGTGGGGGTATGCGTGGGATTTTTGCGCGGCCCGTGTTGGTGGTGTTCTTTGGCGTGAGCTTTTAATAAGCTCTATTATATGAGAAATCATGCTTCCTTGATCGGTTCCAGTAAATTGTTAAATGCAGATTTTTAGGACTTAAAAAATCGTAGGATGTTCTTAAGCCACATCATACTTGAGAAATTTGATGAATGTTTATACATTTTTAAAGCTCTTAGATGGAAAATATTTGTTTTAAACCAAATAATTCAGGTAAAGGCGCCAATATGAATGTGTGATGGATCATTGAAGTTTGCTTTTTAGGTCTTTTGAAGACCATCTCTAGGCTTCAAGAGGAAATAAGTTCCGAGATTTAAAACAAGGTCTGTTCATTCTTCATTTGAATGTGGATTTATACCCCATGGTATATAGAAGGCATGTGAATTGTTTGAAAAAATGTCTTAGACCATGGAACACAATAATTTTAGTACATGGGTAGGAGAATTATTTGACAAAATGCTTCAAAATAATTTGGTCTTATGGATTGCTATGATGGCAGGGTATGCACAAAATGGGTTTCTTGAAAAGACCTTGGAAACTTTGAATCAAATGCAATTAGGTGTAAAGACAAACTTTACAATCTACTTTTGCATTCTCAGATTCAACATAACTGTCATGCAAGTTAGCACAGTGGATTTTTTTGTATTTATTTCTCACTGAGCCGTTGGTTTTATTCGGTCGGAGTTTCGGTGATAGGGAGGTTTTGGGGATGATGCTTCTCCTCTCGGTGGTGGTGGTGTTCTTGACAGATGTGGGATCATTGCTGACTTGGTCTCTAATGGTTGGGGCAGCCGATATTGTAGCCCATCTTGCGTTGAGTGTTGGGCAAGTGGGGGATTTATTCATGGATCAGCTGCAACCACCTAATCATGTCGGTTTCGTGTCTTTCTCGAAACTCCTGCAATAGCCGCACCTACTAGCCATGTGTGAGGGTTTCTAGTCTTACACTTTGTAACTAATTTTGTAAGGAGTTTTCTGGTACCTCTTTGTTTTTCTAGCAACTTTACGGACACTTTCGTTTCTCTGTGGATAATTTCGGCAAGATTTGACGGTGTGGCGTCATCTTCGTGGTGGCACATTTGTTATCCTCCAACCCAATAATGGAATATCTATTTAATTTCCGAGAAATTTCAAAGAAGCTTCTGCTCCTAGCATTTCATTTTGATAAGCTATTCATCTCTACAATAGTGCATATCAATGTTAACATGGTATAAGTGTGCGGCGGGGTCTCATGGAGGGCTAGTGTGAATCTAATTTTTAAGCTACAGGAGGCCAAAACAATCGGAACAACTACTTCTTTCCAAAAATATTTCCAGCTGTTGTTTGAGAGAGGTGTAATGCCATGATTTTACACACATAAAAACAACGATTAAATACCATAATAATTTTTTTTGACATACATTGCTCACTACACAACATCGCAAGGGCTCCAAATACAGAAACTTGACAACACATACAACACTTACATAAGTCATCGACTCACATAGACACATGAAAACACCATAGACATGTCAATGTCACACTTTTCCCAATGAATGAATACTAGAAATGACCCAACCATAAGAAAAGGACTCAAGGATTGGCAAACCCACAACACATCATTTCTTTAATTACGTTTTAGTTATGATCAACATTCCAAGAACATTATTGTGCAAGGAAAACTTTATCCTTTTTCCATCTACAGAGTTCTTAAGTTCATTCCACATTTAATTTACAGTTTGACCATTTTAAGTTGGTTTTTTATCCTTTACGGAAATTTCCATAACTTACATACTTAGTTGGCATAATTCAAATTGCATATAAAGTACTTAATTATCTTATTCTTATGTTAAGAATATTCTTCTCAAACATTTATTCGATGTCTACATTTTACCCTTACAACTCAAGTGAATTTGACTTGATGTCCATAAAGCAATATTAGGATTTAAGGGAGATTTAGATTCAAGATAGCTTTTTCCCAAAAAAATTCTTTGATCACGGTATAGTTATTTCCCTACCATATTTATTCTAGTTCAATGACTTGTGGAATTCCCATATATATATATATATATATTTCTCGAAGTTTGATCACACCAAGGCAATTCATATTCTTTGAAACACATGAAAATATTTAATTGAGTTATAAGGACTCCAAGAGTGACATTATTCCTAACCTCAAATATCGTTTTACTCTTATATGATTTACTTTTACATCGCATTATGGTCTCACTATTACCATCGCTTTATAACAAAAGCATTACGAAAGTACTTTCCTGACATCTTGAAGAAGTACAAGATTGGAAGCATTATAAACTACACATGAACCCCAAGTTAACCTCCTAATCAATTGAGGTTTGGTTTAATTCCAATTGCACCTAATGATCTACACCTCAACTATATATGAGTTTAAGGTGAGAGGACATATTTATTAAAGGTTCTATGTTGATAAAAACCAAGGTAACACATTTAACTGAGAGGGACTAAGGAGTTCATTAACAAGAGTTTAAGACCTAGAACAACCATTTCACAATCTCCATTTATGTCGTCTAGATCCAACGGGGAATTCAGTCATTGATGAAGTCGAGTTTTCTAGACCTTATCTCGTGAGCTGGGCAATCCAAAATGATACTAAGGGAGTATTAGCCGTACTTACTCCTTAGATGGTAAGATTACACTAGATAGTCATTGTTTCGAACAAGAACTCGTAAGGTGACTTTCAAGGTATTATTCACCACTCAACCATGTTGTTGGAACTGAAGAGAGGACATTCTCCTCACGGCTACCAAAACTAGAAGGAAACCACTCACTCAGGATAAAGTTGGACCATGTCATTCCTAAAGATGGGTTTACAACAAGGTCACTAAACATAACAACTGTGACGGTAAACTCCAACTAGGGGTTTTATTTACCTAAACTAGGAGGTTCCATTGAGTGTAGAGTTTAAGTTCATTATATGGTTTCAATCTCTTCTATGGTAAGAAGGATCGCACATGAAGACATGTTATGCAAAAATATACTAGGGTTGAGTGTTTCGATTAACTTTATTTATTACATTTACAAGGTAAGATTACAATAAAAATGATTAATTAATCATTTGTTGGACATTGGAAATGCACTAAAAGATATTAACTTCAAAATTCAATTACCATATATATATCAAACATTTTTACCATACATACTATGAATCAAATTGAACCTATGATTAAATACACATTTCCTAGATGTCCCTATAAACTAGCATCTCATACATATTAGAAAATTTTCAAATATAACCTTTTACGTAACATGAGACTACATTATACTTATATTCATTTAACAATGAACTATATAAATTACAATGATAATTAATGAATTACGCATCACCTTTTTGCCATCATTCTTGCATCCTGCAAAACCACGTGAGGATGAAATCAATGATAAATCGTTGGCATGGCATCCACCATAATGTAACATTATTAACATTATTCAGTTTCTCAATTACATATAATAATAATTACAAATTTGCATTTGATAGAAAAGGTTTAGAGACATGTATTCATTTCACTTCATTTTGTAACCAAGGAGAGAGGAAGAGAAAGCAAGAGAGAGAAATACCATTTTGTCAAAAGTTCTATTTCACACAAGTTACACTATAGAGTTTTCAAAAAATATTTTTTACATGTGTCAAAAGTTTCCATGGTGGTTTGGAAACCTGATGAGGGTCCCACAACTTTCTATTTTTACATTTTCTTAATAGCTACAAAAAATGTTCAAATTGGATTCGGAGGCTAAGAATCCACTTTCAAATGTTATCTTATGATGACAAAACACTCCATGGTTAAGTTTCTATGTGTCCACTTATATACCAAGAGTTCATAGGAATTGATAGAATTCAGAACTAGCAAATGATTTGTGATTTGGCTAGTTTCATGGGGCCATCGATCGTAATTGACCTAGTTGTAAATGATTAAAAGTTAGCTCAAGGGCTCAGTAAAGCACATCCAAAAATAACGTTTGATGGATGTACACGCCATGATAAAATTCCTACAAGTTCCCCCATATATGGATAATTCATCAGAATCGATGGAACTCAGAACTAGAAAATTATTTTCAAATGGCAACATGTTTTATGGAGTGACAAGTCGTAATTGGTCTAGTTTGACCTCGTCAGCTGCTATGACGAAGGCCTACAAAATGGATTTTCCACACTATACGAAAAGTTTTTTCCCCTAAACTAAAGGTTCCATGTTATTGTCTAGTAAAAATACTAGAGTTTTATGAAGGTGGATAGACATTTCCTTATTTAGGGATCAAGTGACGAGACAAAAAAAAAACCCATCTTTTTGAATTTAATAGCTTCCTACTGGTTGTGAGATGGTTTACAAGGCTCTAGAAGGGCGTCAAAATATCGCATATGATCATTTGTGGTCGATTCAAGGATTGAAGTGAATCCTCACATAAGAACGTACACATATGAAAATTAACATCTTCTTTCCAGGAGTTCTGAGGGTTACTTTACACGTCTTTGAAAAACACAATTTATCTATTTAAACAAAGAAATGGTCCACATATTTACCAAGAAATCAACATCAACTAAATCGATAAAAAGAGTACTATAGCAAACTTGTTTTTACGGGATGTTGCTACATCATCTTGAAATTAGGGTTTAAGTTCATTGTTTACCAAGGACTATTGGATTTTGTAAGTTAAGATATAACATTTTATTTTTTTAAAATAAGTTTATTTAATACAATCAATTATACAAAAATCCTTCGGTTTAAAATTTTATTCCATTGCAAAAGAAAAACTAAAGAACATAAATTATGAGAGGTGAGGAGAGATGAACCATGCCTAGAAATACTAACGTCTGCAAGGCAGGAGGTGCTCCGGGTGGGTTCGCCCGCATTCTGCAAAGCTCTAACCCTCTCTTAACATTCTTCCAAATAGTTTGCATGCAACCTTAAGCTAAATTGAATACACACATGCAATATGTCCACCACACGACCATAGGTTTACAATTTTCTACTCTCTGCTATGCTTGTGGATTCTTGCACCCTATACTGAAGCCCCAAATTTGCTACAGGTATGAATGAGGCTCACAAAGGTCTCAAATTTCATCTAGATCTACTAATGATATTTACTTAAATCCCTATGTTGTCTTTTAGACAAACCCACAATCATGGCACTCCATGAAACCATAGTTCCTTCATAAATTTAATCAAACACTTGATGTAAAAACTCTATACACCCATATTTTTGTACATCTCTAAGAGTGCAGTCCCATATAACATCCATCTCAAACCCACTGCACAACAAAAGTCCATGGATCAGTTTTCCTTCCATTTTTCTTTGACACTATCCATGGTCTGCGCTAAAAAAAGATCTCCTAGTATCAAAATGAACCAACTAGACCGTAGTAATAATTACAAGAGGTATTCGAATGAAAATACTATAGATGGTATGCATAGAGATGTTTTAGAAGCACAAACATTAGTTCTAATGGAATTTGATTATGATATTTGGTGCTGTGATTTCACAACACTATTTAATTGGAAAAAGACTAGAGTGTGTTGTGTCAGGAAGAAAAAGCATCCCCACGATCCCTTTCTATCTCAGTTCTGCTTTCTCTACAAATGAGCCATTTTCCACGAACAAACAATGACCCATTTTTCTTGTATCACACACAAAATAAAAATAGCCCCAAGGATATTTCAGCGGATCCATATGGTGCATATCTTGTAGTAAATCAAGTCCCAGTGGCCAAGTTTTTCTTAAACCATTCTTTTGAATAGTTCACTTGTTGACAAGCTTCCATAGTTTGCATACATGTCTGCCAGAGCTTGTATTTTGGCACAGGCTAGGAGGAAGTTGGCAAGGGAAGGAGGCTCTACACTTGCGAATGCATTTGATTGAAAGTTTTTGATCTTGTTCAACAAACCCATTTCGTGAATCCTACGGTCATTGCGCAGATAAAAGGCCAGATTTTTTTAGGCATTCAATCAAGCAGTTCACATGCCAAGCATATTCTTTCACATTTTCATGCCAAAGCGCTTCTAACTCCAAAGCATCTAAATAAAACCTAAACTTTGGCACACATGTTGAGATTAAACTGATCGAGTTGGAGCTATGTGTGTGCATAGAAGAAACAGTGAGACTATCTTGAGATGATAACCATGTCTCTAGTGCACTACACTGTCAAACAAAGTTAATTTCCTTGTTTCTTGGGTTTCACGAGGGTAGGGTCATTGGATTTAAAAAAAAAAAACAGTGGTTGAAAACTTAGGATCCCTACTGATAAAGTGTTTGTATTAATGTGTTTAGAACATGACAAGTTAGTAGAACTAGGAGGGTTTTCCCATGTGCCTTCACATTGCAATTATTCTTCCACATGTAGGCCCATGACAAAGGTGGATGCAGGTATGGGCACTCTGAGAGGAATAGATGTTTTTACAAGCCACTTAATAACAACAACTGAGAATTATCCACGAGGAAAAAATTCATAAAGCGCCTTGCCTTCTACTACTATTAAAAATGCCCGTAATGCTGCAAAATGATAGCCACATGATGATTTAATTGCAAAACGTTCTTGAATTTACTCAACTATATACCTGCTAAGTAACTTTAGGGAAATATTGTATTTAGTAATTGGTTTACATAGAGAAGAAAATGAAACTAAACTTAAGTTATGGTCCCATGGAGGGGGATGACACTCTTTTTGTTGCAAGTGGTCACATGAATCATTCTTCATTAGCAAATTAAACAAATATTGAATTTTTCCAATAAATTAAACAAATATTGAATCTTCCCAATAAATTATCAGCAACTATTGCTTATGGAGAATATTTACATCATAGGCTACTGGAGGGTCCCCTCAAAGTATGCAAAATTGGTTAAGAGATTTATGACTACATGACAAAAGTGAAGGAATTGACAAACATATTTAGAAATGGAAGCTTATTCTTTCAAAATGGGTATGAGGATGAAATATAGGATAACAACAAAATCTTAAACTAAGAAAGTATTTCCAAGAATACACTCACTATTTACATGGTTCGAGTTCGTGTTCATGTTTGAAGAGGATAAAGTTCGGTTTGAGTTTATCCAAGGATAGAATTTGGAAAAAAATATTTTTAAGTTTGATTAATTTTTTTCTATCATTTTTAATTTTTTTAAAAACATAAAATTTAAATATGTTAAAGGGATATAATGGAGAGATTTTTATGTCCACTACTTCTAGTCTATATATATAATAATGGAAATTTGTGTCTAAAAATTTCTATGTAAAAGTAATGGATACAGATTTAAGTCCACGTTCAACGAGAATAAAGCTAGGCAGAATTTGATTTTTTTCGATAAAAGTCAAATAACCTTGTGACATAGGTGGTTATGTTGTTGTGTTTGTAGCTTGGTCCCTGTAGAGAACGTAAAAATATGGAGCCACGATTAGTTGCAACAACTCCTCTTTTTGAGTTGGATATACTATGAAGTTGCCTTTGCTAGAAAGTGTCAAATTCATGGCAGGCTTCTTCCGGTAATATTTTCTGGCAATGTCTATTTACCGATTCACAATGTGTTCATTCATTACTCTATCGAGGCCACTAAATTAAAGTTTGACATGAAATCGAATACACTGAAGCTCAACTACATCACATTTTAGAAGTTATTCTTCTGGTAAGAAATCCTTCCTTTTTCTGTGATTTTAGTAGTCTTCCACAAAATTAATGGTGACCCACCTGAACAACCCCTCATTTGTCAAATTATGTAGGTTGTGCACCAAAATACAGCATAAAAAAATCATTTTCTCAAATTTTCATCTGGATGATGCATTTTAGGTGAACTGCAAGGCATTGTTTCAGAAGTCGAAACCATTTTTCAAAATTCGGGTGTAGTTTCAAAGATTAAGTAGTCAAATCTTTTCCTGCTCACCTATAACCAACTAAATTCCATAAATTAGTGTTCAAATTCATTGAAAAATCTTCCATTATTGATGATTATTAGCATGTTTTTTTCTAGATTTCTCAAATATTAATACGCGAGGGTTTTAGGCCCGTATTGTTCTGAAAGAGAAATCCCTAGATATTTGAATAAGAGGATTTGTTGCGAGGAGTTAAGGGGGACTTTCTTATTTGTTTGAATTGAAATCCTCATGGTGAAGCATAGTTGTTTGTATCGTGTGGCCTATGGTGCTAGAATCGAAGGTGCACTTGGCGGTGCCGTTGGTAATAAACTATCCGTCTCATTTCAGCTTTTCTTTTCAATGGGTGGAATTTATATTTCATTTGTTGGGTTCCAATGGAAAAACCCAAACTTGCTGATAAAAATTCGTTCTTTAAATTATTGCAATTATTTCTCCACAGCTATTAACAATATACAATGTTTTTACACTTTTTAATTATATTTTGATGGATGAGAATTTTCCCTTTATGAGATGATAGTATTTGGGAAAATTTGAAAAATGGTAGTAAGGAGAATGAGCATATGTATTTAGATGGAAGTGGATAATATAATATTATAAATATAATTTTGCACAACTCTATAGTGACGAAGATAAATAAAAGAGGAAAAGGTTTCTTATACGTTGTGTGAGTCTTTACCACCAATACTATTTTTGTCTTAACACTAACGTTTATATTAAAAAGCTTCAGCTAACCATTAGCCTCCCTATCATGTACAAAAAGAACAATGTATCTTGTGGAGCAATTAATATAAAAAATATATCATATTGATTTCTTTCATTTTCAAATGTTTTAATTAATTGATTGACATACTTAAGTTGTCATAAGCTACTTCATAGGTGTATTTCTAACTATATATACTTTGAAACTATTCAATTGGTTATTTTAGGGAATTTAAACTCTACACTCTATCTTTGTTGGTTGGATGTTGTAGTTATACTATATTGTTTGCTCTTCCCCATCACACAAACTTAAAACAATTGAAAATAACATACATTTCAACACTAATTACATCTCAACTAAGATAACATACATTTCACCACATATTACAACTCTAACAAACTCAACATTGTTATATTAGCTATGTTAGGGCAGTTAAACTCTGCACTATCTATCTTTATTGGTCGGATGTTATAGTTGTACTATATTATTTACTTCTCTCCATCAATAACTATAAACAATCAATGAATTTGTAGATTCCTTTGTAAGTTTCTTATTAATTGATGACAAATGGTGTTAAGAAGCTTTAGCCATGATCATTCTTAAGAGCCATTGAGACTATTTCAACAAATGTAACCAACAAATATTTAACCTGGTCAACTCACTTTTGTCAACTTACTCGCACGCAACTAAGATCTTCAACAAAATTTTCGACCTCAACTTTAAGCCTTCTTGATAGTTTATTTATGTGACATGAGGAAGAACATGCATCACTAGTCACATAGTTGAAAATCAATGACCTTCGTTATATTAATTTTGAAAAAAATTTCCTTGCATTGATTTCCAAAACTGGTTTTGACATCTTAGTTCCTCAAGTTGGATTGTGTGGAGATAAAAGACAAAGTTGGCAACAACAATACAAAACATGTGGTTGATAAACTAAGAGGATAAGGGAGGGAGGTAATTGATCCATGCCCAATAATGACCGAAAATAGATCGTTTTGTATAATGACGCCTCAACACAATTATAGATGCAAAATGTAAAACATAAATTTGTAGCTACATTTCTACGCAAAATTTAATGATGAACCAATTTGTTGAAAATTATATTTTTTGTTTTTTGTTATTATTTCCGATATTTTACCTATTTTAAATGACAACCAATGATATCTTTTGGCTTGTGAAGAGAGCTTCGAAGGATTGTAATATGATTGAATATTCCTCCCACTCTCAAAGTTGTTGCCAAAATTTTTCCAAGCAATGATATCACAAGTGAGACAAATAATATTCTTGCTTACCTCTACTTCAGAGAATCCTCCTCCTTGATTAGCCATTCGTCTCCATCTATCACTCATTTCTAACATAGAATCCACAATATGTCACACTTGTTTTTCGTAAAATCCAAGTGCGGGATATAGAATAGCTAATTCTAAATATATGGCGTGAAAATCAAAAATTTGGATGGAAGAGGAGAAACCTTGATCCTTTTTGGAGTGAAATCTGGAGCTACTACATGCCTCTTGTGAGCCCAAGCCTCCCGTTGGCCATTACTATGTCATTTTTCTATGAATTTGCGTACCCCTCTCTGTGCAAATAAGACTGCCATGAATAATTTTATTCCAAAGACAATATTTCTTTGATAGGATGTGGCTCCGTCATGCTCATTTGTGGTTCTATCCCCCACCATAATATGATGTGCTTTCCTATAATTAATGAATATAAATTTCAATAGGTGCAATATATATATATATATATATATATATATATATATATATTTATACACACAAAATATTTCATTTGTTGGCATGAAAGAAGTGTTGAAATTATTGTCCATACATACCTTTTTTCTTTGACTAGCGGATGTAGTGTGAAAGGATTTTTCTAGAAAATCATTCTTCACATAGGGCATGTGGGCTGACATTTCTTATTCCCTCATTTTCCCCATTTCTCACAAGTTTCCCATTATGAAACTTGGAATTAGGCTGAACACACCTTATTGTGTCATCATCCTTTTCATCATGTGAGGCTGCAACCAATATGTCGTAACAAAATCCATAACACTAATCGCCATGAGTAGTGTAAATAAAAATAAAGGAAGTACTACGGGAAAAAAATTTACACCACCACTAGATTCCTATGCTACATCTTTGAAATGTATATTTAGATATATTTCTTGGGAATGTCGTTGAGATTGTGGTGATTCAAATATTCTCCAACTTTGAGTCGGTTGTCAAACGGGCATCATCGGGAACCCGATGACAACTTCATTTTCTTAGATCTTAGTTTTGATAAAAAAAATATGGCACCAACAAGCGCAACGCATGAGGCGTGTAAACCCCTTTAACAAATCCACACCATAAACTAAAAAAATAATGCAATTCATGCTGTGGAGCTACTAGCAAAAAAATATAGAGAGCATATTGATTTATATGGACATTTATTTGTTAGTATTAAATGGCGGATTTCAAATCCAAGAACTCAAGATTTCAAATCCTACTCGAAATGGTTTCAAGAATAAATTTAATAGAAAATAAACACGGGATTGTAAGAATTCATGAATAAGAAAGGTAAATGTAAAATCCTTTACTTATTTGGGCATGTCCATGGAAATGGGAGGCGAAAGTGAACAAATTTTTGATTTAAAGAAATATGCAAGCAAGTTTTGGGAAAGTGCAAGCGCGTTATAAATTATTAAGTTTGGTAATTACAATACTAAAATGCAAGTGCATTATAACACACTCACATTCCTATTTTCTATGTGGTATATGTGGTTATGGGAGGGATATATTTACTAAAATAAATGGTTTAAGTATAAGTTTTTCTTTTATTAATCTTTATACTTTATTAATAAATGAAAAACTTATACTTTAAATTTATTTTAGTAAATATAATAAATTAGGGTAACTTTAAACCATATGCAACTAGTCTCACAACTCCATCAATCACGATTTAGAAGATAGTTATTTAGATTCTAATGTCAAGGTACATATGTATTTTCAAGATTCAACATTCAGCCTAAAGCTTTTAGGGTTTAAATTATACAATCGATATATATTTTGTGAAATAATATAGTCATTTTTAGGTTTTGGGGTCTTCTTGATTGGTTATTAACATTTTTAGGAGTTTTAGATGTGTCAAAACTATATTTTATAAAGCTCACAACTCCCAAAGGTAGCAACAATTTCTCGAATATATGGACTCATGCAATGCATAATAACACATAATAAATCAAACACATATTTAAGTTTTTCTTGATACAAATAAACAAGGGAATGGTCATCATGAGGTCTGTGATGGATCTAAAACATCATGAGAATAATGGGTGCAACTAGAAATATCATGAGGTCTTCCTCAAGGATTACTTCATTCTCTCAGTGTTATCCCTATCCCAAGAATTTCCTCTAGTGCTATATTTTATTCCAACTACCTTGTTCCTTGCAATGCATATTACACATCTATGCCAAACATGTTTCTCCCCACATATACTTGTGCTCTTGAATGTCAATTTCTTCACACTCGAAACAAATTTCACATTTCTCATATTTCCATGTATGGTATTATGCAAGCCTTGATGACCCATTAGAAGCTAGAAAAAATAACCACATGCTCATATTCACATTCATGATTCACTTTGATACATGTTCATATTCACAAGAACATCTTATTCCTTGAAAGTTCCCAATTTGTCTCAGTAATGGTGTCTCCCTATATCTAAGGATCGAGGACTACTAGGGTGTGGAAGAATTAAACATTCGGGAATCATCTAGTGTTTGAATCGAATACCATTGTATACGGAGAAAAAAATTTAAGCATGGGAGTAATGCATCTTAGAAAATAAAATTGAATCTCAGAAATCCTCTCAAATTGCTAGCTTACAAAATCACTTTGGACATATCAATATCTGTTCTTTGAATGAAATCTTCATTCTTGACAGCTTGTAACTGAAATAATTATTCAAAAGAGCATAAAAATGATCAAATTTTCTTGGTATCCTAATCCATCAAACCTATAAAGACCACTAGATTTGTCATTCTAGATTTAGGTTTTAGGGTTTAGCGCTTAGGGATCGGGGTTCGGGCTTAGGGCTTAGGGCTCATGCTTTAGGTTTTAGGGTTTATGGTTTATGGTTTATGGTTTATGATTTATGCTTTATGGTTTATGGTTTAGGGATCAAGGTTAAAGACTTAATGTTTAGGGTTTAGGGTTTAGGTTTTAAGGTTTATAATTTAGGGTTAAGGGCTAAGGATTAAAGGTTTAGGGGGCTCGAGGATTAGGATTTAGTGCCTAGGGTTCATGGTTTAGGGTTTAGGATGTATGGTTTATGGTTTATGGTTTAGGGTTTTAGGTTATAGGGTTAAGGGCTCAAGGTTAAGGGTTAAGGGCTTAGGGTTCAGGGTTTAAGGATTAACATTTAGGGTTTGTGGCTTAGGGATTATGGTTTAGGGTTTATGACTAAGGGTTCGATTTTTAGGGTTACCATTTTAGGATTTAGGTTTTAAGGTTTAGGGATCAATGCTATAGGATTAATGTTTAGGGTTTAGGGTCTAGGGATCAAGGCTCAATCTTTAGGGTTGAGGTTTAGAATTTAAGGTTTAAAATTTAGGGTTTTGGGTTTAAGGTTTAGGGTTTAGGTTTTACAGTTTAGGGCTCGGGGTTAAGGCTTAAGAATTTAGGGTTCAAGGTTTATGGTTAACGGTTTAAGGTTTAGGGCTTAAGGCTTAGGGTTGAGTGTTTAGGGTTTATATCTCAAGTTTTAGGGTTTAGGGCTCAAAGTTTTAAAATTAGGGTTTAGGGTTTATTATTCAGGGTTTAGGGTTTAGTGTTTATGATTTAGGGTTTAGGGTTTAAGATTTAGGTTTTAGAGTTTAGGGTTCATGGTTTAAGGTTGAGGGTTTAGGGTTTAGGGATTAGGGTTAATGGTTTAAGGTTTAGGGATTAGGCCTCAAGGTTCAAGGTTTATGGTTTTAGGTTTAGGATTTAGGGTTTAGGGTCTAGGCCTCAAGGTTTAGGTTTTAGGGTTTAGGTTTAGGGCTCATAGTTCAAAGATTAGAGTTTAGGGTTTATTACTTAGGGTTTATTGTTTAGGATTTGGGGTTTAGGGTTTAGGATTTAGTGTTGAGGGTTTAGGGTTTATGGTTTAAAATTTACCACTCATAGTTCGGGGTTTAGGGCTTTGGGATATAGGTTAAATGTTTAAGGTTTAGGGTTTAGGGTTAATAGCTCATGGTTTTATGTTTAGGGTTTAGGGCTCGGGGTTGAGGGTTGAGGGTTTAGGGCTCATGGTTTATGGTTAAACTTCATGGTTTATAGTTTAGGTATTAGGGTTCAGGATTTAGGGTTTAGAGTTTCAATTTATGGTTTATGGTTTAGGGTTTAAGGTTTAAATTTCATGTTATAAGCTTCATCATTCAAAAACACAACACTGGGGTGTTAGGAAGGTGTTTTCAACTTGCAAAATTTTGCCATGTCCTAATGATATCCTTACCAATGGTAAAGAATAGTCTATTTATCATAGTACCCATTCCCAGAGGTACTTATTATTGTTTACAAATATTAACCTATCACCATGTGGTGATCATCTCCCTAGTGCTCACAAATTTAGGGCCTTTTTTGTCTAGAACAGAAAGGGGTAGTTACACTCTCTTCAAATTATTCATCAAACCTTCAAGTCTTAGAGAAAAATAGATTTTTCCTCCTAGCTTCTTAGGGAGCTCCCAAAATCATCGAAGAAGTCAAATATCACTATTAGAGTGTTTCTTCCCTACACTTAGAAAACCCATTGTTGAGAAGATTTTCCTTGAATGAGTAAACATTTCCTAAATATTCTTAAACACTCCTACAAATGTCAATATCGAATCAAAAATGCCCCAAAACCTAAACAATGCCTATATTTTTTCATAAAACAAATATCGATTGTATAATTTAAACCCTAAAAGCTTGAAGGTTGAATGCTAAAATCCTGAAAAATACCTATGTACTAACCAGATTAGAATATGAAAAACCATCTTCTAAAATGTGGCAAATGGAGCTATGAGATGAGTTCCATAAGGTGTAGAGTGACACTAATATCTTATATTTACTAAGATTAATTTAAAGTATAAGTTTTTCTTTAAAATTTTAAAGAAAAACTTGTACTTAACCATTTATTTTGGTAAATAGAAGCATGCCACAAGAACATATACCACATAACATAAAGGAATGTTCGCACGTTATAACGTGAGCGTGTTTCACCTTCTATGAGTTTTGGAATCCCAATCCATAGGCTTGGGTTTCATGATTTACAAAAAACAACAAAATCTCACATGTACACCCCGAAAAAAATTGTGTTATAACATAATATTCCAAAATTATTAAACTACGACGTCAAGCTCAATTTTAGCTTGGTGAGGATATGCTTATTTCAAAATTTTGATTATTTTAAGGCTTTCATTCTTAATTTATTTTATTAGTGCCTTCTTTTCTTGTGAAAACCTATGCATACGTTTTGGTGCACAACTTATGATTTTTTCATCCGAATTTCAAGAAAAAAAACTCTTCAAAACTTCATTCTACTTGCATTAAAAAAAGAAAAAAAATGATTTTTTTTCTCAAAGTTATAAGTGTACACATCAATATTTCATTTTTAGGGATGTGTTCACTTCAAAAATTAATAAAAAATTATACATTCATCCAAAAATTATGAAAAATTTGTGGGACCTTGTACATGGAATTACCTAAATTTCTACATAAATTTTATCTATGCATTAGAACATGTAGTCTAACAATTAAAGATAGAAGAACCTATAAAAAGAGATCCCCAATGTATTTCACATTCATATTCACAACAAAAGTAAGAGAAACTTCACATTTGAAGTATGAGATGCACATGTGTAACTAATGCAAGAGAGATGATATAATAAAGTAGAACACAGATAACACATAGTATTTAGCTAAGAGTATTCCAAGACATAGTGTGGAAGATGTATGTTTTTCTTTCCAACCATTTTATTTTCAGAATTCCATTCACGTCTTTGCCTTATCTAACACCTTAAACACTGCCCAATTGAAACCATTGATGTTTATAATATATTACAATGACCCTTTTTTATGATAGTCACTATTTCACTTCCACCTTCCTCACACTTCTCAACCGTATAATCCCTTCTTCCTCACCCCTCTTCTTCTCCCATTGTTTTTATCCCTTGATATGAATCATTCTAAAGACCCGCTTTTGCGTTTTTGTCATACATTTTACGCACGATTGCTAGTATTAATAGCTCTAAGCTGTTATCTAGATAATATTACATTTCTTTTTCTTTTATTTGAAGCCAACATAAATATGATTTTTTATTGCTGTTTGCCCTCCCCTTCATCTCTATATTTTTCTTTATTACTAGTTAACATTCTTCATGTCCATAGCTTTGAGTAAACACTTAGTCGGTTAGAATATTCTTGTTGTTTTTTCATTTTAAATTTTTATTTGTGGAGGAGATGGAGATAGGGTCCTTCCTTGTGAAATTATTAAGAAGACCTTGAAGAAAATATGATCAATGCAAACAAAACCTAACTCTCATGAGTTGTCACTCTAGATAATGGAGATATTTTCTAAGCAAGGTTCAAGAGGAGGCCACTAAAGACAATGAAACTTTTGATTGTTTCTGCATGTTTTGGTAGTAAAAATTATGCATTTGTATACACACATGACAAAAAAGGGGTAGTATGGGTATGATTGGTTGTTTTTAAATGAAATTTTGGTGGGAGGTGAGGTAGATAAAAATGAACTTGATTCACCTAGATTCTTGAGAAATTTTACAAAATGGAGAGCTTGAACAACAGAATGCTTTGGGATAGCTAGGATGTTCCTTTAACTAGAATATGTGCTTGATGGAGGCCCAGATCAACACATTTTCACACAAACTTCAAGGATCAAAATGAAGGCTCAAATTGGAAAACTTAACTAAACATTATCAACCTCTGTTTCATCATGCCTAAGATACCCTCAAAGGTTAACAAACAATCTTATAGTCATCTAGGAGTCACAGTGATTTTAAATTTGTTTATTTCATTATCAAATGAAATCTCTTCTGATAAATGAAATTATAAATGCCACCAAACTATCACAAGGATAAGATCTTGTGTGATTCACAAAGATTTCAATGTAAGATTGCAATAGGAACAAGAAAACTACTTGCAGACATTCAGGAGAAATGAAACAAACAAATTTTGCCCAAAAATAACATAGATTAACTCAAGTTTGATTAAATTTATCAGTAGGGGAAAGTTTCTAGAACAATCTCAGAGCTTGTCAATGGTTGTACACTCATAACCACCTTGACATGATCAAATTTAACACAAAGGAGATAAACAGGTTTCTTCAGATGATTTCTCAGAAGGATGGGTTCTATCAAGCTTTTCTCTTAGAAAAATCAGTCCCGACCTCTAACACTCCAACCATTTTACACATGACAAATTCATGTAATTTATAATACTTCATTTACAACAGATTTTCCCCCAAAATCCAAACATTGAATGCACCAGTGCTCTTGCCATGATCGATCGTGATTCCCAGAATCAGATCTGTAAAAAGTTGTTAGGTGCTCAAGGGGTGGATCTCTTGAATATCTCTGCATTCAACTCCTTCTTCTGGTAGATCACTTTTCCTCTACTCAACCACTTCCACCCCTAATCTATCAAATCTGGTTCTTTGCGTGCCGGGAAGGAAAAATGGAAGATCAGATTGAGCCCAAAGGTTAGATCTCATCTTAATGGTAAAAGATGTCCCCAGATCTTCCTCACCAAACTTAGATATCAAATTAACTCCCCTTCCCTATTTGGCATGCAAGAAATATCGAGAAATCATGAAGACTCACATCTCTAGGAGCTTTGGAGTGAAAAAATGGGAAAAATCAAATATAGATGCACAATGCTTTGTTGATTTCTATTTTGAATTTGGACCATCCACATGGGAGATCCACTTTAAAATGGGCTGCGGGTTCCTTTTTTCCTTTTACAACTTTTTGGAAAAATGTAAAATTTTCACATTTTCTCCACACCTCGCCCTTGAGAAATGAGCCTGACACGTGTCCTAAGGTGGGTCCCAAAGGAACCATGGCCAAATTCTTCTATTTCACCTCTTTTTTTGGAAAAGGAAAATTTTCCAAGTTTTCCCACAGCTCTGCCCTTGAAAAATGGGCTTGACACGTGTCCAATGTGGGTCCCAGTGGAACCATGCTTCCTTTTACACTTTTAACTCCTTTTTTCCCAAAAAGGAAAATTTTCCAATTTTCCCCCGAAAGTCCGCACCTCTCCTCGATTGATTGGAGCAAGTTTTGACTTTTCTCTATCGGGCCCATGGGTCATTTTGATGATTTTAGTCTTTTGAATATCAAGGGGAAAAAAATCCAGTTTCCCCGATGGCCCACCTCCCCACCTCTTGACATTTTCAAAAGCCAACCTTGACCTCCTTCTTTATCGGGCTTGTGGGCCATTTTGATATTTTAATCCTTTTGATGACAAGAGGAAAAAATCCAAGTTTCCTCGATGGTCCACTCCCACCCCTTTGATTTTAAAAAATACCTCCATGTCATGTGGGCCAATGGCACATCTTGAGATGGTCCCCAAAATTTGAGACCTTGAATGAGCATGGGCTCGCCATGTGTCTCGGGCCCTTTAGGAAGTTGTTGAAAAAACTAAGGAAAGAAGACCGGTGAAACCTCCACGTGTCTTTATGGCACAACTTCAAGAACCTTATAAGGCTTCAAAATGATTTGGTGGGGGCACGCTTCCATTTTAGAATTTTACTCCATTTTTCCAAAAGGGAAAAATATCCAACTTACTTCGAAGGCCCGCATCTCCACCTTTAACTTTGCCATGTGTCCTCTTGTGGGGTCAAAGTAAGACTTTTTCCCTGCCACTTAAATTTTCTTTAATCAAAGCTTGGGGGGTGGGGTGGGTTCAATTTTTTTCCAAAGTAGCCAAAAATAACAAGTTCAAAAAAAAAACCCCATGCTGCCCCATCCAATTAGAAGAAGCCACGTAAGTACCAAAAGAACCAATCAGAATTGAGCGAGAGCTACGGACCAAATTTTCCTTTTTGCAAAAAAAGAAAAAAGTGACAAGTTAAAACATTTTCCCACCATCCCTTGACCAACCAAAAGAAGCCACGTGACCACGAATGTTGAGGAATAATTTTGATAGGAAAAAGATGCCCGCTCAGACCGTAAAAAACACAAAAATTCACCATTCATGCCCAAAATCTGAATTTTTCGCTAAGGATGAATTTTTTTGAAACAAAACCAAGTGAATCATGGTTCTGAGCATCTTTCGACCATGGATTTGGATTTTCAAAGGCATAAAAATATAAATTGATCATTCTCGAGCTTCCATGGTTGGGAAAAATAGGAAAAATGGTAGAGCCCATGGATTTTGAAGAAATTAGGGAAAAAAAAAGGGAAAACTTGGAGACTCCTTCAAAAAGGGCATGAAAATGGATTCTACAAACAATTCGAGGCATTCAAATGGAGGTAAAAGCTTTAGAACATCCACATCGAGAGACAAAACATTTCATAACATGCAGATAAGAGGAAAATCGGGGAAAATGGTGTGAGATCAAAACGAGCACCAACATCGGCTCGACTCGGGGATGGGCACTCCTGCGAGTGCCCAAGAAAACTAGTAGACCAAGTGCAAGAATAGACCATTGGGAAACAAAGTCAAAAAAAAGCTAGCATAGTGGAACAACCACAACCATCCTCCAAAAAACTGAACCGAGAAACCAACAAAACCAAGTCACCGAGGACTAGAACTAAGAAAAAACACAAAAGACAGAAAACAAACCAACAAACTATACACTGTATAGGTGATGCTCACTTGATTCTAGGGAATCAATCAAGAAATGCTTCAAGTGCCTGCCATTAATAGGAAATTTGAGAAATTCACCATCCAAATCCTTCAAGAAGAAGGTATGCTCACCAATCGAATGTCAATGGAGTAAGGGCCCATCCATAGTGCATCAAATTTACCATGCTTTCCCTTGTCTTCATGTCTCTACTATCCCACAACAACACAAGATCTCAATGTTGAAAGCTCTGGGAGTGACCTTCTTGTCAAATAACTTCTTCAATTTTCTCTACGAACTTACATGCCTTTGGTGAGATGCTCTCCTTTCTTCATCAAGTTCAACAATCTAGTTAATGTGAGCCTCATATGGACTAACTTCTTGATCTTCCAGTTGTTGAATGAACTGATATGAGGATAATTGCATATGCAGGGGCAACAGAGCTTGAGTGCCATACACCAATTCAAATGGACTTTTTCCAGTGGCTCTTTTAATAGTAATTTTGGTCCCCAACAAACAAACTTCAGTTTTCACCCCATTTTCTTTTGTTCAGCTCCAAGGTTCTTCTGATAATCTTCAACAAATTTTTATTATTGGACTCAGCTTGTCCATTTCCTTGGGGATTGTAATTAGAGGCATATGTCAAATTGATCCCATATTCTTTGCACATTGCCACCAAAGGTTTAGCTTTGAAGCTCATGGCATTATCAGCAACAATTTTAACTTGGCACCCCAAACTTGCAGATGATATGGTTCAACATAAAATCCATGACAATTTGGTGTGTTTCTCTTTTGGTGGGGATTGCCTCCACCCACTTGGTGAAGTAATCAGTGGCTATAAGAATCCACTTATGGCCAACACTTGAAGGGTCTGAAATCTCACCAATGAAATCCATTCCCCATTGCTTGAATGGGGCTTCAATTGATATAGATGCAAGGTAGGGAGCCTGAAGCTTTCAGTCTTCTAGAGAAGTGCTGGCAAACTCTCACATCTTCTAACCAAAAGAGTTGTATCCTTGAAGAGAGTTGGCCACCAATAACCAGCCCTCAAGATCTTGTGTGTTGTGACTCTTCCAGAAAAATTCCCCCACAAACTCCTCCATGAAGATCAACAATTATCTTGGGGGCTTCATCTTCAGTAATGCACCTTAAGAGAACTCCCTCAGGGTTCTTCCAAGCTAACCCATAATCAGTAATGACATATTTCTGGGAAGCCAACTTAAGGGCTCTTTTCTGGTTCTTACTCAAATACTCAGGGTAGTATAGATGTCTGAGATAAAAAATTACATCTTTGTACCACTCAGAACTCATCAATTTTTCAAAAACATCTACCCTTCCTTCTTCTACCTCATTTACCTCAATAGTTTGCAAGTTTCTCTCAGCCATAAGCTTAGCCAAGCCCAAACCTCTCACCAACTTTTGTGGTTTGGATATCCATGTCATATTCTTGCAACTTGTTCACCCTGCATCTTTTGCTTGAGACTTCCATCTCTGATAAGATGTCTTTCACCATAGTGTGGGGAACATAAGCAACAATTTTAGAGCTCAAAATGTAAGGCCTGAAAACCTTTGTTGCTTTTACCAAGGAAAATGCTTGTTTCTCCATAATAGTGTATTTCAGCTCAGCCCCCTGTAATGCCTTACTAAAAAAGGAAATTGGCCTCTCAGCCCCTTCATCATCTTTCTGCAACAAGACAGATGCAATAGTGTTCTCTGAAGAAAAAGAAAATAGTTGGAAAGGCTTCTTATAATCTGGAGCTGCTAAAACAGGGGCATGCTTTAATGCCTCCTTGATCCCATTGAAAGCTTGAATGGCATCCTCCTCCCATTTGATGGCTTGGTCCTTCTTCAACATGCCAGTGATTGGAATGGTCAACTCAAGCAAAGTTTGATATGAATCTCTGATAAAGTTTATCTTTCCCAAAGAAGGATTGAATCCCCTTCTTGGTTCTTGGAATTGGGACCTTGTTGATGGCCTCTACCCTTTTGGATCAATCATTACCCCTTCTTGTGACACAATGTGACCAAAGAAATTTTTTCCTTTGTACTCGAAATGGCACTTCTTTGGATTGAGTGAAATGCCATATTCTCTACATCTTATCAACATTTTCTCCAAGTGTTGCAAATGATCACTTCTCTTTCTGGAGAACACAGTTACATCATCTTGGTAGACAACAATAAAATCATTGATGTAACGAAAAAGCAACATCCATTGCTCTTTGAAAGGTTTCTCCAGCATTCATCAGATCCAAAGGGCATCCTGACATATACATATGTCCCCCAAGGGGTGGTAAAGGTTGTCTTAATTCTTTCGATTCCTTTTCACACAACTTGGTTATAACTAGAGAAACCATCTAGGGTAGAAAGTAGCTCAGAACTAGTCACTAGCTGCAACATGTTTTCCATGTTTGGTAAAGGATAATTATCCTTCATTGATGCTCTATTCAAATTTCTGAAATCCACACAACCTGATGTCACCATTCTTCTTTTGACTGGTACTAGGTTTGCAACCCAAGAAGAATACCTTGTAGGTTGAATAATCCCTCCATCCCTCAGTTTCTTCATTCCTCTTGCATTTTAAGAGATAGGAGTGGATTGATTGGCCTCTGTTTCTTCTGAATGGTTTTGCATTAGATTCAAGGGAATCTCATGTTGAAACAGATCCTCTCTGTATGCCTTTAATTCAGAATAAGTCCAAGCCATGCAATCTTGATATTTTTTTAGCAATTGGACATAAGACTGTTTTTCCTCCTTGCTTTGAGATTGCTTCCCAACCAGATCTTCCTTGGTTTCTCCTTTGTGCCAAGGTCATGCTCCTCAATATCCCTTGAGGCTGTTATGCATCTGTTAATAATGTGATCAACATTATCAAAGTTGGATTCAAGAGCAACCAGACCCTCTAGGAATGGTATTAGTCTTTAGTTGGATGATGCCTTTTCCAAACAAGGTTTCTTTACCCCTCTGCTACACACACCATTGGCTCCCAATCAATATTGATCAAAAAAACTCCCTTTTTTCTAAAAATCTTCTGACCTGAGCATCATCATCAAAAACTTGCCAATGTTTAATGTTGTAGGTATAGATGGCCTAGTTAACACCTCAACATCATATTCACAATATGGGGATATTGTACAATTATCAAACCGAGATCCCAATACTGCAAGTTTTTCTGCCAAATCATTGAACCTCCTATCATGATGCACAATATTGAATGAATCAAACATCTCAATGAGATCCCAAGCTGCATGCTTGTATTGTTTTTCATTCTGATTTTTTTGTGGCATAAAGTTTTTGACTTGCTTTACAATTAATTCTGAATCTCCTTTGACAATGATGTCTTTAACACCATATTTCCAAGCAATCCTCAGACCTAACAATAGTGCCTCATACTCAGCAATGTTATTAGTGCACTCAAAGTTGAGTTTGAAGGAAAAGACAAACTCTTCTTGGCCTGGAGAGATCAGAACAACACCAACACCATTTCCAAACTTGGAGCAAGCTCCATCAAACAATAAAGTCCAAGGAGAGCCTTCCTATTCAAGACATTTGCATTCTTCAATCTTGTGCTCTTTTCCATCAACAAATCCTACAAAGTTATCAGCATCAACACTTGTGTACAATACTTCATAAGATGCATTGTTGGGATCTTAATAAGGTGCAACATCTTCTTTTCCCATACAACTTGACAAGGCTGCCCTCAATTGGGATGGTGGCATAGGACATATCCATTTGAACACTCCCACCAACACTTGTAGCCCATTTTCTAGACAACAACATACCCCACTTGGTTGGGCAAGTCAACAATAACTACATCAAGCTTCTTAAGTTCTTACCCGGATAGGCTGCAAGTTGTACCACCAGACCTTTCACACATCCCACCACTGGCACCTCTCTGGATCCATGGTAGTACACTTCCCATATGCTGTTGTTACCTTGATATCTAGCTCATTCATGACTTCTAGAGGCATAACATTGCATGATGCCCCCGAATCAAACATACAGTTGTGTAGCAATCTATCCTTAATGATTAGAGTGGTGAAGAATGGATCCACATTTAGCTGAGAATCTACCAAGGATGTCCCCAAATAAACCTCAGGTGGTTCATCTAGCTCTTCTGATGCTGGTGGTGCTTCTAGTTCTTCAATGATTGGAGGAGTCTCCACAATATTTACATTTCTACCTAGGGCACTCTTCTCTTCTTTCAACCCAAAATACTCAAATGCCCTCTTCTTGTGCAGGAATCCTAAGCAAACTCAACAATTGGAACTGAGATCTTGATCTGACTCAAGACTTGGGCAATATCATAAGGGACAGACTTTGGCAAGGCAACATTGGAAGGAAGGTTGACACACTCATTAGATGGCACATGATTTTTGATAGCTTGGGCATGAGGAGGGGTATGATTTTTGTTTGGGACAGCAAGGCCCTTGGCAGATGCATCTTTCTTAGGAGCCTCTTTAGGAATATTTGAAAGAAATGGAGTTTTTTTGGCTTGGCTTGAGGCCCTGTCCTTTGACAACCCTACTTCTTGTGTTATACTCCTTCTCTTGGGAAACAACAACATTCATCAACAACTTCCTGTCCTCCTCAGATGGGATTCCTCCATCATACTTCTTTATCATTAAAGCTCTTAAATATTCAAAGTCATTATTGGGAAATTCAAAAGCTTGTACAATATCTACTTCTAAAGTATGAGAGGGAGGAAGAATAGGTACCCAGTGGATGCAATCCCAAAATCAGTAGTAGTTCTAGCACTTATTACCTTAGTTGAAGTTTCCCCTTGTTGTGAGCTTGTGGAGCAACCCATCATCATGCAAAAACATCATCATCATTATCATCATCACTTCTTCTTCTTCTTGTTGATCTTCCTCACATGGAGCATGGGGCATGAAACATCTATCACACCAATCAATGACACATTGTCTCCTCCACAACAACAACTCTGGTAGCCAAAGGATCAGGTACCATTCTATTTTCCCTGGCTTGGGACTATTTATTTCCAAATCCAACAGGTCCCTTGCCTCTATCATCAGATCTCTGATCATTTCTATGATGATTTGTAAACCTGTCTTGGCCTTGTTGCTTGTGTTGACCTTGTGAACTCTGCCCAATCCCTTTTTCTTCCTGGGCTAATTTGTATGATATTTCTTTGACATGACCCCTGCCAAAGTTTTCACAACTTCCTCCAAATCAGTAGCCTTACTTGTTTGAGGATTTTCTGGGTTAATTAGTTTTACACCCTCCCTTTTTGGAGGCTTTCCAATTGCCTTGATGTTATTCTCAATTTGTAGAGCCATGGTGAAGGCCTACCTCAAATTAGTAGGGTTTTGTCCCTCAAGTAGTAAGCAAATTTTTTTATCAAATGCATCTGAATATTTGATCAAACATGATTCATCACATGGCCTTAAGCTAACAGGAAATATCCTCAAGGTCTTGTTAAACCTTGTGTTGAAATCATGTACTGACTCATTAGGATTCTTCTTGATGTTTTCAAATTATGATAGAAGAAACCTAGGGTTAGTTCTATCACCATACTACAATCTAAATGCATTGTTCATCTCTGTCCAAGAATCAATGGAATTATCTGGAAAAGCTTTATACCAGTCCCTTGCATCCTCTTCCAAAGTATGGATAAACAATTTGATATATACATCTTCATGTTCAATCTCAAAGTCTTCCATCATATTGATAAAAATCTTTAGATGTTGATCACCAGTTATAGCATTGTTTCCTTGGAACTTTGGTAATCTATTTCTTACATCTGGGGAGCTGCATTTGGATAACTGGCCATCCTGTAAAATTTATAGGACCAAAGGTGTTTACAACAAATGGAGGTCTAGGTGGGGGTAGGGCCATGTTGTTTTGAGGAGGTGACCCTGGAGGGGAGACAAATTGATAAGGGTAGAGGGTCTTTGAAACATAGGAGTATAAATTTCAAAATGGATATCCCCTAAAGGCCTTGTTTCTTGGAAAACCCTATCAACTTAAAAAAAAAGGGGTAGAATGAGAAGAAAACTTTTCAAAATCAAATGAAGGCCCCTCTCCAGTTGGAGAATTCAATTCCACAAAGAGGCTACCTGATTCAGAAGCACTTGAATGGTAGTCTTCAATGATAGGCTGATCACTTTCATCAATGGAGATCCCTTTTCTTGTCTGCTGATCTCAACAACTCTCTCAAGGATTTTCTTCCTTCTGACTTTTTTTCCTAGCTCTGGAAATAATGTCCTAGTAGGATCCCTAGCAAAGAAATATCTTCTTCCTTCCAGCTTTGCAAAGATTAGTAACAAATCTCACTTGACAGAGGTTAAGACACTGGTACTCATCAAGAATCAGATCAACAGGGAGTTGCCACTAAGGATTTCCACCTTAGTTGTGAAAATGCACTAAAATATGATATGTCAAATGTATGTCAATACTAGAAACTAGAAATGGGATGATCTAACTTTTCTTTACCTAGATTTATCAATGAAAGCTAGTGCACTAGGTGTGGAAACTGAAATAATTACACACAACACTTGTAACTTTGAAATACTTCTTACAGGCCCGAACACAAGATGATGTTTGAAAAAATGTATTAGCACTTAGAGCATATAAGAAGTGTTTACCAAGTTTGAATATGAACTATAACCACTATGTCCCAGGAAATGGATGCCCAATGGGTGTTGGTACCCAAATTGATTCTCCCTCAGAAGCTGAGAAGCAACATCACATAGGTTTGGAAGGAAGCTTAGAGACAAGCAGAGCATGTAGTGTGTCATTTTGTAGGGGATGAAATGCAACTTGCTCTTTGTCACTAGATGTGGAGAAATGGGTAGCACCCTCAAGAGGATTTGACCTATCCTCACTACTTTATGGTTGTGCCTTTCAACTAGGGTGAGAGGACCCTTTTTGTAGCCTGTTGTTTTGTGGAGGAGATGGAGATATCCTTCCTTGTGAAATTATTAAGAAGACCTTGAAGAAAATATGATCAATGCAACAAAACCTAACTCTCATGAGTTGTCACTCTAGATAATGGAGATATTTTCTAAGAAAGGTTTAAGCCACTAAAGACAATGAAAACCTGATTGTTTCTGCATGTTTTGGTAGTAAAAATTATGCATTTGTATACACACATGACAAATAGGGGTAGTATGGGTATGATTGGTTGTTTTTAAATGAATTTTGGTGGGAGGTGAGGTAGAAATGAACTTGATTCACCAGATTCTTGAGAAATTTTACAAAAATGGAGAGCTTGAACAACAGAATGCTTTGGGATAGCTAGGATGTTCCTTTAACCAAAATATGTGCTTTAATGGAGGCCCAGATCAACACTTTTCACACAAACTTCAAGGATCCAAAATGAAGGCTCAAATTGGAAAACTTAACTAAACATTATCAACCTCTGTTTCATCACACCTAAGATACCCTCGAAGGCTAACAAACAATCTTATAGTCATGCTAGGAGTCACAGTGATTTTAAATTTGTTTATTTCATTATCAAATGAAAGCTCTTCTGATAAATGAAATTGTAAATGCCACCAAACTATCACAAGGATAAGATCTTGTGTGATTCACAAAGATTTCAATGTAAGATTGCAATAGGAAAAATAAAACTACTTGCAGACATTTAAGAAATGAAGAAAACACAAATTTTTCCCCAAAAAAAATGTGATTAACTCAAGTTTGATTAAATTTATCAGTGGGGAAAGTTTCTAGAACAATCTCGGGAGCTTGTCAATGGTACACTACACTCACATGACCACCTTGACATGATCAAATTTAACACAAAGGAGATAAACAGGTTTCTTCAGATGATTTCTCAGAAGGATGGGTTCTATCAAGCTTTTCTCTTAGAAAAATCAGTCCCGACCTCTAACACTCCAACCATTTGCATGATAAATTCATGCAATTTATAACACTTTTTCAACAAAGTTTTCCCCCAAAAATCCAAACATTGAGTGCACCAGTGCTCACCATGATCCCGATCCATGATTCCCAGAATCAGATCTATAAAAGTTGTCAGTGCTCAGGGGGTGGATCTCTTTGAATATCTCTTGCATTCAAACTCCTTCTTTGGTAGATCACTCTTCCCTCTACTACTTGACCACTTTCCCCCTAATTTGTCAAATTTGGTTCTTTGCATGCCCGGGAAGGAAAAATGGAAGATCAGATCGAGCCCAGAGGTCAGATCTCATCTTAATGGTAAAAGATGTCCCAGATCTTCCTCACCAAACTTAGATATCAAATTAACTCCCCTTCCCTATTTGGTGTGCAAGAAATATCGAGAAATCATGAAGACTCACATCTCAGGAGCTTTGGAGTGAAAATGGTGGAAAAATTAGATACAGATGCACAATTGTCATTGATTTCTATTTTGAATTTGGACTGTCCACATGGGAGATCCACTTTAAAATGGGCTGCTGGGTTCCCTTTTTCCTTTTACAACTTTTGGAAAAATGTAAAATTTTCACATTTTCTCTGCACCTCCGCCCTTGAGAAATGAGCCTGACACGTGTCCTAAGGTGGGTCCCAAAGGAACCGTGCCAAATTTATGTTATTTCACCTCTTTTTTGGAAAAGGAAAATTTTCCAAGTTTTCCCTGTAGCTCCGCCCTTGAAAAATGGGCCTGACACATGTCCCAATGTGGGTCCCAGTGGAACCATGCTTCCTTTTACACTTTTAACTCCTTTTTCCACAAAAGGAAAATTTTCCAATTTTCCCGAAGGTCTACACCTCCACCATTGATTGGAGAAAGTTTTGACCTTTCTCTATCGGGCCCGTGGGTCATTTTGATGATTTTAGTCTTTTGAATATCAAGGGAAAAAAATCCAAGTTGCCCCCAATGGCCCGCCTCCCCCTCTTAACATTTTCAAAGCCAACCTTGACCTCCTTCTTGTCGGGCTTGCGGGCCATTTTGATTTTAATCCTTTTGATGACAAGAGGCAAAAAAATCCAAGTTGCCTCTAATGGTCCACTTCCCTGCCCCTTTGACTTTTTGCGCCATGTTGAGATGGTACATCTTGAGATGGTCCCAAAGTTGAGACCTTGAATGAGCATGGATCTTGCCACATGTCTAGGGCCCTTTAGGAAGTTTAAAAAAACTAAGAAAGGAAGACTCGATGGAAACCTCCATGTGTCTTTATGGTGTAACTTCAAAAGAACCTTATAAGGCTAAAAAAATGATTTGGGGGGCACACTTCCATTTTAGAATTTTACTCCATTTTCCAAAAGGAAAAATATCAACTTTCTTCGAAGGCCCATCATCTCACCTTTAACCTTGCCACGTGTCCTTTTATGGGGTCAAAGTAAGACTTTTTCCCTACCGCTTAAATTTTGCTTTAATCAAAGCTGCGGGGCCGTGGGGGCGGGTTCAATTTTTTCCAAAGTAGCAAAAAAAAAAGTTCAAAAAAAACAAACCCACCATGCCCCATCAATTAGAAGAAGCCACGTAAGTACCAAAAGAACCAATCAGATTTTAAGCGAGCTATGGGACCAAATTTGCCCTTTTTCCAAAAAGCAAAAAATGACAAGTTAAAACATTTTCCCGCCATCCCCTGACCAACCAAAAGAAGCCACGTGACCTCTGAATGCTGAGGAATAATTTTGATAGAGGAAAAAGACACCCATGCAGACCATAAAAACATAGAAATTCACCATTCATGCCCAGAATCTGATTTTTTTTAGCTAAGGATGAAATTTTTTTGAAACAAAACCAAGTGAATCATGGTTCCAAGCATCTTTGACCATAGATTTGGATTTTAAAGGCATACAAATATAAATGGTTGGGGTAAAATAGGAAAAATGGTAGAGCTCACAATTTTGAAGGAATTAGGGCAAAAATAGGACAAAATCATAGAATCCTTCAAGAAAGGACATGAAAATGGATTATGCAAACAATTGAAGCATTCGAATGGAGGTAAAATATTTAGAATATCCACATCGAGATACAAAATGTCTCATAACATGCGAGATCATAGGAAAATTAGGGCAAATGGTGCAAGATCAAAATGAGCACTAACATACCCCACTAAGATACTAGTATATAAATGAGGAGAGATATAGATCGATAATGGATAAGGAAAGCACACAACATATGACTAAAATGTAAATAGTGGAAAGCTAAGGAGCTTCTCAAATTAGAGCACTATCCTAACTATTATCAATGTACATGTAACAATAACCTAACATAGAGAAATGGGGAAGGGAAGTGAACAAATCTATGCAAAATGAAAAAGAGGGTTAG
The DNA here is from genome assembly GCA_018340775.1 of Taxus wallichiana var. yunnanensis. Taxonomy (NCBI): domain Eukaryota; kingdom Viridiplantae; phylum Streptophyta; class Pinopsida; order Cupressales; family Taxaceae; genus Taxus; species Taxus wallichiana. Next base: position 893,118,794 of record CM031242.1, read on the forward strand.
AGCACTCACATATACATGTAGGATTGTCATTGATGCATCTATCTCTCAAAGAAGCAACTCACTATAAGAGAATTGTTATTAGGTGGAGAAGGGGAACACTATTCTTGTTTTAGACTCACTATAGATGACCCAATAATGCCGGATATCCAGCAAGAAGAAGAGTGTCCAAATAAAATCCAATCCAAATGCAAGATGAACCAAGGGATGAGTGAGATGATGTAAAGATGGTGCAAAAGAGAAGAGAAAATGGAAGTTCCTAATATCCGGGCTTCCTTCCTTCATTAATGTAAAAGTGTGGTGACCATATATACGACATAATTGCTCCTAGGTGATTGTGTCATCAATGAAAAAAATAATGTATAAATAATCATCCATGGGTGATCGTGTCATCTAGATATGATAAAATGTCATGCAAAGTTAAAATACATGTCATAGATAAAAAAATTGGATGAACAGGGTTCCCAAAACGGTGAGATGTAAGAAAAGTGTTGGGGATACAATGTGTATGAGACCTAGAAGGACAAGTTTAACTAATGCGAGGAAAATTAAGGTTGGGACCACATAGCAATACTCTTTGTGTATTTCCTCTAACCCATGATTATTACGTGAATAATAATTCCCCATTCCTAATAGGATCCTTAAGGATCCCACTTAAGAAAATAGATACATTAGTGACTCTTATCTTCACAAAAAAATTGTTAGTAATAGGTATGAAACATGAAAAAGTGAAAAATTAGGTGTATACACTTCTCATCACCATATATCCCTACAGAGGTTTAGTCAAATGTATGTATGCATCTTTCATCAACAATTTTGATGTCTCTTCATGTATGAAGAACAATCATGACTATGTCATGAACTATAAGAGTGTGTTTTTTATGTAGAATGCATCGACATTACTATAATATCTCTCATGAAAAACTATATATATGAATATACAAAACATTTTCACATCTCGAGGATGCATATGTATGATCTTTTAATTACACTAATTATGAAAATCCTACTAAATTTATAACATGTTCCAAATCTAACTTTCTCAAGTATTTCCTCCCTTAGTAAGAACAAGAGAGACTTATTTCATTGTAAACCTTGGTGTACTACAATCAAGTAGGATGTAATATTTGTGTAAATTAAATAAATTGTAGGGTAACACACACACACACACACACACACACACACACACACACACACACACACACACACACACACACACACACACACACACACACACACACACACACACACACACACACACACACACACACACACACACACACACACACACACACACACACACACACACACACACACACACACACACACACACACACACTGCCTTGTGGCAGCATGCACGCACACACACACACACACGCGGCCTTGTGCCAGCACACACACACACACACATCATATTTTTACACCACATGCATTACTTGAAGTTATATTACCAAATAAGCTTTAAATATTTTATATTTTTAGTTTTATTGCAACATATCCGATGTAAAGCTAAAGCGGTGCTATTTGTTTAAGCAATTCTCAACTAGAATCTTGTTATTTTTTCATTGATGTTGATATTGAGATTATTTATTGTGTTATACTATATGTTTGATTGTACATGGGGAAAAATATTAGGATTTTCTAGCCCTTCAAAGATTTTAATATTATCTTCTAATATCATATATTTGGCTATTTAATTGTACCATGTGAAATATTTGATTATTTGAATGGAAGACCATGATATTAATAATAATTTGAAGTTCTTTTGAAGGAAATTTTAACTAAATTCCCCATTTTTTCATTATGTTAACCTTATTCTCTAAAATTCTATGCCCCTTGATACATGCTCTATTTTTGTAATTTGTGTGTTCTTCATCCCTTTTTGGTATTTCCAAGTGTCATAAACCATTATATATACCTTTGTATAATTGAAATTTCTTCACCTATTTCCCATGCATAAACTAATATATGAGACCTTTCCCTACCCCTATGATCTAATCTCTTTCAAGAAGGATTGATGATGCCAATTTTCCATGACTTTCACTCCTTTACTTCTCTCCCTAACTTTCATACTACACACTTTTACCAAAGCTACATTACACTTCCATGACTTGTGTAACTATGAAGCATTTCTATAACTAGTGTAAGTATTGTTATGCCATAAACCATTATCCAAGGCCACATTTCGTATCTCAAGCCATGTTATTCTATTCTATGTTTCTTAGATTATAATAATTGATAAGTTCTAGTATCGAACATCTAAATACCCGAACACTTCTATAACCTTGAATATCCTTATAGCTATATTTTTACTCTAATGATCCATTTCCCACATTCAAAAGTATGATGAAGGGATCATGGGGATATCTTTCAATTAATGATACTAATGATCACACAATTGAAAAATGTTTCTCCTCTTCTAACCCATGTGGATCACTTCCACCCACTCATGGAAAATTTCATTTATGTGGTGAACAAACCCAAAAAATTCTAAGATAGCATATAGAGCATTGAATATATTTCTTAGTTTTGAAGTGCTTCGTGATGTTTAATGACTAGTTGATCTGATATGATGCAAATGAATTGTCAATGCATACCTTGATGACATGAGATAAGCTACCATCTAGATTCCAATGACCATTTTCTCTTTTAGATGTGTTATTATTAGCCATAATCTCTTATTGACCTTAAAGATTAGATTATGTGTCCCTTAAAACCCTATATTCTTTGTGGAAAGTGATATCTTGTAGTTTCTCATTTATTGGATCTATATTGACTTGTTTGAAAAGTTTTTCCCATCTTGTTATTCTATACTGAGAGAATATTTTTCTTTGCATTATGGGTTTTGATTCTCTCAAATTCACTTAAATTGTAATCTTATATGTATAATTTTTATGATATATATTGATGATTGTAATACTGACCGAGGGGCCTAATTTTACTATATAGTACAATTATGTAAAATCAAACAATAGTTAAGTTTTTTGGGCTTACATACACCCTTTTATTATCTCTCATATGTTGTAGACCATTTTTAATACTTTTACACTATTAGTTTATGTTTGGAAAATATTTTCAATCATTTAGTATATTGTATTATCCTTAAACAAATGGATAAATTTACCTATGTCTTAGTGTATCACATTTTATTTTCTTCAAATTTCCCTTGAAATTTTTTCCATCAAGATAAAAGAGTTTATTTAAGGATTTTCTAGGTGAGTAAGAATATTGATATAGATTAGATAATAGCATAATTTATCTTGAGATCTTGGTCAAGTAGTAATTCCACACTTGGCAACATTCCCAGTGTTGTGATAAACTTGAAACAAATGTCACGGTAAGACACTTTTAAGCGCCGATAGTTTTGGCATGCATAGTGGTATGAATTTTGATTATATTTTGTAAAAAGCTCAAAATTCTGTAAGTGCAATAACTTCAAATTTTTAATATTATAGCTAGGATTTTGGTGTGTTTAATAGTTTTTTTTTCTAGTTTTATGAACCATATAAATGAATTTCATGACTCAATTCCAATATGTATTAGAAAATATTATGTCCTTGGAAAACAAGAAGGATAGAAACATGAAAAAATACTTGGCAAAAGGGACATTTGAGTTCTTATTAATTTATTATAAAAGGAGAAGAAAATCATTTCGAAGGGAGTACTCTGCTTTAGCCTTAGAACTAAATCCACTCCTTAACCAAAAATACCCAACATTTGATAGAATAAGTTGTCTCGTAACCTTCGTGGACACAAAAAAACCATCCATTTTAATTTTAATTGAGGAATTTATCTAGACTCAAGCACATGGAATGAAATCCTCATATTAGCCCTCATGAGTCTCAATATATCAATGGTGAAACTACCATCAACATCATCAATCAAATCGAAGACATTACTAATCTACCTTTTTCTCACCATGTCTTTAAAGATGATGTAGCTATAATATCATTAGCTACCTACCTTAAAGGAAAATTTATTGAATTTTATAAAAAATTCCCCTAACTCAGTGAGTGGTTCGGATGAACTAAAAGAGAAGTTGTAAGCAATTTCAAGAGAAACATGGCACCTTATCTCTTGTGGAGTAGTTAACTACCATTAAAAGTTATCCTATAGAATAAATACCTTATTTAATGTACAAATTTCATAAAACTTGAAGTCTTACATCCCATCATATGTACATAATTATTTTCATACAATATTTTTGTATTTACTTAGAATTGTAATTTATGATATTATAATCATGATTTAATCTATGGGTGGAACTATCTTGCCTAATGCTTATAATATGTTCATGCTAAAATAAATCTAATATAGAAATGAAAACTATCTTGATACCTCTTATGCCTTTATTTCCTATAATTCCTAATCTCGATCATACATAGTGAAAACTGTTGCCGAAAAACCTAGGAAATTATCTACAACATATCGGTAATATAAATTTTGTTATTTTATGATTAGAATGATTGGGCCACATTAAACCTTTACAAGTAACATATTTGTCCTTTATATATTGTTATTCAAATGTAGGAGAGCATGAATACCAAAATGTGGGGTACTCTTTCCATGTATGGTAAGATAGATGTTTTATAAGAAGATCTAAAGGAAGTGAGTTGTGTCTCAATCTCAAGATAAATTTAATTTTTTTGATTTGTAGTAGTAAAATAAAATTTAAGCACATAATAAAGTAAACCCCATCCATTTTATCTCTCTTTGATCATCACATAACACCTTATTAATTTATACATGATTGATTTTAGTGCAAGAAGCTCTGTAATGCACAAGTAGATAGTTGATGCCAGAGATATTAAACAGACAAGGATGTTACCATTAGATTAGTTAAACTTAATGACTTTTGTATTAAAAAATTTGATGTCATGAGGGTTTGGAGTTTAACTATGCATTCTTTCTGAAGTATAAGAGTGTTATAGAAGATAGAAGTTATTAACCTTCCATCCATGTTTTCAATATGTTTTTCAAGAGAATTCTTTGCTATGATAGGAGGATAATTTTCTATGGACTTATCTCATTTTATTATAAGGACTACATATGACACTATTTGTTGACCATTAAAAATTATGGTGTCACCTAGTTTTATGTCAAAGTCTTTTAACCAATTCTTATAGAGAAAAATGTCATACAAGATGAAAGGAAAGAGGAATCTTCTATCGTGATGATGATCTTAATGAAGGAATCCCTAAAACAAAATTGTATGAGTAAGCTCAGGAAAATCCATATTTTTATCCTTATGACACCTTCAAAGCGAGTGCAACATCGGCACCAACTATATCTAGGAATAATGTGTTAAAATTCCACAAGTTTTAAATGAAGTGGAAAAATCAGGCTCTGATATATGGCAAATGTTTTTATGGTTCCAAATACAAAAGATTTGCACCAATGCATGGCATTTCCTTATTTCACCGAGTAAGGAAAATAAATTCTATTAAAATAGGATATATTTTAACTACTCAACTAAGTTTTGAAGTATAAATATTTTATTCAATATCTCCAAATTTTTGATAGGGAGGTATCATTTCTACAACAACTATATGGAGACACTAAATTATTCATCAAGAAAGTGAGATCATATGCCTTACGAAATTATTATTGTTAAATATTATAGACATATATTCTGGGTTCTAAGTGAAGGCTTTGTGATTTTACATCCATGAAATCCCAAAATAAGAAACAAAAATATGATTGGATGGAGGTCATGAGCGATTATTTTGATCCACCAAAGAGCCTTGAAAAGATGAGGATAAATAAGTGAAGCTCCTTATATGGTCTAATATACATAACCATTCTTTCCATTTGTATATTTTTAAAAATGAAAACTAAATTTCCTTTTTTATCCAATAAGAAGATGATTTCTAAGAGGAGTTGCAACTTAAATTACATGTGATAGTTAGATAATTTAGCTAAATATTAATAAATTTCTCGAGTACTAGTCACTTTATAAATAATGTCCATCCTTGATGACTAATACATGAGAGAAAAGGAAAAAATTAATCAAGAGAGATGGTTTACAAGAAATCAAGATCTATTTTCACTTGTCCAAATTAAGGAAAGGATTTTACTTTGGAAAAATTAGAAGATTTTATTGATAAATTTCAAGAGTATGATGAAAATTTTGAATGGAAATATGGTTCAACCTGAAATTATATGACCAAGGTATTATCTAGAATCGATAGGGCTCATTCCTAATGTTAAACCTATGAGGAAGAAGAGGAGACCCACAAAACCAAAAATTGAACCCCTCATGTTGAATGAACTAATGAATTTGATTGAGGCTAGAACAATATTTTGTATCAACCATTCCACTTCTATGGCTAACTTAGTTGATATGAGGAAGAGAAATAAAGAGATACAATTATGCATGAATTTTACTGACATAAAAAATTCCCTCTATAAGATAGCTACTCTCTACCTTCCATGAATAAAATAATAAGAAAATTGACTAGAGATAAGAGGTTCTCACTTATAGATAGTTTTCAAGTTATAATCAAGTTCTAGTTCAAGAAGAAGATTAGTGGGATACCTCCTTTACCATCAAGTTAGTGACACTAACATATAAATGAATTCCCTTGATTATCGAATGTTGGAGAGTTTTTAGAGGGAAATAAATAGGGTATTGAAATCCATATAAGTGATATTATCTTAATTTACTGAGATGATGCCACTATTTTCTTAAATAAGTAAGAAGATCACTTGGATAATTTAGAATATGTTTTTAAAGATGCATAGAGTTTGGGATTTCTCTTAATCCCAAAAAATCTATCTTCTTATTACATCAATGATTTTTTTTTCATATTATATTAAAAATTATCTTTCGATATATCCCAAAAAAGTATTTTTCATTCTCTCTCTACATATCTTTTCCCACTCATAAAAATACTACATGCAAAATTGCCTCATAAAGATTGATTTTGTAAGAATGTTTACAACAAATAGTAAACCATTGATGGTCATGTTGAATAAAGAAACATATTTTAAGTTTCCATGCAAGAAGGAAGAATGACATCTAAATAGATCAAACAAGTTATTTATCAAGCCATGGTGTTGGAAAAATAAATCTTGGGAAAGAAATCAAATTATAAATGCACTAAACATCCAAAAGAAACACCACCATTGTCCCAACCTAGAAAAATAAACAAGGTCTTGAGTAAACTAGCACCTTTGTAAGTGATACTCTAAAGGATTGTGATGAAATGAAAATTTCATAGAAAACTAGAGTTATGTGGTCCCCAAGGATGCAAAAGTGATCAAGAACCTCTGTAATTTTTTTTTCATTTATTTGAATGTTAAATACTACATCTTTGGGAAATAGAATTAATGATAAAAGAGTGGGTTGGATTAGTATAATCATGGAGGTTAACATTGAAATAGAGTTTTCCAAGTCAATAAGAGGCGAGGATAGTTTCCAACACTTTTATAAGAAAATGGATATTTCATAAGAAGTAGTGTATGATCGATGATCAAACATAAAATGATGTAGTTGAAACTCGTAGTTGGACTTGGAAAATGATAAAATATCTATAGACTATAAATTATCCCATTATCATATAAAAAATAATAAAGTTTTTTTTAAATAATTTTTTTCCATATGATCTAATTATTGGGGCCTATCAGAGGAAAATTGGATTACATCATACAAAGGTGCATTAATCTAAAATACATAGAAAAAGTTATGAATTTGTTTCATCAATGGTTTTATTTTGGCCACTTTTCTCCATGAAAAATAAGTAAAAATATCATGAGGGATGGATATTTATGACCTCAATTGTATTATGATACGTTTAGGTTGGTGAAAACATATTGTGAATTCCTATTCTTGATGGAATTCAAATCGGTGCACCTATCCTCTTATAAAAAAATTAGATGATCAACCTTTTTACCAATTGATATTGTTTATTATTGACATGATAAAACCTCTTTATAGTACCATACATTGATGGAAATTGATATTAATACACTACTTCACAAGGTGGGTAAAAGTCATGGGGGTTCATTAGCTAGGCAATAAATTCAATATACCGGTAGATATGAGGGGGTGAAAGGGTTTAATTTATTAATATTTTGAATCAGGTATTGACGATAGGTTAGAGAGGTGGACTAAAGGAAAGGGAGATTTAATTTTAATATAAAACTAAAACATTTGAACCCTAGTTTTTAAAACTAAATACCTTAAAATTGTAATCTAAGGAGTGTGGTCATAAAGTTAAATTATAATATCTTTTTGAATAAAGAAATCTCAATTAAGGGATTCTTAAGAAAGAAATAATAAGATGGTAGAAAACTAGGATTGAGTATGTTTTTCAACACATGTGATATTATTTCACCATATTAATTATTTGAAGAACTATTGATAAATGATTAAAACTTAACATTTATAAGGTAATTGGTAATAGGTCTTGAATGGCTTCAAACTATCTTTTGAGAGAAAATGCATATTACAAAAAAAAAAATTGAGTGAGAAATATGATATATTTTTTGATTTAAATATTAGGGTAGAAATAAAAAGGGGTAAATAAAATTGTCATGGAAAAATGAGTTAGTAGGGTACATGGAAAATATAGGGGTATTTTTATTCTAATAATATAACGGGAGAGGGTATTATCAATTGAATAATTACAGGTAAAAACTAGAATTAATGTATTCTTTAAAACCCTTCAAATGAATGTACTATACCATAATTTTACTAAGTGAAAACCCACGGTAAAAGTGGTTTTGCTGAAAGAATCCATGTAAGGAGACGATGAATAGTATCCATGAATAAGATTAAGAACCTAAAAAAATCATGAAGTGGACAATTGAATAAAATAAAAGATAATTACATACCAAAGTAAATCATTCCTTATGGGTTCATAGGTTAACTCTAAGAAATCTATCAAATATTGCCCCTTAATACTAGTATATAGAAAATAATCTAGAATTCCACTTATGTTGGAGCCCCAAACATTAGAACTAGAACATACATTTGAGTTACCATACCATGATGCAAGGATACTAAACATGGAAGAGATGGTAAATCCATGAAAAACTATAAAAAAATCTAGGTGAAATCTATCTACAAAATTCTTAGTAGATAGTAAAGAGGATATTTGATAAGTGGGATGCCATCAAAACACTTGAAGTAGGTGGCCTAGTGCTTAAATGGGATGAAGATTAATCCAAGACAAGGTAAAGAAAATGTATACGAAAATCTAGGTTCAAGCATATCATATCAACAAGTGTAATAAAATAAATTCATTTGATCTCTTAAATCTCGGTGGAAAGCGTTTTGTCAATCCCAATCAATAGGAATTTTCTCAAGAAGTACCTATGAGTTTTTTACCTTAATATTTACATAGAAGTTTAGTTTCCCCTTTTGTTTTGTTTTATGCTTCATGCCTTCTTCCTATTGATACATTCATATGAGATATACCTATCTATTATTTATTTAGATTTCCTATGTATTCCACTTTAGAATATGTGTATTTTCCCTGTGTGTGTGTGTGTGTGTGTGTGTGTGTGTGTGTGTGTGTGTGTGTGTGTGTAATGGGTAAGTGAATGGAAATGGGGACCAAAACAGGGTAAAAAAGAGAATTTTTTTCTTGAAATCAATGAAACTTGAACTTCATCTAATAATTCGGCATGCATATGCTCAAAATTTGACAAAGTGATAAGAATAAGTACCATAGAGTTTGGAATCTAGTTTCTAAACTACGATTTATTTGTGAAAATGGTAGAGATTAATAGGGACAAATTTGGTGCACACACAAAGTTTTCCTATTTTTATGTCGAAAATATATGAACCTATTATGTGTGCACCCCACCATTTTTTTAGTTTTATAAATTATTTTTCAAATCCATTTAGTAGAAAGTTAGGTAATTCCATGTACAAGGTCCAACTAAGTTTTCATAATTTTTGGATGAATATATAATTTTGTTTTTATTTTCAAAGTGCACACATCCTAACAATGAAATATTTGTAGGTACACCCTTGTAACTTTGAGAAAAATCATTTTTAGGTTTATTTTGAGTGCACGTTGAATGAAGTTTCAAGAGGATTTTTTTAAAATTTGGATAAAAAATCATAAGTTGTGTACAAAAATGTATGCATACATTTTGACAAGAAAAGAGGGCACTAGTAAAATAAATTAAGGATGAAAGCTTTAAACTATTAATATTTTAGAAAGAAGTATATCATCGCAAAATTAAAATTGAGCTTGACGTAATAGCATAATGCTTTTAGAATATTATGTTATAATTCATGAGATATCGGGGTGTACATGTGGGAGTTTGATGATTTTTGTGAAACACATATTTATTCATGGATTAAACGGTCCAAGCCTTAGGGTAGGATATCCAAGGAAAATCCAATCCTGTAGATTGTGTATTTCCAAACCCATAGTAGAGGAAACACCCTCACATTATAATTTTTTTACCAAATAATTTGTGCAAAAAAATAAATAAGGTAACAATCAAGGAGGAATATCTGTTATTATGTTGGTCGAAGGTTGAATCCATGCGTTACTGACTTTATCTAAGCTAATCATGGAGAAATCCTTTTTATCTAGGAAGGACTACCTATAGATAAAAATCAAGACCAACAAATTATATTATAGCAAGGCTAGATCCAGAAAGCATGATGCTTCCTCGAATGGATGCCAATCCTCTATTTTTATCAAATCAATGAAAGTAAATACGAGAAATAAAGGTCCTATTGCTAACAATTTAATCTAGGTATCTCAAATACTTATAAAAAAACTAGATTAAGAAAATTATTGAAATCTAAACTAATCTAGCATCACGAAAGGTATGTTTCTAGTTGGGACAAGTCACAGAGGTATTAGGTAAGGTCATAGAGGTATATAGTAATGTACGGGTGGAGTGTAGATGATGTAAGGGCAAATTTGGTGAAGGTTAGTAGAAAACACAATGACCAATATCGGTCGATGAATGATTGTGGTAGATAGGGAGACCGACGATGGTTAAGGTGGTGGCGTCGATAGGGGAAATATGATAGTAAATTGTTAAACAAAGGTTTTAGGCTCTTTGTGATTTCACAGAGAGTGATGGTAGTATTGTTCGGTTGTAATATGGTGAGAAGACTCGGGGATACTAAGAAGGAGGTTTAGAATGGTGAAAAGGCTTGGGATGGTTGAATAGTGGGTTGGGGGAGGAAGGTGATGTACATGCAATAGAGGAAAATAAACTACTGAAAGAAACCAGAGATCTACAAAAGGAATAAGTAAAATGATTAGGATCACAATACCTACTTGATGTCTGCAGATCTTGGGAGGTGGAGGAGGATAGTAGTTGATACGTGAATAAATTTTGTGCTAAGTGTAGTAGAAATACTCCCAGAGTGTTCTGTGAATATTCCAATGCTCTGGAAGGGAAAATGATTACTTGTCTTGCACTGTAGTTGTGTGTGTTCATCATTTGGATGTAGGAGGGATTGAAGATTTGAACTTGAATGAAATTAGGCTCCAATAACTGATTGAAAACCCCATGAAAAGAGTTATCGAAGTGTATATAAGGTAACCGATGGTAGTTAGGTGACCGACGTTGGTTTAGGGATAACCAGTGTCGATTAAGGCGGGAAAGTCTAGGTTTACCAAAAATAGGAAGATCTTAACTATTTTTGGTGTGATTTTGATTGAGTCCACTTAGGGAAATGGAGTTCATGTGAGAGAAGGCATCAAGGTCATAGAATAATTCTAATTAGGTTTACGAAGAATTCTTAGTTAGTTAGGTTAAGTGGTGACTCACTTTGTTGAGAGTGATGAATCGATAATTGTGAGTTGAATGCCCCTAGAATGGGTCGAGGGTGAGGTGTAGCAACGAGGTGGAGGTGTGAGAGTTAAATTAGATTAATTAAAATAAATTAATTAATTAGTAATATGAGGATGAATATTAGTATATGATGAAGGGGTCATGATTAATTAAATATATTACTTTAATTGATTGAAGGGGACAAGGGCGGTGTGACCCAAATTTGGTGTCTACATTTTCCCCTTTTTTCACGTAGCTTGTATTGGTAAGTGATGCTAAAAAAAATGGAGTCGATGTCCCAAGTATAAGAGAAGGTTAGGTTGCCCCAAGTAGAGATGAAGGTAATCCCCCTCAAACTACGAATGGATGAGGTTTGAAAATTAGTTAGGGAATGGTTTGATAAATAGGTGATTGATGAAAGTGAGGTTAGTAGGTAAGGGTGTGGTCATTTTGGGTAATGGGAAATGGTCATATTGGGTAATGGGTAATGGAAATCGAATGCATGCACACATATAGATTGTGATACGGTACCAAGGGAGGAAGCGCTTACAAACACTATGTTGTGAAAAGGGCAATATGTTTAATAAAACAAGGTTGAAGTGATTTAGGTATCAAGGTATAGGATATGGTCATGAAGCACTATGAGGTTTGGTGTAGGAATAGGTAATAGGTTTTGTTCCATAGTACCAAATGTATGGTCGGGATTAACATCACATCATTAGGAAAGGTAGGGTCACTAGGCTAAATAACATGGGTAACAACATCATAGGGTATAAGGAGTACACAAATTAAAATGTTATAAAAGGTGATTAATGTCGTGGTATGTAGGTTAGGGCACAGGTAAGGCTGAGGTATAGGTAAAAACATGTCCCTAAACGCAGTTAAGAAAATGTAAGAGTTATGTAGGCTTGCGGGTAGGGGTAATAAGTGTTGGTAAGGTTAAACATTTTGGAGCAACATTTTTAATAGGCAAAAATGGCCATAGGGTAGGTCAAATGGTTATGTCGGTGAACAATATTGGTTATAGTTAAACCGAGCGTTGATTTTCTAGGGCATGACATGTGACATCGATTATGTCGACTTGGGGTTAACAAAGGAAATTTTTTCTTTTTGTGGATTTATTTTAAACTTTCCACATTTATAAAATGACATATGAGAAGTGGAGGAGTGAAAAATGAAAGTACATGGCATTCAACCGAGTTGGTGAGCCCAAAGCGGTGATTGGCATTCAATTGGCGAGTTCACAAGATCGTGTTGATTGATTTGATTGGTTGTGAGGTGAGGAGCTGATTTTGGATTGGCGGAGGTGGGAGAGGGATTAAGTGGACCACCGATGCAATGGAAAGATGTCTTCTTTGCGTAGATGACGCCGAGATGAGGTAGGTGTCAATCTAAATCCTTTATTTGATTAAAGAGAATTTTTGAAATAGTTTTGTGTAAATTTTGGGTTTAAATTTAATTTGTGAAATCGTGGTTAAAATTAAATGAAATGAGGGAGGAAGGTCAATGTAGCTTAAATATGGTTGGTAATGAAGCTAGGATAGGTTTTGGTGGATGGGAGTAGGTATGTAGGTTGTTTTTTGTGAATTTGTTGATAGTGGAGATGAGGGTTTAAGTTTTTGGCCGAAACAAAGACCGATGTCGGCCATGGGTTGGCAATGTCGGTCAACTATGGCCCTTATTGGTCAAGGTTATGGTGACCAATGCTAGTCTAGAGGACTGATGACGGTAAAGGTGACCGAGCGTTGGTAACGATTTAGACTAAATAGGTGAAAAAAGGGCTAGGTAAGAAAGTAAAATAAGCAAGGAAGGGGTAGGTGAAGATTTATGTAGAGGAAGAGGGTAAAAACTGTTATCTTGGTGATATGGGATAGGTAAGTAGGTTAAATGAACTTAAGATAGTGGGTAATGATGATAAGGTATAGTGGGTTTGTAAGTGAATTAGGTAAGGGGGTAGGCATGATTGATGTGGTTGTGTATTGGGTGGGGATTTTCAGTTATTTGAGTTAGTCAAGTCTTGATGAGGGACATAGTACCACCCATACTTGTACACGGATGTGGCCTAGCGTGACTATAGAGGAGTGGTAACACATGACTAAGGTTGGACTTAGTACGATCTTATGATATAGGCGTATAGCCCGGGACCATAACTTGATGGTCACTCTCATCGATAGAGGGGACTCCACGACTAATACCTTTCACTTACCGATGGGTGAGATGACTGTTACCTTGGAGGATGTTTATAGGATCTTACGGTTTCCTATTATTAGGGAGCCAGTGTATTCCATTTTTTTAGAGGCATCGGTAGAGCCGATAGTGGCGGTATTTGGTGAGGTGATGGGTGAGATGAGGTATCACAATGTGATTCTCCCTTATGGAGATATGTATGCAACATATCCATATGAGACTAGGTGATCAATGCTGATGATGGTGGTGGTGGGATGTTTTTCTCTGCAAAATTTTGAAGGTGGGAGATTCCCATGAGAAATGCGGGGTGATACAAGATATGATAGAGGAGCGGATACGTTTTCTTGAGCCTTTGAGCTTCTAGTTCGGTTATATAGGAACTATGGGCCCTGGGAGATTAAGAAGATTTGGTATGTGTTGTACCTATTTATTACATTGTTGGGCATATGATCACATCGTGTGTGTGTGTGTGCCCAGTTGGTTTACCATGATAGGATTGGTTTGGGGGTGGCTTGTTCAAAGTTGGTTTTAGATGATGGGTACCAGTCGGTGGATAAACGAGGGTGGCGAGGGACACATATGATGTGTCATACTACATCTAGCGATTAGAGGGCCTTTCAGTAGTTGATATCGTGTGGAGACCATATGTTGACTATCCATCATATAAAGGCATGGTTGAGGAGCTATAGGAGCTTTAGCTACTCGAGATGTATATACGGGCGAAGCAGGCTAGGGAGCATGAGATGATACCTATCAATAGGGTCAACCAACAGATTTTGGATTATGGTAGGACGTGCCTCTACTTTTCCCATAGTACCATAGAGATGATGTTGAGAGACCCATATATCCACCAAGTTCAAGTGTTATAACGAGCGGGGAGGAGTAGGTAGGAGATAAATGAATTGACGATGCGGTATTAATTGATGGATATAGGTAGTGGTGGGTGGTATAACTACGAGCAACACCACCGAGGCTAGGGAAACCCTGATTTAGCTACATGTCATAATATAGATTGATATATTACAAGGTTAGGTGGCCACCTGATAGGCATAGATAATAGGTTTGCGAGGACAACTAACACCATCGAGAGGAATAGGTGTCCACCTCAGAGGCATAAGTGGAAGCTCTACAGCCCGGAGTAGTACAAGAACAAGTTCCTACAAAGGAGGAGATGGGAGTTAAGGGAAGTAGCTGCCATATAGGAACAAGTGACTAGATTTGGACCATTTGGCCATGACACGAGCACAAGTTGTGGCCTTGTAGGCCTAGGTAGCTGCACATGTACCAACATAGGCACAAGGATAGGGTCCCATAGTACATACACTTGCACTGAGGACATGGGACACTTTTGGTCATGGAGAGTTCACAAGGAGCGAGTTAGGCTAATGGCACCACCCCGAGACTATGTCAATGGTGAGGTTTAAGGGTACCCTGAATGAGGCTCACTACTATCAGGATCATCTTTCCCCTGCGGTATTAAGGTGCCCTCATATGCCGAGTCATCGAGCCCAACAAGAAGATAGTGAGCGGACTAGATCTAGGACTCACGATTACAGTAGCACAGGGGCACATCAACCCTAGAGATAGGGAAATGGTATGGTTATGAGCACTCGAGACTAGGCTTTGACAGAGGGTCGAAGGAGGAGATAAGTGAGATTGAACAATAGGGTATCAAGTTGGGTGATGAGTGATATCTATATGTTATAGTGTGTGATTTTTGATATATATAATGACATGTGTGCCAAAGACATGAGATTATACATGAGTTTTTTTGAGATACGATATTTATTATATAGCTATGTATATATGTATTGATACATAGACTACATGATTTATATAGTTGATGATTTTGATTTGGATGGATGATGTAATTGTTGACAATTTTTTCACTTGTGCAAAAATGGGAAGATTGAAACTTTATTACGATGAATGGCATTGATGAAATGGATCTAAGCTCGGGAGATTCATTCAGTTCACTATTTGTCCCATTGCATTAATTAATGACTATCTCGTAATTTACTGTACTATGTGTCTTTGTTATAAATGTAACAAATCACATAGCCTGCAATTCCATGTTTGTATTCAACAAAAGAACATGAAATCCCTGAAGGACAGATGTGTTATCTTGATAAAGACAAGAATCAAAGAGTAGATGAAGTGTTAAGTCTTGAAACAACAATCATAGTTGTAGATTATAGTAATTGAAAGTTCATTACTAAAGATGCAAGTACTTTTAATTTCTTTCCTTCATGATTTAACCATATCCAATTATGTTATTGAGTTGTTTCATTCGTTATACAATCCATACATAAAACCAAAATGCAGAAATAAGTACACAAATTATTTCCAAAATTTGATATTTTATTCATAAAGGATTTAAATGTTTCCCATATAAGTCGTGGGATGTAACTCAAAAGTAATTAATAACTACTAAAGTGGAAGGTACATGTGCATGACAAGAAAATTAAAGGAGTATGAAAAAACCCATCATTTCCTTGAGTATATTTTGTCTTCGTTGCTCCACTTCCAGCTCCATTTTTACTCCATCTTCATCCTCGTTATCCACATTGGCATTGTACCTGAGAATCAAAAGAAAAATGTCGATCACGAGCTCAAGGTTTTGATCCATATTCCTGTACTATCTAATTTTGTACAAATGGATCTCGTGACATTAGGAGGTATAAGTTACAGGCACAAGATACATCAGAAACAAATACATAATTGATAAGAGCAGTATTCTACATTAGAACATATGATTCCCAGAAACATTTCAGAAAAGAAAGATAAAAGAAAAAACTATGGAACATGAGAGAGGCCAAAAATCCTAATAATATCTAACTAGTTTATCTAAATGTGCAGGTACATGTAAGAAGAAGGAAATAAGCACTAACTGTTGTGTTTGCATATCAAAAATATTACATTCTACAAGTTAAACCTGAAAAGTGCATATTATTTCAGTTCAGACTAAAGGATGAATATACAAAGATATATTGTACTAATCCATAAAAGAAATGCAAGTTTAGTACTGCAGATTATAACAAATGGAATACATATAAAAAGTGTAGATAATGATGATTGATCTAGCTTCACAGCAAAGTGAATACCAAACTGAATCATACTTTAGAATAACTTGGAGAAAGGGAAGATTCAAGATACAAAGTGTGATGTAAGATCTACATGGTTGCAAAATAAGTAAAGCACTTAAGAAACAATTTTAGGGGTTCATATCTAGAAGGTTTTCATGATTTTCAAAGCACAAATGAAGCAAGGGTATTCAATGTAGTTCAGAAAAGTACCAGTATTCAATAAAGATCAAGCCTCAAGTTCTCATTCCAAAGGTTAGGAAAATAATATAGAGTTCCAAGTAAGCCATTCTCATGTACAATTTTATTAAAATCAAGCTAACTTATTCCAAGGAGTAGTAACAAATCATATATTATAGTGGATACAACTTTCCAAGAAGAACAATGCACATCACAAAAACAATGGTTATCATGCAAATTCATCAACAACTTCAGATATCAGAAGGAACAAATTGATATCAGCTATAAAAAACATAAGATACAATCTCTCAGATTTTGAAATGCATTGTCAAGGTGAAGGTGCTATACAGATCTTAAAATGTACAAGGAATGAGAATGGATGGAGTTGACTTCATGAGGGTAACAATTTTAAGACATCTTCAAATATCAAGTTTTTCAGCAAATTATTCCTGACATACAATTGTAGCTATGGGTAAGTGCACCAAGCGTGGGGGTCAAAAGGGGGTCTTAAGTGGACACTTTTTTCTGAAAGAAAACTTCAACTTGTACAAGTTTTAGAAAGAGTTACACTCAAAATTGGAAGATGTTGTAGAAATATGAATCGTAGAATTTTGCATCTAGTTTCTAAGCTACTAAATTTTATTAAAAATGGATAAGTTTAAGTGGGTCAAAAACTAAAATATTAACAAATGCTCCTGTTTTTGTTAAAAACAAAATAGAGCGACTTTCGTGCCCCCACCATTTTTGAGCACCATTTAGTATTTTTGAAAACCCTTTGGTAGAAAGATAGCTAGGAACATCTAGTTTGGGCTTCATTTTATTTTAGATTTTTATAGAAAATGTTTTTTTAGTTATGATTTTTCTAGTACGAAATTTTATGTTTTGAAAAATAACGAGCTCAAGCTGTGCCCCCCTAACTACCTCAAAAAATATTGAAAATTAGATTTTTGTTTTTTTGAATATATATAGAATTATGCCTAGTTTGGGCTAGTATATTTGTTTTTAAATTTTGATCACCCCAAAAAAAGATACACCATGAAAGATAGATATATTTACACTTCAAAAAATAGCTATAAAAAGGCATAGTTAGAAAATAAATAATATGGAAACCTTATATTAGTCAGAAAATTTGAAAAATTATATTTTTAGAAAGAAGAAAGTTTGATCTACGTCATGGTATAAATTTTTAAAAATGGATCAAATTTTTTATTTTGATTTATCGAGAGGAAGTGGATTTTTAACATTTTCTTGCAAAAACATGTTATCATTGCGTTTAGACAGGTCCATGCCTTAGGCTTGGGGATCCAAACTGGATCCTAAGCCTTGAGGCATGGTTGGGAAGAAGAGAAAATACAAAATGTGTGCGCGTTATAACGCATACACGTTAAATAACGCGTACGCATTTTTCTTTGTTTATATATTATGGCCCCCCAACATCCCTTCATCTCTTTCACAAGAATTCTTCAAACATTCTATTTTGTCTACAATTTTCTCTACATTCTTGCACAATTTTTTAGTAGTTCATTTTGTCCTCTACCCCACTAGTTTATTTTTTCTAATCATGGGAGATAAATGTCGAGCTAAGGACAAGAGGAAAGTCAAGAACAAGACACCAGAGCAATTGGAAGAGAAGAAAATAAATAAATTAAAGAGAATGCAAAAACTTCGAGTAGGGCAAGGTACATCTGCTATATCAAATGTAGCTTATGTATTAGAAAATGGGGATGAAATACATAATAAAAATGTAGAGAATAATGATATTGAATTGAATGAAAATGTTGGTATGGATAAAGAAATTGATATGAATCCAATTGTTGAACCCTTACGAGAATCCAAATGTTAACCCGAATTTTGTATGAAAACACCGAATGAAGAAAGTAACCTTGTAAATGAATCTTCACCTCTAAGAACACCTCATTCCATTTTGTGAATAAAACCAATTCACTTAATTGAAATTGATGAAAACATTATAAAACCTAGGCACAAAAATGTCCGAAAGAAATGCGAGAAGAAAAGCTAGTGGAATTTGGGATAATTACTTTAAGAATTTAAATGACACACAAAGATGTCAATTATTTGTTACATTGATTAAATTAATTAAGATGAGATCTAAAATGAAGACCCCGGGGTTAAGAACATCTAATGTTGTTGATCAAAATGTGTTAATTGTTGAAAACATAAATAAAGCATACCCAACCGTAGGTGGCAAAAGATGCACCAAAGATAGTAATGATACATGGCGTGCACTTACTAATTGTATAGTAAGTGATGAAAGAGTTAATAAATGCTTGATTAGAAAAATAAGCAGTTCTTTGAAGATAAATAGAAAAACACTAAAGAAAGCAATAGAGAGATGTAAACATCTTGAGTCCACAATAACACCGACTATTGGGCTTTCTCTAGCATACTTTCACGAAAAGATAAGAATACATCTAATATTCTAAAAGAATTAATTGTAAAATTTTGGAATGAGAACACAACGGTGTCACCGAATAGAAGAGATACGGTTAAGAAAAAGAAGAATAGGTTCTCGTAATTGTGAATCATGTGCAAAACATTTCTTAGATATGAATCAAATAGAATTGTTCTCTAATTT
The DNA here is from genome assembly GCA_018340775.1 of Taxus wallichiana var. yunnanensis. Classification (NCBI taxonomy): domain Eukaryota; kingdom Viridiplantae; phylum Streptophyta; class Pinopsida; order Cupressales; family Taxaceae; genus Taxus; species Taxus wallichiana. The sequence continues at coordinate 893,138,597 of CM031242.1, forward strand.
TAAGAATGAAAATCTACAAAATAACATTAGCCAAATATTCTTGGAAATTAGCAAACCCTTTTATGTGAAAATCAATCACTCACCTACCACTTGTTGTTGCAGGCATCATGTTGAATTTTCAATGCATTATGATGTTTTTTTTTCAAATATGTCGTGTTTTACATACTGCCATCATGTTGCATGAGTGTGGATTAAATGCCCCACAAAAATATTTAAGGGAATTTATTCGACAATATTTTGTGAAAAAACAAAAAACATTTTTGTATAATAAAGCATGTTTGGATGAAATGTGCAATGTATGCAAAGTGGCTTGTGAAATATGAGAAATTGTATGCATGAGGAGAGTACATATTCAATAGGAAAATAATTGGTTTATTTCACCAAATATAAATCGGTGGCATATCAATTAAAAGTTAGAAAATAATCTAAGAGGTGTGAGCTTGTTAGAAAACAATTACTTGTATCGAATATATGGTCAAATTTAGAGAGGAAATTTTTTATGAGTATGCAAGGCACACACATAGAGCTCGATGGTTGGATCAACAATTCAATTTAAGCAAGGACATATTCCCACTTGGTACTATTGTTTCAGTCATTGACTTGAAGAGAATTACACATTACACCACAAATGGAGGTTCAATCTCAATATTATAACTTTGTGCAAGTTTCTATTTTCGTGCATATAACATTCATGCACTATCATAAAAGCACCAAGAAAAATATTTAGAGAGTATCATTTCTACATCAGTGATGATCAAACACATTCTACAGTAATATGTAAAAGGGTGTTTCCTTGTGTTTTATGTGAACTTGAATGAGAGGAACATTAGTTTCGATCAACATTACATCTCGGTCATATAACTGCACATCACAATTAAAGAATGCACATATGTTTTATTGGCTAAGAAAGATGTACAAATAAATAAATATACAACATATTTAAAGTTTTAATGAGGCAAGGCATGGAAAAGGAGAGCATCATGGTGCAAGAACATGTGCGAAAAGAGAACTTGCAAGAGAAGAGTTAAAATTCAAGGATGGTGATAAATTTACATATGCAAATAACATTGTTGATTGGTGTGTCAAGAATATGGGCCATGAATGTCAAGAGAGATCAATGGTTTGTAGATATTTTTGGTTGATAGAGGAACAACATCTGGAAAAATTTGAAGATTGTATGATGGTGCAGGATCAAGTGATATGCGGTCATTTCATAGTTCGATGCAAATGATTGAACTATTGATACAAGGTGCATTACATGTTTTTGTATATCATGCATTGATTTTGATGGCATGGAATGAATGTGAGTTATAGAAGTGGATGGATGAATGAACTTGTAGACCTCTAATTCCACTTGACATCCATCAAGTTCCATGAGCATTACAACTTGCAGGGTCTTCAGATCAAATGACAACATCACTTGACTTTGACCAAGACTCGATTTAGTGCAACAAGGTACGACATATATGTACATGCCATGTTTTAAATTTATAAATTATTAAATGGTCAAATCTTAATGTATTTTTAAATTGATTGACAGTTTTACTTTATGATACATAGGGCATGTTTTTCTAGTTATTGCAACGGAATTTAATGAAAAGGAACAAACTACTTCTTGTCTCATTATGTAGAGGGGAAAAATTTGACTTCCACAGTCATTGATGGTGAAGACCTTGAGTATCCCACTAGGTCAGTGGTAGTCACTGGAACTTGGCTTTGATGATATCGTATCAAAAAATCAAACATTTTGTTGTTTGAAGACTATGAAGTACATTAGAAGATACTTCACTATTAACATTTGGTCCTTGTAACAAATATTAAATTGATCAAATATCGAGGTCGGCCATCAAACAAGAATTTGTGGAAGGTTCATGAATCAGATCATGAAGTAATTCTTGCTACTATCAAGAATAGAGTTGATCCTTGCAATTCATTGGATTGAATTTACAAAGCTATGTTCTTCATGAATTTAATTTGAATATTTACTTAAATGATTTTGTTTAAATTTTGTATGATTTAAAATTCTATTTAATTTCTTACTAACATGTTTATGTAGGTTAGTGGTGCCAAAAAATCTTCCACCTTCACGTGGTTGGCACTGTCAGTAGATAATTTATTATTTTCGAAGCCAAGTGAAGCTAAGAAAAATTAAATATTAGAAAGGAACAACAAACAAAAAATCTCATTTAACCAACTATATTGTAAAAATATATTATTAAAATTCTTGTTTCACCACCTATATTTTATGAACCACCTATAATAGGTGATTGGCAATGGGCAACCTTACACCGAATCGATTTGCATTATTTCACATGTTTGAAACTAGTGGGATATCAAGACAACCAAATGGAGATGGAGAAAACCACGAGAGTATTCTTTAGAGAGCCCTAACACGAGGTATCAAATCGACAATATGTCTCTAGGTGCCATGAGTCTAAGAAATCACTGTTAAAGATATAACATGTTTTGACCTCATGGTTCTTAAGGGACTACACTGGATGAGGTAGCTTGAAAGCACGGGTAGCGTAGGGAACCAAAAAAAATCCTCCACTAGCATTCACTTGGCCACCCCAACTTTCTCGCGTAGTTGGTTCGGTCCCACGAGCTTCCGTTTGTAAACTATAGCATCTCTACAACCATACACTAACCGAAACCGCATTATTTCGTGCATTTGCAAACAATGAGGACAACAAGATAACCAAATGGAGATGGAGAAAACCGTGAGATTATTTTGTAGAGAGCCTCGATGTGGAGGTATCGGATATGACGAGACATCTCTAGGTGCCATAAAGTCCAGAAATCACTGTCAAAGATATAGTGTGTTTTCATCTTAGGGCTCTTAAGGGACTTCACCTGGACGAGGTATCCTGAAAGCACAGAGAGCATAGGGAAACAAAAAAATCCTCTAATAGTGTTCACCTATCCACCCCAATGTGTTAGCGTATTTTTTTGGTCCCACGAGCTTCCATTTGTAAACTATAAGTCAGATTGTGACCCTACATTGACTTAGACTGCAATATTTCACACATTTGCAAACAATAGGACATTGAAAGAACCAAATGGAGATGGAGAAAATTGTGAGAGGACTTTGTAGAGGGCCCCAACATAGAGGTCTTGGATCTAATGAGATGTCTCTAGGTGCCACGAAGTCCGAGAAATCACTCGTCGAATATATAACATGTTTTGGCCTCAGGGCTCTTAAGAGACTATGCCTAAACGAGGTAGCTGAAAATACGGGGATAGTAGGGAACCCAAAAATGCCTCCAATAGCATTCATCTAGCCACCCGATGTGTTGGCATAGTTGGTATGGTCCCACAAGCTACCGTTTGGAAAATACAACATCTAATGACCTTACATTTGACTTAGACTACACTATTTCATGTGTTTGTAAACAATTAGGCAGGTGAGAGAACCAAATGGAGATGGATAAAACCACAATATAATTTTGTAGAGGTCCTTGACATGGATGTCTCGGATCTAACAAGACTTCTCTAGGTTCCATGGAGTCCGAGAAATCACCAGTCAAAGATATAGCATGTTTTGGCCTCAAGGCTCTTAAGGGACTACACCGGATGAGGTAGCCCGAAAGCACATGTAGTGTAGGAACAAAAAAATCCTCCACTAGCGTTCACCAGGCCATCTAGACGTGTTGGCCTAGATGGTTTGGTCCCATAAGCTACCATTTGCAAAATACAACATCTAGTAGCCTTACACTGACTCAGACTACACTATTTCATGTGTTTACAAACAATAGGATAGCGAGAGAACCAAATGGATATAAAGAAAACCGTGAGAGTATTTCATAGAGGGATTCAACATGGAGGTTTTCGATCTAATGAGTAGTCTCTAGGTTCCATGAAGTCTTAGAAATCACATTACGAAGATATAATTTATTTTGGTCTCTGGGCTCTTAAGAGACTATGCCCGAACGAGGTAGCCCAAAAGCACGGGGAGTATAGAGAACCAAAAAAAATCCTACACTAATGTTCACTAGGCCATTTAGATGTGTTGGCTCAAATATTTTGGTCCCACAAGCTACCATTTGTAAAATACAACATCTAGCAGCCTTATACTAACTCAGATTACACTATTTCACGTGTTTCAAACAATAGGACAATGAGAGAACCGAATGGAGATGGAGAAAACCATGGGAGTATTTTGTAGAGGATCTAACATGGAGGTCTCAGATCTAATGAGACATATCTAAGTTCCATGGAGTCCTAGAGATGTCTCGTCGAGATCCAAGACCTCCACATTGGGGCCCTCTACAAAATTCTCTCACGGTTTTATCCATCTCCATTCAGATTCTCTCGTTGTCCAATTGTTTATAAAGGTGCGAAATATTGCAATATGAGTTAGTGTAGGCTGTCAGACACTATAGTTTGTAAAAGGAAGCTCATGGGACCAAACCAACTATGCCAACAAGTTGAGGTGTCTGGTGAACACTAGTGGAGGCTTTTTTTTGTTCCCTATGCTCCCTGTGCTTTCAGGCTACCTTGTTCGGGCGTAGTCTCTTAAGAGCCCTTAGACCAAAACATGTTATATCCTCGACATGTGATTTATCGAACTATGTAGCACCTAGAGAAATCTCATTAGATCTGAAACCTCCACGTTGAAGCCCTATATGAAATCCTCTCACATTTTTCTCCATCTCCATTCGGTTCTCTCGTTGTCTTATTATTTGCAAACACGTAAAATATTGCAGTCTAAGTCAATGTACGGCTGCCAGACACTATATTTTTCAAACGAAGCTCATGGGACCAAACCAACTATGGAAACATGTCAAGGTTTCCAGGTGAATACTAGTGGAGGCTTTGTTTTGGTTCCCTACACTCCACATGCTTTTGGGCTACCTCATCCGAGCGTAGTCCTTAAGAGCCTTAAGGCCAAAACATGCTATATCTTCGACGGTGATTTCTTAGACTCCATGGCACCTAGAGATGTCTCGTTAGATCTAAGACATCCATGTCAGGGCCCTCTACAAAATCTTATCATGGTTTTATCCATCTCCATTTGTTTCTCTCTTTGTCCTATTATTTGTAAACACGCGAAATAATGTAGTCTGAGTTAGTGTAAGGCTGCTAGATGTTGTATTTTGCAAACGGTAGCTTGTGGAACCGAACCGTCACGGGCTAACATGTCTGGATGGCATATTTAATGCTAGTGGAGGATTTTATTGGTTCCCTAAAGTGTCCATGCTTTCGGGTTACCTCATCTAGGCATAGTCCCTTAAGGGCCCTGAGGCCAAACCATGCTATATCTTCGACGGGTGATTTCTCAAACTCCATGGAACCTAGAGATGTCTCGTCGAGATACAAGACCTCCATGTTGATGCCATCTACAAATTTATCTCATGGTTTTCTCCATCTCCATTTGGTTCTTTTGTTGTCCTACTGTTTACAAATGCATAAAATACCGTGAGTACGAGTCTATGTAGGGCTCTTAGACGCTATAGTTTGTAAATGGAAGCTTGTGGGATAAAAACATTACACCAACACATTGGGATGGCTAGGTGAATGCTAGTGGAGGATTTTTTTTTGTTTCCTACACTACCAGTGCTTTCGGGCTACCTCGTATGGGTGTAGTCCCTTAGGATCCCCGAGGCCAAAACATGATATATCTTCGACAGGTGATTTCTCGAACTCCATGACACCTAGAGACATCTTGTTAGATTTGAGACCTCCATGTTGAAACCCTTTATGAAAGCCTCTCATGGTTTTCTCCATTTCCATTTGGTTCTCTTGTTGTCGTATTATTTGTAAATGCATGAAATACTACGATGCCGAGTCAGTGTAGGGCTACCAGACGCTATAGTTTGCAAATGGAATCTCGTGGGACCACACCAACTACACCAACACATCGGGGTGGCTAGGTGAACACTAGTGGAGGATTTTTTTGGCTCCCTACGCTACCCGTGCTCTCGGTCTACCTCGTTCAGGCGTAGTCTCTTAAGAGCCTTGAGGCCAAAACATGCTATATCTTTGACAAGTGATTTCTAAGACTACGTGGCACCTAGAGACCTCTCGTCAGATTTGATACCTCCATATTGAATCCCTCTATGAAATTATCTCTTTTTTTTCTCCATCTCCATTCAGTTCTCACATTTTTCTATTGTGTGCAAATGCGTAAAATACTACTGATGCGAGTCAAGTATAGGTCTCGAGATCAGTAGTTTGTAAATGGAAGATCATGGGACTAAACCAACTACACCGACAAGTCAAGGTGGCTATGTGAATGTTAAGGAGGATTTTTTTGGTTGCCTATGCTACTGTGCTTTCAAGCTACCTCATCCAGGTATAATCCCTCAAGAGCCCCGAGGCCAAAAAAATGTTATATCTTTGATGGGTGATTTGTCGGACTCAAAAGTGGCACCTAGAGATGTCTTGTAAGATCGAAACCTCCATATTGAGGCCCTCTATGAAATCCTATCGTATTTTTATTCATATCCATTCAATTTTCTTACTTTCCTATAGTTTGCAAATGCATGAAATAGTGTAGTACGAGGCGGTGTAAGGTTCTTTAGATGCTGCATATTACACACAGTAGCTTGTGGGACCAAACCAACTATGCTAATACATTGAGGTGGCAAGGTGAATGCTATTGGAGGCTTTATTTTGTTTCCCTATGCTCCCGTGCTTTCGGGATACCTCGTTTGGGTGTAGTCTCTTAAGAGTCCTAAGACCAAAACACATTATATCTTCTACATGTGATTTCTTAGACTCCTTGGCACCTAGAGAAATCTCGCCGATCCAAAAACTCCATGTTGAATCCCTCTATGAAAACCTTTCCAAGTTTTATCCATCTCCATTCGGTTCTTTCATTGTCCTATTGTTTGTAAATGTGAGAAATACTGCATTTTGAGTCAGTGTAGGGATTTCAGACATCGTAGTTTGTAAAGGGAAACTCGTGGTACCAAACCAACTATGCCAACATGTCAGGGTGGCTAGATAAACACTAGTGGATGATTTGTTTTTTGTTCCCTGCACTACTTGTGCTTTCAAGGCTACCTCATCTTGGCGTAGTCCCTTAAGAGCCATGAATGACTAGCTTGGATTAAGAATGAATTTGATAGGGGTATGTCTAAGAACACATAGGAGTTATCAATTGCCTAGTAAATCTTGTTCTTTATGGGAGTCAAATTTCCTATGGCTTAGTAACCTTCTATTCATTGATAATTTATGTTATGATAAACCCATGGATTATTTCAAAAGTACTTTCAAAAGTGCTTTTAAAAGGATAGGGGTACTCATCAAGCCTAGTGAAGGGTGTGATGTGATTTCCAAATAACTTGAAATGCCTACAAATTTAAAGGTAATAACATGAATTAGATAGGATTAGACAATCAAGAATCATTGAGTGTCTGAATTAGAATGTCATTGCATCTGGAGACATTCTTAAGCATTAGAGTAATGTATATGGAGAGACATTCTCAAAATATCAACAGATGAAAGGCATCAAATTGTGACAACTCTCGGGTGTTTTAACAGGGGAGAAGACTAAGAAGCATAGAAGAATGTAGTAAGTACATGATAAGATAGGAACCAAAGTATAAAGAGACCATCAACAAGAAGAAGTGCAAGTAAGGTAAATACGAGATATACACATTGATAAATTGAATGAATAATTACTCGGACTAGGTAACTCTTTATATATATATATATGTATATGTATGTATGTATGTATGTATGTATGGATGCATGTATGTATGTATGTATGTATGTATGTATGTATGTATGTGTATATATATATATATATATATTGATTTCCAAAGTTTGATGCATATTATACATTGAAAATGCTAGTACATGTACATTACCAATAAATGAAAAACTAATCCATAATGTCTTAAATATTTTCAAGTGCACATCATATTAGTTTCATGTGAAAATAATCTCAAAAATGTAAGGTCTCATACAAAATTATTAAGTTCTAAATAATATTTTAATGTGCATAATAAATACAAAATGCCCAAATAGGTCATATACCATCAAGTTTAAATGACATATAGGTGTACATACAATGCCATGCACATAGGCATACAAAAGCAATGTCATGTAAGACATATATATTTCTTACTCATCAAAATATATCCCTCTCTTGGCCTTGCTTAAAGAAGACCCTCCCTTAGATGAAGAAAAAGATCTATCGATGACTTTGGATCATGTGAACCCATGCTTCGAGTCATCTTCCACTTAATACTCACTTGTAGATGAGCCTATAAATGCAAACAATGTTTTTTTATCAAAATTTAATTTATATATGTTTTCAACATGTATTTTAGACCATGCTAGAATGAAAGTATTTAGATAAATACACAAACTTACCGCAAGTTTTCGATCACGCCAAATTTGCATCTCACGCTTAGAGGAGTCATCGAGAGCTCTGCCCGATACGAACGGGGGTATGAAGATGAAGAAATGGATGAGTCTGTGCCCACAAAGTCAAAATGGACGGGTTGAAGTTCCCTCTGAGACAAATAAGATTATAAAATCTAACATCAAAATTAGTGAAAATAGAACTAAGTACATATATGTAGATAATGACAATATTCTAACCATTTTTATCAATATAGAACTATTGTTTTTACCCGCCATGCCTATGAATCAAATGAACAGGCTACTACCTATCCAAAGTAACTCTTGCATATACACAATGATGGACATTAATAACATAATTTAATAATTCTATAATGAAAGACATTACTAACATGTAATTTAACATAATATGAATTACACGAGAAATTTAACAAAATTTACGTATTGTTTGAATACCTCAATGAGTTCTTTGTGCAGATGAAATCACAATGGCATCACCTTTATCTATTTTTCATAGAAATGGTGGGGTGTCTAATGAATTCAACATATTTATCAAACATGTATATCACATGAGTTAGATGGACATACAAGAACATACATATATTTGACTTCAACACTAATATATATATATATATATATATATATATATATATATATATATATATATATATATATATATATATATACACATGTATGTGAAAATTTTACATAATTAACATTCTAAATTACCTTTGTGAATGTATGTGTATGCATTGTGCTCACCCCGTGGTCAAGATGAAGATACGCCTCCCGCTCACTATAATATCAATGCATGTATAAATACAATTATTTCAAAAATTTAACATGTATAAGTAAATCAAGTACTCCAAACTTTTTTAACACACATAACAAAACATAACAAATTTACCCGTGAAGGTAACACGGATGAATGTAATCAAAATGTCTCACTTAAAAGGACATTTGACATAGTGACATTATCGTGTGCACCCCCAGCACCAGGTGCACCAAAATCAGTACGCATGAAAGTATCATCCTCATCGGGCCCCAAACATATGCTACCACATGACGAGTAAAGATGTAGCCTCATACTATTCCTCCCTGAGGGAATACTCTATGTACCTCTCGCAAGCATCTAGCTCAAAAATCTCCCTCGTATGTCGAACAAGGGTCATAGATAGCCCCTAAAGCACATGGAGTGTATCAATATCTACTGTCTCCTTCACTACTTGAGGGATAATCTTAGGGTGATGGGGCTTCTTTGTAGGGAATATACCCTGCTAAATAGGTGCATGTTGTGCACCTGGTTGATCCTATGCAGAGCCTTTTCCTTGGCCTTGGAAATATTGAAAATCAAAATAATTTGGGATCTTGTTGAGGATAAACTTGCAATAGAGTTTCCTTAGAAAGTATAGTGGCACCTCGTTGTTATTACAAGGTGGAAAATCAAACACCATCCACCATCGATCCCAAAAATTATTTTTAATCAAATTATTGTTGCACCAATGGATGAGAAACCGTTTACATGACAACAGAACATGGAAATTAGTGTGGGGGTCCGTGAATAAGGCGCATATGAGGTCTTTTGAAATTTCAATTTTCTTTTCATCCACATATGACAATTTGTTGGAATGATTAACCCTATAACCCTCATGTTGTCCAATGATCAATTTTCCCCATTTTTTCATTAAGAGAGGTGTGGTGGGGGTTTGTAGATTGTGAATTCCTCATTGTTTTGATTAAATCCTCAATTTCAATTTTGTTTTCAACTATATAGGATGCTAAATCTTCTTGATTACCCGGGAGATGTTGAGAAATTGTGGGAGTGTTTGGAGGGATGACAGAATATCGGGGTTTGGTTTGGTTGATTCCCTCGACCTCTAAGCGTAACAATAAAAATATGTATTCAATTCAATTTTGAGAAAATAATTGTGCTTACCTCTTCTCTATGGCACCATTGTTGATTAAAATCTTCCCAACGATCCGAAAGCGATCCTTTGAGCTTGAGATCCAGCTAAATGAAAAAACGTGAGGGCATGGTTAAGCTCTAAAACTCATGTTTGAGGGAGATAAAATGATAGAGGCTCAGGCCTCTTTTTTCTTTATAGTAGGCATAATGCGTACGCGTTATGTAACACATACGTGTTATGCCTCGGTAAATCCCAAGCGATAATTTAAAATGCGATCATGTTATAATATAACACATACACCTTTTTATTTATTTTTATTTTTGTCTTCTTTTTGGTCCCCCAACTTCATGCAATTACCCCTATAAAATACTATCAAACGAATGAAGAAAACTTTCAGCTATGTATATCACTATGGTTTAAGTTCAAGAATATTTCATCTAAGAATAGAAAGTTGAAAACTTTGTGCGGAAGGTACAACCAATTACAAAATATTAGACATGCATCCACAATATTATAAATAGAACCTCGATCATTTATGCAAGAAAAAAATAAGTACATTATCACGAGTCAAAGAAACTCCAGATCAAACAAATTCTAGTCATCTCATATTGTAAAATTCATAAAATAGAGTGTTTAAGCCAAACTAGAAGCCTTTTACAAGCTAAGATGGAAGCATTTTCCAGTTTTCAGGTTTTCATAAACTTGCAAGTCACTACAAAAAGTGAATTTACCATATCTCAAGCATACAATCTATATTAAGGACAATAATATTTCTTGATTCTCTATATTATAGTCTTTGTTACGCATTTAAGAAACTTTCCCATATGGAAAGATTGGTACTCATCAAGAAGGCACATAAAAGATACATGAAAGATAGATTACAAGATGATATTATAGAGCTACAAGAATATTTCTTTCCGAAAAGAGTAACAAAATATAGGATGCGAAGCCAAATCAATCATGAGTAAATAATGCATGGAGAAAAAAAGATGTCCTAGTATAGAGTTACAAGAAAAGCCATGGAAACCTTATTGCAACCCAAATGAAACAAAGAAACTCTCGCAAGCTATAAATCGAAATACCCAAGTATGGGTCATGAGAAATAAAATCATGGGTAAGCGTGTCATAAACCACATTTCAGGAAAAGCATAGAAAGTTGTATGAGTGACGGCGGGAAAGACCAAGAGAAAATTTATCCGAATAGATGCTAAGAGACCAGATCTTGGACTCAAAGAAGAAGGATGAAGTAGTCAAAAGACAACAATCTAACAAAACTTTAAATGTTAAACACCACCCAAATTAGTGAACTAGTAATCCCTAAGAGCATCTAATGCAAATGGTGGCATGGGCATAGAAATAACAAGTAAAAACTCTTCATAACATTGAAAATGGTGTCCAGGGACAAGAAGGAGATATAAATTCTACGCAAAGATGGGAAAAATAAATATATTGTCTAAATCGAGTCATGGAGAAAAAATTCCTGGAAATTCAAAGATCTCATTCAAAATACAAAGATGTTTTACTTTGAACAAGCCAAAAAGTAAAAAACACACAAAGAAATTGAGAGATCAACGTTTACAATGCCATCAAAGATTAGACAGATCTTGACTTACGAGAGAAAAGAATCGATCCATAGTGATCATGATGGGAAATCATCAAAAAATAGGTTCAAAACCCATCAATGACGGCCACCTTTTCAAATGAGAGAATACGGGCTCGAGAAAATTGTGGACCGTCACATCAAATGCAAGATAGAATAGTAAGGCTCAAATCCAACCAAAATAATCGAGGTGAAATGCCATCAAAAGAACAAATATTACAAAATCCTGAAATTTGAATCGAGCTCAAAAACAATGAATATCTCCCATTTTTTTGCATAGATTTCAGAAATAAAAAAATATGCAAATGAACGAAGTCACAGAGCTTCGAAAGAACACACCAATGGTGGTCCTAAGGAAAATTTTCCAAGGCTTTGCCCTCCAAAACAGATATTACATGTAAATGATCATTTTTAGGTTACAAATAAACACTTTCACCCAATTAACCCATGGTAACCTAACTCAACCAGTGAGTTAAGAATCAAAGGTACCAAATCAACCATGCAAAAATCTATGATGCCAGATGATAACCTAAGCTAATTACTAAAAAGAAGATCAATGGTTGAGATCACAAAGGATAGAGATCAAATGACCTAGGATCAAACACAAAGCCATAATCAATACTAAGTCGATGCTTGATTGTTGAATGGTGGAGCTACGAAATTACTAAAATCAACGGTGAAAAAAAAACTACATTCCATATGCAAACTCATCGTTGATTCCAACCACAATTGCCAAGTAACATACGTTTTGATGCTACACATAAAACCTAACCACCATGGTTAGTCGACCACCAACATGTAATCACGAAGGGGTGAGTAATCATGAGGTAGAGGAAAACTCCTGAATAGTTAAATCATTTGCATTTATCCTATCAAAAGGTCCAAGCTCTAGTTCATCCCCATGATCAAATGCCAACCATAATAAGCTGTAAAAATGTGAACAATTTCAAAAAAATTATAATATGCCATGGTCCGAGCACATATACAATACTTTCCAAAGTCCAAACCAATGATTATATGCTAAGGTTAACACTTTCACCTTAAAATTTGCAAAATAACCTTAACTTTTTTCCAAATCTCTTGTGAAGGAGAATATTATTTTACATAAAGGTGGTCCCCACAAGTAGGAGAATTGGATGTTGAATAAATTTCACTTGCAGATAAGTATTTTACATGTTATTCAATAGAAGACAAGAAGATGTCAACATCAAGATTTACAAGTGGTCCCCATCAGGATGAATGCATGGGTGAATATTTTCCCAAATATTATAAATAATAATTATTTTTCACACAGAGAGATTTATTTTTGCATGTGCACCCAAGGGGCAATATTAAAGTGATAATTTTGTAATTGTAAGTGTCACATAAAAAAATAGAAGACAAAAGTTACATGCATTGAAGGAGACTTACTCAATGAGCAAGGGCTATTATTAGCCAAATTATTAATCCCACTTTATTAAAAATAGAGTAGTAAACTACCGTTTGATTGGGATGTATTTTGTAATCAAGGATATTAATTTCTAAGTGTATTAGCATGTTTATTTTTTATTCATTTATTTATTCATAATAAAAGATAAAAATAGGATGCATGGGTGAGTACAATTTTTAGTCTATTTTTAGGAGGGGTGGGATGAATAAACATTGCTATATATTTTTTGCAATTGCGCAAGGCAAAATGGGAAACTTCTTGGAAATAGTAGTGTTGAAACATATATTGCAAATATTGCCTTTTGAATAATGAAATATTTTTTTCCTTATCAGTTTTTCAGCAGTGCGTATTACTTATAGTTCTTACGAATTTCATTCCCTGACTATTACCCTATTGTAATTATGCTCCTTTCTGCATAGGTTTTATTGTGTATGTCTAACTTATATCATTGTTGTGATTATATCCCTCAGTAGAGAGTAAGTTGTTTTTTCCTTAATACCTTGTTGAAAGCCATTGGTACAGTGAATGGTCAACTATTTCTTAGTTACATGGTGCATATGCTCAGTCAAAAGACTCAAAATATTTGGTGTATCACTTGCTTTTACTGCATTTTTAGTTATCCCTTTACCCCCAAAACCTCGAAAAATTAGTTTAGGATACATAAAAGGAACCAAACTTGATATTGTAGACTCACCTCAAAAAAGGTATACCCATAGACACTGAGGTGTTTCCATTGTATCTATAAAAGAGAGATATCCATAGCAACCTTAGAACACCTGCAATCATCTCTCTATAGGGTGCACTTTTGAGATATAACAGTAATCATTTTTAATTTCCATTATTATTGTGTAAAATGGAAACTAGTTGAATTAGGTATGATTGAGTCGAGGTCATGTAGGCATGATGGAGTGTTAGGTCATTTAGGCATGGTGGAGTCAAGGTCATTTTAGGCATGATGGATTCAAGTTCATTTAGGCATGATGGAGTCAGGTATAGGCATGGTGGAGTTAGGTATAGGCATGATGGAGTCAAGGTCATTTAGGCATGATGGAGTCTAGGTGATTTAGGCAGTTGAGGTCATTTAGGCATGATGGAGTCTAGGTGATTTAGGAAGTTGAGGTCATGTAGGCATGATGGATTCAGGTATAGGCATGGTGGAGTCTAGGTGATTTAGGCATGATTTGGTCATGGTTTTGTGTTTGATTTAATTTCCAAGTTATTATTATTATGGAAAATAAATGATGATGTATATGTATGTTGTGGTGTAAATGTCCAAATATTTGATATCATGGAAATGTGAAATGATTGATGTATGATATGGTGATGTTATAAAATGGTAGGTATGTATGTTTTTATGATTGTTTAATTTCCCAGTTTTGTGTAAAATGGAAACCAACTAAGGTATAATGTGAATATAAAAGGGGAAAATTTGTTAGGGGAAAGAGTGGCTGAGCTAACCTCCAAGGCCCCCTACCCTCATAGTGCTGCCTACATAGCCCCGAAAAAAAGAGCCCTCAAGATGATGTAATTATCTCATAAGATAGGGAAGAATATGATGAGGTAGAGGAATGGGTTGGTTGGTTTTAGGCATGATTGAGTCTAGGTCATTCAGGCATGTTTGAGTTTAGGTCATTTAGGCATGGTTGATTTTAGGTCATAGGCATGGTTGAGTTTAAGGGTTTTAGGCATGGTTCATTTTATGTGATTTAGGCATGGTTGAATTTAGATCGAATAGGCATGAATGCATTTAAGTCGAATAGGCATGGGTGATTTTGGTGAAAGAGGAATTCTTAAATGTAGGTGTCGATGGTCTAGTCATGTGTAGGAGAATCAATAAGTAAGAAAATAGGTGAATGGTAAGAGGAGACAAAAAATATGCCTAATTGATAAGAACCATTATGAGTCTATCATACCAAAGATGGTGTATGAACATAAAACCCTAAAGGTGTTGCATGATTGACTATTCTAAGGATGAAGAAGGTCACATGATCACAAAATGTTGCATTTGTGGCACGTCCCTTGAGTAGGTGGAAGGTTAGAAAGGAAAGGTGGTGAGGTGAATGAAGTTGGTTGAGCATAACCTGGTGTGAGACAACATGCCTCTTTGGTAAGAGACCCAAGATCAAAATAGGCAAGTCCATGACAAAAAATTCATCTTTTTCTTTTTGTGTTTGTTTTTATAGACTGATCGATGCGGGAAGTGTATGTAAGATGAGTAGATTATCTCCTTGAGGTCTTCATAAATTTGATCAATGTGGAAAGATTCAAAATATTTTTATTTTATTTTTGCTAGAATTGTCTTCTTTTGGTGTTAGACTATGTACAATATGGCTAACTTTGTATAGTTTTCCTTCGATAGAGCATTCTATTTATAACGAGAAGATAGAAATATTACATGTCCTTTTGAGGGAGTCATATTTGTGTGATAAGTTTGACTCAAAGAGTTTTGAATTTGAAAATCCCATATATTACTTTTGATTTTTTTTTTGGACTTTTAGGTCATGGACAAGACTATAGAGAAGTATAGGATTATTTTATGAAGACAAAACCATAACACATAAGGGTTAGCTATGAAAGAGAGGTTTTAAGTAATGAACAACCATGTGATTACATCTTGAAAAGGATGAAAAGTATCCATGAGAATCATGCCATGAGTAGATTCATGGTACTCATATTGAAGATAAGGCTGAAAAGTGACGGGTAATCACATGAGTCTTGTTTAGTTGTTGATCCTTAAAATAGGTAAGTGGAAGGTGAATGGTGCTCAAGGGATAAGCATTTAATAGACATAAGGTGATCTAGGACTTGATTCAACAATATAATGGTCGAAGATGCAAGGCATTGAGGGGCTTAGGTTTGGGTTTACCTTCGAGTGAAGACAAACGATAAACACCTGATCCATAGGTATGAGTAATGATATAGGGTCCAAGCCAATTAGGAGAAAATTTTCCTTGTTTACTTTTCTCCACTTTTGTTACATGTTGATTTTATTTCAGGATGAGGTCACCGACCTAGAAGGTTCGTTCTTGGACATGTTTATCATAGGCACGTTTGATACATTTTTTGGTAGATTTGGAGGTGATCGAGAGCATTGAGACGATGTTTGTCTAATAACTCGAGTTGTGCCAAATGGTCCTAGTGAAAATCATCATCGTTGAGCATATCTTTAAGTGAGATACAAAGAGATGGAATTTGGATTTCAAGAGGTAGGACAACCTCTATACTATAGACCGAAGAGAAAGGTGTGGCAATAGTTGAGGTACGAATATGGCGAGGTCAAATGCAAAGAAAAAATGAAAAAAAAATGGGGAGTGGGAAGTTGGAAATGAAAATTCTATGCAAATGGGACCGGAGAGTGGACGCTAAGGAGGACAAGGGAAATGGCGAATGATACATGTGGACTTTGAAGGAGGATCAAATCAATTAGAATTGAAACTATGAATGATAGATATTATATGAGACTTTGATTAAAGGGGAGGACGTAATGGTGAACCGGAGTGGCTTGGTATAGAATGCACACATTGGGAAACATATGAAAGTAGTAAAACTTTGTATAATTTTTGTGGTTGTCACTAATTATTGCATGTAACATATGAGCTTGTGAGATGGTGTACGATGATGGAAAAGCATCTAATGATCCATATAGGCTTATTATGCTTTTGGAGAGGCCGTAACAGAGAAAAGGAATTCTATTTTTAGGATTAAGTAGGTCAAGTATTGGTACACAAGATCTCAGACAAGTTTGGGTTGATGTGGAGGGA
Source organism: Taxus wallichiana var. yunnanensis (assembly GCA_018340775.1). NCBI lineage: Eukaryota > Viridiplantae > Streptophyta > Pinopsida > Cupressales > Taxaceae > Taxus > Taxus wallichiana. The sequence continues at coordinate 893,155,610 of CM031242.1, forward strand.
GTGGGGAGATCTGCGAGGTGAGAACGTGAGGGAGGTGGCTGGGGGAGATGGTTTGGATCGGGGTTTGTGTGGGGGATGTTGGGATGGGCAAGTTGAGGGCTTGGGTGGGGTGTGGTGAGGTTGTATGGAAGGAAACAAAGGGATTGGTGTGTAGGGAGATGAGAGTTGAGAGGATGGGTATGCGGGGTTCAAGGTGGATGTGGAATGGGGAGAGTGGTCTGTGGAAGGCCAAGGTGGATGGGAATGAAGGAATAGCATGTAGGTGAGGGGTAGATGTGGGGGATAGGATTAGAGGAAGTTCGGGAGTAGGAAATGGGGAGAAGAATAAGAGAGCTCGCAGGGAGGATTTGAACAGGACATGAGAGGTTTGAATGGGGACGGGGAAGTGAACGGAGAGTTGGGAGATGTGATCGGTGGGTGATTTGGGGAGTTGGGAGTTTAGGAAGTGGGGAGAGATGGGTGGAGAGTTGCGTTAAGGATTTGAGGAGGTGTCGGCGAGTTGGTGGTTGATAAAAGTGGGATGCGAGGGAGATAATGGGGTGTGGAGTTGTGGGTAGGTAGGTTAGGATATTTACAATTTGTTTTTATTTAATAAATAAATATACATGTTTATAGCATTTAAAATGAAAAATGATAGAGATGTGAGAATTGAGATCTAAATAAATAAACTTGTTAAGTGAGATAGTATTTTATTTTGTTTTGGAGCAAATATTTAAATGTATTAAAAAATTGAGTGGTTAAAAATGTGTTTGTAAGCAAGATCGATTGTTGTTTTTGTTTTTGTTGAGTCGTGGAAGGATATCTAGTGTGCGAGAAAGAAAATAAATAAGACGTTAGATAAACTAAGATCTAGATACACAGTGAAAAATAAGATATTTAGGGAAAAATAAAAAATGATTAGTAACTAAGAGTGATTTCCTACAAAACAATTATTGTAGCAAAAAGAAATAAAGAGATAAAGAAATTAATTTTCCGGATTGGTTTCCCATACCAAAATTTGTCATCCATGGTGACCCACGAGCACTTTGTGAAGATCAAAGAGATGACGAGCATCATAATGTCATTGTTACTACAACTGCATATGCACCACAAGACACCACACAAAGAAGCACTTCCCATAGCATGAAGGTTAACCAAAGAAGGCCATAAGGAACAGAAAATGAGATAATAACGAACAATAATAAACAAAGAATGGATAAAACCAGTAATTGAGAAATTGATGGTAATAGATCAAGAGTAACCATGTGTGCTAAAATGTCAGCTAGGAAAAATGCACTACTAACAAGGAAGTAAAATACTAACGATAATACCTCCTCCTTTGCGTTCCATAATAAACCTCGAGAATGAGCTAGGAAACTTGGATTGAGGCCCGATTTCATGATATGTAGGTGCTTTTCTCAAGAGGCGAGCGAGGCCTTCCTGAAATACTGATCCACTTACTTTGCACCAAATGGGTAAAATGATTATGTATTTGGGGGATTCAAGTTGAGACTATTTGGGAATTAGGAGGAGTTGGAAGGATGTTCTTTTCTAAAAATATGCAAAAACTTAGGCATAGAATTCAAGCTTATTCTTTGTGTCTTAGAGGGTAGGGGTAAGGTGTATTTATAGCACTGGGAAGTGATTAAATTAGAGTAATTTAAGTAATCATTGTTTGAAAATGTGGACAATATTAGGTGAGTGGGGACCACGAAGAATGGGTGAGGATTTGATTTTGGATTTATAATTCATAAGTGGAGGATTTGATTTTGAATTTTTAATGCAATAGTAGAAAAACATGGAGAGTAATGACATGTGGTAAGGATTAGGTTATTTTACATTTTAAATGGATAATTAATCAAATTATATTTCATTAATTCAAACTATATTTTGGTGGTGTTAGTACTAGATTTAATCCCCTTCAAAAGCCGAGCAACATCATGGATTTTGCAAGACACTCAGAGGCATATAGATGATTATGTATGTCATTTTTTAGCCAAGGAAGCAATCTATCCGAATTTGTAGCACTCGGGCTTTGGAAAAGTGGGTAGTATCTTAAAAGGATGTGATCTATATCCTAACTATTTTAGGTTGTGCCTTTCAACAAACGTAAGAGAACCTATTTTGTAACCTATGTTATTGAAAATACTTGGTAAATCCTTCTTTTGCACAAATTTTATAGAGAAGACCTTTGGAAAATATGATCAACACACCAAATCTAACTCTCACGATTTTTCACTTCCATTATGGAGATATTTTGAATACAAGACAGGTTATTAAAGACATTTGGAATCCTAATTGCTCATGCATATTTTTGATAGTGGGATTTTTCATTTTTTCATACACAGGACAAAATAGGGGTAGTTCAGGGTAGGATTAATTGTTTTTGAATGATTTTGTGGGAGATGAAGCGAGGATAAAGTTGATTATACTAGATCTTTGGAGGGACTTCAAAATAATGAACAACCTCACAACAAAAGCTTGAGAATAGTTGAGGCGTTCCTTCAGCCAGAAGGTGTGTTTCAATGGAGACCCAGATCATCACATTTTCACACAATATTTGAGACTCCAACACAAAGTCTCGTATTGGAATACTCAATTAAATACTAAAGTTTCTGATTAATCACGCCTAAGGTACATGTAAAGACTTACAGACAATCTTTATCAACAAATGACAGTGAACTGATTTTAAATTTGTTTATCTCATCCAAGATGAAGGCTCTTCTTGACATGAAATTTTAAAAACCATTAGATTGTCGGAAGGACAAGATCCTGTGTGATTTCACAAAAAATTTTGAGTAAGATTGCAATAGGAACGAAAGAAACTATTTGCAGACATTCTGAAAATAAAGAAGACACAAAATTGCTAGAGATTAGACACAAATTAATTCCAAAATTTCTTAGATTCATTAGCAAGGGAAAGCTTCCAGAGAAATATCAATTCTTGTCAATGGCTATACATCTGCAACCAACTTGACATGATAGAAAATCTAACACAGAAGAAAATAACAGGTAATCTCGGCTTTGGCCTCTCGGGAAGATGACTTTCTCAAATTTTTTCTCAAGAATTCATACTCCAACCATTTGCAAGAGTATTCTCATTACATTTATACATTTTTTCCCACTCAATTTTCCCCCCAAAAGAGAAGAATATTCGAGGGATATTTTCTTGTTACCAATTTGTTTTAGACAACAACATTTAATAAATTCAGATTCGAAATCGCCAAGTGGACCAATTCTGAACTGATCACGTTTCTTGGGCCCTTGACTAGTGACTAGGATACCATGACACAATTTTTGGAAGTCCCTTTAATCATTTGAATTTTTTCATGTGAGAAATCCCCTATTTAATCATTTTTCGGAACCTCTGCGCATTGCCGCAGTGACAGGTCATCCCTTTTTCTCTCGAGGCAACACCTTTTCAACTTTTGTGCCTGCACTTTCATCATTTCATCCTTTTCCCTTTGAAATTTTACTCTGTAAATTTTGGATCGGCATTTTGCATTTACGCATGAGCCGAGAAAAATTCACTTCAAAAGTAACTCATATTTATAAAGCTGACATCCCAAATTGATTCAATTGAACTTTACATGCCAAAGCGACACAAATTTGCCAAAAATTTGATGAAGAACAATGCAAAAAATGCATCTCCAAACATCCTGGAGCTTTAATGGTGGAAAAATCAAATGAAATGCACAACTACCATTGATCTTGCCTTTCAAATTTTAATCTGATCCCTCCACATGGAAAAATGTGATTGGAAATGGGCCTGGGAGCACTTTTTGACATTTTATAACTTTTGGAAAAAAGTAAAATTTTTACATTTTCTCCACCCCTCCACCCTTAGAAAACGAGAATGAAACATGTCCACATGTGGGTCCTAGAGGAATTGTGACTCAACTATGCTATTTTACTTAATTTTTGGAAAAAGGAAAATTTTCCAAATTTTCCCTGTAGCTCCGCCCTTCCGCCTTTAGCTTCTGATGTGGGTCCCAATGGACTTGCACTTTCTTTTTTTAATTTATACTTATTTTCCAAAAATTAAAAAGTTTCACATTTTCCCTGCAGGTCCACACCTCCATTTTTCACTATTGATACTAGCATTACTTTCCGTCAAGTGCACTTCAACTTAGATTTTTATCCCTTTTTACAAAAGGAAAAAAACCTTAAATAACCCCGAACCTCCGTTTCTCCATTTCCTCACCTGCCACTTATCTCAATGGCACATTTTGAGATGGTCCTAAAAAGTAGAGACCCCAGACAAGCACAAGCTCAACACGTGTCTCAGTCTGGCAGAGTCTTTTAAAAGGTTAAAGGTTCGAGTGGAAGGCGTTGTGTGTCTAAGGTTTGAGACAGTCTCCTTCACTCATTGAAAAGTCCAAGCAAAAAGGAAGAGTGAGTGGAAGTGTCGAAGTGTCCTCCTGGCGGTTCTTCAAAATAAAACTCAAGGGATAGTCCCCAAACATGTGTGGTCCCTCCACATGTCCTAGGCCCTTTAGGAAGTTACTTGAAAATTCTAAGTAAAGGAAGGCCCAACGAAAACCTCCATGTGTCTTTATGGTGCAACTTCAAGATGGTGCCCAAGAGCAGAGACCCTAAACAAGTGCGGGCTCATCAAATGTCCCATGCTTCATAAAAATTCTTTGAAAATATTAAGTACAAAGTGGACCCATCGGAATCCTCCACGTGTCCCCCTGGTGCAACTCTAAGGCCAAACCAAAAGGTGAATTTTCAAATGAGCGTTGTTCCTCCACGTGGACAAGTTTTGGGTTGAAGCGAGCCATAGAGTTTTTAGAGTGCCTAGAAAAGTTGCATCAACCAAAAAGGGTTACATTTCACCGATGCGAGAGATGTAAATTTGACGGGAAAACTCACTTGTAAAACTATAAAAATGCAGGAAAACCACCATTTGAGCCCAGAGATGAATTTTTCTTCAATGAGAGAATTTGGAGATGTTATAGACATCCAATCACATTTCCATAGGTATTTGGGACAAAAATAACAGGACAAGAAAATGTGATAGTGGAAAATAGAAAGAAATGAACAACTTGAGTTTTACGCCCAATTTATAGACTCCTTCAGATGGACAGAAATGAAAAACAAATTCTAGACCTTTAAGTGATCCTCAACCAAGGAAGGGACTAATCATGGAAACCAAATGGAGGACAAAGTCTTCAAGCACCAACACAGGGAGACAAAAAACATGATGAGAGGCACCAAACCGAGGAAATTCAATGACAAACGGGTTGAGACTACTTTGAGCACCAATATATGGGAAATGAGGTAGGGGAATTAATTGACTTATGGCAGATGTGAAATTAGGGAGTCCTATAATACCTATACCTTGCTTATATCCAAAAAATTCCTTGAGTTTTGAAAGTGTTGATGTTACATTGTTCGCATCATTTCAATGCCATTTTATACTAATATCTTTTTTTCGTAAAAACATTATTAACTTATCCAAGTTGTATTATTGCTTGCTGCTCACATCAATATCTTCCATTTTTGGGACTTGGACTTTGTTTGTGTTTATACTAGTGTGAGTATACCCTACTTTGAAATCACTTAAACACTAATTTAATACTTAAGTCTTCTTTATCCTAAACTTAATTTAAGTATTGACCTTATGTTTTCATTATTAAACCAAACCATCTTTGAGATATAGGGAGTAGATACTTTTGTGATTGGATCATTGTTCAGAACTTGTTTGAATTTTCCTTGGTACTCATCGGTGCCATACAAGTTCATATGCTTAGAATGTTATTTTATTCCTTGATTCCTTTATTCAAATTTCCTTGATTATTTAGGGAATTCTTTAGGATATTATTTGTGACATTCCTTGTGACATTTGCACATGTCATGCTACTTGATTTTTCCTAAGGTCATTGTAGTCCTTGTACACATTTCCCCAACCTTATTAAAAACATTTCCTATCAATAAACTCTTGAGATAATTTGAAAATTGGAAAATTTTCCTTTGGAACCATTGTGTTGCTATATTTTTGTCATCCATTTTGACATTTACACTTATAATATGTCTTACAAACCTTACCGATTTTCAAAATTGAGTCATTATGATGTATGTTTTCCTCATATTCCCTTTGGAAAATCACACGAGCATATCCATATTTACAAAAAAATTAGTTGGTTTTTGTTATGCTGCCCTAATTGACATGGAGCTTCCTTCTATTTGAAGGATTTCAATAATACAATCTAGGTCTAGGAATTTGGTCCTAATGGTGCAATTTATGATTTGACTATCACATGGTTTCTCAAACTTATGAAAATAGGGATCTTAGGTTTAGGAATTCACATCAAAATATGTCTATCACAACTAAACCTCGATTGGTTCTTCATGCTAGAGAACCCATTCGGTTACCCCTTTCCCCACCTTTATCTCATAGTCATTGGTATGATTCTAATGATTCTAATCCATGTTATTCTTATGATTCCCCTCAATCTCCTGATTATTCTAATCCAAACTATTATTTTGATTCCCTCAGTCTCCTGAGCCTCATCCAATTGAATTTCTTCTAAGGAATAACTAGTATCCTAAATGAATTTTTCCTCCTCTAAGGATTTGTGTTACCACAAATTCCCCCAATAAAACATCTAATTCAAATCTTGTGTCGTGGTTCTTCCTTTCTCCATAGGACCCCTTTATCTGTCATCTCAAAGATGTCTTCCTCTTTTACGAGATCTGTGTGACTCTAAGTTCCTCCAATCAATTATCCAATTTGACCCCTATGTGCTAATCTGTTTACTTTCTACATGATCCTCTCTCTACATGCACTATGTCATCTTCTAGGAAAACCAATGCCAACCTATTCCAAATCCACATCTTCTTCCATCCGTGCAAGACATTTAAATCCAAATCTACTTCACCTCTTGAGTCATCTTCTTCTATCAATCAAAATCCATTCCATCTTTGGCCCTTGAGCAATAAGGTAAAACATTCCCCTCAGCTACGTCATCAAACATCTTATAAATATTCCACACATGCTGCAAATATTTATTCTAATCAACCTACTATAGTTGATCAAGAACGACCCATATCAATCAATTTATTTCAAAATAAAGAAATGATTAGAGAATTCATGGGGTTGTATGATGACATTCCTCTAGAGGATCATGATCAAAGATTATCTTTTGACCTTGATGCATTTGTGTATTGTAGGTAAGAATTTGGTCCCTTTTTTAAGAAAATAGAGGAAGATCCTAAGATCACCAAACTTGATCTTCCTCATTATTTCTTCTTCACATTTCTCATTTCATGAAAATTTTCTTGGGTCTATCATTTATCCCAAGCATGTATTCTCATCACCCAATCATTATTTACATATCACAATTCTTAAATCAAAATATCTCCTTGGGTCACCTCCAGGTATCCCTTCATCTTCTTCTATATGTGGGCCACCTCCTAGTAGTTCTACATCTTCTATTTGTGGGTCACCATTGGGTATCCCATTATCCTTTATTCTTGGACTGCGTCCTAATATCCCTTTCTCTTATTATTTTGGGTAGCCTCCAAGTATTCCTTTATCCTCTATTCTTGGGTCATGTCCAACTATCCCTTTATCTTCTATACTTGGGCCACATCCTAGTAGTTATCCATATTCTATTTATGGGACACCTCCAGGTAGCTTATAATTTTCCATCTATGGGACACCTCCTGGTATCCCATTTTCTTCTATACTTGGCTCACATCCTAGTATCCCTTCATCTTCTATCCGTGGCTCAACTCTTGGTATTCCTCACTCATCCATCCTTGGGCCATGTCCTAGTAGCCCTTAATATTATATATGTGTCTCACCTCCGGTAGTCCACGCTCTTCAATCCTTGGACCATATCCTCTTTTTCCATCATATAATCCTTCTATCAACAACCGTGGTAAGATCACCATCATCTCTACCAATCCTACACATCCACTTACTTCTCCGCTTCTTAGGACTAGAAAAATCACACATTAGATTATATGAAACCCAAACAGTTTCTTCATAAAGCTAAGATCAAAAGTATGAAGAGCTCCAAAAGCTCCCCAAAAATCAAACAACTATAAAGTTAAAAATCATACATGATTAAAGAATTCACACCAATGCAACCATCATGTATGGTAAAAAGTGTAGAAACCTATGGATAGGGAACTCAAGATCCCACATAAAAATCCATGTAAAAATATAAGTCACATTCACTTATTGAATATGATCTCACTACAGTCATTGAGATTGGAGATAATATCACTCTTGATAAGTAAAAATCATACTCTCCCTTATCAATGAAATCATTGTTATCCCAAATTCATCCCTCAAGGTAAATTGGATAACTTGCATGAATTATTTAGGCTCAAGCAGAGTTAAAATGGTTGAAGGGCCAAAATTTGGATTTTTGGGGTACCTATCGACTTTTCTCTAACTCTCGCCTTAGAAAAATACGAGTTAGTAAAAGTTGCATAAATCTATAAAACAATGAGGTCGCAGGCCTATTTAAATGCAAATCGGGTTGAGAGCTATGGATGGAACCAAGGTGGATTGTACTAAGGTTTTTCATACCAAATTAAGGCCTAAAATGTTATATAAACATTGAAATGTAGTAAAATCGAGATATTTGTGTCCTAGGCCGCATAGGTTTAATTGGAACCTAAAAACCTGATTTGCGAAATGGTGAAAATAGTGAAAATTAGTTAAGCCGAGTTGAAATGTCCCGGGTGGTCCATGGGATGTCAGGACAGATGGGATGTGAAAATCCAAAGTCATCATAGGAAGAAAGAATCGGTTAAGTCGAGAAGTTTTTGTCTCGCGCGGTCCGCGGAACATCTATGACATGGTATGCGTGGTACCCGAAAAGCTGACTTGTATGATTTGCAAAGTGGGTCAACTGTGATGTGGATGAAGTGAAGGTCAATATCCCTCATGTCCTATTCAATGAGGGACATCCAGGACACCAAAACCTGATTTCATTGAAATAGCGGCATTTAAAGAAAAAGGCAACTTTAGACCCCCCCAAACTTCAAATGGCCATAACTTTTGACCCCCAACTCCGATTTTCATGAAATTTGACTTTCTGGAATGAGAACAACATTTGAATTATTAATTTTTATGAGGGTAGATATATGAGAATAAGGGAAACATATTCAACTCTAGTCAATGAAATGCTCATTCTATGAAATGACAGAAATACAGCGAGACCCAAAATAGCTGCCCGCACTCAAAAGGCCATAAATTTTGCATTTATCAACAAAAAAACACAAAATTGGTACTTTTGGAATCATGGTTCTAAGCCCGATGAATAAATATAAATAAATCTAGAATTTTATGAAGAATTAATGGAGATTTTTCTAAAAATGTTCCTAGTTCAAAAAAAAGTGTTTTATTTGGTAGTTGGGATGCATTCAATGAAGCATGGGCTGACATATTTCACTGCTGCAAGTTATGGGACAATATTATGGGCCTTTTGTAAGTAAAATAACATCATTTCACTCTATTTGCTACCTTTTTCAAGTGGCGAAAGAATTTTTTTAGGATTTTCAGTTTCCCTCACTCTCTCTCTCCTCTCATAATTCTATAAATTTCATTGTTGGACTCATTGAAAAGGGGGATATTTTTAGTATCAAAGATCTATCAAATTTGTTTTGTGAATCCAATGTATCTGCGCAGAACTTGTAGTGGGATCCTTGCATTGTGATCCATGCCCCTCTTTTGTAATAGACTAAATTGTGCATATCATAAAACAATAAATATGAGTTTTTAGATGTATCTTCCCTGTGTTTGTTTGCATTCCTCTTTCCCCTTCAATATCATTACAAATATATTGTGTCTATCTTATACTCTTGCAAGGATTCATTTTATTGTGCATGTATGGAATATTGTTGTGAATGCATTTGATAGATTGTGGCGAACTGTTATCACCCCTTCTAGAATGCACTTTTCTTCTACTTTCCACACATTTTAAGACTACTCTCACACCCTCCTTTTCCATTGTATCAATTCTTTAGTGTAGGTTTTGTTTTCATGCACTCTCTCTCCTTGGTACCTTGGAAGGTTAGATTAGGACAAGATAGTTTTACCTACATTAGAGTAGATTATGGCAGGTAGTTTAGGAGCAAGAACCAACTTTATCTAGAGGTGAATCTCGAGTAGTAAGTCCCACAACTTGGAGATATTACCCATGTTATCCAATCACACCGTGAGCTTAAACACACAAACTTTTACAAACTAAAGTTTGTTGTGATTCGTGATAACAATCACAAACATCATTGTTGTAACCTATCATGCAGAGTGAGATTTTTTTATTTTAAATTCAAAACCATTCATTTTCATATTCTTCTCTTTTTGTGGTTCTCCTTCACAAAACCATCAAAAAACCAAAAAACTAGTAAAATTCAAAAAAATCCAAAAGCTGTCAAAATTCAAAAAGAAAGCAAAAATTTGGTAAAAATAAAAAATCCTATCAAAATTGGTAAAAAGCATTCATGCATCTGAAGCATTTATCAGATGCATCATCCTCAAACATTAAAATTTATCCTACAAAACATCTTTCTTTGGTCGTTGCTTGTTTTCACACATGACTTGCGAATCATTTTGGTCTAACCTTAATTGAAAAAGTTGGTTTGCTTATTATGTCTCTATTACCTTACACAAGAAGTTGCTTAGGAAGTTCCATCTTTACGATTGATTTTTCATGAGATTTCTATGTCCTCCATTTAGTCACCTTGCATGTATCCTTACTTGGGGTTCCATTTTTTACGCTTTCCATTAACTCAAACATTTGGGAACTGAAGCTCAATAACAAAAACATTAGTATGATTGTCTTAAATGTTGTTTGTTTGAGTTTTTTTGTTTTGTGCTTTTTTCGTTGGCCTTATTTTTAATTTCTCGTGTTGCATTACATTATATATGATTCTTTGAGTCATTACTATAGTTCTTATATTCAAATAAAGAACCGATGATATAGATCATATAACAAAACAATGAGACAAATTTGTTCGTAAGCTAGCTGATATACTTGTTATTTCTATTTTTCTTCATCTCCATTTTCTTTTGTTATAATTTGTCTTCAAAGCACCACTTAGGGCAATAGGGATTATATTTATCCCCCCCCCTGTTGTTTCTTCCATATGTTTCCTTCATCTTTTCAATCTTCGATCAACCTCTTTTATAACCCCCTCGACACTTAAGGGGGTATCCTTCATGCCACTAATTTTTTTCCACTTCTTCAAAAATTTAATATTTATAATTTTCTACTATCTTTGAAGCGGTTTCGCTTACGCCACCCCAAAGAGGGGAAAATTTAGACATCTAAAATCCACCAATGTATTTTTAATACTAAAAGTATACTAATTACCATCTTCCCCATAATTTCCATTATAATTAGTGATTTCACGCTAAGAAACTCATGTTCAAAAGGAACTGAACAAAATTTAGTCAGTTTTAATGAGGAGGATTTCATTGTAGTCACACTACTAGGGCTCGAGGAAAGCTACTAGAAGTCAAAAACAACAAAATAGGCCTATCTTGCCTCTTTGTCACTAATAAGACAACATCTACGAGTTCCAAACTCAACCAACAACTCTGTTGTTCCTCAATAAAAATTTGTTCAAGTTGATAAAGGCCATCAAAGACAACTACTGACCTAATCCAAGAAAGCTGTTTATACCTCGGATATCCAAGGCGGTGACGGAATAAGTTTTTGCTAAGGCCTACTCTAAAACAGTTGAATTTATCTCTAAAACTTGAGTTGCTTCTTTTAACATTGTTGATGTAATGAAAAAGCATAATGTTAATATCTCAATATGGGATGCTTTAAGTATTCCTATAAAATAATATTTACTCTCTCATGAACTAGCTAATTTGTAAATTTCTTCAAATACAACAGAAAAGGAAGTTCGGAAGGCAGACGTGGTCCTTGGAGCGTTTGAACAAGACCGGATTAAAGAAGTTAAGTGGATGGTTCGAGAAAGTTCAGAATGCTCATGATATCAAGAAGCCACCACCATTTTATTTATCACTAATTATTGGATAACATCTAGTTCATAATTACATGGTGGATAGTAGTGTAAGTAGCACAGTTATGCCAAAAGTGATTTTAGAAAAATTGGGTTTGCAATATGAGTCTCACGAAAGCGGAGATCTTACTGACTTGATGGGGCTATGACTAATACGGTTGATATAATAAATTTTTTATAAGTGACGTTAAATTCTTGCCCAAATATTTCTATTCTGTAAGATGTTAGTGTTGTAGACTTGCCTCCATACTTTACCTAATGCTTATCTAGAGACTTCACAGAAAAAATAGGAGGTTATATCTCTTCAGATTGGTCCTTCTTATTTTTCACTGCTCGTAATGGTACCAAGGTTACTATCAATTCAGAGCCATTGGCTAGATTTCAAATTGAGCCTCACTCTTCAAATGCAGTGGCAAATTATTCAGCCCTAGATCGGTCTGATTTTGATGAGGTAGCTCATGTTTTAGCATTAGATGGTGTTTATAACATGTTTATGGATGAAAATACAATGGAAGAACATGCTCATGATCCTTTAAGAAAGTTGAAGAACACCTGTTTGGTGTGTATTGTATGCATGAAGAAAATACACCACTTCCCTTACTGTCCAAAACAAAAGATTCAGCAAAAGGGATTTGGAAGCTTCATTTTGATGGAGCTAAGAACAAGAAAGGATAGGGAGCAGGTCTAATGCTCACTTCCCTAGTGAACAAAAGGTATTTCTCAAAGCATTGAATCTCTAATTTTCATGTACTTTTAACGTAGCTAAATACAAAGCTTTAATTCATGGCTTGCTTTGGGCCAGAAAGAAAGGTATCAGCATGCTACAGATTTTTGGTGACTCTAAGTTGTTTATTAATCAAGTAAGAAATTTCAATGTTTGTAAGAATCCATTAATGAAGTCCTAAAAACATAGAGTTTTAGACTTAATGTAAGATTTCGATCTTATTAACATTCGGTCTATTCCTAGAGCTGAAAACAAGCATGCGAGACAGGACTTGCAGCGGTTGGGGCTAGTTTTGAAGTCTTTGGAATAGATTGAAAATAGAAAAATCAAGCCTCATATAAAGTTAGTTGTCAAGCCCTCAATACCTGATAATGATTCAAATTGGTAATTTTTTGAAAGTGATGATCAAATCTGTAGGATTTTGGAACAAGAAGTTGAGTTTTTCTATAGTTAATCAAGATAAATTATAGTACTTATATGGTGACCAAATTGTTGAAGAAAAATAAATTACCTCGAGGCCTAGTCACATTAGAGAACATATTTAGCACTAACGATCCATTAAGAAAGGTCAAGACTAAAATGTCAACTCACCCTGATAATTACGAAGAGATCTCGGTTGATGAAGGGAAAGAGATATTTCTTTGAAAGGTATGTTCCTTAATTGAAAAGTAGTCATTTATTAATCTTTCCAAAGAGTTTAAGGATATTTTTGCTTATAAATACCAAGATCTAAAAGGATTTGATCCCAGTTTAACACAACATACAATTGAGTTGCAACCAAATGTTAACCATGTTAGACAAAAATAGAGGCATGTAAATCCCAAAATAGAGCCTTTGATGAGGAAAGAATTATCTAAGTTGATTAAATCAGGTATTATCTTTCCAGTTAAGCATCTAAGTTGGGTAGCCTATCTTGTTCCTGTTAGGAAGAAGAATGGTGAAATCAAACTATGTGTATGTTTCAGACATCTTAATAAGGCTTCATTGAAAGATCATTACCCACTCCCAAATATGGATCATATTCTAAGAACATTCTCGAGTTTAGATAGACTATCTCTTTTAGAGACGATTCTGAGTGGATATAATCATATTTTAGTCAGGAAGAAGATAGATACAAAACAACTTTTACCACTAAGTGGGGTGCTTATGCTTACAAAAGGATGTCTTTTGGTCTTTCAAATGCGGTGTAACATTTCAACGTACGATGCAATGTACATGCCTTTTCGCAGCTTGTTAAATAAATGCATCCTTGTTTGTTTAGATCATATTGTTGTATTTTCAAAAGATTCTAGAAGAACATCTAATGAACAAGGCATACTTTTCGGTTGTGCAAGAAGTTTCAAATATTTATAAATCCATGAAGTCTATCTTTTAGTACATCAAGGAAAGCTACTTGGTCATATTGTTTCTAAGCGGGGTTTAACAATTTATCCTTTGAGGATTGAAGCCATATCACAACTATCATTACCCCATCATAAGAAGGCATTATAGAGTTTTCTTGGAAAAATCAACTTTGTTAGAATATTTGTTCCAGATTTTGCAACATTGGTTAAACCACTCACAACTATGCTAAAGAAAGAAAACTCTCTCTTGGACCAGTAAAGGAAGAGAAGGTTTTAAAGCAATCAAAACAACCATATCTCAAGCTCCCACTCTTGCAAATCCCAATTTTGATAAAGATTTTACAATGTATGCACTTGCGGGAGCTGAAAAATCTCAGCCATATTGACTCAGTCAATGATGAAAATATTGAGCTTGAGTGTATTGCTTTCTTTGGACATAGTTTGCATGATTATGAAACAAGGTACACATTCCTTGAAAAGTAGGTACTTTTAGTTGTCAAAGGATTAAATAATTTCAAGTATATGCTTTCAAAAAATAAAATCCATGATCATATTTCTCATCCAAGTGTGAAAGCATTCTTACTAAATAAGGAATTGAATGAGAAAAGAGCAAACTGGATAACAAAGGTCATGGAGTATGATGTTGATATTCGGTTGGCTAAGACAGTTTGAGGGAAAGGATTATGGGAACATCTCATTGCTGATATGGAAAAACATCAAACTACAAAACCAGATGATTCAAAACATGCATAAATTATGTATCAGCAATCATAAATTATGGTTCAACCAAGAAAATCAGGAACTTGAGTCAGTTCAAGAGTTTCAGGAATCAAGATCGATGACTGATTTAATTAATTATCTATAGCATGACACCTATCCAAAAGGTATGGAAAAGAATAAATGAAGGTATTTCAGATTACAAGTTGTACCTTACATCTTCATTGATAACGTGTTGTTCAAAAAAGATATAAATGGAATCTTGCAGCGGTGTGTTGATTCTGTTAAAATTTAAAAATAATTGTCGAGAATTCCATGAAGGACCTAAAGAAGGTCACTTATCAACATGTACAGCCTTAAAATTTATGAATGCTGGTTACTATTAGCCTAGGATATTCAAGGACTATTTCGATTGGTTAAGAAAGTGTAAAACATGTGCTTTCTTTGTTGGAAAATAATGTCTACCTTCGCTGCCCTTGTAGCTTATTTTAGTGATCAACCTTTTATGCGGTGGGGTATTTACTTTATCGAGAATGATAAATCCACCTTCTTCACAAGGGCACAAGTGGATCTTAACTGCTATAGATTATTTTACATGATGGAATGAAGCAATAGCCTTGAAGGATGCTAATGAAGCTTCAATACTATCTTTTTATGAGGGAATACTTTGAAGATTTGGTGTTCCAAAGCCAACTATCATATCGAGATAATGCTTTAGCTTTTCTTGGTGCTAAGATAACATGATTGGGCTATCAAACATGGAATATATTTAATTTATTCATCTAATTATTACCACAAGGTAATGGCTTAGCAAAAGTGCTAATAAGAATCTCTTAAGGATCATCAAAAGAACACTCAAGGATAATCAAAGAGCTTGGCATCGATTTTTAATTCAACACTTTGGGTAGACAGAGTGACTCCTAAAAGATCGTTAGCAATTCACCATACAAACTTGTGTACAAGAAAGAAGCAAGAATTCCTATTTGGTTGAGTTACCTACTTTATATTTGCTACATAATCAAATGGAGCTACTTGAGAATGAAGCATTACAGTTCGTTAGGTAGAGTTAATGGAATTACAAGATCTAAGAGAGAAAGCTTATTTGAATATGGAAAATAATCGAAACAAATGAAGAAAACTTTTGACAAGAAAGCAAAATTCGAGTCTTGATGAAGGAGATATTGTGTTAAAGTGGAATGTTGATCATGTAAATCCAGGAAGACACTCAAAGTTTGATACACTCTAGAGTGGTCCTTACATGATTTCAGCTTGTAAAGAACATAATGCTTTTCAGCTTTCGAAGTTGAATGGAGAGGAACTTCCCATTCCTATGAATGGTATGTTTCTCAAACACTATTATTGAAAATCTTACAGTGATTGTTAGAGTAGGATTTCCTTTCAATAAGTGTAGTTCTTGTACATTGCAATGTTTTCAATTCAATAAGTGCATTCATGCACGTGATCCGGTTTACCAGAACCTTTCTTAGCTTTAGTTTGTTTTGGAAGGGTTAGACCTTTCGAAAAAGGAAAATTTTGGTTACATGTTTAGACTCCATGACCAATGGACAAGAGCAAGGCACTAGTCTTTAAGCTAGCAGGAAGCTTTCCATGCAGGATCGCCAGAAATGTTAACAATTTTTACACTTCTGCAAAAGTGGGCAACTCGAAACTTTTTCATTATGATGAAAGTCATAGGTGAAGTATACCTAAGCTACGGAAGTTTTTATATCATTCATTACTGCTGAATTAGTTACAAGATTAAATGAAATCAGTTATGTGTGATGTCACAAAACATAACAGATCACATAGTCTGCAATTTCATGCCATCTTTAATAAAAGAACACAAATCCTTGAAGGAAAGCCATGTTGTCTTGATGAAGATGAAAAATTATAGAGTAGGTGAAGTTACGAGTCTTGAAGCAACAAACACAAATACAAATATCGAGAAAATCGGGGTTCATCACTTTGAATGTTACAAGTTCTCATCAATGTTGTTTCCTTTATGATTAAGACATTCAATTATGTTACTAAGTTGTTTAGTTCATTATACAATCCATACGAGAGAAGCTAGAATGCGAAAGAAATATACAACTCATTTTACAAAATTCATTATTTTATTCATAAGGAATTTTCAAATGTTTCCCACACAAGCCGTGGGATGTAACTGAAAAGTAAAGTAGAACTACCGAAAAGAAAGGTACACATGTATGAAAGAGAAATCAAAGGAGTATGAGTGAATCCATCATTTCTTTGGGATTTCTTTCCTTCAATTGAATCATTTTCATCTCCATCTTTTGTTTCTTCGTCATCTCCATTGTAGAATCCACTGTACCTGAAAAGAAAAAAAGTTAACTATCAGCTATGAGCTCAGTGATAAAATCATATTCCTACACTATCCTACTTCAGTGCATATGAATCTTTTCCTAATAGGAGATGTAATTTACTTGAATATCAGACTGCATACATGCTTTATTCACTCAGAAGAAATGAAGAAAGAGGACGTAAAAGAAGAAAACATGGACATAAGAGAGGCAAAAAATCCTAAGTATTTTCTAACTATTTTCTTAAGTGTGTAGGTATAGGTTGCAGCCAAGAAGAAAGAATCATATACATGCTGAAAAAGAAGACCAATGTAACTAAAAATCATATATTTCCTACAAATGGAAGAGGATCACAGTACTACAGAACAAAGTATATGCTTGCAGACAAGTTACATTTTCGATTTCAGTCAAAGAAAAGGAATTCTAGGAAAATTTTGATAGGGCTTCGCCATGTAAAATGGACATTTACAACTTTCCATCATGTTGTTTTTAACTACTACATGCTTAAAGGAACTATTTGAATCAAAAATACAACTACTATAGCTGGAAATGGATGGAAGAGAGAATTCTGGAAAAATTCGCAGGGCTTTGCCATGAAAATCAACATTTCAAATTTTCTAGCATACATAGAAAGTTGTATTTAAGCTCAAGCAAAGTATTGAAGCATAAAAGGAATGCAGTAAAAGTAACAGATTACAGTATCTAGATCAAGGCTTATGCCTGACAATGATATCAAAAATAGGTAAAGAATTGCTTGAAAACTATTGCAGGGATCAAAGAGTATAAGTGTAGCTTCAGGATACAAATTAGCATTTTAAAGGTGAACTGAAGAAAGAGATGTATAAGCAACCCATTTCAGTTAGTGGTGTTTCAACACCATTCAACCTTACGAAGCCTAGAATAATCAATGTTCAGTCAGAATATTGAAGAGATCACAATGAAGAAAGAAATTCAATCACATGAACCCTTCTACAAGTAGGACAACGAAACAACCTAGGTCTCATATATGGTGGTAATCCGACATCCATCTAAAGTTGATAGGTTACATATCAAGACATGCATTGCAACTCAATGATAAATAAGTGTTGGTAAAATACATTCAAGAAATAAACAAGCCCAGTTTGAGTGTGACCTTATCAAAGAAGATCCATTTACGAAACAAGTCAAGCTTGCATAGTACAAAAACCACCAATATTGTAAAAGTTATAGTACAAAAAAACCAATTACATTCAAGCACTCATCCCATGGGAAGTTTTCAATGTTCAAGTGATCTCAGATTGAAAAGGGTTAAATCAAGTACTCTCAAAGGGGTGCTACAGATTTTCAAAGAAATAAGTTGATTCTGAACAATGAATCATAACATAATAGATTCTCTAGAATACAAAAATTGATGCCAGGGATTTCAGAAATAGTCAAGGCCAAAGTAACCCAGATTTAAAGAATAGCTGAGGAAGAGTGTACCAATTCAAGGCACAAAAGAGAAGTTACAGTAAAAAGAATGTTTTCCTCAAGCCACGATGAACCAAGTCAGAGAAAGAAGTAAAAAAACTTACTAGTTAAATCGAAGTGGAGAAAACCCTTGAGATATCATCGAGCTCAAAACTAAAAGTAGTAAACCCAAAATGAGTTTAACTCCAAAATGACCGAGTCATCCAATAGATCACATGAGGAAATGTAAAAGAAAATGAGTATCAGTTTTGGAGGTCAAAATGTCAAGATCAAGTAACAGTGAAAACTCAGGGTCAAAACTTACTGACTTCATCAAACAGTGATGCAAAGAAAGGGAGAACCGAGCTCAATCATTCAATAACAGCCATTATTATAGAATTCTCATAGAGCTCAGATTCAGAGTAGAAACTCAAACACCCAAAGAAGTTGCAGAGAGCTCGAGTTAAAACAAACGGCCAACAAATCTTCAGAAAGGCTGAGCTCCAAGAGAATAACCATGGTGGCCAATACAAAACTGAGCTTGAAAACACTAAACAATGGCAGCATTATTACAAAAACTCACTCAGAAGAAGCACAAAATGTGGAGAACCATTTTGTAGAAGAGACCAAGCTCAAATGCACAGAATAATGGCGTCGAGGAATAAAATTTCTAGGGCTTTGCCCACGAACAAAAAACCAAATGAAATGTGCTTTAGGGTCGAAGTTACCCTTTACCATGCAAACCCAAGGGGTGAGTTTATGAAACTCAACCATAGTCAGATAATCAATGTCTGAAGATCAAGCCGTGCAAGGATCAAGGGCTGAGAATCGATCTCCAAGTCCAAAGCAAACCATGGTTCGAGCTATTAAAACCACATTCAATGCACAATTAGAAACCCTAATCATGCCTTTGAGATCAATGATAAAAAATCTACAAGTACAAAGATCAATGCTCACGAATTGATCATCAAGATCGAGGTAAAAGTCGTCAAGTTGAAATGGTAGTCAATTGACAAACTTATAATTTTCAAATTTTACAAAGTGTCAAAATTTCCTCCGTAAGCCCGAAAGTCTGCATAGTATACGTGTCATCACCAGAATAGAAGTGGAAAAGTGGGGGTTGGGCCCTCTTTAAGTTTTGAAACATTTTACAAAAGTTAAAATTTCCAAGCTTTCGCCCGCAGGCCCGAGAAGTACACGTGTCATCATTACAACAAAAGTGGAGGCCGAGGGTTATTTTTAAGGTTTGAAACTTTTACAAAAATAAACAAGGTTCTAAAAATTCCCACAAGCCCGAGCCTCCATGGCTGAAACCTAAACCACAGGTTCAAAATCGACGGTCGAGGATGAAATAGAGGTACAAAGATCAAGGGCCCAGAACAATCAACAAATATCAAAGCCACTAACAAGTTACCAAGGGGTGAGTCACCGTGGAGAAGGGGACAACCCATGTCACCAATCAAATAAAATCATTGCAAACGACTTTCAAAAGTCCAACCATAGTGTATGCCTTCAATTCAAATGCCAACCAAATTATACCCAATGATCACCGAAAAGGTGAATTTCTATTATATACTATTCAGGTCATATAAGGCCGACAAAAATATTAATCAAAAGGTGATAGAGACTATAGTATGTTCATGGTAAATAATCAAAGGTGGCTGAGTATGGTAGTAACTATTACAAAGTGCCCATGTGTATCTAAAACCTTGACAAATATGCTAAGTCCACAAAGGTGGCCAAACCTAGTAAAGTAAAGGTGGTCCCCATGCCAAGGAGTTGAAGTGGAGTTGCAAGTGTTATCCATGTGATCACTAGAAAATAGAATGAGTGTCAACATCAGAGACAAAGGTGGTCCCAATCAGGATTGATATTTGGATGAATTATTTTGCAAAGTATTGCAATTAATGTAATTATTTTGCTCACAAATAGGGAGTTGTATTTTTGCATGCCTTCACAATAGGACAAAATAGAGAAGAAGATAGAGTTGCATGTTCATGGAGAGAGACTTGCCTAGCAAGTAATCTTATTTTTAGCAAATTATTCATCCTTCTCTTTCTTAAAAATAGATCAGTCAACTTCAATTGACCAATTGTAATCAAGGCTATTAATGCCTATTTGTAATTGCATGCTCTATTTTTATTCCTTTATCTATTATTAAATAAAGGATAAAAATAGAATGTATGGGTGAGTACAAGCATTAAGCTATTTTTAGGAAGAGGGTGAATTTTATTTTTGCTATATATTGTGTGACTTTGCAAAGAACAAGGCGAACTTTTGGATATAGGAGTATTGAAACAATTTTTGCTAGTTTTTCCTTCTGATTGTGAAAAATTTCTGCCTTACCAATTATTTGCGAGTCTTGTGTACATTTCTATTAGTCTTGTGTATACAAATTCATTGATCAATTGTTTTACCCTGCTACAAAATTTAGTATTTTCTGCTTAATTTTAATGTGCATGTTAACTTATCAGTGTTGTTGTGATATTTTTCCCTCAGTATAACAAAGTGTTTTCCCTTAAATTCTGTAGAAAATTGTTGGCTCGTGCATAAAAAATCCTTCACATATCAATTGTGCATATACTCAGTCAAATTCCTCATACAAATTTGGTGTATCACCTTAGTTTTAATTACTTTACAGTCATCTTTTTCTCTCAAACTCCCGAAATTAGTTTAGGATACACCAACAAAGAATTGGCCTTGATAGGAGACTCGCCTCAAAATAGGTATACCCACGGACACTGAGGTGTTTCCGTTGTATCTAAAAAAGAAAGAGATCAATTATGCAAGCTTAGAAAACCTACAACCATCTCTATACAAGGTGCACTTTCGAGAGATAACACTATGGGTATAGGATAAAGGAATTCTCCATTTTTGGAATGTCTACTTCATCTTTGCATCCATTTTCTCATTGTTGATTAGAAAGGAAGATCTAAGTATGGCCTTGTAGCCATTTCTTGGTGATATCCTTCCCTCTCTTTGGATATTAACACACAAATTTGATTGTTAATGATCTAAAGAGGCTCATGTTTAGAAGTAATCATACATTACAAGAGTAGGAATGGTTAACATTAGGTGATTTCATTCATGTTCATGAAATAGAGTAGCTAATTTCTTTAAGCTTTTATCTTGATGTTCTTATTAGATTAAATTTTCTTTGAAGCTATTTGGTGTTAGTTTCATTCAATTAGTTTAGTTAGTTTAGTATGGAAACAACAACACTTGTTATGATTTTTGGTCTAGCTATGGATGTATATGGGATACCATCCAATTTGGCATCTCATAACACATTAGTATATCATTAATGAATACATTGAGTTTTTTTCAAGGGTGGTGGTCCTATAAATCATCACCATAATTCCTATCATCATTGTATTCATCAGATGGAAGATCATCATTCATTTTTACAATAAGGCTGATTTGATCATCGGGTGAGATTGTGGAAAGAGCCTCTTAGTCATTCTTCTCAAATACTTAATATCCTTGATTATGTAGACTCTTCTTCTTTTTGGTTCCATCAATATGTATCCAAGATCTTCTTCACTATACCCTAGGAGGATGTATTTCTTATCTTTCATGCTAAGATTTGTTCTCTCTTCTTTAGGAACCCACATGCTCATTCTACATCTAAAAAAGAAGACGTGTAACAAAAGGATTCCTCCTTAATCATGATTCTTGTGGTGTTACTCTATTAAGAGGAATAGTGAGAAATATATTTAGTAGGTATACTATTGTTTTGAATGATCCTCAAGTATGTATTTGTGAGGCTAGAATCATTAATCATACATCACACCATCTCCATGATAGTAAAATTTCTTCTTTCTACAATACTATTTTTGTGGTGTATATGAAAGTGGCATCCATCAATGAAATCCATGAGTTTCAAAGAAGGATTTAAACTCATTGTTGGTGTATTCCTCCCTTGATTTCGATCGATATTTGTTATTTTATGTGAATTCAGTTTAACTAAAACTTAAAATTTCTTGAAATCTTGAAAGGATTCATATTTATTATAAAGACAATTAATCCACATTTTACATGAAAAAACATCAAAAAGTGCATAAAATATTGAAATCCATCATGACTAGATTTCATGTGTCCATAAAGATTGGTATTCACCATATCAAGCCTACTTGGAGCCTAAAATGTAATTTTTGCAAGGCTGTTGATTATTGGTTTTTTCAATCAATTTTTGCACTTTCTTGTGTCCTTAAGAGTGTAAATCCTATAACCATACCCATAGTGGTGGAGTGTGTCGATAGAGTTGAAAATAATGTGGACAAGTCTTTGACGCCACAATTGTGATAAACATGCATATTTTGGCAAAAGTGTTTGATGGTCTCTATGTAAAAAATCAAGCTAAAACACTTGTCCTGCATTAGAATATCTTGGAACAATTCTCAAGATTCTAGATTTATCTCTAATGAAAGATATTTTCATTCCACTTTTACATTCAAAGTGAATTTCAAAATTGTGATCTATAAGTTGACCGACCGATAATAAATTCTTTTCAAACTAGGAAGATATAAAAACATATGAAATATTACAATTATGTGTTCTAATAGGTAAAGAACTACTTCTAATACCTCAAACACAGTAGGAGTTATCAGAACATAATGAAACATTGTTTCTAGTGAATGTGTCTAGAGTTATATGAAGAACTAGTCCTTGCATCTAGTTGTGTATTGGGTGACTCTCGAGTCAATGTACCAAATATAATTGGAAGATGTAGCTTCTTTATTTTATTAGGAATCATACAATAATTGTAATACCCCTCCCCATCACATTGGAATGGTAAGACATCTAAGGACCATCAATGTTGTAAATTTTGATTATAGGTGTTTCGTGAGAGTTACCCACTTAAATCCTTGATGGGACTCGTCACGAATGCTAGTTTGGAGACTATTATTCTAGTGCCCCAATTGGCTAGGCCTTATTGATGAAGAGATGGATATATTAGTAGAGTGAGTTGCAAATACCCTTACGATCCTCGCTATGTAGCACTAGGCTAGAAGGTGTGCGAGCCACCTCATTTGGTACTCTATCTTTGTGTAGCAAATCACTCCTTAGTGCATTTAGACCCACATCCTTCGTATTTAGAGATAATTCATGTAAAAGGGATCATTGTTGGACCTTCTCTTTGGTGATTGTTTATGGGTTAATTGACCCAAGAACCCTTATGATAGAAAACAAGAATTACTTTCATAATGAATTATTATATTGTAACTATCATTATCAAAAGTAATAAAAATGACAATAATAATGGTAATAAAAATAATATGATATGTTAAATGATCAAGAAAATAAAAGTTAAAATAAATAGAAATGTAATAAATAAACATTAAAATTATATATATATATATAATTTAAAATATTAATAAAATTAAAAATAAAATTTAAATTAAAATGGTTACAGGCTGGTAGCTAAGAGGTGGTGGTTGGGAGTGATGAGGTATGGCGGAGGGTGGATGGGAACAACGGAGAATTATGAGGTTTTTCAAATATTGTAATTGCAATGCAGTTCCCCTCCATTGCACACACCCTCCCGGCCTGTGTTAAGCGACAAGATTTGAAAATAGGATCTGAACCCCAATATGATCATTTATCATTTCTGATCTAAGCACAATGGATAGAGGATTTTTTTCTGTTTTTTTTGCTACTACCAGCGTAGAAAGGTGTGCAATGTGGATGTTTATGGGTGGAAAATGTGCAGTTTGGGAAAATTCCCCAAAGAAACAATAATCAAAGGGGGGAGCAGAGACTTCGTATAATACTATTTGACAAAAATCCTTAAAGAGGTGCACGACCCAGATCCATTGGATTCCACAATTGTTGAATGTGCACAAAATGGAAATTTTATGGCCTGGGAAACTCCCAAGGAAATGTGAATTAACAACTATGGAACAAAGCAGCATATCCGTTTCCAGCATCCTCCCAGTCTCTGTCAAAATGCTATCTTTAGAATATGATATAGGCGTCCTCCCAAAACACCACCACTTCTTTTCCAAATGCAACTGAGCGGTTCATCATCGCTAAGCATACTCCCATTCTATGCATTGAGATTTGGTATAGGTAATGGTGTCTAATAAAGACTATTCGAAGAGGGATTTAATTTCATGGAATGCACTGATTGCCAGGTATGTTGAACATGGAAATGGCGAAGATCCCTGAAGCTCTTTTGCCAGATGCAACAGGAAGGTATGAAGCCGAACCATTTTAGTTTTGCAAGCATTCTTAGAGCATGTTCTGGCATAGTTGCATTGGAAATGGGAGTACAATTACATGGAAGAATCATCACTGATGGGTTGGAATATGATGAAATTATGAGTTGTTTCTTGGTGTTATGTACTTGAAATGGGCGAGTACGAAGCATGCTCATGGTTTATTTGACAAATTGCACGAGTTGGATGTTGTTTCATGGAATGTGATGATTAGTGGATATGCTCAGCATGGTTATGGAAGAGAAGCCTTGGAATTATTCAAATAAATGAAAGAAGTGGGCTTGAAACCATACTGTATTACATTTACTAGTGTTCTCTCTGCATGCATCCATCTTGGCCTTGTAGATGAAGGGCGGCAATATTTTGACTCTATGAGTAGATATTATGTGATATTGCTAGGAATGGAGCATTATTCTTACATGAATGATCTTTCGGCCATTGTGGATGCCTTGAATGGGTGGAAAAATTTATTACTGGAATGTCATTTGAACCAAGTAGTGTGATTTGACGTTCCTTGCATGTAACTTGTAGAATTTGTGGGAACATGGAGATAGGGAAACGTGGTTGTATAGATTATTTTGTAGGAATTTTATTGATGCATAAGGTAAGGTGGTTTGTGCATAAGGTATACACAGGACGTTGTGGCATGTTTAAGTTTCGCATGTGGAACCTTGCGGTGTTTTGTGGACAACATCTGAATTCCTTGCTAGGCATGTATGCAAATGTTGAATCTTAGAAAAGCCGTGAATTGTTTCAAAAAAACCCTTAATGAAATTTGGTCTCGTAGAATGCAAGGATCGTGGGATATACACAAGATGTGTTTTGGTGAAAAGTTCGTTGAACCCCGTTAGAATATACAATTGGCTCTTAACGACAACTCCTCCACTCTTGTTCGTTGATAATTTTCAGCCATGGTTTTCTCACCTCAAACTCATAATTTTTGGATTGATGGTTTCATTTTTTTTTCCTATGGATTCTTATTACTAATAAAATTAAGGACAAGTTTACCGTTTAAGTAAATAAATTGTAGTTTTAAACTATGAAAAGACCTTTCTCTATACAACTTGATTTTTTTAATTTTACCATCAACCATACTCATAACCACGACCTAATATGTTGTAAAACTAAGGTATCAAAACTAGATGTCCATGCCCACTTGAATTGGCAAGATTGAGATGAGTCATCAACTAAACTACCCTTTTGTCTTCCTTGCAAAGCTAATAAAACGTGATTTTCAATGATTCACAAAACACCAATCCAAATTGTGAAATGGGAAATTCGAGTTGTAATTGTGTTCCCTGTCATGTGCGGTGTTGTATAAAATATTAAAACCCCCTCGAATGACTATTCGTTATCTTCTTTCGACCCCTCTAGAGCCATGTTAACCCATTTTGCTGCTTTGAGAAGTTTTTGAAAATCAAAAGTTGGGTTTCATTTTGGCTTGTTATTTTGACCATAGGTGAAGAAATGGATATTGGCCTCCGTAAGCCTCTAGTATTTATACATGAAAATTTCTTGCAACCCTTAGTTATGAGAAAAAACAAATCCAAACATGATCGGTTAGTTTTGTTAGGAGGTTTTGTAGGCCTTCGATCCACCGGTAGTCTAGGTAAAACTAGTCCAATTATGTCCAAAGTGGCTCTAGAAAAGTAATTGTCATTTGTACCATAATCACTAATTCTAAGTTCCATCAAATCTTGTAAATTCCTTGTAGATAGGAAAGCGTATCGGAATTACCTCATGGTGCGATGGCCCATCAAAAATCGGTTTTTGAATTAGGTTTCTTAGACTTCAAGTTAAAATCGGATGTTTTCACATAATAGTAGGAAAATGTGAAAGAATGCCGCAGGACCCTCTTAAAGTCAATTAACTAATGAGAAACTTGTATAAACTTGTAAATGAATATATGAAACTCTCTTTTGTGGCTTGGTTTGATAAATTTGATTGTCGAGAAAATGGTTTTTTTTTTTCTCTTCTCTCTCTCTCTCTCTCTCTCTAATCAAGAGATGAAATGAAATGAAATGAATGTACCTCTAACTCCATATTTTTGCATGTTAAGTATTATAATCATGTGAATGGAAAACTATGAATACATGAATTATGTTCTTTTTGGGTAGAGGCCATGCCACCGGTTTGTGTTGACCATGTGTTAGTTCCGGTATCGGGATAATGAGAAGTGAATAGTTACTTTTGTTTTCACAATAACACGTGATCTAGAAATAATGTAGTTTTCTATGATATATTAGTGACATTATTATGAATAAAAATGTAAATTTTTATTTTCTCGTGATGATTATGAGATTGTTAGCCCATTAGAAAAGTTTGTTTTTTTGTACTTAGTTGCACTTTTACATGTCCGACTAGTTCCCTACTTGGTTGTAATTTTATATGTTGGTTGAGTAATATTAGTTGATTGCATCATGTTTTTGTGAAATTTATGTAAAAAAATCATATTGATATTCACCTGCAATGAGTGTAGGAGGATGAATTTGGAAGTTTGTTGTTTAAAAGTCTTAGAATCGTCGTAGTTTAAATGTTTTTATAAGAGTAAAATTGATGGTAACAAATTGATAATGACTTATTTTATCTACTTGTTAGTGATGTGTTTACTTAGGAAACTCTCTTAATCTCATAAGAAAAATAACCACTTGTAGATGTGTATTTTAATTTGAGCGAAAAACGTCAACCAACCCTATGGTTTGAGGTATTAACCCTTGTCATAAGGTTTGATTCCGTTGAGTTACCCCGTGATTCATTTGTCATAGTGGAACCGAAATTAGTTAAATTCTAACCATGTTGTACCATTGTTACATCGCTATTACCGTATGTTGAGAAAATGGGTCTCACATGTGCCTTCATGATCATATTGAGGTCGGTTAACTTGTACCATATCAATCCTTGGTGCATGGTCCACGAAAATTCTCCTTCTCTTCCTTCATGGCCCAAGTGGTCGCTTTTATAAGTGTTAAACTTGATACTTTTCAATGGAGTCAACTCACATTGAGAAAGAACCTCGTATTGGCAATCCCAAGCCTTAAGATTGAAAAAAATATCCCTTAGCGAGTAATAACGGAATACATTTGGCTTTATGTAGGTCATGTGAGTTAAGGATATTACACTCTAGTTTGATTTGTAGTAGGGAGTAGAACCCTTAGGTGTAAATGGAATTATATTAAACCTAGGACCTCTTAGGAAGTAAAATTTATGGCGAAACATGTAATTAACTCATAACTATCAATAATGAATTCTTAAGATGATGGTTTAGAAGTAAAGTGAAATGTGATATTCGTTACTTAAACTCAATGTAAAACCTCTATAATGTTAACACAGGTGAAATGTATCCTTCCATGTGTAACATGATTTGTGAAAATAAGGAATCCTATTTGGGCAATTGGATTGTGAATCACGTCATGAGCAATGTAAACTAAATAGTTAACTTACATAGTTAGTTGTAATAATTGGGAAGTAAATAGAGTGTATCCTTAGTGTTTAAGCATTATTCTAAGTAAGGAACTAGTAATTTGTCTATTCTTAGACCTATTAGTCTACCTTTTTACCTTTCGTGAATCTTCCTCCTTGTAATGAAAGTATAATGCAAAACCAAGTACATATGATTCTTAGAAATGAATCCTTAGGACAAGTATTGGTAGAATCATGTGTGTTTAAATGTTCCTATTGACCATCAAGTTATATAAATTAATTGGAATAAGAGAAACGAGGAAAAAAATGGAACCAATATAAGTTGAATGTTAAATGAAATAAAGAAAAATGTTGTCTAGTTTTAAGAAGAATGAAGGTTTACATGTTAAGTGTTCTTCAAATAATTAAGGTCAAATAATGAAATAGGATTGTAATAAATATGTAACCATGAAAGTTTTTGTCATGGAAAGTTCCTATCCATAAGTTTATATTGCAGTTGGATCATTGTTTTGTACTTTGTCATTTGGAAGATGTGGTTTTGATGTGCATCATGTGTTTTCATGTGGATATGTTTTCTCCCCATTATAGGCCTCTTAGGTAGGCTTGACAATGTGTGTCATCTCTATTTGTGGTGCTTATCCTTTCCTCATCATGTATATATGTGGGTTCATGTTTGTTCAAATGTCTCATGTGTTGTGAGTTATCCTAAGTGATCCCATGTGGTGTCGTGTATCAAGTAATGTAAGACAAAAAAATTATTCCAATATTTTATTGTTTGTATTTGGGTGTGTAATCTATGGGCATGACATTTGGTATTAGAGATGAGTTTCATGTTCTCGAACCTCTAGGACACATGGTGATGTGATTATTATGCATGGTGGTGGAGAATGAGGAGTAATGTGATATTATGTTGTGATGTGACCAACATTGTACTTGTGATATTATCAATGCACATGTTGTGCATACCACTTAGTGTAGATTTGTAATGATATTGTTGTGTTTCGTGAAGAGACTATTCAGTTTCTCTCTCTCTCTCTCTCTCTCGTGAATTGAATGATAATTTCATGTGTGATGTGTTAGCTTATTGTGTGAAAGAAATGTTATTGTTGACTATGAAAGTTTTGAAGGAAAAGATTGAATGTTTTATTCAATGCTTGTTTTACAAACAAAAGAGCAAGCCAATATATAGGCTACGGGAGGAGATCTACAAGAGAGGAAAGTTAGATAACTATCAACAAACTAATGTGCTAACATTCCCCCCCTTAATACATTGCTCTTACAAATGTACCCCCTAAGCAAATTAAACTTCACTTTGTAGAGAGGCTTGGTGAGAATATCTACAACCTGGAAATTAGTAGGGCAGTATTGGAGCTTAATTTGGTGGTTCAAGACCTGTTCACAAATGTAGTGACATTCGACCTCAATATGCTTTGTTATTTCATGAAAAACATGATTCTTCACAAGCTTCAACACACGTTGATTGTCGCAGTGAATGATGGGAGGTTTCTCTTCAGGAATCCCTATATCTACAAGAATGCGACGTAACCAAATTGCTTCACACATAGCTCCTCATGCGGCACGATATTCAGCTTAGTGGATGAGAAAGCAACAACAGTTTGCTTCTTGCTAATCCATGAGATAGGCCCAGATCCGAGATGAAAAATATACCCTGAAGTGGATTTCCTGTCATCAACGGATCCTACATAGTTTGAGTCTGTATATCCCTGTAAGAAGAACTAAGTGTTCTTCTGATACTCTAGACCAAATTCAACTATACCTTGGACATATCTCAACACATGCTTTGCTGCTATCCAATGACATTTCTTCAGCTCCTACATAAATCTAGCGAGATAGCTCACTGCAAAGCAAATATCTGGCTTGGTATATGTCAAGTAAATGAGACTCCCCACAAGCTACCTATAGTGAGTGCCATCTACCTGTGGTAAATCCTGGAATCTAGATAATTGCAAACCTTTTTCCATATGTGTGGACATTAGTTTACAATCTGACATTCCATATTTTTCTAGGAGTGTCTTGGCATATTTCATCTGGGAGACCAAGATATGATTCTTCTTTTGCCATATCTTTAAGCCAAGACAGTAGTGAAGTAGCCCTAAATTAGTCATGTCAAAAAATTTCTTCAGATCATTCTTTACATCATCCACAAGATTGTCAAAACTTCCTATGATCACAAGATCATCTACGTATAAAACCAAAATAACAATCTCTATTCCTACCGATATACAAATTTGAATCTGAAGGGCTACGAGTGAATTCATGCTACAATAGTTGATCATCAATTTTTATATACCATGCCCTAGGTGCTTGTTTGAGTACATAAAGTGACTTTATTAGATGACATACCTTGTGTGGTTGATGCTCATCTATAAACCCTTTAGGTTGGGCCAAGTATACTTCTTCTTTGAGATCACCTGTTCGTAAAATCACTCTTGACATCCATCTGCTAAAGTTTCCATCTAGTTTGTCTGTAGCTGCAAGCAAAAATCGATGGTTTTGATCTTTGCAATGGGTGCAAAGGTCTCGTCGTAGTCAATTTCTTCTTCTGCCGAGCATAACCCTTCGCAACAAGTCATGCTTTGTGTTTGTCGATTGAACCATCTGTCTTATATTTTGTTTTGAAAATCCATTTGCATCCAATGTATTTCTTACTCGGAGGTAGATCGACAAGTTACCACATCCGATTCTGAATTAGGGAATCATATTCAGCATCCATAGCCTATTTCCACTATGGTTGGTCTAATGCCTCATGAACAATGTCAGGTTTGGTGCTATCAACAACTGAACTCATGAGTGTAAAATTTACCTCATGTCTGGCTTGACTTTGTGTTCTGACTCCCGTAGAAGTGCCTGGAAGTGAGTTCAGGTGTGCATCCCTAATAGTATTCTGGACCCATTTCAGATGTTGGTGCTACTACTGCTAATGTGAAGATGTGTTGTCCAGTGTGCCTAGATCAATGAACAAGTCTCCACTCAGCTCTTCTTCTCTCTGAGAAGAATCATCTTGCCCATCATCTGGATGTGTGAGCAATCTATGTGACGAGGTCGGTACTGGATCTCCATTGTGTGGTAGGGAGTCAAAGGATGACTCATCACACACCACATCTTGACTCTCGTAGATCTTCTTCATCTCAGGATCCATGAGACGATATGCCTTTGAGGTAGTACTATACCCCAAGAAAAGACATGGCAATGTCTTTGGATCGATCTTCTTCCTTTTCTCATCTGGAACATGCATATATGCAATACAACCAAAAACTCTCAAATGATGGATAGAAGGTTTACGACCAGTCCATAACTCTTCCGGTGTCTTGTTCTGTAAGATCTTTGTGGGTGGCTGGTTAAGTAGATACATTCTTTATCTGGACTACTTCGCCCAAAACTCGATCCTCCAACTTTGTGGTGGAGAGAATACAGTGAGCCATCTCCATGATAGTGTTGTTGTGTCACTCAGAAATCCCATTTTGTTGGGGCATGTAGGGTGTAGTCAGATGTTGCTAAATGCCACATTTCGCTTGGATATGCTAAGAATTTATTCGATACAAATTCCCCTCCTCGATCCGAGTGAAGGAGAAGGAGAGGCTTCCAAGAAGCGCTTGGTGGTGTCTTTGGTAAAAGGTTTGAAATTACAAATGGTTCTCACTCTTCTTCCGAGATTGGAAAATGTCACATTTTCCATGAGTAATCATCAATGATGAGTTGGAAGTATTCAAAACCTTGGAAGCTAGCTAGCAGGGGTCCACACAGATTGGTATGTACAACTTGAAGATGCTCTCGTAGAATGATAAGAGCTCTATTTGAATGGACCTCTGTGTTGTTTTCCCGCAAGACATCTCGAGCAAATAGGTAAGGAATGGGAGAGAGGAGGAAGACCTCTTACCATTTCCTAAGACCGAGCCGATGCAGAGCCTCAGCAGAAAGATGACCATATCAAAAGTGCCATAGTGCAGTGGACTCCACCATTGAAGTAGAGAGAGCAATGTTAGATGAAGTGACCACATCCAGTGTAAATAGATGGCCCTTCAGAAATGCTCGAGCAATTATTGAGTCTCCCTGGGAAATGATGCAGGACTTGACCCCTTTCTCAACAAAGAATTCAACTTGCATTTGATGATTAAGAAGTTGACTCATAGAAAAGAGATTTGAGGTCAAACCTAGAACATATAGCACCTTCGTGAGTGTACATATTTGTGTCCCAAGAGGAATGATGACATCACCAATCCCCACCACAATATACTCTTGATTATCTGCGATGGTGATCCGATCTCTAGTGGGCCGGTCACTCAGGGTATGGAACAACTTCTTATTACCAGTCATGTGTTTATCTTGGTGCCCGAATCAATCAACCAGACACTTTCTAATAGTTGTGAAGTCTACGAGACTAGGACAATGTCCGGATGAGTTGTATCTGGAACCTCTTCATCAGAGGTGGCATCCTGCTGAGCAGCAATATGACCCTTCTTCCTCTGATTATGAGCACGCCATTGGGATTTTGTGGAATGTTCTTGGCTAGAAGTGCTCTCTTCGCCAGAGTTGTCATACTTACGACTATTATAATAACGGTTTGTAGTCGTGTGCGTATCTATGGAGCAAATGTGGCACCATCAATCTGCCTTGTTGTTCTACTGCTTCTGGGGTGGCCACTGAGAAGGTTGCTCCGTAGATGTTGCTTCGATTATGGGGGCTAATCGCCCTTTTCGAGGCTTATGATTTT
Organism: Taxus wallichiana var. yunnanensis; assembly: GCA_018340775.1. Lineage (NCBI taxonomy): Eukaryota > Viridiplantae > Streptophyta > Pinopsida > Cupressales > Taxaceae > Taxus > Taxus wallichiana. Next base: position 893,188,495 of record CM031242.1, read on the forward strand.
GCCTCGTGATGAGAGCCTTGTCTTCGAAGGCTTCTTAAACATTATGAATGGCTTCTTCCTACTGGAGATAATTCACCAGTGTGGAAAAACTCACCTCCTGTTGAGTGATGGTCAACGTGGTGATCAATTTCGAAACCGGGAAGGAAGAGCTCGTAAGGTGAGTGGGACTAGCAACTTGTCATCCACCGGTTCACCGAGAGTAGAAAGTTCTACGCGTAACTCTGGCCACACGCTGCAAGAAGGCTTTGACTGATTCACCATCATGCATACTCATTGTGTGAAGCTTTGTCTAAAGATGCAACTTTGTCGTCATATTCTTGGCTTCATAGATGGTACACAACGTGGTCCATGCTTGAGAGGAAGTGGTTGCCTCCCGAATGTAAGGTTGAACCTCATCAGAAAGGCTCAGAGTGATAAGCATTAGTGCTTTTGCATCGGCCTTTTCATACTTAGCCAATAGATCAACGTCTGTGGGAGGGGTGTCTTTGCTAGAAACGATCCCCCAAAGATCTTCAAATTGAAGAATCATCCGCATCTTGGTTTTCCATGTGGAAAAATTTGGCCCTTTGAGCAACTGGGCATCCGATAATAGAATGTGAGGTGCAGACATTTTCAAAAACTCAAAATTGTATTTTATTTATTTATTTTTCAAAAATGGCTACAATGCTTACTGAAGGAATCTATCACAAAGATGGGTTCTATAAGCTTGTGCAGTGAGACTCGGATGCTCCTGTGGGTATTCTACTTCACGTTCATCATCTGCATCATAGCCACATTCAAGTTCTGCACGAATCCGTTGTGCTTGACATCGAACGTTGAACCAAAAATACTCCAATATTCCTCGACACACAATCTCATCAAAGAGAATATTCCCGGTCAGAGACCTCTTTGACCAAGGCAAAGAAACGATTCGATGGTGTCTTCATTGTCACTCAATGCCCAAACATTTGGTGCATTGCTCATGGTGCTTTCTGCATCCAAAATTTGTGACATACGCGCACACACGGTTTTGTAATTTGCAGGCTTTGTTGGTGTTGGCTTGAATAATGGCCACGTACGAAAAAAAAAAAAAAATGACTCCAATGAAAGGGGCAACAAGAGGTCATTTGGAAAAATAGGTCACATCAAACGGTTGCACAAATATGCCACAAGGGCATAACCGACCTCTTTCCTGATTTTATTGTGTCTTGGACTAGTCTTCTCTTTCTACGGTCCTTCTTCACGTAGACTTAAAGAAAACTGCTAAAACAAGGAAAGTTTGTTATAGGTCGCTTCCTTTGTTTGTATTTTTCCTTAAATGACAAACTAGAGTCAAAGCTGCCACGTCCAAGATCCACACGTAGGTCTGGTGCACCAAAAGTTCTTCAAACTTCAACGCAGGTTGAAATATGCCACGCAGATCCTCAATTAACTTTTTCAAATGCCAATAGGTTTACAAATTGGTCACTCCACTTTGCAGGTGTCAATCACCACTCTCACTCACTCGCCAAGGAATTACAGTCTCACAGGTTGCTTCCTCCAAATTTGCACTCAAGCTCCTCCTTGGCAACTTCCTTCCAAATTCAAAGCACATGACAATGATGTCACAGAAAGGAAAGGAAAGCAGGTCGATTGGATCTCCATGCAGGCTCTGATACCAATGAAGGAAAAGATTGAATGTTTTATTCAATTCCTATTTTACAAACAAAAGAGCAAGCCAATATATAGGCTGCAGGAGGAGATCTACGAGAGAGGACAGTTAGATAACTGTCAACAAACTAACAATGTATTAACAACAAAACTAATGCGCTAACAACTTTTACCATGTTTCATTGTTTCGTAATATTGTATGTGTGCTAGTATGTTGTATGAAAAAATGAAATGTCCCTCTTTCCGGAATAACAATTTGAAGACCCTTGGCCTATTTGTCTACCAATGGCTAAGGGACATCAACAAGGTAGACTTAAGTCATCTATAAATTATTATTAAGTGCCAATATAAAAATAAAAATATGTCTAGCACTTATGATAATTTATAGGACTTAATAAAGTATTAGAAGTGGTAAATGTAATTTTTATTTCCTCTAGGAGTTTTGGTGACTTGCATTGGGATGTCATGGGAGTCTTAGAAAGGATAAAAATTAAAATATGACTTTGTATTTCCTCTAAAGGAAAATGCAACTTGGGTAGGAATGTTTTCGGGTGTATTGTCCATTGAAAGAATAACCATTGCTGATTGGTTATGCCTTAGGTTGTCTTTTGGGTCACATCTCCTGCATATGAGACCAAGTTGACTTGGGGAGGGATCCATTCTATCATTTTCACTTTGCAAATTGAGCTTAGAGCTGAAGCAATACTACAACGATTTTCTGAGGATGAAAACCCTCATGAAAGTCACCGAGAAGAACGAAAACTCTTCCTATTTCATGGTATGAATATCCAGATTTAAATCTGCACTTTTATTATATTTTCTACAGGTTGGAGCAACTCAGATTGGATATATTTTCATCATTTTGGAGCTGGAAAATTTATAATTTTATTTGCAGCTGTTACAAGGGTTTTTCTAAGAGTTACTGCAATATTTTCCAATATTTTTCCAAGGGTTTAAAACCCTCATTTCACTGCTGCAAGTACAGGTCAGATTTGGCATTGTTTATCATTATAAATCTGAATTTTAACTTCAGTTGCTGGTGTTTGCATTGCCGTATGTTTATAAAAATTATATCTTCCAACACAAATAAGAAATTGTCTTTTTATGGTGTGATCTTTGGTATTTTTCCTTCTCTATACAAATCACATTTTTCAGTATGAATCAGATCTGCAGTAGTGAGTCCAGCAGTTGGTGGGTTTTTAGTTGAGTTTTATTCTATTTCATCGCGTTCGCAATCAATATTTGGAGGGGACATTACAGACAAAAATTTCGTAATGAATTGTATTATATTATGATGTTACCACCATGTTGTGATGTATCATGTTGTGTCACCATTTTGTATTATAATTATTTGTATGTTGCGATGTTAGTCACTATCTTCATCGTACATATGTTTCATGCATATGTGATGGATTCATATCGTGAATTAGAGGCATATGGTGATGTTATGACCCTTATTGTACTGTACTTGCACTTTTGGATGCGTTATGTGGAATTTTTATGTGTTATAAGATGTGGAAATAATGTTGTGTTACACCCTATAAATATGCCATGCTCCTACCACTTTCCAATCCTGTATGAATCACATTTTTAGGGAGCATTTGAGGAAGTTTGTATTGGTATTTTTGATGATATCTTGGTGTATAGCAAATCATGGAAAGAGCATTTGAAACATCTGGATATGGTTCTAAGCATCTTGGAGCAGCAATCTCTCTTTGCCAAATTATCCAAATGCGAGTTTGGAATGGAAGAAATTTTGTATTTGGGACATGTCATCAATGCAAGAGGGGTTCATGTGGACCAACAAAAGATTCAAGCCATTTTGGATTGGCCTACTCCTACTACCTTGACTCAACTAAGAGGTTTCTTGGGTCTTTGTAGTTATTATCACAGATTTGTGAAGGGATTCTCACAACTTTCAACTCCCCTAACAAATTTGACAAAGCAAGGAGCATTCACGTGGTCACAATCAGCCCAACAAGCATTTGAGCATCTCAAAAAGGTAATGAGTTCTTGTCCCGTACTTGTTGTTCCAGAATTTTTCAAAGCCCTTTGTGGTAGAGTGTGATGCATCCGGAGATGGAATTGGGGCTGTTTTGATGCAAGACAAACATCCTATAGCATTTGAAAGTAGAAAGCTTAAGGATGTAGAGAAGGGATACTCTATCTATGATAAAGAGATGTTAGCCATCATGCATGCTCTTGTGAAGTTCAGGCAATATCTTGTTTGTGGCAAATTTGTTGTCAAAACGGATCATAATAGTTTGAGGTATTTCCTTAACCAAACTGATTTGAATGATAGGCAACAAAAATGGGTGAGTAAAGTGCAATCCTTTGACTTTGAAATTGAGTTTTGAAGGGAAAAAAGAACATAGTGGCTGATGCTTTGTCAAGGAAACCTCATTGTTGTTCCATGAGTGAAATTGCAGCAGATTGGAAGGCTGATATAACAGCAGAATACGCCAAAAATCAGCTTGCTTGTGATATATTTGATGGGAAAATTAATGATGATAATTACCAAGTGGTGGATGATCTCATTCTTTATAAAAACAGAGTTCTTTTAGTGCCTGAATCTAAAGTTAAACGCAGAATTTTATCAGCCATCCATGACTCACCATTGGCGGGACACCAAGGGTATTTTAAAACATACAAACAGGTGAGGGAGAAATTTGTATGGAAGGGGTTAAAGAAGGAAGTATTACAACACATTAGGGAGTGCCTTATTTGCCAACAAAGCAAGGCACAACATGAATTTCCAGCAGGACTTTTGCAGCCCCTACCCATTCCAAATCAGAAATGGGAGAGTATTTCAATGGACTTCATTATTGGTCTTCCCTCGGTCCAAGGTAAGACTGTTATCTATGTTGTAGTAGATCGTTTAACCAAGTATGCTCATTTTTTTCCTCTTCCTACTAAGTTTGATGGACCTTTGGTGGCTGGAATATTTTTTAAAGATGTTTTTAGACTTCATGGGCTACCCAAGAATATTGTGAGTGATAGGGACAGCAGGTTCATGAGTTCTTTTTGGCAAGAGCTCTTTCATCTTGCAGGCACGAACTTACTCCAAGCACCAGTTACCATCCACAAACAGATGGGCAAACAAAAATTGTAAACAAATGGATAGAGGGGTATTTGAGATGCTTTGTTACAGGGCAACAATCAACATGGATTAAGTGGCTTTATTTGGGTGAATTTTTCTACAACACCTCTCATCATATGTCCATTGGTATGTCTCCATTTAAAGCACTATATGGCTATGATGCATTCTCATTTGTTGATGTTGTTCTTCCAGACAGTAGGGTACCAGGTGCTAAAGATTTATTACAACAAAGTCAAGATATCATGAAAGCACTCAAGGATAACCTTGCACATGCCCAAAATCAGCAAAAACTTTATGCAGATCAGCGAAGAATAGAGAGGTCTTTTGAGGTTGGAGACATGGTTTTTCTAAGGTTGCAACCTTATAGGCAATCCTCCCTCAAAGGGAAAGGTTCGGAAAAATTAAAACCAAGGTTTTATGGACCCTACACGGTCATACGAAAGGTGGGAAAGGTTGCATATGAGCTTGAACTTCCAGCTCAAAGTAAAATACATAATGTGTTCCATGGAATTGCCTCCTCTTGATGATGAAGGCAAACTTGTCTTAGAACCGGAAATCATTTTAGAGATACGTGAAAGGAGGTTGAGAAATAGAGTTATCCGTGAATATTTGATTCAGTGGAAAGGACTACCTACAGAGGATGCTACGTGGGAAGGTGCAGAAATATTGGAACATCCAAATCTGAAATTGCTTGTGGGCAAGCAATTTGAGGAAGGGAGGACTGAAATGTCCCTCTTTCCGGAATAACAGTTTGAAGACCCTTGGCCTATTTGTCTACCGACGGCTAAGGGACATCAACAAGGTAGACTTAAGTCATCTATAAATTATTATTAAGTGCCAATATAAAAATAAAAATATGTCTAGCACTTATGATAATTTATAGGACTTAATAAAGTATTAGAAGTGGTAAATGTAATTTTTATTTCCTCTAGGAGTTTTGGTGACTTGCATTGGGAAGTCATGGGAGTCTTAGAAAGGATAAAAATTAAAATATGACTTTGTATTTCCTCTAAAGGAAAATGTGACTTGGGTAGGAATGTTTTTGGGTGCATTGTGCATTGAAAGAATAACCGTTGTTGATTGGTTATGCCTTAGGTTGTCTTTTGGGTCACTTCTCTTGCATATGGGAGCAAGTCGACTTGGGGAGGGATCCATTCTATCATTTTCTACTTTATAAATTGAGCCTAGTGCTGAAGCAATACTGCATTGATTTTCTGAGGACGAAAACCCTCATGAAAGTCACCTGGAAGAATGAAAACTCTTCCTATTTCATAGTATGAATATCCAGATTTAAATCTACACTTTTATTTTATTTTCTATAGGCTAGAGCGACTCAGATTGGATATATTTTCATCATTTTGGAGCTAGAAAATTTATACTTTTATTTGCAGCTGTTACAAGGGTTTTTGTAAGAGTTACCACAATATTTTCCAATATTTTTCCAAGGGTTTTAAACCCCGTTTCATCGCTGCAAGTACAAGTCAGATTTGGCATTGTTTATCATTATAAATCTGAATTTTAACTTCAGTTGTTGGTGTTTGCATTGCCGTATGTTTATAAAAATTATATCTTCCAACACAAATTAGAAATTGTCATTTTATGGTGTGGTCTTTGGTATTTTTCCTTCTCTATACAAATCGCATTTTCGGATGAATCGATCTGCATAGTGAGTCCAGAGTTGGTGGGTTTTTAGTTGAGTTTTATTCTATTTCATAAAGTTCTCAATTAGTATTTGGAGGGGACATTACAAACAAAAATTTCGGAATGAATTGTATTATATTATGATGTTACCACCATGTTGTGATGTATCATGTTGTGTCACCATATTGTATTATAATTATTTGTATGTTGCGATGTTAGTCACTATCTTCATTGTACATATGTTTCATGCATATGTGATGGATTCATATCGTGAATTAGAGGCATATGGTGTTGTTATGACCCTTATTGTCGTGTACTTGCACTTTTGGATGCGTTATGTGGAATTGTTATGTGTTATAAGATGCGGAAATAATGTTGTGTTATACCCTGTAAATATACCATGCATTAATCATAATTGGATTAGTGATGTAGCTATGCGTTATGTTGTGTACCCTATACTTGCCGACTCTATGAGAAGGAATCGGAAAAAGTGTATGTGTGGAGAGAGAAGGCATAAGTTTAGAGTTTTTAACTTAAATTTCCAATTTGGAAGTTTGTTTTTTTAGGGTCTTTCTTTTACTTTCTAGTCCAACCTTCCTAGTTTCCTATAGATAATATCGATCCAAATCATAAATATGGTCCTCACATATCTTTTCAAGAATAGTTGTTGCACATTATGATTACGGCGACAATTTTATATTTAAATTTGATATTTATTTTCAGTATATTTTGTTTTCTTCTTCTTAATCATCTTTTTTTTTGTCACAAGTATTAGTTTTACTTTTTTTTGTATTGGAAATGTCACTTCCATGGTGTACATTTCTATAAATGAGAGGGATTCAAACATATACATACTTTTATTTCTTGAAGCGATGGAGATGGAGACTATGATTGCATTCATGTGGTCCCCGCTTAATGTTGGCCCACCTTTCCACCAACATTATTGGTGGAACATTTTTCGTTCCTATCAGCATGACCATTATTATCAAGATAATGGTCATGATCGCTAGTTTGATTGTGGTAAAAGAAAGTTACAGATCAGTTCCCAAAACTACACACCCACTGATTAGATACACGTTTTAAACCTGTTTCACAGATGAACTGAGCTTACTCACAATGACGAACAACATCAATAATTACAGCAGGACTACAATTTTTTTTCTACCAAGGGCAGTAAATTTGCCCGTGCAAGAACTATGTCTTCCTATAAGAATTGGTAGAGAGCTATGCAAGAAGCATCCTATTCCTACAATATCTTTGTTCATCAAATCTTGATAAAAAAATGGATGCAAGGACTGCTTTAAACCCATCCTCCTCTATACACAGTTCTATCATCTCCACTTCCAGCCACATATTTCGTGTTCCATTCTCCTCTCCCGGTATTTGGAATCGTGAAAAGCTAAATAGATTTGGTTGTCCCTTTAACTTCAATGCTTCCAACAGTAAGTTTTCCTTGCAATCTCCATTTAGTACTAAATTTCCGGTCTGCAAATCTGGAAAAGCTCCTAAAATCTTTGCCCTCAACGTCACAAAAGATACTTGGGGAAGCTCATCTAAGGGAGAAGCTGAAATAAACATTGAGGGAGAGGTAATCTTGAATAAGGCCTCTCTTCTCGAGTTGACAGATTACTCTGCAACTTTTGTGGACGAGGTATCAGATTTCCTTGGGAAGAAAGTCTGCCTTCAGCTCGTCAGCAGCAACCAAATTGATCCAAGTAACCAAATTTATTATTATTGTTAAACATTTTATATTTTCTTCGTTTATCTTCTTATTCACACATAAATCCATCTGTTATGGCGGAGACTGGAACAGGGAAGTTATCCCAAGTGTCTTATTTGGAGTGGAATCCGTGGGATGGGCCCATCGCTGGAGATAAACACTACAAGATCTCTTTCAAATGGAACACCAATTTTGGAGAGCCCGGAGCATTTCTGATAACAAATAAGCATCCACGAGAATTCTTCCTGAAATCTTTAACCATTGATGTCCCCGGTGGAGCTAAATTAGGCTTTCGCTGTAACTCGTGGATCACTCCAGAGCAAATAGACAAGAATGACCGTGTCTTCTTTGCCAATAAGGTATATGTTACGCTGTTTTCTGCAAGCCCAATAGATTCTACAGGCTCTCGTATCATGTTAATAAAATTCATTAATCAACCTAAATGGACAACCCTGTTTTACAAGGTTTATTAATTAGAGGAGGAATGATCTTACTGACTGATTCACCGGAGTGTGTTGAAACAGAGTCATCTTCCTGATGAAACGCCAGAAGGGCTCAAGGCGTTGAGGAGTCCAGACCTAATACAATTGCGAGGAACAGGAACAGAGCAGAGAAAGGATTCAGATCGAATATATGACTACGATGTTTATAACGATCTTGGAAACCCTGACAAAGATCCGAAGCTGAGAAGGGAAGTAATTGGAGGATCAGAGGACCTCCCATATCCAAGAAGATGCAGAACAGGTCGCCCTCCAACCAAAACAGGTATATTATACTCGATACAGAACCCCTTTTAGAAATGTCTGAAATCTTTTTCACATTGCATGAAATTCTAATGCGAGGATTTCCACAGATCCGGCATCCGAAAGCCCATCCAGTGCTAGTTCCATCTTCGTTCCTCCTGACGAGAGGTTCCCTCATGCGCATTACTCGGACATAGTATCCCATACCTTGGAGGCCTCTTTGAGCACCATTGTTCCCACAATCCAGTCAATATTTAGTCCCGAATTCAAGTCCTTGGATGACATTAAAGAGCTCTATGTTCGTGGACTCCAAAGCCCTCAAAACTCTGTGAAGAGCATTGGTAAGGCATTTAAAGCCCATTTCGCTTTGTGGCAGAACTGCTAGACAAAGCAGAAGACAGTCCCATTATAAATTTTGAGCGTCCCCAAGTTTTCGATGGTAAGAACAAAGCCATATTCTTATACATACCTATAATATTTTTGTAATTTGAGGTTTGCTAATGGAAGTATGGATTTGTTTGTTAGCCGACGAGAATGCATGGAGGACAGACGAAGAATTTGCACGCCAGACACTTTCGGGTGTGAGTCCTGTGGTCATTCAATGTTTGCAGGTAACCCAAATTGCTTTTGTGCTAAATGTTTTAATTTCCTGAAAGAAACAGAGGAGGCTTACAGAGAATGTTTTGTGGGTTTTTTTAATCGTGTTTCAGAAATTTCCTCCGTCGAGCAGCTTGGACGCAGAAGAATATGGACCTCAGCAGAGTTCTATCACAGCACAACACATAGAGAAATACCTAGAAGGCCTTTCTGTCTCCCAGGTTCTGATCTAGATTCTTTAATTTCATTTGGTTTTCCTAGCTCACCTAATTTACTAACATTTTATGTAACCCAATCTAGGCTATAAAATCAAAAAGATTATTCATTTTGGATTACCATGATATGTATATACCATATGTTGCACGTATTAACAGCCTATCAGACGACGTGAAAACATATGCCAGTCGAACAGTATTCTTCCTGACCAGTGATGGAACTCTTAAACCTGTGGCAATCGAGTTATCATTGGGTGCAACAAAAGATTCCCAACCTGAAAGAAATGTGTATACCCCAGGTGAGGATGGCACAGAAGAAGGGGCGTTGTGGTTACTGGCTAAAACCAATGTTCGAATCAACGAGGCTGGATACCATCAGGTGATCGGTCACTGGTATGAACGACTACCATTCCTGCCGTTTAAACTCTTTCCCTGGTCATAGATTTAGTAATGAAAGAATTATCAACAATACTGGACAAGATTTGTTTTTAATGCCTCGTCAATACTCTGCTTTTCCATACTTGTTAATCTCAGAAGACGACAAGGTCGGAAAGTTGTCTATAGAAAGGGCAACCAGAACTCCAAAACGTTTTACTTGCCGCTGTATTTATTATGTAGTTGAGTAGACTGTTTACGTTGCTGAATCTTTTTATATTGTATTTGCAGGCTGTTGACTCATGCAATTATAGAGCCTATAATTATAGCCACACACAGACAACTCAGCAGAATGCATCCTGTGTACAAATTATTAATCCCCCATTTCTTGAACACCATGGATGCTAATCAGACTGCCCGGCAGAGCTTGTTAGCCGCTGGAGGATTTGTAGAAACAAATTTTTCATCCTCCGTATATTCCATGCAAATGTCTTCCAAAGCCTACAAGAAGTGGAGATTCAACGAACAAGCACTCCCTTCAGACCTCCTTAAAAGGTATGAAAACATCATAGCACTCCAAAGATAAGATATCTTCATTTAGTGATTTTTTTGTTTATATTTTCATTAGTGTAATTTTGTTATAGTTACTTTCTTAACCTAGGCCTAGTTTTGATAGCGTGGCTCTGGGGCGTGCTTCCATACCACCGGTTTCTTGTTGAATTATTTTGTATCGTTTTACTTCTTAATATAATATAAGATCTTATCCATTCTACAGGGGCATGGCCGTTCCAGATTCAACTGCAGCTCACGGACTGAGACTTGTAATTGAAGATTACCCCTACGCAGTGGACGGACTGGAGATATGGTCTGCTCTGAAGCAATGGGTGAGAGATTACTTGTCTCTGTACTACAAGAGCGACAAAACAGTGAAAGAAGACAAGGAACTGCAATTATGGTGGAAGGAGATTGTGACTGTTGGACACGCAGATATCAAGGAAGGATGGTATAACATGGAAAGCGTCCATGAAATGACTGAAGCAATTACCACAATCTTGTGGCTTGCATCTGCTCTGCATGCAATCGTCAATTTTGCACAGTACGCATATGGAGGATACATGCCCAATCGCCCTTCCTTGTGCAGACGCCTCATTCCACAGAAGGGAACCCCAGAATACTCAGAACTGGTAAAGAATCCAGAGGCATATCTTCTTAAAACTGTTTCTGATTCAAAAACAACCACCACTGTAATGAGTTCGTTTGAGGTTTTGTCAAATCATGCGAGGAATGAAGTGTACTTGGGACAGAGGAAGGGATCCACACCGGAGTGGACGGATGATGTGGGTGTTGATGAAGCCTTCACCAAGTTTTCATCGGCACTTGAGCAAGTGGAGAAGAACGTAATGGCGAGGAACACTACACCTGAAATGAAGAACAGGGTTGGGCCTGCAAAGGTTCCTTATACGCTGCTGTACCCGAGTACTTCTGATCTCTCCCGCACTGGAGGGCTCACGGGTCGTGGAGTTCCTAACAGTGCATGTCAATAAAATAAATTCACTATGCCAATGAATTGGATAAATAATGTGTGTTTACTGTTATAATACAGAAATAAGGGCAAATGAATAAAATGATCGAGATTCAAAATGGCAACGAATTGGATTAATAGTGTGTGGTTATTGTTAAAATATAGAAATAAGGTTAGATGTATCCAACCTTTTTATCAGCACATTTCTATCAAGTTGTAGATGTTGTGAGCCCCACATTTTTACCACATAAATCCTTGTGAAACCTGATAACAAACAGGAAAAATTATAGAATAATTTTTTTTTTTGAAAGGTTATAAGCCATGAGCTAGGATCTTAATTACATCCTCAATTATAAATTTTTATTATTATTTTAAACATTTACACGACAACGGAAAATAATTGACGACTAATTAAGATTGTCATAATTTTCAAAATTAATATTACGTTTATAATCATTTACTAAGAAGACTCCAAAATTTTATTTAAATAATCTCCATTAGCTTTTTCGAAGCTTAAACTCCACAAATCCCTTTTAGATTAATTTATTTAAGGACCCCTAATTAAATTTAAATTAGGCAAGACCCAAAATCCTATAGCTCAAAGTCATGCATTTTAATATTTAGTTAATTTCTTAAAAGGTCAAGTGTGCACCACTTGTGCTAACCCCTTGGGCCCCATTTAACATTACACACATTTATTTAAAACATTCCCACCTAAATACCCCATCACTTAAGTGATGTAGGGTTCATCCTACACCCTTAGATCTAATCTTTCCTAGCCCTTAGATTTAGGTTTGACAAAAGCAACCCTAGAAATCCTTATGGGTTCTCTTATATTCTTTTCTTAGACCTATTCTCTCATTTTTCTTGTTTTCACTTGCAGGTTAAGGGAGAAGAAGGGCCAAGGAAGGAGCTCCAAGATTAGGGATGGATACACACAAGCCAATATTTGTGTGCATCCCTCTTCAAGAGTTTATTTTACATCTATTTATCATTTGTATTTTCTCATTTTTATTATTATTATTTTTGTTTCCTTCCTATTTGGGTTGTGGGTATTTACCCATTTCATTTAGATCTAAACAAGATATTTATTTGCATTGCAGGGATGTAAACCAACCTCTGCAAATACATCATTCAAGTGTGTGAATCTAGATGTAAATACACACACACACACACACACACACACACACACACACACACACACATATTTCACAAATATATATGTATTCGAGTTTTTATTTTAATATATATATATATATATATATATATATATGATTTCAACCATCGTGTTTATGCATGAGTCATAGTTTAAGAAAAACGGTTTAGACCATAGACGGCCGAGCATTACCCCGACTTGTGCATTCCCTCAGGTGGACTAAGAAGGCATATTAAGAGCTCCCGGCGGTTGTATGGGCGGCAATGGTTTTCGTGAGTGAGTGGTCTTCCGGAGCGATTGTATGGGCAGCTATGAAAGGTGTTTGAGGAGTTCACTTGTGCACAAGGATGGAGTTGCGTAGGGAATGGAAGGTGGGTGTAAGGCGTAGTCTGGGACTACCACGGAGTAGCTTGATCCTCTAAGGTGAGTGAAAAAACTAGCGTCTCAGTGCCACGTGGGGGTTAGTTTCTTCCACTGTGCAACTAGTCCCGCGACAATTGGTATCAAAGCGCTTGGGTGTTTCGAAGGCACCGGCGCGCAACGTTGCCGAGAGCTAGTTCATTGATTAGTCAAGGAGGCAGGAGTTGTGCATTCCCTCAGGTGGACTAAGAAGGCATATTAAGAGCTCTTGGTGGTTGTATGGGCAGCTGTGGTATTTGGTGAGTGGTCTTCTGGAGTAGTTGTATGGGCAGCTGTGAAAGGTGTTTGAGGAGTTCACTTGTGCACAAGGATGGAGTTGTGTAGGGAATGGAAGGTGGGTGTAAGGCATAGTCTGGGACTACGGAGTAGCTTGATCCTCTAAGGTGAGCGAAAAAAGTAGTGTCTCAGTGCCGCGTGGGGGTTAGTTTCTTCATTGGTGTGTAGCTAGCCCCGCGACAACAGGCGAGGAGGGACGTTGACTCCACCCCATCCCAAACAAATAAAAACAAATGGGTTAGGGGTGGGGTTGGCACCCCTTCCCCAACCTCTTAATTAAAACAAGATCTCTACTCTCCGTGGCTCGCAACATACGGCCAACAAACCCACCACGTTGACCCCATAATTTTTGTGTATATTTAAAACATATAAAAATAAAAATTTCCCTCCCCTTCATATGTGCAAGGAAAGGAATATACCCTTTTTACTTTTAAATGCATTGGTATATAAATATTTATTGTAATAAGAATTATATCAATTTTCAATTAATAAATATTTATATTATGGTATTAAAACTATTATGGAAATAATCAGGGAGTAAAATATTAATATATATCTACTATACACTAATAATATATATTCTTTGTTTAATTGAGTCTCCCATTGTAATTAAGGGATTTCAAAGGAGTGGGAAAATTTAAACTTTGCAATAGTAAAATTTTATGAGTAAGATTTAAATACACCTAGCAATTATAATAATGCACAATTTTGTGTATTTGCCAAATTTAACAATCCATCACATCCCTTCTCATTTATATAATTATTCTCAAAGTAAAATCAATTGTGGTTCATCCATATGCTTAATTCAATCTTAGTGCAACAAGAAGGAAATTATACTATAAAAACAATTCCATATATTCTCTCTTATACATCATTTGAATAAGGGAACATTAAACATACCCAAATGAAGTTTATCTCATTCAACATAATTGCCAATAATGCAAGAGGATTAATATTTTATTTCTATTCAAGATTCTAACTTTTCCACATGGATTTACCATACAACTTCCCAAGAAAACTTAGATTGGAGAGATCTTATTCTTTTCATTATAAAACCTTTAGAAGGTTCACATTTCAAAGAGGTAATGTAAATAACCATAAAAATTTGCAAGGATTTAACCATTGAGTAAGATTACATCCAATGTACTATTGATACAAAATATAAGTTTAGAGTTGTAATAATACAAGCTACAACTTCAGAGGCCTTTCTCCAATAAAAGCACTTCTTCCAGTGAACTCCATCAAGCTTCATTTGATCACAAAAAAAGGGGGAGAGGAAACAATCTCCACCCAACCAATAATCAAATGAGGAGAAGAAGTTATCCTCCTCATTGGCCCTTGAGCCTCAATGACACTGCAATGAAAAATGGATCACACTCATGGCAAAAAAACAAGTTTCCACATCACAATACAAATATTTTTACAACTATACAAAAACACAAAAACTCAAAGCTGCAATTATAAGAAGAACTAACAAAATATACAAGGCTTCAAAATGCAAAAACAAAAGGAGCAAGATCTATGGGGAGGTCACTTATGCCTCCCAATGGGAAATGGGTTCCCACCTTATAACACTCTAATATACATCTCAAAATCCTTACACACTCTTATGCCTCCCTCAAGAACCTCTTATGACTCCCACATTCTCTTATGCCTCCCTACAATGTCTTTTGGCTCCCTCAACAAAATAACCAATTAAGAAATGCAAGCATTTTCTCATCTAAGGTAGGGCACCTAACCCAAACTCCCTCCAAACATGAAGTAAACTCTTATGCCTCCCTACATGTAAGTTCCCATAGTCCCCTCCTACACCACACTTAGGAAATCTACCCAAGCACCCAAAAAGCATAAAAACACTCAAAACATGTACATATACACATTATAAAAGAAAAACATTAAGCAAGAGTAAAGTGTAGTGCCCACCTCCCTTCGACACCTTTTTTAATTATTGATTTCGATACTGTTGATTACACTTATGGACATTGTTGTAGCCTTTGATTCAACATGATACTAGATGTTAGAGATATTGGACTGTTGTTGATTTCATTTCATATATGATGCATGTGGATTATTAGAGACATTTGATGTTGATATTGATATACTGTTGACATGGTTATTTATATATATTTTTGACATGTGATATATTTAGTCATATTGAGTAGACCTTTGATAATTGGATTAATGTTGTGATCGTTTTGACATGGATGAAATGTGGAATAGAAATGTTGCTAGAAATTGTAAGTGATATCGTATTTGCATAGATGATATTAATTCGTATATAGATGATTTTATACTTATATCACATATTTTGGCATGGATGTTTTAATGTAGCCACGAGGCCGAAGGAGGTATTCTCTATTTTGTAGGTACATTATATTCACAACAACATCGGGGATTGGAGACCAACCACATTGGAATTCGAGATGAATTCAACTAGGGTCACCATGGCAACATGTAATTGCGTGTGTGTGTGTGTATGAGTTTGGTTAGGGGAAAATTGTGACCAAGGGGTCATGTGTTGTCTTTTATTATTAGTTCTCTTTTATTAATGTTAGTATGTGTTTTCTTTTGGTAATGTAATTTACTTGATTTAATTATTTAGATTTTTGGATGTATGTTTACCCTTTTATTATTAATGGGTTGTAGTGTCTTAATTAAGCTAATTTAAATTTGTCCTAAAATAATTAAAGATGTGACCAAAAAAAGGAGTTCATTTATTAGAATTGATTTACACTTGGATTTTGTGTTTAGTGTTGTATGCTTGAGTCTTGAGTGTAGTACACTCTACCCTTCATGGGAAACTCAAATTTGGCCTTAGAGGCCAAATTTGGAAGCTTGTGGGATAAGTCAAACTTGTCCCACACCTCTTAAATGTCTATGCCAACCCTACCTATGGGTTGAGGGGTCAAAATTAGGCCCTATTAGGTGTTTTGGGAAGAGAAAAAAGTGAAATGTTAATTGCACTTTTTAAAAAATATTTAATTGTCCTTGGGAGGAGTGGGCTTAGATGGAGTGTTCAAGTCTCTTGTAATTCCTTGAACCACTTATTAATTGTGCATTGGAATATGAGGTTGACTAAGGTGATGTGGAGTGGAGAGGAAATGAGGTTTCATCCTACTTGGAGCCACATCATCCTCCTCTCCTCTTTCTATTTATTGAAATCTTTTGGCTTGTTTGGGGGTTTGTTTCACTATTTTAGTGCTCTTGTATTTTTTGGAGAGTTAGAGGATTTTTGGAGAGAGATTTTGGATTATTGGAGCTTGTGGATGCTTTCTTGGTTTGAGGAGCTTGGAATTTTATTCTTGGAATAAGCTCTACTATGGAGAGGTCGGAGCTTTACCTTGCTTAAATAATGTTTTTATTTTTGTGTTTATATGTTTGTGTTACATGTTGTTTTTTCCTTGGAATGCTTGTTGGGTATGGGTAGATTGCCTAAGTTTGGAGTAGGAGGAGACTATGGGGAGTATTCTTGTAGGGAGGCATAAGAGTTTACTTTTTTGTTGGAGGGAGTTTGGGTTGGGTGCCCCACCTTGTATGAGGAATGCTTGCATTTCTTCTTGTTTCCTTGTTATGAGGGAGGCATAAGAGTATATGGAGGTATAAGGGGTACTTGAAGGAGGCATATAAGTTGAAGGGGATTTGAGAAATACATTGGAGGTTTTAATGTGGACACCCATTCCCATTGAACGCATAAGTGGCCTCCCATAGGTCTTGCTCTTTTGCCTTTCTTGATAAGCCTTGTTATATTGTTGTTTTGTTGATTCTTCTTGCTTGTGTTGTTGTTGTGTTTGATGCGAATGGAATGGATTGTGAAACTATGTTTGTTAAATATTATGGAAGATTGTTGTTGCCATGTGTTGAGATTATCTTCTATTGTGATGTGGTTGGGGCTCAGGGGCCAATGAAGAGGATGGATTCTCCTCTTCATTGGATGTCTTGGTTGGGTGGAGAGCATTTCCTCTCCCCCCATTTTTTTGTGAATCAAACAATATTGAGAGAGCTATCTTGCTTGGAGTGTTGTTGGAGACCTTAAGAACTTATCTTTGTGAAGAAATTTATTGTATTCCCACTTAGAGTGGAGGAACTTGTATTATTGTAGTTTCCTTTATTTACATTCTTGTATTATTTCCCACCTTGAGTGGATGACTTTGTAATAATCTTGTGGAGAAGAGTTTACATTCAAATATTTGTATATTGAAAAGAAGAAAGAATTGTATTGTAGAGTTAGTTTTGCAAATAGAAAAGAAAGTAATTTTCTTTGTTGAAACCTTGGTTGTATTGTGAGAAAAGTAGTTCTTTGTGTTAAAAGAAATGAGTTATACTCAATGGGAAAAAGAAAGTTTAATTTCTTTGTGAGTTTGTATTGTTGCAAATGAGAAAGTAGAAATAGAAAAGTGATAATATGTTAAAATTATGCATAGTAAATTTGAATGTAAAAGGAAGTTGTTGTAGTTGTTTTAGATATTTGAGTTGTAGTGAAAATGGAAGAGACAAAAAATTTGAAATAGGAATTGTTGCATTTTGTATTAGAAATTAACAATGTGAAATTAGACATATATTCCTTAATTTTTCTCTTGGAATATAAAGAAAATTAGATGAATAAAATGCAATAGATCTTGTAGTTGTTATTGTCACTATTGGATTTCTAAATGTTTTAAATGAGTGATTTTAATTAAGAAATGAACAAATATATTTAAATCTCAAAACTGGAGACCTTAGGTGCATAAAAATAAGCTCGAATGCATCTTAGTACCTTTTAGCAACATTTACTTTTTGTAAAATTTCTAGATTTAAGGTTATATTTCTCGGAAAGCAGGACCACCTTTGTCCATGCAGAGTGGTGGTCCTACAACCGCCGCTCGAGCTAAGGTGGCGATATCAAATCCTCCGCTCCGTACGACGGTGGTCCATGGTTTGTCACCAAGGCGAGGCAGCGTTCCAGGATCGCCAACCTTCTTTAGGCGGCGGTTACGTCACTTATGACAAAACTCTGCATATCCACACCTATGCATGAAATTTATCCAATTTGCACCAATTTCTAAGTTGTAAAATTTAACCTATGATTACGTAAAGCAAAACAATGATTAATCCTATGGTTTTGAACAATAAAACATGTAAATGGTGGACTAAAAGAATTCTTTCATTTATAACTATGGGGATAGGGTTTGCCCCAAATTTTAAAAATCTAATTATACAAATAATTTGAAAATAAATACTAGATTGGTAGAGGAAATCCCTCCCAATCCTTGAATGAAATAGATTACATGAATAAAACTAAAACTAAACTAAGCCTAGACTAAATCTCCATGTAGACTCCTCCATGGCTCTTCCTTCTTTGCTCTCATGTCTTCCTCCTCTCAAACCTATAAATTTAACAAAAAAGATATAGACCAAATGAGAAGAATAGAATGAGAAAAGGTTTTAATAGAATTTCTTAAGGATTTTAGGGCTAAGTTTAGAACCCTAGAATCTTGTGGTTGAGATTGATTTGATCCAAGGGTGGAGGATCAACCCTACCTTTGTTAGGTGAAAATTAATTTTATTAATGTTGTCTTTAAAAACCTTAGGGGTATGTGTAATTTGGGAGTGGGGCCATTTTATTGCCCTAGAGTGTTAAACCTTTGATAGTCCTTATCAAGCTTTAGTTAGTAATAGAAAAGACTCTAAATCTTAAGATAATGTTTTATAATAATTGTGTAAGAGGTCAACCTAATTAGGAATTAACATTATTAAGGAGAGGAAAATATATAATTAAGCAATTTAATCCTCATTACCTTTCCTAGTGAATTTTGGTTAATGGACCTTAATGATGAATTAGAAAATATGTTAACCTTCTAGTAGACCTGGTTCTTAAACCGTAGGGTGAGTTTAGTGGTGTAAGTTAGTTTTTACCCTAGGGGTTATAGTCCTTGTAACTGTTTTATCCTTCTACCTTGTCACTCGTAACAAAAAAATTAGTCATAATTTTTGGGAGTTGTGTCAGGTGTTAGCAAGTTTTTGCGGGCGTTACATAAAGCTCCTACCTTTCCATGTCGAGTTTGATCCAATATTCTATCACCAAACTTCTTCAAGTCCAACAATCACCAGAAGCTCCAACAAATCCTCAAGCACTTCAAAATCTTTTATCTCCCAAAATGCAAGAGCACAAAATAATGAAGTAACCCCCAAACAAGGAAAAGAACTTGAATAAATAGAAAATGGAGAGATGAGGGTGAGGTGGCTTTATGTAGGATGCCACATCACATCATCTGCAACTCTACCTCACAAATTAAAACTCAACCCCAATGTAAAATAAATTGGTAGATGAGAGGAATGAAAAATTACTTACACACACAATCCAAGCCCACACACCCTAAGAACAAATTTTAATTACAAGAAAGAAAGTGCAATAATATTTTACCTTTTAATCTTCCCAAAACACATAATGGGGTCTATTTTATACCCCCAACCCATAGGTAGGGATGGTATATCAAGTTAAGAGGTGTGGGACAAGTTTGAATTGTCCCACAAGCCTCCAAAATTTGCCCTTGAAGCCAAATCCGAATTTTCATGAAGGGGTAGATTGTAGACACACTCAAGGTCAAAACACTCAACTTACAACACATACTCCAAGAGGCATCAATTATAATAAATGAATTATTTTTACTCATTCTTAATTAATTTAGTGAACTGATTAAATTACTAATCTAGACATAAATTAAGTGATTAACAAAAGGGAATACGTCACTAAAATTTCACATACTAAAATTAAATAAAAGGAATATAAAAGAAATAATAACACATAACCCTTGGTCACTGAT
The DNA here is from genome assembly GCA_018340775.1 of Taxus wallichiana var. yunnanensis. NCBI lineage: Eukaryota > Viridiplantae > Streptophyta > Pinopsida > Cupressales > Taxaceae > Taxus > Taxus wallichiana. Next base: position 893,208,689 of record CM031242.1, read on the forward strand.
TGGAGGTGGTTACCCCCAATGGGGATCCCATAACAAAAATTCAAACACACACACATAACAAAATACATGTTGCCATGGTGACACTTGTTGAATTCATCTAGCATTCTAATGTGTTTGGTATCCAATCCCCCCATTGTTTGTTGTGATATGTTTTCCTACAAAACACACAATACCCCTCTGGCCTCATGGCCATATTAACAATGTCGAATTAATAAAACACTTACATCTAACTATCAATTTCAACATCAAATATCATAACTACTATTGCTAAGACCAAGTAATTTAACAATTATTCCAATTTTCATCATTTTGCAACTAATATCAAAAACCAACTGAATCATTAGATTTAAGAAATATTTTCACTCGTTCCCTATTTCGCAATCCTCCAATATCAAAGAGACCACAAAAAAACTTTGAACCTCATAATAAACATCTAGACGAAATGATTCAAAATATCGACATATATTTTCAGACAACACATTATTTTCTTCCATACTGAATGTATATCAAAAGTTAATCAATTCGGTTAGAATAATGTCTATCCTTCAATTCCTATATCACAATGTGTTAATGTCATTCGTCTATTAATAATGCACAATAGTGTCTATGTGTTCGACAGAGATAAACCAAATACAACAAAACAATATCGAAGAGTAATGTTATCACAATCAAATTATGACAATGCAACCATTCTAGCTAATTGTTTTATCCTTAAATGCCCATCAGGGTCCACAATACGACATATAGTTAAAATAATAATAACCAAAACACAATGGAGTCATGATGCTGACACATCTTATTAGTATGCTAATTAGAATAAAGCAGCAATGTTTATGATTATAACAATTCGAAAAGATAATCATGGTTCATTTAGTGTTGAAGAAGTGGGCATTACATCCCCCTCCTCTTAGATTTGACTTCCTCCCGAAGTCATAGAGAAAGGGTTAGGGAACAAAGAAAAAGAAATAGGATCACATCCTTTGTGGAATTCCTTTGCTTCAACAAGTGTGGGTCTACAGAACCCAAGTTTGGTTTAATGCAATTCAACAAGAAGAAGGAAGATTGTAAGGGATGAGCTCTAAAATTTCTTCAAGTAAGGTTGTAAACATTTAATTCTAAGGAGTAACTCTACGTGACCAACCAAGCTACAAAACATAGCATCAAAACATGAAAAGGTCAAAGGAGTCTCAAGAATAACCACCAAATAAAGGAATAACTGGGAGAATTTCGTGAACTCAAAATGACCATATAGTCTCCCATGGATCCCACATACTGCAACAACACAAGTTAAGGCTTCCACTAAGGTTAAGTTACGCTTTCAAGGTTCATTATTTAGATAAGACTAGCAAATATCAACCACGACCATCAATTTATATGAGAAAACAAGTCTACTCAAAGGTCTCACAATTTTGAGATCACACAAGATGAGGTTTAACAACAAGGAAGGACACTTAAGTTAGCCAACACATTTATGATCAAGAAACTATTCATGGGAAGCACTTTTATAACCCAAGAGGGTACAATTAAATTTTCATGGAAATACTAAGGAAAAAAACATGACCATAAGGTTTTATATGACTTGATTTTACATTCAAGAATGAACACACAACACTAACCTAATTTAGAGACGTCAAACATTTAGAAGGAATTTCCACTAGAACTAACATATCAAAACAAGAGGCACCACTCACTCTACATAACACAAAGGGATTTATTTATCTTAAACCCTGCTCAAGTTTGAAATAGCCATAAGAGAGCACATGCATAAGTCGTAACACCAAAGAGCACTCAAGGGAGCTAGAGAGAAGAAACAAGTAACGAGAGGGGTCCAACTGCAGCCCAAAAGTGCATCGTACCAAAAGCGAGTAAAACCCTTACAGAAACAACTTGCACTTTCCTTCACGATGAAAAAAGGAAACAACCACAAGGTGACTCAAGCAAAAAGAAGAAAAGAGGATTTCCCAAAGTTATCTCATATCCTTAACATATGTTGCCTTAAAATTACAATGACCTATGTCATCAAGGACTAAATCAACACACAAGGAGGTTGTTTTTCCCATAAACAAGAGATAAGACCCAATCCTAAAGGCCACAACTCACACTCGTCAAGTTACGAGGAAACAAACTCCTACAAGGGAAAGGCACATACGTCTATGAACAAGGGAGTACTATGCAATTAGAACACATCACTATCAACAAGGTGTTTCACAATTTTAGGTAGGCGGAAGAACTAAAGGTTCAACTATACATTGTACTCAATACATAAATCTTACTCATTTTATAAATCAACTTATTAAGTCAAAAGTTATAGTTTTTCTTGCTAAGCACAATCCTTATGAGTTTTCTTAATTAAAATTTCCTCCTATTATGACATCACAAGTTTGTGTTATAAGGAGCACCACTAAGGTGGGCATGATATCTCGCCATTCTGAATAGGTGGAAACAATATTAATTTTTACTTCTAGGGAAGGTAGATGGAAAATTTTCCTTTCTATTCTTCTACATAGCTTTTATTTCTTCTATTAATCTACCAAGGCTATAGCAAGGACCGTTTTCCTTTTTCTATGTTCCAGTTTATTTGGTAAGTTCCAAGGTCAAATCTCCTCAATTATAGTTTTATAGTGTTTGGGTGAGTCATCTTATCAATTAAATTTTAATGGGAAGGAAGAGTCAAACATATCACATTATTACTTTTATGGGAGAGAGAGATGAATCAACACATCACATTTTTAATTCTATAGGAACAAGAGACATTCAACATAGCAAACACATCATTCATTTCATAAGAACTAGGAATCTATCATTCAACATGTACCACATCAATATTTAAAGGGTTTACCAAATAATTACAAGCATCATTAAACATTCCTAGTGGGTCTCTACAAGTCTCAAAATAAGTTACAAGGAAAACCCATTAAAGAGGCATAATTACTTTTATGAATTTAAGAGGTCTACATATATATGGGAAAGAAAACAATGCTTGTTGTTTAGTCTCAAAATTTTGTCCACATAATACGGAAAGGAGGGTTTACAAATGACACTAATACTTCCACAAGATACCACCAACCAAGAAACAAGATGACAATGCAAATTTTACTCCAAGGACACTGGATTCCCATTAGAAGACATCAAATGTAAGAGGACAATTAACTAATCTATTCAAACATAGAATTTTCAACCAAGAGTTGTAGTTTTGAAGAAGAAGCACAACATAAGCACCATGAGATTAATATATTAAGATCTACCAAACTAACACCTATAAGAGCAAGGTCTAGAAGACCCAAAAGCATCCATAAGTGTCTCAACATTTCCCAATACTATTAGGTCACGGATTGGTATACATAACATTTTAAAGTATTAAGGCAATAATATATCTATTTAAGGTTATTAAGAGCAACAAAAGTATGCTTAATTAAACACATTGCCCAAATGGGATTACCTAGCCATAATTACTTTGTGATGCCCACTAAAAAAACCCACTTGAGACCCAATAACAACCTAAGATTAGTTAGGAAAATTATGGAATAAATTTTTTTGTCTAAAATTGTCTACAACTAGGTTACAGGACAACGATTATCGCAAGCAAGTTTCAAACCTAAACACTATTAATAACTTATAGTTTTATTAACACGACAATAATAAAAGGTCACAAGGTCCAAACTTAGGGTTAGATTATCAATTAGGTTAAGAGGGTAATTTCTCACTATACCACTCTCTAACAGGATTAAAATATTCAACTAGATTTTTCTCAAAATTAGCACACTCAAAACTTCCCAAAAACATTCCCATTAGATAGGAAATTTCCTCACCTTTTCGGTCATATAAAGAAGTCCTCATAACTCCTCATATTTCTCAAGTAATGGGCAGATGGGCCTTAGGGTGAAAATTTTCCCAAGAAAGGGCCTACAGGCCTAAGGAGGAAAATTTTCTTGAGGGTGGTCCTATGGACTGCGGGGAGAAATTTCACCCAGAGAAGGAATTGTGGAGCAGTGAAGTGAGATTTTCCAAGGCACGGGCCGATGGAGTGGGGAAGGAATTTAGAGATTTTTCCCTCTTTGGACAAAAGTGTAATTTACCTCCACATCCCCGAACTTGAAAGAGGAAACATGTCAAGCATTTCCAACCGCCACGTGTCGATCCTCAATTCGCACGGGGAAAATGGACTTATAGGGAAATATACAAATTTTAGACCTTAAAATAAAAAAGGATACAAAGGGTTAAAATTCTCTGCACCTCTTCCAACGCCTAAGGTTGCCACGTATCAGCCATCCATTGGATGCGGATCGGCGGGTTGATGGGATAATTTAGGAAATCTTTCCCAAATTTTTTTGAAGTGCTAATCTAAAAAGAGAATATGCCCCTCTCGCCAACGCCTTGTGACGCCCGTAGCAAAGCACGTGATTAGCTGTCTGGCGCGGTGGGGTGGTGAAGGAAACTTAGAAAATTTTCCCAAATTAATTTAAAGGTTAAGTTGACTATTGCGAGCGGCGTGGCGTGGCTGAAAAACAACCAAAAAGAAAAAGCGGGGCGGCGGGTATGCGGGGAAATTTTTCCAAAATTTATTTTTTGAACTTAGGTGATTTTGAAAAAGAAAGGGTTTGTGGGTCGGTGAAACGATGGGAAATTTGTGCCTTTTGAATTTTTGACCAAAAAGCACTAAGGGAAAATTCGGGCCTATGGGTCCGCTAAGGAAATTTTTCCCAATTTTTCCTTTTTACAATTAAGAATTATTTTTGATGCCAAATGAAGAAAAACTTTAGGGGCCATAAATTTTGATTAGGATTTTTTTGGGAAAACAAGGAATTTTTGGAAATCTCTCAACGTCCTCTTTGCATAGGAATAATTAATTTTTCATTTTGTTAATGTTTAAGGGGTCAATTTCATGAAAATGATCTATAGAATTTAAAAAGGTAGACTATTAAGTTTTAACTTACGCAATTTTAATCAATTGATCTTCTTCTTGTCAACATGTCAATTAGACATGGAGAATTGTTCTTAGATGGATTTAGGATGGATTTGGAAGGTAAGATTGTTTGATTGACTCACAATTAAAAAAAATACAACTTTGACACCAAAACGACAACAAAACGATTTGAGCCCAATTTTTCTAAGTTTTCTAAGAAATTCCTTATGTGTTTTTATCCAATTGAATTCATTTAGGGAATAATACTTTAGTTTAATCGTATTATTTTTATCTCATTGTTGTGACTTGAATTGTGCATTTTGGATAAATTATTCGCCGAGTTTGAAAATATAAACAGAGATCAAAATTTAAAGGATATATTTACCATTTTCATCTTCCAAGTATTAGAATTCATTCCAAATCTAATCTAATACATTTAGTTGATTCAAATCAAACTATTCAAAACAAAAATGTAATTTTGATTTCCAATTTTATACATTTCAAAAGACAGAGTTCGTATTTTCTCATACACATTTCTTCCTTTCAAAAACATATTTCAAATACATTTCAAACTAAGAATTTTAAAACACGGTAGTTCCAATCGTGGAATAGAATGCAACTTTTATTCAAAAGGAAAGATTTCCTTCTTTTACAACTTCTCTTTTCTATTGATTTTCAAAATACAATTTACAAAATACATCTCTTTCTTTCAAAAGAAAACTCGAGTATATCTCTCCTTTACATTTAAAAATTACAACTTTCATATTCAATAAAACATATTCCATTGAAAAGATATATGAGTTCATCTAATTCAAGTGGGAAAGGTTACAATAACATTTCATTTCAACAAGGGACTATCAAACTTTTTTTTTTCTCCTTTTCTCTAGAACAACAACATGTAGATTTATCATTCTTCCAATTCTGATCACAACAAGAGCAGGGGAAAGGAAACAATCTCCACCCAACCAAGACATCCAATGAAAAGGAGAAGTCATCATTCTTCATTGGCCCTGAGCCCCAACCATAATGCAATAGAAGATGTGATTCAACTCATGGCAACAAAGGCTTCCACAACACACAAGCAACATTTAAACATTTAAAACGTTGTCCAAAACAGAATGTAGTTTACAACTACATTAAAGAATGAAAAATGACACTAAGGCTTCATCAAGCAATCCAAAGGAGAAAGAAACTATGGGGGATGCTATTAATGCCTCCCAAAGGGGTAATGGGTATCATCACCTGATTTTAAGCTGCCAAAATATAGTATATCAAATCCCTCACATGCCCTTATGCCTCCCCCAAGTACCCCTTATTCCTCACATTTCATTATGCCTCCCAACCTCTTACAAAGACCCCATAACGAGTAAAGAAATGAAAGCTATTTCTTTGTAAGGTGGAACCCAAATCCCAACTCCCTCCACACATATACCTCCCCAAAACACTTGTGTCTCCCACAAAAAGAACCCCATATTCTTCTCCTACACCATTCCTTTGTCATCTACCCAACATCCCAAAAACATGCCAAAACATCCACAACAATAACAATTTCATAAATAGAAAAGAAGCATTACAAGAGCCAAGCTCTTACCTCTCCATGAACAAGTTGTTCCAAGTTCCAAAACAACAAGATTTAACCCAATGCAAGCAATCCAAATTAGCCAAGCACAAGCATGCAACAATCTTCCAAAACTTCTCAAGCAAGAGCTCCGAAACATCAAAAGAATTTTCCCAAAACGAGTTTCCAAAAGTGAAGCAACCTAAAACAAGGCAAGAAATTTGAATTTTATAGAAGAGAGAAGAGAAGAGGTTGAGGTGGATCCATGTAGGATGCCACATAACACATCCTAAATCCCAACCCAAAATTCAACTTCAATCTCCAAGAAACAATAAATAAGTAGGTGAATAATAAGACAATATTACTTACACACTCAAATCAAGCCCATATCCCAAAGGACTGAAATTAATTTCAAGCAAGAAGTGCAATTAAAACATTTAGCGAGGCTTACAAAAATGCATAATGAAAGCTAAATTTAAACTCTCCAATAATAGGTGAGGTTGGTATGTAAATTTAAGAGGTATGGGACAAGTTTAACTTGTCCCACAGCCTCCAAAATCGGTCTCGAGGACAATTCGAATTCCAACGAAGATGAAGTGTTTCATACTCCAAATTTACTTACATATCTCTTATACATATCTTACAACATTAAATACAAGAGTCAACCACTCCAATAATTACTTTATTGTGACCCAATTTGATTAATTTATTTTAAATAAAAATTTATGATTACTCACATTATATACCACAATTTATTTAAATAAAAGGAATAAACACATCACTTAATAAACACATAGAAAAATAAATAAAAAGGAACCAAATAAATAAATACACATAATCCTTGGTCACGTTTGAAGGTGATCCCCCATGCAAATCCCTAACACAATCAAACACTTAATCAAATACAAGTTGCCATGGTGACCTTGTTGAATTCATCTAGAATTCCAATGTGGTTGGTCTCTAATTCCCCAATGCTTGTTGTGATATTTTAACCTGCAAAACACAAATACCTCTTTTGGCCTCATGGCCATATAAGAACATCCAAAATAATAGAAATAAAATTCCAAAATCATCTAGATATATGAATTACAACAACATCTAAGTGACCAACAAGATCATTTGCAATTTTTACTCAACAACTATATTATCTTCAAATAATTTCCATTTCTAGGTCTACTCACAATATCCAAATATGACGTGTTCAAACAACATCCATAATATAACGATGTCAAACATCATATCATCATCTATATATAAAAATGTCTCTAGTAATCATCATGCATCATACCTGAATCAAGGTCAACAATAATCGATGATCTAACATCTAACATCAAACTATAATATAGTCCATAATCATGTCTATAACATAATCAATAGTATCATGATCAAGTATCAAAGGTGTTAAAGGGAAGTGGGCACTACATCCCCTCCCCTTAGACTCAACTTCTTCTTGGAAGTCATTGGAAAAAATGTGAAACCGAACTTGTAGTAATGTAGCATCCTCCCATGTATCCATAGTCTCATCATATCGTCCCACTACACCCGGACCCGATCAACTTCTCTTCCTCGAAGGAGAAAGGTCCTACGATCCATGATGCAAATGGGATTTACCATCACTTTCCCTTGATCCTGCACCTATAATGATGTTAAATATAACACATGAGAAGGATCTGTAACATATCTCCTAAGAAATAAAACATGAAACACATCATGTATGCAAGAGAAGATAGGTGGGAATGCTAGACGATAGGCCAAAGGGCTGATATGCTCTAAGATCTCAAAAGGGCCAATTAATCTAGGGGCTAACTTAGAACATTTTTCATAACAGATAGGGATCTTATGTTGTCTAACATGAAGGAATACCTTCATGCCCACATCAAAACTATGGTCGGTCCTATGTTGATCTGTGTACTTCTTTTTCTGTCTTGTGCCTCCTATAATATATATCTGATCAAAACCATCTACTCGATCCATGTCCTACAAAAATCTTGTCCAAGATAAACCCTATCCTCTAACCTGTCCAAACTAAGAGGTGTCCTACACTCTCTACCATATAAAATCTGAAAAATGAGCCATGCCTATAGAACTATGAAAATTATTCTTTGTAGGAAAACTCCATCAAGTACAGGTACTCCCATCTAGACTACTGATTCATCACATACATCTTGAGCATGTCCTCTAAAATATGATTCACCCACTCAGTCTATCCATCTGTTTCAAGGTGATATGTTGTGTTGAAGTTGATTCTCGTCCCGAGGGCATACTGTATGGTAGTCTAGAAATGGGAAGTATACTAAGGATCATAGTCACAAATAATCTTCTACGGAATCCGTGAAACCTAAAAATCTCATCTAGATATACCCATGCCATTGCACATGCTATATAAGTGGTCTTCATTGGAGAAAAATGAGTCACTTTTGTCAATTTATCCACCGTGACCATGATGGCGCAGTGGTGATATCTCGACATCGGTAGCCCAACAATGAAGTCCATGGAAATGGTGTCCCATTTCCTTTTGGTATAGCATGAGGAAAGAGAAGGCATGTTAGATGTTTTTACTTGACCTTCACTTTACGGCACTCTAAATAATGTGAGGCAAACTAAGCCATGTCTTTGTGAAGTCCTCTCTAATGACACAATTGTATCAAGGTGGTGTGCATCTTCTTCACCCTAAGATTGGTTGAATAGGGTGAACAATGTGCCTCTACCAAGATGTCCTACCTCAATCCTCCATCTCGGGAACATAAATCAACCTCTCGTGCTCGAGAAGGCCATCTACCACTTGAGAAAACGATCAAAATTCCCTTTAAGGGGTCCATGGACTCGATCTCTACTTGAACTACAACATAGAAGTTGTCAAGAGGAAGCTCATCAAGAATACTACTCCACAAATTTATGCGCACTTTGAATCGGCCATAATCACATGTCTTCATCTACCGAGAGAGTCTGCTACCACATTCTCCTTCTCCTTCACATTCTCTATCTCCATATCATACTCACAAAGAAACTCCATCCAACGCTCTAACGAGTGTTGAGATTGGGCTGCGTGAAGAGGTGGTGAAGACTCAAATGATCAGTCTTGAGTGTGAATCTTTGACCAAGAAGAAAGTGCCTCCATCAATCCAAATTTTTCATAACCGCCGCAAGCTCAAGATCATGATTTAGATAATTAAGCTCATAATCTTTGAGTTTATGAGACTCAAAACCCACTACTCTACCCTCCTGCATCAAAACACCTCCAATTCCTGCCAAAGAAGCATATGTGGAAATAAAAAAATCACCCTGTGGATCCAACACTACAAGAATAGGTGCTGTAGTGAGTCATTCCTTTAGTCTCCTGAAGGCCTTCTAACACCTATCCAACCAAACAAACTTCTTCCCTTTCCGCTGAAGGGAAGTGATGGGGTGCACAATCCAAGATAAGTCCTAAAAAAATCTCCTATAGTAACCCATTAATCCCATGAAGCTACGCACCTCAGTCATAGTAGTGGGTGTTATCCAATCCATGATAGCTCTAATCTTGGAAGGATTGATGGCGATACCTTCCCAGTAAATGATATGACCTAAATCGCACCTCCATTTGAAAGAATGCACACTTCTCCAATTTCCCTAAAGTTCACTTCAAGACAACTTTGAAGAACCTAGTGAAGGTTCCCCTCATGTTACTAATGTGTATGTGAGTAAATCAAAATGTCATCTAGGAAGATGATCATGAAGTGATATAAGAAGTTCCTAAATACCCCATTCATGAAACTCATAAACATTGCATGGGCATTCGTCAAACCAAAAGGTACCACTTTGTGAATGCATAGCAGCCATATCTCGTACGAAAGGTGGTCTTATGAATGCCTACCTCAAAAATCCTTAGCTAATGGTAGCCTAACTTAAGGTCTATCTTAGATAAAGTTGTGGCTCCCTTCATCTGTTCAAACAAATCATCAATGCACGAAAGGGGACAATGATTCTTGATCATTACTTTGTTCAACTTATGGTAGTCAATACACAACCACAAGGATCCATCCTTCTCCTTTAAAATGATCACCGGTACACCACAATGGGAAACACTAGGAAAATTAGGCCTTTCTCTAGAAGGACTTCTAGTCAGTAACTTGAGCTCGCGCAGAGCTCAAAGGTAGTCATCCGATAAGATGCTTGTTAGATAGACTCTACTCTCAGAACTAGATCTATATGAAAATCTATCTCACGTGGGGGTGGTAACCCTGGTAGGTTCCCTAGAAAGACATCAGAAAACTCTCTCAAAATGGGATGGTCATATAGCGATGGTCCACTAGACCCATCCTCTGATCGGTCGCTAATTGTGATAGTAAACATCTGACAACCCTGTCACACACACTACTTAAGCTGCATAGAGGATAAGGTGTGAATAGAAATGGGTCTCCTGACCCCCGCTATAATTGCTTCATCTCCTAGATCATCTATACAAGATATGATCTTGTGGTAATAATCCACTCTTGCTATGTGTGAAGATAACTAGTCCATGCCCAAGATGACTCCATAAGATCCCAACGGAAGGATATGAAGATCCGAGGTAGTGGTGAAGGGTCCCAAATCCACTACACACTCCTTAACTAAGGAGTCTATATAGATATTGACTCTCAGAAGCTATCTCAACATCTCAACTATGACCCTTCCTAATTGCCACCAAAGCATGCATCTCTACTAAAGATGGTGGAATAAAAGAATCGAATAACTAAAATCGAGACAAAATGGATGTAGGAATACCACTAATGTTACTTGTAGTCTCAATAACTTTACTCGATGCTCTACGGCAGTTCTTGACCCCTTCATACATACTATTATTACACCCCATGTCACCAATAGTAGGCTCGAGATCTGTGCTTGACCCTTGTTATTAGGTTCCTATGGGTAGTCTTTCAAAAATGTCCAAGTAATACCACACCCAAAACAACTTCCCGATCCTCTCCCCTATGTAGTAGGTCGGTTAGTACTTTGGAGGTTTATGGTATGGATCTTGATGATCTAGTTGTTGTTTGATGAGGTATCTGCTGGCGAGATCTTCTTGAGTGAGCTCTTATGGAACCTTGTGTCCGATGGGACCCCTAGGACGAGGCCCCATACTTGACCTCTCTCGTGGAGGTCTATAAGATGGGATAGACTACTACGGTTTCTGCTTTGTGGTCTAAAAGATGACTATGTTGAACCCTATCCATCACGAGAAAGAGGTACTAACCCCCTTGATATATTGTCCCGCATCCGATGTATGCAACTTTAGACTCGATATCTCACCTGCTAGGTCTTTCCCAAGTATCCTTTTCTATATAGGTCTTCTCGATTGCCTCGGCTAATGTCTATGGACAATGGATCCATACTACACCTCAAATGTCTAGATTCAAGCCCCAGATGAACTGCGGATCCATACCTTCTCATCCTGCATGTAATCAACATACGGAGTAGTTCTTGAAATCTACTCTCACTACGCTCTTCCGTAAGAGATGCCTACCAAAGGTCATGAAACTAATATATCTTCTATTGTATGAACCTCCGTGACAAATATCTACTCTGAATCACTCCTCAAAGATCTCTCAGAACCTGTCTCGGAATCAACATGGAGCTTCGCTCCTCTTTCCTTCACCGGATACCAGCTCCTTCCCTCAGTAGATGGATCCCAACACGAGCTTTCGTGTTGCTAAAACAAGGATAAAGCTTGAAGTATCCGCTCAAGCCCGCCAACTAGGCCTATGCCTGAAATCCACCTATGTCACAAGAATAATGAGCTAGCCATAGCTTCAGGATCTCCCTGATATGGTCTACAGTGGTGGTCTAGTGACCCCTAGGCCTCTCTGCATGCTCATCCCTAAGCCTAGGGCTCCGAGACCTATCTTTGTGTCCTAAAATCGGTCCCTCTGTGCCCTCTATAATGACTCTACTCTAGCTAACTCCACATGGGATTTCTCTACTCTTTGATCATCACTATGTTGAGAAGGTGCTTGAGCCTCATCTGATGGCTCTCTATCATGTCTAGTGGCACGTGCTCCCATGGACCCTCCACATAAGGTGACATTAACATCCTGAAGTGTCTATAAAATATATGGTAGGATGGCTGCTACAGCATGATCCGGTGGTGGCAAGCCTAAGTCTATGTGAAAAGACCCCTCATCCCGTCTACGCCTCCTACATAGACCAAGGTGAGAGTTAGTTCTTCTTTCTAAGTTTTATTCAGTTTTCCATGTTTACTAAGTATGCAATTTCAACAAGGTTGTTCTCTAGATTCGAAGTGTGTTAGGTTTAAAGTTCATGTCTCAAGTTTTCTAGTGTGCCCAATGGCCCAAGATTTAAACACATGTTTCTGATACCAAGTTTGATGCCTGCTAGAAACAACCCACTTGAGACCGAAGAACGACCTAGGATTAGTTAGGAAAATTATGGAATAAGTTTTTTGTTTAAAAGAGTCTACAACTAGGTTACAGGAAAATAGTTGTCGCAAGCAAGTTTCAAAGAAAAATGTTATTAATATCTTATAGTTTTATTAACATGATAATCGTAAAAGGTCATAAGGTCCAAACTTAGGGTTAGATTATCAATTAGGTTAAGAGGGTAATTTTTCACTATACAACTCTCTAACAGGATTAAAAGATTCAATTTGATTTTCCTCAAAATTAGCACACTCAAAAATTCCCAAAACCATTTTCATCAGATAGGGAATTTGCTCACCTTTCCGTTGATATAAATAAGTCCTCCTAACTCCTCATATTTCTCAAGTTATGGGCCGGCGGGCGTTGGGGTTAAAATTTTCCCAAGAACGGGCTTAGGGCCTAGGGAGGAAAATTTTCCCGAGGGCGGTCCTATGGAATAGGGGAGAAATTTCACCCAGAGAAGGAATCGTGGAGCGGCAGAGCAAAATTTTCTAAGGCATGTGCCGACGGAGCGAGGAAGGAATTTATTATTTTTTCTTTTAGGACTAAAGCGCAATTTCCAAGTTAGCATTTCAGCATTTCCAAGTGCCACATGTCGATTCTTGATTCACGCAGGGAAAACTGACTTATAGGGGAAACATAGGAATTTTAGACTTTAAAGAAAAAGGATACAAAGGGTTAAAATGTTCCATGCCTCCCGATGCCTAAAGTTGCCACGTGTCATCCAACCATTAGATGCGGATCGCGGCAAGTCGGGAGAATTTTGGAATTCTTTTGCTAAAAATTTCCAAAGTGCTAAGCTAAAAAGGGGATCCGCTCCTCTGCCGACACCTTGTGACACCCCGTGGCAGCAGACTCGATTGTCATGCGATTTGGCAGGGTGGTGGAGGAAACTTTGAAAAATTTCCCAAATTAATTTAAAGGTTAAGTTGACTATTGCGGGCTTGCGCGACCGCGAAAAACAACCAAACGTCAAAATTGGGGCGGTGGGTTTACTGGGAAATTTTTCAAAAATTTATTTTTTGAGCTTGGGTGATTTTTGAAAAAGAAAGGGCTTCATGAGTCGACGAGTGGTGGTAAATTTGTTCCTTTGGCGCTTTGACCGAGAAAGCACAAAAGCAAAATTCAAGCTCTGTGGGTCACCAAGGAAATTTTTCCCAATTTTTTTTTATAGTTAGGAATTATTTTTGACGCCAAATGAAGAAAAACTTCAAGGGGCCATAAATTTTGATTGGGAGATTATTTTTGGGAAAACAAGGAATTTTTGGAAAGCTCTCGATGTCCTCTTTTCACAAGAATCATTAATTTTTGATTTTGTTAATTTTTAAGGGGTCAATTTTACAAAAAGATCTCGCAAGCTTTAAAAAGGAACGCTGGTAAATTTTAACTTATGAAATTTTAATCAATTGATCTTCTTCCTCTCTCAACATGTCAATTAGACATTGAAAATTATTCTTAGATGGATTTAGGATGGATTTGGAAGGTAAGTTTGTTTTATTGAATCCCAATTAAAAAATACAACTTTGACAACAAAACAACAACAAAACGGTTTGAGCCCAATTTTGCTAAATTTTCAAGAAATTACTTATTTGTTTTTTTCCAATAGAATTCATTTAGGGAATAATAATTTAGTTTAATCATTTTATCTATTATTTTATTGTTGCAGTTCGAACTCGTGCATTTAAGATAAAGTATTTGCCAATTTGAAAATATAAAACAAAGATCAAATTTTAAAGGATCTATTTCCCATTTTCATCTTCCAAGTATTAGAATTCATTCCAATTCTAATCTAATACATTTAGTTTACTCAAATAAAACTATTTAAAACCAAAATGCAAATTTGATTTCAAATTTTACACATTTCAAAAGAAAAAGTTCGTATTTTCCTCACACGCATTTCTTCGTTTCAAACAGAGATTTCAAATACATTTAAAACTCATAATTTTAAATAGAAGTAGTTCCAATCGTGGAAAAGAATGCAAATTTTATTCATATCACCAATTTTGATCGCGCAAAATTGTCAAAAAGACAATTAAATAATTAAAAATGAGAAAATTTTGAAAAGTATTACTTTGCATGGTTCATTGGACTCCTTGTGATCGCCTTATTTTTGTGATCGTTTGGTCTTCGTTTCGTGATTTTCGGCAAGAACTCTTCCCGCTTGGCTATAAAACATTAAAATACATTAAAATAATTAATTAATATTTAATTAATTAATTGCTCCTTGTTTGATTAAATTAATCACTTAAGGAGTATTTAATTAAATAAATATAAATTAAGATTCATCCGACAAGTTTTGGTGCCGGGGAAGTTAGCTTTTGTTTCCAACTGCCGGGTTGGCATCCCAAACCCGGATTTCCACTTTCCTGGCAATTTCCTTCAAATTTCCCGGACGCGGGTTTTCCTTTGCCAATTGCCAAATCATGGATTGGCAAACGGGCATAAAATTCCCCAATTTCCCACATGGGGAAATTGGACGGGGATTGCCAACCCATTTTGCCATTCCCGTTGGCAATTGCCCGTTACTTTTCCCATTTCCCCTGGCACTTAAGCCACTACCCGGGATGAGAGGAAGTTGAATTAATCCTCGTAACTTCCTCCATCAAACCCGGTGGAAAAAGTCAGGGAAGCTTCTTTTTCTTCAGAAAGAGAAAATATTTTGTTTGACATTATGCAAACGAAACCCACGCCATTGTGAGCAAAAGAAATTAGTCACAGCAAAAAAAAAAAAAAAAAAAAAGGAATTAAGGCAAATACATGCGCATTGTTTGAAGGAAAAGACTGTAGAAAGTGCAAGCCGCGCCAGCAAACCAAAATACACGCACCAGCCATTCATCCGTTGCAGCATTTGATGGAGCGCAGGCAAGCATTCGTGGTTTAAGGCAAAGTTTAAGAAGCACACTAACAAGTTGCGCGCGCGGTCAGGAACCATGCAAAACGAAAGGCGCGACCCATGAAGTTTAGGAACCATACAGAACAGTGCGCGACCCATACTTTCAAGAAACTTCACGCGCTAGGGACAGGACACGCACAGTCTGGGAAATGTTGAATGTTATTCATCTTGTTCAATATTAGCACTATTACGGGGCACTACTTAAGAAACTTGCTCCTGAAAGCTACAGGAAATCCTACAATAATGCAAACAGTGTGGTGCGAGGCGCGAAGTTTTGGAAAGCAGACGAACAACAAACGCGCTTTGGCGCATGCAAACGGAAACATACGGGGACGGCGTGATCCATACTCTGAAGAATATCATCGATTGATCCTGCGCCAATACTGTCTTTACTGTTTGCATTATTTTGGTTTGCCTGTAGTTTTTCAAATAAAATAAAAAACGCGACCCAACTGAACCGTGGGCAAGTATGTTTGAAAAAATGAATTGTTTTTGCGACTTGTTATATTCTGCATTTTCATCGGCCTTCAGAAAGAATGCGTAATATTGCGATGGATTGGAGTCACGCTATTCAAGGCTTCATAAAAAATTCCCCGAATCAGGAGATGAAGGTTATTACGGTGCAGAATGAAACGATTCATATTGCTCAGCATTTTATTTTTATTTTTCCCCCTGGAAATGAATTGAATGTGAAGGCCGACTCTGAAAATACCTGGTTGGCCGTTTCGTGTACTACATCCTTGTTACTTGTAAATGATCTCTTTAAGAAACTCTAAAGGGCAATAGGCAATATTTATACCCGTCCATTATGTACATCCAATCAGGCAATAAAAAGTATTCTTTTACCAGGTTCAGAGAAACTTGTTTGCAGAATCCACTGCCGAAATACCGAGGGACAGCAAAGCAAGAATCAGTCTTAAGGGTGTCTCTCGACATGCCGAGGTCTTGAACCTGGGTCATCATCATGGCAGCATTAGGTCTTTATTGGTAATGGCATTTTCTCATCGTTTGAAAGGGACAATTGTGCTTATTATGGCAAAGCCAAAACATTCTTACTACAAGTGTTATATAATAAGGAAGAACCATGAGCATTGTGGTAAAACCATTCTTTTCAATGCATGAGCTCGTAATCAAGCTAGGAGTGATATGATTGAAGGCTCATTTGTGAGTTGAGTCGTCTAAACACCTAAGTGAAGAAGGAGCACATCTCGAGAATTTCTCATTCCAGTCATCATTCGTCTTTGCATGATTGCCCTAATTCTTCAGGCCTAATCAACAACACAACACTATAATTCAAAGCATTGGTTCATGCGCAAGCACCTGTAATCTATATCACACAATTTCTAGAGGTGGAACTCGTTGATGAAGTACCTCAAAATATACCAGCCCAACTTGTGGAAGTAGTCACAACTTCTCAACCAAAAGTTGATGATCCGGTTCTTTCACCGCCTACATTTGAAGAATCATCACAAATGGAGAAAATGGCGACAACATCTTTCTCACAACAAGAAGATCCAATTTCAGCAACACCCGAAGGTGATCCCCTTCAGCGTGATGAAGATCAATTCCCAACGAACACGAGAACCATGTACAATGAGGTACTTGGAGAGGTTCCCACCTGGCTACATGATACCCTGAAGAATTGAAAGAGGGTCATCAAGCCAATAGTGATAAACTTGGAAGTGATTACGTAAATGTTAGAATCCATCACTCCAAAAAAGACCAAATACTACGCTAAGGTGTGTGTCAACGAATTCATAAATCACTTCGATGATTTTTCAACACCACTTGTTCACAATGGGGCAAAGGAGATGGATTTCCAAGACTCTGAAGTCTCACGAATTCTGCTCGGGAGATCAACACTTTGGGATGGTGACAAAGACAAAGGACATAACTCCAGGCAGTGAATTGCAATTTTGGCTCTTGGAGATCTTCTCAATGGCGAAAGACCAGAAGCTGGATTCTGATAAACCAAGGTGGCGTAACGACTACGGTCTCGTGACAAATGAATAATTCACCATGGAAAGGTACTCTGAGCATGTGGAGAATTGTGAATATGAATACGAATGAAGACAAATCTTCTCACACCAGGATATTGCTCAGATAGAGGGGTGGATGAATTGCTCAAGTTTCAAACTCAGCACTCTTTTCATTTGGAGGATTGCAGAGCACAGTCAATGAGTTCATTCCCGTACGATCGGGATAGGCGGACTCTTGGCCCAATGGATAAGGCACTGATCTTAGGTGTCTTGATCTAGGTGGCACATTGCTGACTAGGATGTCTACGTGTGCATACAAGTCATTTAAGTGGGGTCCACATGTACCCATTTCTTTTATTTATGTATTTTTCCTTAAATGACCTTTTAACTTAAGTGGTTTCTATTTTTAGTCACTTTTTAAAAGTTGGTTAGAAAAAGTCAAAGGTCACTTAAGTGCCTTATTTAATGATCATATTAAACCCTAACTACTTTGTAACCAACTTTTGGGTTATAAAAGGAAGTGAGGGGCTCATTTGTAAGGGTGACTTTGAGAGAGGAGAAGAAGATACTTTTGTGCAAGATTTGTTTTCGAAGAAACTTTGTGTTCTTTGTGAAAAACATTTTGGAGTTAATGGAATAAGAACTTTGTGTCTCATTCATTGTCTCTGGTAACATTTGGTGTTCTTATGTTCATTAGATGTTAGGTGTTTAAATCTTGCATGCAAATATTATCTTTGATCTTATTGTCAACATTAGTAATCAGTTGTTCTAGTTCACAATGATCAAGCTCTGACTATCTACTTGCTCATGTGTGTTCCCTTTTGCATGTTCTTGTTTGGCTAACTCAAACTCCGTTTTATTTGTGTTGGTTATTCATCTTTTCTCTTCATGCAATATTAGGCTCTGTTTTTACCTAACTCTTGCATGTTCTTTCAGTCCATTCCATTCCACTCCTTTCTTTCATTTCATTCCATTTCCTTCATTCACTTTTCTTCCATTGATGTTCCAAAACACCCCCCACATACAATTTTGAATGTACAGATGTAAATACAGTTTTGGTTTTCAATAAAGGCAGCCTCACCTTCATTGAGGAGGGACTTGCTCCCTGCATTGCATGTCATTTGCATGCGTGCAAATCCATATGCTAACAGTTTTTGGCGACTCTACTGGGGATTCGAAATCGTTAACCAGTGCTTGGTTAAATCTTTATGACTATCCCCTCTGCACAAGCTCCAGTTCTTCAACCGAACCTTGTGCCCGACGAAGATTTCCAAGGAGATATTGCTGCCAACCTTCGAATAGTAGCTTGGGAAAACCGTGAAAGCTTGCAGCAATTTGTGGCTGTTGATAGAGCCATTGACAGAGAAATCTACATCGAAGACCTTAGAAGAAGAGCACCCGCACTCGTGGCCAGGAGACCTCTTGGGCACGTGTTGATAGTTGTTCACCGACGCGGCCCTCTTCCACCCAGGTAATAAGTTGTATGACCATTACAGGTAACCCACCTATCTTGCAACCAAATCTTGTTTTTGCAGATACTCAAGAAGACATATCATCAGATTTGAGGCAAGCTATTTGGGAAAAGCGCACAAGTAACCATCATTTTTATCTCGCCGCATCAGTACTAGATAACGAAGAAGAGAAAGCTGCGAGAGTTGTTAGAGTTATTCAGGCGCAAATAGCTCAAGAAAGAGAGCAAAGAGAAAAGGCTAGAGCTGGTCGGAACACGCTAGTGATCTCTTCACCATAAATATTCCAAGCTGGAAGGAAAGAGGTTTACGCGAGGAGAAAAAGCTAAAGGTCGATCTGACCCTACCTTTGATTTTCAAGGAAAATTCGGTTTCAAGTTATCTCCTCCTAAGAAGAACACACCTCGTAGATCTGCAAGCCTTGCATCAAGTCCTGAAAGAGCAAGCAAGGAAGGAATCACCACCAGTCAAGCACTTGTCCTTGCTCACATTGTTTTACCTACGCATACCACCTTTCCTCCAATGGCAGCCAATGTACCATGGGGAAATGCCATAGGCCCATTGGCCTTACCTGCTCGACATGAACTCCCACGAGGATCAAGAAAGATTCTTCCCAAGTTCGACGGAGATGGGAAGACGTCACCAGAGGATCATATTTCTGCCTTCTTCGCTGCATGTGCTGTTTTGTCAGTAGAATACGAAGATGTTGCTATTCGTCTCTTCATCGAGACATTGCATGATATTGCTGCAGATTGGTTTCATCATCTACCCAATGGATGTATTACAAGTTGGGATGATATGAAAACCAAGTTTGAAAATCGATTCAAAACAGCGGAAGATGAACATGCTCTTCTTGCCCAACTATCTCAGGCAAAGAAAGAGCCTACAGAACCCATGAGGAATTTCGTGGCCAAATTCAACAAGATGGTAAACAAAGTTCCTACCAGGATTCGTCCCAACCTTGATGGACAAAAATGTTTCTTTATTAACGCACAACAACCAGAAGTGTGCTATCAGCTAAGAAGGGCCAGGGTGGCTACTTTGGAACTTGCTCAATCTTTGGCCATAGAAATCGAAGATGACTTAATCATGGCAGGAAAATTCAAGAAAAATTCCCTCAAAGGAAAGAGTCAAGAAACTCCCAACGTTTCAGAAACTATACTCACTAAGTTGGCTAATGATATGCTAGCTTTGAAGAAGCAAGTTGCTCAAAGTAGTAAACCTGCTCCTTACAAAGATATCCCACGAAAAGGATACGTTCCCAACAAAGCCAGGATTGCAGGTGCTCCAACGAGGCTTGCTATTGAAGCAGCTCCCGCAACTAATTCCAAATGTGATGTCATTGAAGAAAGCGATGATGAGATTGAGGTCGTCGAGGTTGATGAGGAAGAGCCCGATTCTGAGGCATCTGAACCTACAGTTGAAGATCCTGAGGAAGAAAGCAATAATCATTTCTTTGAGTACCGTTCTGATGAAGAAGATGAATATGAAGAAATTATAGAAGATATGAATAGTCAATCCTTCGCTGTCTTCACACGCTCTCAGAAAAAGGACCAAGATACCACCAAGGTGGGAGATAGAGAGGTTTCCAAGGAAACTCTCAAAGGATCCAAGATAAAGGAGGCTCCTAAAGAGTCCAGAGATACTGAGGTTTCAAAGGTCAAGACTATCTTAAAGAAAGGAGAGCCTTTGTTAGATCAATCAGTTAGTAAACCAATTACGAAGAAAACTCCTTCTTCCACATCCGTATCAACCAAGCCCGAGACCAAGGTCAAAAGTGTGCCATCATCAAGTTCGAAAGAACTCATATCTGAGACTTCAAGTGTAATTACTTTGCCTAAATTTGATATCATTGATCATATCAATAAAACAAAAATTTCCATGTCACAGGCAGAGTACTTGAAGTCCAACAAGGATCAGCTCGAGAAGTTGGTCCAGTTTATCAAAGGTGACTCTACTGTTCATTCCTCTAAAGGAATTCTAAAAACTCCCAAAGATGGGAAAACTCAAAATATTGTGGCAGCCACTACACCTTCAAATGAAAAGATTGAACCTTTCTTTGTGTCTTTTCTTATCAACGGATGCAAGTTAAGTAATTGCATTATAGACTCTGGAGCCTCGGATAATGTGATGCCGCAAAAGTAGCACATGCTCTTGGTTTGACTTGTACGAGGACATTCGGATCGTGTTACTCTATGGAAACCAAGCAAGTTCCTCTGATCGGACAAATTAAGGATGCCCAAATGGTTTTAGCCCAATTCCCTCAAAAGCGAGTTAAGGTAACTATTTTAGTTGCTGATATCCCTGCCTCGTATGGAATGTTGTTGAGCAGAAAATTTTGTAGGGATTTGGGTGGTGAGATTCAAATGGACTGGTCTCATGCCATGATTCCTATCAAAGGAGAAATGAAGAAACTTATGCCGGAAACTCAGGCAAAGTTCACAGTAACTAAAACTGAAGATCCTCGCGCACAGATCCTTTTCCAAGGCTCAAGTATGGGTAATTATATGATGACTACGGAAGTTCATACCCCTGAGATCACTTGCCAAGACTCCAATGAGATCTGGACTCTTGAGTTCGATGGAAGTTGTTGCTCAACGGGCTCTGGTGCAGGAGTGGTGCTCATATCTCCAAATGGTAAAATCTTTCCTTTTTCCTATAAACTTGAATTTTCAAATACTAATAATACTGCAGAGTATGAGGCATTAGTCCTTGGCCTCCAAGTTGCAGAAGAGAAAGGGATAAAAAATCTGGAAGTCTTTGGAGATGCGGAATTGATCGTGAAACAAGTAAGAAATCAGTTCCAGGTAAAGAACGATCGTCTGAGACACTACAGAAATAAAGTTTGGGATGCCATAGAATTTTTCGACGCTTTTTCCATTAAATCTGTCCCTCGTGAAAAGAATGACAAAGCGGATTCTCTAGCAGTCTCAGCGTCATTAATGATTCCTCATTCAGATTTTGATCAAGACAAATACACCATTGAAATGGTCTTTAGGCCAAGTGTTCCTGACAATGCAGAAAATTGGCAAGTATTTAATGATGATCAACAAATTATTGCCTTCTTGGAAAAGAGGGAAAATTTTGAACAGTTGTACTTTGAAGGAAGTGATTCGGCATTTCGCGAATCAACTACCTCACCCAATCAGGAAGGAGTTGAGAACGAAGATCCTGGTGATGGCGTCATTCAACTCAGAGGAAATAAAATTCCCAAAGGGTTGGTTTCACTCGAAGAACTTTTTGACAAACATGACAGGTTTATTAAAGAGAAAGAGCAGGCAGGACCTGCAAATTCTGCTGACTATGAGCAAATTAATATCGGCACCAAGGATAAACCTCGCCTGATCAATATTGGTAAATGTTGCTCGCCTGAGGAGCGCAGGAAATTCATAAATCTCCTTACCAAATATTCTGACGTCTTGGCATATTCATACGAAGATTTGAAGTCTTTCCAACCCAGGGAAATGGAGCATGCCATACCCTCAAGCACAGCGCGATTCCATTCAGGCAAAAGCAAAGACAATATAATCCCAAGATTGCAGGGACAATATTTCATGAAGTTCAAAAGATGCTAGATGCACGAATAGTTTTTCCTATTCGACATTCGACCTGGATAGCTAATATTGTACCGGTTCGCAAGAAAAATGGAGAAATTAGGATTTGCGTGGATTTCCGCAATCTTAATCAGGCGTCCTTGAAGGATAACTACCCACTGCCAGTCATGGACCATATTCTGCAGGCAGTAACTGGATCGGAAATGCTATCTATGCTAGATGGTTTCTCTGGCTATAATCAGATTGAGGTGGCTAGAGAAGATCAACATAAAACTGCATTCACTACCCCCTGGGGTACGTTCGCATATAGAAGAATGCCCTTCGGTTTGATCAATGCTGGTGCAACGTTTCAAAGGGCCATGGATATGGCGTTTGCAGATTATAAGGACAAGATCATTGTGATATACCTAGATGACTTGACAGTGTTTTCAAAGAAGCGAGAAGATCACTTAAGAGATTTAGAGAAAATTTTGCAAAGGTGTAAACTTCATAAGATTTCTCTGAATCCAAAAAAATCTGTGTTTGGAGTTACGGAAGGTAAACTCCTAGGTCATATTGTTTCTAAGGAAGGAACTAAGATCGATCCTGAACGCGTTCAAGCTATAAAGAATCTTTCCTTGCCTACAAGTAAACCTGGAGTCCACTCTTTCTTTGGAAAGGTGAATTTTTTGAGAAGGTTCGTGCCAGATTTCGCCGAGTTGACTAAAGAAATCGCTGATATGATGAAAGGAAAAGAATCTTTCAAATGGTCAAAGGAAGGTAGAGAGGCGTTTGAGCAAATCAAGGGTGCTATTGCAAAAGCTCCTACATTGGTGTGTCCCGATTTTAAGAAGGATTTTATAATTTATTGTTATGCTTCGCCACACACAATCTCTGCCATTTTGACTCAGCACAATCAAGAGGGGATTGAATCTCCTATCGCATTCATGAGTTCGGGATTCAAGAAACATGAACTTAATTACACTCCTCTTGAGAGACATGCGTACGCGGTGGTAAGAGCCCTAAAACACTTCAGGTATTACGTGTTGAATTCTCACACCAAAGTCTTAGTTCCGGATACCGCGGTGAAATCAATGTTGACACAACAGGAACCGGGATCTAAAAGAGGTAATTGGGTCTCCAAGATACAAGAATATGATCTGGACATCAAGCCTACCAAGTTGGTTCGAGGGAGAGGACTCTGCCAACTCATTGCAGAGAATGAACCACGAGATAACTCTGAAGAAGAACTAGTTGAAGGAAATTTACCATTGGTAGTTTTTGTCAGTACCACAGATGAATGGTATTCTGATATTGCCTATTTCCTCACATACGGTGAGTGTCCAGAAAATCTGACAGCTAAAGAGAAACGAGCAATCAAACTAAGAGCTGCCAGATACGTCATTTGGGATAACACGTTGTTCAAGAAAGGAATTGATGGCATGTTCCTCAGATGCGTTGATAAAGAACAACAGCCTAGGTTGCTGGAAGCCTTCCACAATCATGCTTGCGGCGGTCATTTTTCTAGCCCAGTAACGGCCCATAAAATTCTGAGAGCACATTATTACTGGCCCACTATGTTTTCTGATGCTCAGAAATGGGTGACCAAATGTGAAGCCTGTCAACAATTTGTCGGAAGACCGAAGTTGGCGGCACTGCCTTTGAAGCCAGTTGTCATTGAAGAACCCTTTCAACAATGGGGTTTAGATTTCATCGGGGTCTTGAACCCTAATTCCAGCGCTGGTCATACCCACGTACTCACTGCCACTGATTACTTTACAAAATGGGTAGAAGCTATACCGGTGAAACAAACATCTACTGCAGTAATCTGTGATTTCATCAAAGAAAACATATTGGTTCGTTATGGAATTCCTCACAAGATTGTGACTGACAATGCCTCAAATTTTTCTTCTGCAGAGATGATAGGTTTTTGTTATGGATATGGGATATCTTTGTCTCATTCATCAGATTACTACCCGCAGGGAAACGGTCAAGCTGAATCCAGCAACAAAAACCTCATTACCATTGTGCGCAAGTTAGTCGAAGAAAATCAAAGAACTTGGCACAAAAAGTTATACGATGCATTGTGGGCTGACCGCATAACTCCCAAAAGGGCAATCGGGATGTCTCCATTTCAACTTCTGTATGGAACTGATGCTCAAATTCCCGTCACATTGGAGTTACCAGCGTTAAAATTAGCTCAAGCAGTTGATGATGAATGCTTCACCAATGCATTAGATAAAAGAGTCATGTTTCTAACCAAGCTTGAGGAACAAAGAAGTCAAGTGGCCAACAGGATCAAGGAACATCAATCCAAGGTAAAGAAGTTGTTTGACAGGAAAACTAAAGAGAGACAGTTTCAAATCAATGATTTAGTTCTTCTCTGGGATAAAAGACGTGAGCCGAAGGGAAAGCATGGGAAGTTTGACTCACTGTGGTTGGGACCGTTCAAAATAAGACACTTTTGTGGAGATAGTACTTACTACTTGGCATATCCTGATGGAACTCATTTGCCTTTGCCCTACAGTGGGCAGTATCTCAAATATTACCAGAATTGAAAACAGGTCGTTCCCTGTATGTACATAGGTATTTAGGATTTTGGTTTGTTTGTTCCTGTTTTTCGGTCTCCTCTCTCGTGTCGCCCCATTTTTGTGCCCCATCTTTCTGTGATCATGTTCATGACTATTTTGGTCTGGGTCCGTTGCTGCGTCCATAAAGTCCTTGTCCCCAATCAGAGCCAGCTGTTATCAGCCAATTTTGACTGCGCAAAATTGTCAAAAAGACAATTAAATAATTAAAAATGAGAAATTTTTGAAAAGTATTACTTTGCGTGGTTCATTGGACTCCTTGTGATCGTCTTATTTTTGTGATCGTTTCGGTCTTCGTTTCGTGATTTTCGGCAAGAACTCTTCCCTTGTGCTATAAAACGCATTAAAATACATTAAAATAATTAATTAATATTTAATTAATTAATTGCTCCTTGTTTGATTAAATTAATCACTTAAGGAGTATTTAATTAAATAAATACAAATTAAGATTCATCCGACAAGTTTTGGTGCTTAGGGAAGTTAGCTTTGTTTGCTTTGGGTTGGCATCCCAAACCCGGATTTCCACTTTCCTGGCAATTTCCTTCAAATTTCCCTTGACGCTGGTTTTCCTTTGCCAATTTTCAAATCATGGATTGGCAAACAGGCATAAAATTCTCCAATTTCCCACATGGGGAAATTGGACGAGGATACAACCCATTTTGCCATTCCGTTGGCAATTGCCGTTACTTTTCCCATTTCCCCTGGCACTTAAGCCACTACCCGGGATGAGAGGAAGTTGAATTAATCCTCATAACTTCCTCCATCAAACCCGGTGGAAAAAGTCAGGGAAGCTTCTTTTTCTTCAGAAAGAGAAAATATTTTGTTTGACATTATGCAAAAGAAACCCACGCCATTGTGAGCAAAAGAAATTAGTCACTGAACAAAAAAAAAAAAAAAGGAATTAAGGCAAATACATGCGCATTGTTTGAAGGAAAAGACTGTAGAAAGTGCAAGCCGCGCCAGCAAACCAAAATACATGCACCAGCCATTCATCCATTGCAGCATTCATGGGAGCGCAGGCAAGCATTCGTGGTTTAAGGCAAAGTTTAAGAAGCACACGGAACAGTGCGCGCGCGGGTCTAGGAACCATGCAGAACAGTGCGCGACCCATGAAGTTTAGGAACCATACAGAACAGTGCGCGACCCATACTTTCAAGAAACTTCACGCGCTAGGGACAGGACACGCACAGTCTGGGAAATGTTGAATGTTATTCATCTTGTTCAATATTAGCACTATTACGGCGCACTGCTTAAGAAACTTGCTCCTGAAAGCTACAGGCAATCCTACAATAATGCAAACAGTGTGGTGCGAGGCGCGAAGTTTTGGAAAGCAGACGGAACAACAGTGCGCGGCGACAGAAACGGGAAACATACGGGACAGTGCGTGATCCATACTCTGAAGAATATCATCGATTGATCCTGCGCCAATACTGTCTTTACTGTTTGCATTATTTTGGTTTGCCTGTAGTTTTTCAAATAAAATAAAATAAAAACGCGACCCAACTGAACCGTGGGCAAGTATGTTTGAAAAAATGAATTGTTTTTGCGACTTGTTATATTCTGCATTTTCATCGGCCTTCAGAAAGAATGCGTAATATTGCGATGGATTGGAGTCACGCTATTCAAGGCTTCATAAAAAATTCCCCGAATCAGGAGATGAAGGTTATTACGGTGCAGAATGAAACGATTCATATTGCTCAGCATTTTATTTTTATTTTTCCCCCTGGAAATGAATTGAATGTGAAGGCCAACTCTGAAAATACCTGGTTGGCCGTTTCGTGTACTACATCCTTGTTACTTGTAAATGATCTCTTTAAGAAACTCTAAAGGGCAATAGGCAATATTTATACCCGTCCATTATGTACATCCAATCGTGCAATAAAAGTATTCTTTTACGAGTTCGAGAGAAACTTGTTTGCAGAATCCACTGCCGAAATACCGAGGGACAGCAAAGCAAGAATCAGTCTTAAGGGTGTCTCTCGACATGCCGAGGTCTTGAACCTGGGTCATCATCATGGCAGCATTAGGTCTTTATTGGTAATGGCATTTTCTCATCGTTTGAAAGGGACAATTGTGCTTATTATGGCAAAGCCAAAACATTCTTACTACAAGTGTTATATAATAAGGAAGAACCGTGAGCATTGTGGTAAAACCATTCTTTTCAATGCATGAGCTCGTAATCAAGCTAGGAGTGATATGATTGAAGGCTCATTTGTGAGTTGAGTCGTCTAAACACCTAAGTGAAGAAGGAGCACATCTTGAGAATTTCTCATTCCAGTCATCATTCGTCTTTGCATGATTGCCCTAATTCTTCAGGCCTAATCAACAACACAACACTATAATTCAAAGCATTGGTTCATGCGCAAACACCTGTAATCTATATCACACAATTTCTAGAGGTGGAACTCGTTGATGAAGTACCTCAAAATATACCAGCCCAACTTGTGGAAGTAGTCACAACTTCTCAACCAAAAGTTGATGATCCAGTTTCTTTCACTGCCTACATTTGAAGAATCATCACAAATGGAGAAAATGGCGACAACATCTTTCTCACAACAAGAAGATCCAATTTCAGCAACACCCGAAGGTGATCCCCTTCAGCGTGATGAAGATTCCCAACGAACACGAGAACCATGTACAATGAGGTACTTGGAGAGGTTCCCACCTGGCTACATGATACCCTGAAGAATTGAAAGAGGGTCATCAAGCCAATAGTGATAAACTTGGAAGCGATTGCGTAAATGTTAGAATCCATCACTCCAAAAAAGACCAAATACTACGCTAAGGTGTGTGTCAACGAATTCATAAATCACTTCGATGATTTTTCAACACCACTTGTTCACAATGGGGCAAAGGAGATGGATTTCCAAGACTCTGAAGTCTCACGAATTCTGCTCGGGAGATCAACACTTTGGGATGGTGACAAAGACAAAGGACATAACTCCAGCGGTGAATTGCAATTTTGGCTCTTGGAGATCTTCTCAATGGCGAAAGACCAGAAGTTGGATTCTGATAAACCAAGGTGGCGTAACGACTACGGTCTCGTGACAAATGAATAATTCACCATGGAAAGGTACTCTGAGCATGTGGAGAATTGTGAATATGAATACGAATGAAGACAAATCTTCTCACACCGGGATATTGCTCAGATAGAGGGGTGGATGAATTGCTCAAGTTTCAAACTCAGCACTCTTTTCATTTGGAGGATTGCAGAGCACGGTCAATGAGTTCATTCCCGTACGATCGGGATAGGCGGACTCTTGGCCCAATGGATAAGGCACTGATCTTAGGTGTCTTGATCTAGGTGGCACATTGCTGACTAGGATGTCTACGTGTGCATACAAGTCATTTAAGTGGGGTCCACATGTACCCATTTCTTTTATTTATGTATTTTTCCTTAAATGACCTTTTAACTTAAGTGGTTTCTATTTTTAGTCACTTTTTAAAAGTTGGTTAGAAAAAGTCAAAGGTCACTTAAGTGCCTTATTTAATGATCATATTAAACCCTAACTACTTTGTAACCAACTTTTGGGTTATAAAAGGAAGTGAGGGGCTCATTTGTAAGGGTGACTTTGAGAGAGGAGAAGAAGATACTTTTGTGCAAGCTTTGTTTTCAGAAGAAACTTTGTGTTCTTTGTGAAAAACATTTTGGAGTTAATGGAATAAGAACTTTGTGTCTCATTCATTGTCTCTGGTAACATTTGGTGTTCTTATGTTCATTAGATGTTAGGTGTTTAAATCTTGCATGCAAATATTATCTTTGATCTTATTGTCAACATTAGTAATCAGTTGTTCTAGTTCACAATGATCAAGCTCTGACTATCTACTTGCTCATGTGTGTTCCCTTTTGCATGTTCTTGTTTGGCTAACTCAAACTCCGTTTTATTTGTGTTGGTTATTCATCTTTTCTCTTCATGCAATATTAGGCTCTGTTTTTACCTAACTCTTGCATGTTCTTTCAGTCCATTCCATTCCACTCCTTTCTTTCATTTCATTCCATTTCCTTCATTCACTTTTCTTCCATTGATGTTCCAAAACACCCCCCACATACAATTTTGAATGTACAGATGTAAATACAGTTTTGGCTTTCAATAAAGGCAGCCTCACCTTCATTGAGGAGGGACTTCGTTCCCACACTGTTGCATGTCATTTGCATGCGTGCAAATCCATATGCTAACATATTCACAAGACAAGATTTCCTTCTTTTACAACTTCTCTTTTCTATTGATTTTCACAATACAATATACAAAATACATCTCTTTCTTTCAAAACAAAAATAGAGTATATCTCTCCTTTACATTTCAAAATTACAACTTTCATATTCAATACAACATATTTCCATTACAAAACATATATGAGTTCATCCACTTCAAGTGGGAAAGGTTATAATAAGATTTCATTTCAACAAGGAACTGTCAAATTGTTTTCTTTTTCTCCTTTGCTCCAGAACAACAACATGTAGATTTATCATTCCCCCATTTCGATCACAAAAAGATCGGGGAAAGACAATGATCTCCACCCATCCAAGAAATCTAATGAAAAGGAGAATCCATCCTTCGCATTGGCCCCTGAGCCCCAACCATAATGTAAAAGAAGATGTGATTCAACTCATGGAAACAAAGGATTCCACAACACATAAGCAACATTTTCACATTTAAAATGCAGTCCAAAATAGAATGTAGTTTACAACTACATTAATGCATGAAAAGCAACACTGAGGGTTCATCAAGCAAGCCAAAGGAGTAAGAAACTTTCGGGGATGCTACTTATGCATCCCAAAGGGGAAATGGGTATAACCACCTAATTTCAAATTACCAAAATATAGTATATCAAAGGCCTGACATGCCCTTATGCCTCCCCCAAGTACCCCTTATTCCTCACATTTCGTTATGCCTCCCAACCTCTTATGACACCCCATAACGAGTAAATAAATGCAAGCTATTTATTTGTAAGGTGGAACCCCAATCCCAACTCCCTCCACACATATACCTCCCCAAAAAACTTGTGCCTCCCACAAAATGAACCCCATAGTCTTCTCCTACAACATTCCACAAACATGTCAAAACATCCACAACAATAACAATTTGATAAATAGAAAAGAAACATTACAAGAGACAATCTCCTACCTCTCCATGATGGAGTTGTTCCAAGTTCCAAAACAGTAAGCTTTAACCCAATGCAAGCAATCCAAATTAGCCAAGCACAAGCATGCAATAATCTTCCAAAAAATTCTCCAAGCAATAGCTCCAAAACATCAAAATAATTTTCCCCAAAAGAAGTTTCCAAAAGTGAAGCCACCCAAAACAAGGCAAGCAATTGAATTTTGTAAAAGAGGGAAGAGAATAGGATGAGGTGAATCCATGTAGGATGCCACATAACACATCCTAAACCACAACCCAAAATTCAACTTCAATCTCCAAGAAATAATAAGTAGGTGAATAATAAGACAGTCTTACTTACACACTCAAATCAAGCCCATATCCCAAAGGACTGAAATTAATTTTAAGCAAGAAGTGCAATTAAAACATTTAGCTAGGCTTACAAAAATGCATAATGAAAGCTAGATTTAAACTCTCCAACCATAGGTGAGGTTGGTATGAAAATTAAAGAGGTATGAGACAAGTTTAACTTGTCCCACAAGCCTCCAAAATTAGTCTCCAATGACAATTTCAAATTGCAAAGAAGATGAAGTGTTTTATACTCCAAATTCACTTACATATCTCTTACACATATCTTACAACATTTAATACAAGAATAAACCCCTCTAATAATTACTTTATTATGTCCCAATTTGATCCCCCATGGGAATCCCTAACACAATCAAAAACATAATAAAATACAAGTTACCATGGTGACCTTGTTGAATTCATCTAGAATTCCAATTTGGTTGGTTTCAATCCCCCAATGTTTGTTGTGATATTTTAACTTGCAAAAAAAAAAAAACCTCCTTTGTTCTCGTGGCCATATCAGAACATCCAAAATAATATAAATATAATTCTAAAATCATCTAGATATACGAATCACGACAATATCAAGCGACCAACAAGATCATTTGCAATTTTTACTCAACAACTATATCATCATCAAATAATTTCCATTTCTAGCTCTACTCACAATATCTAAATTTCACATGTCTGAATGACATCCATAATATACCATGTCAAACAACATATCATCATAAATATATAAAAATGTCTCTCTTAATCATCATGCATCATACCGAATCAAGGTCAACAATAATCCATGATCTAACATCTAACATCTAACATCTAACATCATACTATAATAAAGTCCATAACCATGTCTATAATATAATCAGCAAAAGATATCATGATTAGCATCAAAATGTGTCAAAGGGAAGTGGGCACTACAATTACTAAGGTACATATAATCGACCAATCAATACTTTATATAATGAACAAGGAAAACATGTTAAAACTTATCATGCCATCATGGGACATAACTACCAAAGGAACTCTTATCCACTTAAAATATACAATCAACCAAGAGTCAATCCAACCCTCACAATCCATAAGCCCATAACCAACAAAATCTACCGTAACGAGGATAAAAGCTCTTACGGGTTGTAAGAGAATCACCACCACAACCATCAAGTGTCAACGAACTCTCCAAGTTCCTAGACACACTCAAGGTTCCATTTTTCTAAAATCAAGGCATAACTTAAAGCACCTATGAAGACATTCCAGGAACCTAGGGTGTACCACCATACGACAAAAATTCACAATAGAAACAACGTAGAACTAGCCCAAAACCATGCAAAAAAAGAAAATATCACGTAACATTTAGCTAAGTAGCCAACAAATAAACGAGCTCCGAGTCACCAGTCAAAGTAAAATCCAAGAAATATTGGCAATCAAGGAAAGTGGCTAAGTAGCCGCATTGCAATGTCTGAAAATTCTTGCAAAAATATAAATAATTAAAAGATCCTCTAGAGATTCTCAATCCAATTGCAAAATAAGATTTTGGTCCTTGATAAAATAACACCAATTTACGAATATATAAAATATAGAAAGTCAACATCACAATCACTTCGCAACCCTTCATGGCTGCCAATAGGGGTACTATACCTCGAGCTCTATTCTATTAACGCATATGCAAACTGGAACAAATGCCACACCAAGACCTAATATCCACTTACTCACACGGGATTAAGTCACCAAAGCAGCAATCAAAACTAACTTATCTAACCACTGAAGGAAAAAGGGGAGCTTTAGACGACTAAACAACTTCTAATTTACTCTGTTAGACTCTGAGCACAATTACTAGCACTAGGCCACAAGAGTTACACCATATAATTTATCATTCCAACAAGGAAGAGTACCAAAGTGGATTTATCACATCATACAACTAAAGCAAGGGTTAGGACTCATCAAACATCTTTTCAAAGTAGAAACAAGTTCCTATTACATCAGAAGTTCGTAAGAATACCCATTTAATTTAACATTTTCAGTTATCCGGGTTCGAAAAAATGCCACCAAGCAAGTTCAACAATTTAAATAACTTTATTATTTTAATCATGGAGGTTTAAATTCTGTTGACTAGTTTCGAGTTTCAAAGTCGGCCGCGGTTCCAAGCATTGAACCCACGGCTCTGATACCAAGTGTAACGCCTGCATTTTTACAATATAAATCCCCACGAAACACAATTAAAAATAGGAAAAATTATGGAATTATTTTGAAAGAATCTTATAAGGCACGAGGCAGGATTTTAATTACATCCTAGATTATAAATTTTTATTATTATTTTTTTAAATTACAAGACAACGGAAAACAATTGACGACTAATTAAGATTGTCCCAAGTTTCAAAATTAATATTATGTTTATAATCATTTACTAACAAGACTCAAACATTTTATTTAAATAATCTTCATTATATTTTATGAAGCTTAAACTCCACAAATCCCTTTTAGATTAATTTATTTAAGGACCCTAATTAAATTTAAAATTTAATTAGGCAAGACCCAAAATCCTATAGTTCAAAGTCATGCATTTTAATATTTAGTTAATTTCTTATATGGTCAAGTGTGCACCACTTTTGCTAACCTCTTAGGCCCCATTCAACATGACACACACATATTTTATTTAAAACATTCCCACCTAAATACCCCATCACTTAAGTGATGTAGGGTTAATCCTACACCCTTTGATCTAATATTTCTTAGCCATTAGATCTAGGTTTGAAAAAAAACCCTAAAAATATTTATGGGTTCTCTTATATTCTTTTCTTAGAAATATTCTATCATTCTTCTTGTTTTCACTTGTAGGGTAAGGAGAAGAAAGGCCAAGGAAGGGAGCTCCAAGATTAGGGGTGGATACACACAAGCAAATATTTGTGTGCATCCCTCTTCAAGAGTTTATTTTACCTCTATTTATCATTTGTATTTTCTCATTTATTTTCCTATTCGGGTTGTGGATATTTACCATTTTCACTTAAATCTAAACAAGAAATTAATTTGTGTTGCAGCACGTAAATCAACCTTTGTAATTACACCATTCAAGTGTGTGAATCTAGATGTAAATACATACACACACACACACACAAATATATATGTATGTATTTGAGTTTTATTTTTATTATTATTTATACATATACATTTTTTTCCCATTTTAAATGGTATTGAGACAGGATACATACATACATACATACATGCATATATATATATATATATATATATATATATATATATATAATTTCAACCACAGTGGGTATACACAAATCACAGTTTAAGAAAAATGGTTTAGACCACAGAGGGCCGAACATTAATTCAAAGGTAGGTATGACAAGTCGAGGGGAGTGACACCAACCCCATCCCCATCCCAAACAAATAAAAAAGAAATGTATTTGGGGTGGGTTCACCGGCCCTCCCCCCCAACCTCTTAATTAAAACAAGATCTCTACTCTCCTTGGCAACGACCTATGGCTAGCAAACCCACCATGTTGACCCCCATACATTTTTGTGTTTATTTAAAACATATAAAAACAAAACTTTATCTCCCCCTTCATATGCGCCAAGGAAAGGAATATAACCTTTTTACTTTTAAAAGCATTGGTATATAAATATTTATTGTAATAAGGATTATATCAATTTTCAATTAATAGATATTTATATTATGGTATTAAAAATATTATGGAAATAATCAGGGAGTAAAATATTAATAGATATCTACTATACACTAATAATTTATATTCTTTATTTAATTGAGTCTCCCATTGTAATTAAGGGATTTCAAAGGAGTGGGAAAATTTAAACTTTGCAATAGTAAAATTTTATGAGTAAGATTTAAATACACCTAGCAATTATAATAATGCACAATTTTGTGTATTTGCCAAATTTAACAATACATCACATCCCTTTTCATTTATATAATTATTCTAAAGGTAAAATCAATTATGGTTCATGAATATGCTTAATTCAATCTTAGTGAAACAATAAGGAAATTATACTATAAAAATAATTCCATATATTCTCTCTTATACATTTTTGAATAAGGGAACATTAAACATACCCAAATTAAGTTTATCTCATTCCACATAATTTCCAATAATGCAAGAGGATTAACATTTTATTTCTATTCAAGATTCTAAATTTTCCACATGGATTTACCATACAACTTTCCAAGAAAACTTAGATTGGAGAGATCTTATTCTTTTCATTATAAAACCCTTAGAAGGTTCAAATTTCAAAGAGGTAATGTAAATCACCATAAAATTTTGCAATGATTTAACCAAGGAGTAAGATTACATCCAATGTACTATTGATACAAAATATAAGTGAAGAGTCATAATAATACAAGCTATAACTTAACATGCCTTTCTCCCATAAGAAAATTTCTTCCATTGAACTCCACCAAGCTTCATTTGATCACAACCTAAAAAAAGCAGGGAGAGGCAACACTCTCCACCCAACCAATAATCCGATGAGGAGAAGAAGTTATCCTCTTAATTGGCCGCTTGAGCCCCAACCACATTGCAATGAAAAATGGATACAACTCATGGTAACAAAACAAGATTCCACATCACAATACAAATATTTTTACAACCAAACCAAAACACAAACAACTCAAACTTCAATCACAAGAAGAACTAACAAAATATACAAGGATTCAAAATTCTAAAGCCAAATGAGAAATATCTATGGGGAGGTCACTTATGCCTCCCAATGGGAAATGGGTTCTCACCTTATAACCTCTCAATATACATGTCAAAACCTCTACACACTCTTATGCCTCCCACATTCTTTTATGCCTCCCTATAATCTCTTACACCTCCCTCAACAAAATAACCAAGTAAGAAATGCAAGCATTTTCTTGTCCAAGGCGGGGTACCTAGCCTAAACTCCTCTCAAACATGAAGTAAAATCTTATTCCTCCCTACATGTAAGTTCCCTATAGTCTCCTCCTACACCACACTTAGGCAATCTACCCAATCACCCAACAAGCATAAGAAAGCATTCAAAACATGTACATATACACATTATAAAAGAAAAATATCAAGCAAGAGTAAAGCTCCTACTTGTCCATGGTAGATCTTGATCGAAGATTCTAACACCAAGAATCTAAAAAAATATTCAAGCACTCCAAAATTCTCTAACTCCCAAAAATGCAAGAGCACAAAATAATGAAGTAACCCCCAAACAAGTAAAAGAACTTGAATAAATAGAAAAGGGAGAGAGGAGTGTGAGGTGGCTCCATGTAGGATGCCACATCACTCATCCTTAACTCCACCTCACAAGTCAAACCTCAAACAAAATCCATAATAAATTAGTGGGTGAGAGGAATGCAAAATTACTTACACACACAATCAAGCCGACACCCCCTAAGGAAAAAAATTCAATTATAAGAAATAAAGTGCAATAATATTGTACCTTTTTACCATCCCAAAACACATAATGGGGTCTATTTTTAACCCCCAACCCATATTTAGGGTTGGTATAGAAATTTAAGAGGTTTGGGACAAGTTTGACTTGTGCCGCAAGCCTCCAAAATTGGCACTTGAGGCCAAATCCAAATTTTCATGAAGGGGCGAAGTGTACAACACTCAAGGTCCAAACACTCAACTTACAACACATACTCCAAGAGCCATCAATTTTAATAAATGAATTATTTTGACTCATTCTTAATTAATTTAGTAAACTAATTATTTACTAATCTAGACATAAATCGAGTGATTAACAAAAGGGGAATACATCACCAAAATTTCACATACTAAAATAAAATAAAGGAAACTAAAAGAAAGAATAATGCATAACCTCTTGGTAACAATTAGAGGTGGTTCCCCCCATGGGCATCCCCTAACAATAATTCGAACACACACACACACAACAAAATACATGTTGTCATGGCGACCCTTGTCGAATTCATCTAGCATTATAATGTGGTTAGTCTTCAACCCCCATTGTTTGTTGTGATATATTTTCTGTAAAAGACACAATACCCCTCTTGCCTCATGGACATATTAATGATGTCGAATTAATAAAAAAATTAAATCTAACTATCAATTTCAACATCAAATATCGTAACTAATATTTCTAAGACCAAGTAATTTAACAATTATTCCAATTTTCAACATTTCGATTCTACTCATACATCAGTTTGTAACTAAGATCAAAAACCAACTAAATCATCAGATTTAAGCAATAATTTCACTCGTTCCCAATTTCACCAATCCTCCAATATCAAAGGGTTCACAAAAAAACTTTGAACCTCATAATAGACATAAATATGAAATGATTGAAAATATTGACATATATTTATCGACAACACATCATTTTCTTCCATACTAAACGTTTACCAAAAGTTAATCAGCCTAAGAATAATAATGTCTATCCTTCAATTCCCATATCACAATGTGTTAATGTCATTCATCTATTAATATCTATTGGTAATAATGCACAATAGTGTTTATGTGTCTAGTCACAGAGATAAACCAAATACAACAAAACAATATCGAAGAGTAATGCTATCACAATCAAATTACGAAAATGCAACCATTCTAGCTAATTGTTTTATCCTTAAATTCCCATCAGGGTCCACAGTACGACATATAGTTAAAATAATAATAACCAAAACACAATGGAGTCATGATGCCCCACACATCTTATTAGTATGCTAATTAGAATAAAGCAACAAGGTTTATGATTATAACAATTCGAGAAAAGATAATCATGGTTCATTTAGTGTTGAAGAGAAGTGGACATTACAGATGTGGAGAGTTGATTTTACATTAAAAATTAAGTTCATGTAATTACATATATTCTAATTTAGATGTAAATAGATATACAATCTCTAAATTTATAAATAATTGTTTATTGTATATTGACAATAGGATGTTCTAGAAAAATATTCGATGTGTCGTAATTTTGAATTTTTTGTCACAAATAGACATAATAATCCAAGTCTATACAATAAGGTATGTTTCTAGATATTGTTGAGTTTGGAAAATGTGATTTGATGACCTTATTCTCATGCTTCTAAGCTATGAAAATTCCAGTAGTTTTTCCATAATTTAGTGTGCATATCTAGGGAATTGGTCTTCTTTCTTCGAACCCCAATGTGGCAACAATACCTTATAAAAACAAAATTAAATAGAGGGGACTTGTTAAAGGGCCCATGTTATGCATTCATTGTAGTTTATCCCCTTAAGAAAAACATTTCTATGAAGATAGCATATCAAGTATTATGTGAATCAACACGTAGATGATGTAAGTAGACTCAATCATTATTATTATCAATGACATAATCAATACAACATTAGATGTTAGTGATCTAGGAATTTTGAGCCTATTCTAGATTTGTGGTATAATGAAAATGCTATGTTCCATATGCTATCTTCAATAGATGCTTGAACCTACTCTCAATATATATATATATATATATAACACAACATTCAACAAGTGTCAAATATTAGGGTTAATCTAATTAAAACATTAAAAATTAATTTAAGGATGATACAAGATTGGTTTACACTAAATACCAACAATAATTCATATTCTAAATCATGTCCACTTCAATAGAGTAATTGGAATAACACGGTGAGATAACTAACCAAATGTATAAGCTAGGAACTATTTTAGATTGAGAGAGGTTGACTATGATTCCATAGTTTGTGTGTGGGAAGAATGTGTAGTGTTGTTAAGCTACTTTGTCGGTGTTATTTTCAAATTCAAAATTTTTGGGCAACCCATTCGGTGCATGGATATACATGATAGATATGCACTATGTTAATTAATGTGTATGCATAGTATAATCTATCCATGTGGATGGTATGGTAGATAAATGTTTTATAAAAAAACAGTCTATCTTTGCATTATTTGGGTTGTTGGTCAATCGGTGTTTTCTATGTGTCGGTGTTAGTCTTTATTCCATTGTTGTAGTTTGTACAATAAAGATAATAATGTAATGTCTTATATTTTGTGGGATAGTAACATATTGCGTTATTAACTATAGCATCACTATGTCGAGATCATTTTTGTTAAATAACAACACATTACAATATTATCCATAAAATTATTTTCTCATATTATATTTAATCCTTTTATAGATTGAAAATATACAATATAGTTTAAATAATAAGCGCGCCCTTGAATGGTAAGTTGTAGTTCAAATCTAAGGTAGTTGGAAACAAGCAACATTTAGGCTTACAAATATGGGTCCTAGATAAACTCCGTGATCATGGAATAATACATTATACGGTTTAGAATATCACAAAAATTCTTTATTTTCATTAAGTTGACTTATACATAGTAGGGTCAAAGTTATTATAGAAATTTTGTATGCTCACAATATTATTATTGAGAAGAAAGAAAACAACATTAATACAAGCAATCACCACACACACATACACTAACAAAGTAAATAGAACTTTAATATTGAAAACACTATTAATAAATTATAATGCCATAACAAAAATGGAGTGTAAATCTCAACTCTCCATATCAAACGAGAAATATAGTATTTCAAATTTGATAGCTCGTTGGTCTCCAGAGCAAGTAAGTACCGTACATGTATCCTATAGATAATTATTTATGATTTGATTCATACTAGAGTAATGTGTATAGTAGTGCTAGTGGTAATAAGAGGCAAGGAAGTTCTTTTATATGTGAAGGCTAAAATTAAAAATTATACCCAAAAGACTTGCGGGTTACAGTAATATAGTGACAACTCTTCTAACATAATCCAAAATCATCAATTATATATATAAGGTGAGCAGAGTCCAAACTCATGTTACAAACATATAATTTTTGGAAAACTTATCTCACATGTTTAATTGGAATCACTAATGGATCAAATATATGTAGCACTTTTCTGAGAACATTCCAACTTTCAATAAGTCAAGGGACATTCTCTAGGTTATATTTTAAAACAACTTTTTTAGAAAAACATCATTGAAGTTTGACACTTTTATGAATATATCCAATGCAATTAAGATATGATTAAAGATGTCTCATATTTCCTTCTTTATTAGGATATATTGTGAGTTTACCAAGTGGTATTTTTGAGTTGTTTTAATTGTATTGATTTTATTTCTAGAAAAAAATTAGATGCTTGAATTATGTAAGAGATAGGGTAAATATGTCTTATATTTGAAGTATATTTAGGCTCATTCTAATTAATAACAGTAATATATGCACATTCCTTATATTTGAAACAAAATTAGGTACATTCGATATTTAAATTATAATTACCTTTTTCTTGCATCTTAACAATAAAATTTATATATCTTGTATGTTAAGTACATTTTATCATATTTTTCCTCTCAGGAAAAATTGGACAAATATGACCTCATAGAGAGAAAATAAGAGTATCAAGTTGGCCATGGGAGCTCACATTCTAGGCTCGATCCGAGCAAGTTAAAGTAGCAAAGCTTTTGGGAACTCGACGCAAAGAAGTGCAAAAGAGGAGAAGAAAGTTTGAAACCCAAACTCCGAATTTGGGAGTTCAGGATTTCATAGATTCAGAGGTTTTAGGAACCCGGGCGGGTGAGTAGTACCCAAAACCCCAAAATGTGAAGTCTCGAAAACCCCAAACTATCGAAACTCGAATCCGAAAACCATCGAAACCTAAACTCCCGAAACCACGAAAAAAAAAAAGGTCCAAAACCTGAAGTCTAAATTTGACTTCGAGTGGTTTCAGCATTTCAAAACTCTCAAGCCACTGACTTGCTAGATAAACAATAATGAAGATTTCCGAGGTCGAAATACCCAAAGTTCTAAATCCTGAAGTCTGAAATTATAGATTTTAGAGGGTGTGATGCATGGTCAGAGTCTGAAAATACAGATAAACCACTCACATTTATTACAGTATGAAACCCTCATCTTCAAATGGCCATAATTGTTTACCGAGAGCTTGAACTTGGATATTTCTCAATGTCCTCTACAAAACTACAATTGGATTTATTAATTTTAATAAAGTTAAATATTTCAAAATGTGGAAGTACAGTCTGCCATTTTAGAGGAATGGTTCCATATTTCTCACCTACCAAAATGATGAGGTATGGGCTTCCTTTCTTCCCTAACAAGAAAGGTACAATGGAGTATGGGCATTGCAAACTTTCCCATCACTCCTACAAGGAAAATGATGGATTTTGTAGGAGATTGGAGTGTATTTTCATGTTTTCTTCCTCTATAAAATGTAAGGGGTTTGCATGTGCAAAGGTTTGATCATTTTCTCTCCTCCCATACACCCCATTCTTCTTGGGGCTTCAAACCTTCCTCTCAAGATTTGTAATGGCTTCATGCCTCTTTCTACTACAAAAATGTATTGTGTATATCCATATGGAGCAATAAGATTATGTCTATGTTGATCTCTTTAACTTCTCATTGTTTATTATCTTCATCTTACATTTCATTTTTCTTTCTTAATTTGTGCATTTCCTAGGTTATTACATGATTTTTGTGCATTTTACTCATTCGGGAATGATGTATTGCATGTAATTTAGTTTGTCCCTTTCTAGGTTCATATATTTCATTGTTTTACAAGCTCGGGGTAGTGATCTACATTCCTTTCTTAGTGTATCACCGGTCTTAGTGTAGTTTTATTTCATGCATTCCTTCTTTCCCTGTCCCCTTGGAGTCATTAGATTATGATTAGTCAGTAATTTAATTTCATTATGATTAGTTAGTGTTAGGTAGTTTAGGAACAAGAACTAGCCTTCTCTAGAGAGCTATCCCATTTCACAATGTCCCACTCTCGGGATAACTCCATGTTATGGAGTCAAATTGAATGCCCCATCTCAAACCTTAAAAATTTATTTTGTAACAAGTTTTGTTTCCTTATTCCTAATCTCCTGTACTATCTTGAGTGTAGGTATGTCAAGTTATTCAACAAAAAAATTGTCATATGAGGCTCTTTTATACTATTATTTTATGCGTATATTCATGGAGATCAATTAAATAGGTGGGAGGGCTACATTTGGTATGCATTCTCTTTAGAGACATTTTACATTTCTCACTGAGATCAAATTTTGTTTATATAGATAATTTACATGGTTTAGAGAGATCACATTTAACTTGTAGATTTATTCACATGATTTCAAAGAGATCAACTTCATTTTTAGATATTAAATAGTGTTTTTGAGACATTTAAAATGGTTTCATAAGAATCATGTTCGATTGTAAAAGATGTTGTTCAATTTTTAGATATCACATTGTGTTTTTCTTGGATTACCAATATAAAATCTGTTGACATTTATAGATTTTAATATCATATAATTTTGACCTAGATCAGGTTTGGTACCCCTAGACAGGTTTGAGATGAAACCTATTTACCTTGTCGAGCATGTGCCCAAGCATGTGCCTTCCATGTAAGTCAAATTGGCCTAGTCTTTAATTATTTCTGGGAAAACATGCATCATAAATTAAGGAAAAGAATCATATATAAAATATACTCGTAAATTAAGCACATCATCTCATGCCTTAGATATAACTACTCATAAAAGCTAGACACGCATCGTAATTCTTCCCGAAATAGTCCATGAGTGAAATTAAAATTTGAAGTAGACCTAAAGTTAAAGTCACACGTTTCCAAGCCTCATGTAAGATAAGAAGGATAATTCAAGTTACACATTTGATTTTTAATTTCTTTAATTTAGTATATATGATCACGAGTGAAGCACAAAAACTTCACTCATATTGGAAGAAATACATGTGCAATCATCCTTTCCATTGAACAATGGAAAGACTGATTCTCAAATCACATGACAAATAATAAATTTTCCAAGCTTGACATAAGAATGTGTAACCACAAAACTTATAAAATTCATAGAAACGTGAGACATGTTTGGAAAAACTAGATCCCCACCGTTGAACCTATATTATGAATTATTTCATGTGACCATCTTGTTTTAGACATGTTATTGAGGCCACCCTAATCTTGTTTCCATAATAAGTCTGATTTCCCTCCTTAACATTTCCTTTGAATTTATTATTGACTATATTGACCCCTTTTACCATAATTCATGTTCAAGTTAATGTTTTGACGAGGAATTTTTATAATTTTTATTATACTTTATTTTAAAATGTTTTAGAAATCTCGACACTATTGGGATAACACAAGATTCCTCTAACCAAGAGGTCATTGTTGAATCTACGATGGATTGTGCCTCATTGCTTGGTCACATTCCTATCAAGACTCTTGAAGTTGTTTTTTTGGCCTTCGCAAAAGAAGATGACGAGTGAAAAGTGGTGGATAGGAGAAAGAAAGGACATGTCATGCTAAAACCCACTATCAGTTCGGAAAAGGAATGATTCTTTGAAGACATCTATTTCTCCTATTTTTATGTTTTTTTAGTTTCTCGTGCTTCTAGAGCTAAAGTGGTGTGGCAAGGTTTTTTTTTTTATGCTTCCTATTGGTATGATGCTCCCTTATTTTTTTCTTAGCTACTTTATTTGGATTTTAGTCTTTTTTCTCTAGGGTGTGATCCCCACTCGCCAAAAACCAAAGTGATGTTCTTTATAAATCTTGTTTTTGAACCTTCTTAATGTTTGGGTATGGTCCCGTATGTTATATATTAAATTGTCATTTTTACAAAAATATTGAAAATTTTGACAAATCTATCATTTACAACAAATTTATGACAAAAACATTAACAACACTAATCCCACACTTTTATTTAAAATATAAGAATCACAACTAATTGAAATTTCAAAATTTCTAGCTTAAAATAAGGTTGATGTAAAAGAATTATCACAATGTATATCATCATTTGTTCACCGTTTTCATGCCGAATAGAACTAAAAATTGTTGTTGATGCAAATTATATCATAGTAATTTTTGTGTTAGATTTTTTTTTGTTTCATAATTGAGCTTTCATTTTTATCCATTTTTACACAAAGAATGTAAATATTGATAAAGGTAGTAATGTAGATCATTTATTCTGTAATTCAATGTATGGAAGAAAAAATATTTTTTTCTTTCAATTTTTGTATGGATATTGTTACTCAATTATCCTATGTTTGGAAGCAACTCGATCTCAAAGAAATGTTCAAATTTAAGGGTATTATTTTTCCTTGAATCTTTTCTTGTTGAATTATCAAAGTATATCATTTAGCGTGGCACGAGAATTGGAGTACTAGATCACCAAGCTACATTCTTTGGTAGGAAAACTCTATATTTTATCTAAAGTTCAAGAAGCCACGTATGTGTATTATCGCTCATGTTGGGTCCCCTTTAAGAAGTCAGTGCAGAAGCTTGAAAAGCTACTTAATGAATTCCTATGGGCCAATCCCAATTCTGACAAAGGGTTTCACATAGTGGTACACACAAAAATATAACAGTAAAATGTAAGAATACTTTATTTTTTGACTTACATTGTGGTACACATGACACTACTGGGGATCACTTAGGACTACCTGTAACTCCAAAGCAAGAATTTAGCACATGAAACCCAAAACCAAAAAAAGAGGTATACTAGAAAATTAAGGAATATATTTATTTAAAAAATGGCCAAAAGCAACAGTTAACTAAACCCTACGTTAATAAACGATTGTCACAAAACTTAATTAATTAATAATATAGAAATGATTGTATTGATTTAATCTACGAATAGGTTTACCTCTGTTTCATTCAAATAATCCTAAATAATTTTAATACATTGATTTCCTAAGGTCGTGTAAAAT
This sequence comes from Taxus wallichiana var. yunnanensis, assembly GCA_018340775.1. Classification (NCBI taxonomy): domain Eukaryota; kingdom Viridiplantae; phylum Streptophyta; class Pinopsida; order Cupressales; family Taxaceae; genus Taxus; species Taxus wallichiana. Next base: position 893,253,143 of record CM031242.1, read on the forward strand.
TAATTAATTAAAGTCCAAGTCAAAAACAATTTTACTACACCAAACTAATTAATTATTTCTCTATTGTAAAAGTAAATTAAACTAATAAGGGAAAAGTTTATTTAATTTATTTCAATGATAAAAGACAATAAAATCATATACTTTCACAACATATTAATGGCCCTTTTCAAAAAATAGACCCATGTGATCAAATGATCAATACACCTAACTATTGTAGGGGACAATCTTAGACCTTGGATGAAAATATTATGGACCATAGGATGAGGGTATTTCAAATCAACCTTAAAAATCCTTAGGAGACTCTTTTATTCTTCTATCTTTTGTTCATTTCATTCATTCTTTGTTTTTTTTTTGTAAATTGAAGGATGAAGGAAGAGGAGGAGGTTGCAAGCTTGGGGATGGATATACACATCCCCAAACCCATATTATTTTATTTGATTTTAGATCTCTAATCTACCCTACTCAAGGGATTTGTAAATTCCGTTACTCATTTATTATAAGCAAGATTTAATAGAATACCCATTTGGGTATTTTCCATTCCTCCAATAGATCTATATCTTTTTTAAAAAAATTCTTTCCCTTCAAAAACAATTAGATAAACACAAATAAATTTCTTTATATATACATACAAATATATTTATATATATTCACCTATACACACTTGTATACATATGTATATATGAAATTATAAGTGTAAATATTTAATTTCTTATAATAAAATATACCCAAAAATGGGTAAATATAAATATTTATATTTAAATATAAAAATATGCAAATTAATTATACCCTAAAACCCAAATATTCGAATTTTCTTAAAATAAGAAGGTACACACACACACACACAGTTTTAACCTTACACGCAGGGTGCACAAGAGAGGAAATTTTGGTTGCGAATTATTCATTACTGGTGTTATTATTTTTTTGCATTGAAAAATATTTTGGTGGGGGATTGGCCCCCACCGGTTCTATTATTAAAAGCCGACCCCTCCCCACCCCATCTCTATTAATAAAACAAAATCCCAAATCCACGGCCTCACCACTATATAACTTTTTATTATATTTTTTTATATATAATTTTTCTTTAAAATTAAATTTATTCAAAGAAACATTTTTTTGATATGACTTTTAGTATTATTATCAATTAATGTTTATTATAAATAATAATGATAATGATAATAATAATTGTATTATTATACACACACCGGTTTTATTATTAAAAGTTGATCCCGAGAGCTACAGAGAGAAATAAGAAGAGATTAATTTATCTCATATTATTCTGAAGAGAACAATGCACACGTCCAGTTTATATAGGACAGAAGAACTGAACTGACTCCCTAACTATGCTGGGAAGATCCACAAAACTGGCAGAGAATAATGTGATAGAAGATAACAGGATAAGAATAGACAACTAAGTGAAAACCAACGTATCCTATATCTAAGAACCAGCATATCCTAACATTCCCCCCCTTATTACATTATTCTTGCAAATGTGACCTCTGAAAGATTCAAATTTCACTTTTCCAAGAGATTTAGTGAGAATGTCAGCAACTTGTGCTTCAGTAGGACAGTACTGGAGCTGAATTTGATGGTTCAAGACGTGCTCTCGAATGAAATGGCAGTCAATTTCAATATGCTTTGTTCGTTCATGAAAGACTGGATTCTGCACGAGCTTCAACACACTCTGATTGTCGCAATAGAGAATAGGTGACTATTTTTCAGGAATTCCTAGGTCATCCATAATGCGACGTATCCATATCACTTCGCACACAGCTCCTCGTGCGGCGCGATATTCTGCCTCTGTGGATGAGATAGAAACAACATTCTGCTTCTTGCTTATCCACGAGATTGGTCCAGATCCGAGATGAAATATGTATCCTGTAGTTGACTTCCTATCATCAACAGATCCAGCATGGTCCGAGTCGACATATCCCTGTAGGAAGAATTGATCATTCTTTTTATATTCCAGACCATAATTAGTTGTTCCTCGGACATATCTCAAAACATGCTTTGCTGCATTCCAGTGACATTTCTTTGGCTCTTGCATGAACCTGGAAAGATAGCTGACAGCATAGCAGAGATCTGGTCTGGTGTATGTCAAATAGATGAGCCCTCCAATCAATTGCCTGTAGAGAGTAGCATCTACTTGAGGTGAGTCCTGGAATCTTGAAAGTTGCAAGCCTTTTTCCATGGGAGTGGATATAGGTTTACAATCAGACATTCTATACTTTTCCAGGAGTGTCTTGGCGTACTTTTTCTGGGAGACAAAGATGTGATGCTCCTTTTGCCAAATTTCCAAGCCAAGACAGTAATGTAGTAGCCCCAAATCTGTCATGTCGAAGGTTCTTTTGAGATCATTCTTTACAATATCAACCTGGTCTTCTGAACTACCAGTGATCACAAGATCATCTACATAAACAACCAGAATGATAATTTCTTTGCCTACCTTCTTTATATACAGATTTGAATCTGAGGGACTACGAGTGAACCCATGCTGCAGAAGGTGATCGTTGATCTTGATATACCATGCCCTGGGAGCTTGTTTCAGTCCGTAAAGAGATTTGATGAGACGACATACCTTTTTAGGCTGATTTTCATCAACAAATCCTTCAGGTTGGGTCATGTATACTTCTTCTTTCAGATCACCATTTAGGAAAGCACTCTTGACGTCCATCTGCTGAAGTCTCCATCCTTTCTGTGCTACAAGTGCGCAAACTACCCTGATGGTCTTCATCTTCGCAGTGGGTGCAAAGGTTTCTTCATAGTCGATGCCTTCTTTCTGAGCATATCCTTTGGCTACAAGTCGTGCTTTATATTTGTCGATGGATCCATCTGCCTTATATTTTGTCTTGAAGACCCATTTGCAGCCTATGGGTTTCTTTCCTGTAGGCAGATCAACAAGTTCCCATGTCTCGATTTTTCATGAGTGAGTCATATTCTGTTTCCATAGCTTCCTTCCACTGAGTTTGACTGAGTGCTTCACGAACATTGTCTGGCTCGGAGCTATTCATCAGTGAACTCATGAGTGCAAAGTTTACCTCATTTCTTGTTTGACTCCTTGTTTTGACTCCGGATGATGTATCTGGGAGTTGTTGCAAATTTGAGTCCTTGATAGTTCTTTGTACCCACTTCGGATGAGAACTTGATTGCTTTTGAGAAGAACTGTGTCGTTGCCATGAGGATTGATGTGGAGTCACATTCTGCAGTTCTCCAAGGTCAACAAATAGTTCTCCTGGTAGCATTTCTTTTCTCTGAGTAGTCTCCTCCAACTCATCATCTGATTCAGAGACTAATCGGTGAGATGTGTTTGGAAGTGAATCTTCTGTTGATACTATTGAGTCAAAGGATGACTCGTCACAAACCACATCCCGACTCTCGTATACTTTCTTTGTCTCAGGATCCATGAGACGATACGCCTTTGAGGTAGTACTGTAGCCAAGAAGGATACACGGGAGTGTTTTTGGCTCTACCTTCTTTCTCTTCTGAGCTGGAACATGCATGTATGCTGTGCAACCAAATACTCGCAAATGAGAAATTGATGGCTTTTTACCACTCCATACCTCTTCTGGCATCTTGTTCAGTAGAATCTTTGTTGGTGCCCTGTTGAGAAGATATACAGCCGTTTGTACTGCTTCAGCCCAATAGCGTTCTCCTAGCTTTGCAGTTGATAGCATGCAGTGAGCCATCTCCATCACTGTGCGATTGCGACGCTCAACAATGCCATTTTGCTGGGGTGTGTAGGGAGCTGTCAGGTGCTGCTTAATGCCGTGATGGTTTAGGAAGGCCAAGAACTTCTTTGATGTGAATTCCCCCCCTCGATCTGAGCGGAGTAGAAGAAGTGGTTGTCCAGATTCTTTGACAACACGATGATAGAAGTTCTGAAAGTGTTGAAGAGCCTCACTTTTCTGCTTTAGGAAATATACCCACATCTTGCGAGAGTGGTCATCCACGAACAACTGGAAGTATTTGTATCCTGAAAACGAAGCAGGCAATGGGCCGTTCAGATCGGTATGAACTATCTCCAGACACTTCTTGGCATGGAAGGTGCTCGCTTGAAACGGATCTCTATGTTGTTTTCCTGCAAGACAACCAGGGAAAATAGGCAAGGAACTGGACAATTTGGGTAGTCCACGGACCATTGCTTTTGAACTCATCTGGTACAGTGAACCGACCGACAAGTGTCCATATCTATAATGCCATAAGGCAGTTGATTCTATGTTTGAAGCAGATAAAGCTACTGCAGAAGATGAAACAGTATCTAAAGCAAATAACTTATCTTTTACAAAGGCTTTAGCAAGAATCGTACCTTGTCGGGAGATTAAGCATGATTTAATGCCATTTTGAACAAGAAATTCAACTTTAAGGTGATGATTCAAGAGCTGAGTAACTGACAAAAGATTGCTAGTCAAGCCAGGAACATATAGTACCTTTGTAAGTGTACATTTTCGTGGCCCCAGAGGAATGGTCACATTCCCTATTCCTTCTGCAATGTACTCTTTGTCATCCGCTATCCGAACTCGATCTCCAGTTGGCTCTTCGCGTAGTGAATCAAACAGCTTCTTGTCACCTGACATATGCTTGCTTGCACCAGAGTCTATCAACCAGACTTTCTTCGTGGGCTGAGAAGTTTGAGAGACGAGTACAAGATTCTTACTACAATGGGCTCCTTCTGATGTCTCCTCATCAGATTCATCATCCTCTTGTTGGGCTGCAAGATGTCCTTTTTGCTTTCTCCAGCGGGGACGTCGTTTAGACTTTTGAAAATCTTCGCGCCCGGATGTGCTTGTATGGCTTGAAGACCCTTGTTTCAGGCTGTTGTGCCAACAATGATCAGTGTCGTGAGTATTGGTTCTGCAAATGTGACACCATCTCTTTGACTTTTGATCTTTCTGTTTGGATTGCACTGGATTTGGCTTCTCTGGGGGACCTTTCCGATTCTTCTGGCCACGATTAGGCTTTGAGAACAAGGCTTTGTCCTGAGTCTCCCCATTCGATGAAGTGATAGCTTCTTCCGCCGCAAGAAATTCACAAGCTCTTCGAATGTCACTTGTTTGTTTAGAAACATTCGGTGTTGTAAAAACACTCGAAATTGAGAAGGGAGTGCTCTCAAGGTGATTGGGACGAGTAGTTTATCGTCACCGTTTCACCGAGTGCCAATAACTCCGATCTCAACTCGGCCCACGCGACGCAGAATTCCTCCACTTTCTCGTCAGACCCCATAGAGAGGGTGTGCGGCTTTGGTGAAGATGAAGAATCTTTGTCTGATTTTTGGCTTCATAAATGGTTGCCAACTTGTCCCAGGCCTCCTTGGGTTTCTCCGCATTCTGAACATGCGGTTGCACGTCATCACTGATACTGAGCATTATCAGCATCAAGGCTTTAGCACTAGCCATGTCATATTTTACTAGTTCATCGGGGGCTGTGGGAGCAGGATAGATCCTGTGACAATTCCCCATAATCCTTCAAACTGAAGGATTGTCTTCATTTTTGTCTTCCAGGCCGCAAAATTAGGCCCTTTGAGCAACTGAGCGTCAGACAGAAGTAACTTCGGAGCAGACATTGTAATAAAAAATATTTATTTATTTGAAAAACTTATTACAATTTGGACTCACTGTCGAGAATGACTGGCTTGTAGATGCTCGCGATATTCGCGTGCTGTGAGACGGCGACGCTTTGCAGGGCGTTCTTCTTCGTCGTCACAATCTGCGTCGTATCCGGCTTCTAATTCTTCCCGTACTCGCTTTGCTTGGCAGCTGACGTCGAAAAGAAAGTACTCAAGGAGTCCTTCTCGAACAAGTTTGTCGAATGCAAGATTGCCGCAATTTTTAAGCTCGTTCAGCAAGGCAAAGTAGAACCCGGAGCTTTCGGGATAGTCAAATCACTGGAATCCCTCCTTTGGATAGAAAATAAAATGAGTTAGGGGTATTAAGTTTAGTAATCAATTTCTAAAGTAAAAACAACTTAAATTTTAATTAGGTACTCACATTCTTGACATTGATTTAGTTGATTAATTAAAACAAGTCATTTGTAGCTTAGTAAAGCAAAGTGAGGATCATAAGAAAATCTAATTATTCAAAGGATGAGGAAGAAAAATTTGGGCAAAGTATTAAGGTTATTTCGTCATTTCAAATAATTTGTAAGGTAGTTGAAACACTATTTTCTTCCTTTCAACATATCTACCAATACTTTTGCAGTTTTAAAACTTCAAGGTACTTTCATGTAAGGAAAGGCAAGAATAGTCATTCCATTTCACAAACAAATACAATTCAACATGATATTTGTTTCTTTCAAAATAGAGTCTAACACATTACAATATTTTGGAAACAAAATCATCTCAACTTGGAGGTATGGAAGGAAAACTTAGTTTAAATCCATGTATATCCATTTCAACTTTATTCAAATCTTCCATTCTTTGAAAACAATACAATCTTGATAATTTTCTTCCACAACACTACACATATGATATTTTAATTTCCTAATTCCACACACTCTTAAAGGAATTTACAAAATAGAAATATTTCCAAGAGTACAACAACATTCTCACAATTTACAATTTTACAATGTATCCCCTCAAATGGGAAGTATGAACATCGTAATGCCCCGTGGGCATCGGCCTCCACTGCCACCTCGGCCTCCTCCCAACCACCCGACCTGCAGGCTATCTTGTCCACCGCATTTTCTTTTCTGTCCTTGCGTGAGGGAGACAGGAGTGGGTGGAGTCACGTTTTTTCCTTCGCCATGATCTCTTTTTGATCCTCTTTCAATGCGTAGGTGGGGGTTAGGTGCGTTTGTTTTTCCTTGGGCGTTTTTTGTTTTTCTTCTTCCCTGGCACGTTTTCTCTGCCTTGGTTGCTGCGTGAGTCTGGTTTGACGTGGGTGTAGATGAAGCTACAAGATAGTGTAGCAGGTGGTCTAGCCTTGTTGTTGCTGCATTCAGCATCGATTGCATCCTCAAATTCGAGCAACAGGATTTCAAATGAAACTCCAAAACAGCGAAGGAGTTTGCGAGAGGTGTGGGAGCGTCGGGGCCTCTGATATTGAGTTTTCCGCCTAATTTCGTGAGGCAACTTAGCATAAAAGCGAGGTGGAACTGCATCAATAATGGCATGGCGTAGATCGTGGCGGCTTCTGTGACGAATATTCCCTTGGCGACTGCTCCTGAAAACAGTGATCCCGTTGGGGTTGCTTGTGACAATAATAATGTGTAGATCGATGGCACTTTGCTGCAGGTGAGTTTGCGTAATACGGCTGGAACCCTTGCCATTCACTCTGGTGAAAAGAATGATAAAGGTGATACTCACATCTTGTTAGGAGATTGATGAAGGATAGAGGAATTAAAAGGAAACTTGGATGTAGTTGGATTAAAGGCAATAAAATGGTGCATGCGTTTTGTGTAGGTGACAGATCACACCCACGGGCATAGGAGATCTATGCAATGTTGGAGAAAATATCTTGGGAGATGAAGGTAGTAGGATATTTCTCAGATCTAGAGCTTCTTGACCGAGTCATTTCTCCAAAACTGATTCGTGACAGTGAGGGTGTTACCAACAGACCTAATTAAATTTATTTACAAAGAGTCTCTATTGAGATCTTACTTGTTGTAGGATGTAACTCATGGAAGAGAATCTGATGGAGGCGGATCTGTTTCAGATCAGAATATTCATGAAGCACGTTTGCTTTGCTGTAATAATGGTAGAAGCCTTTTTGAGCGCTCCAACAAGTAGGTTGTCCAACTTCCTTGTTATCTGTTCAGCATCGACTGCAAGCCTTGCCTAACTTATGTGCTGAGTACTACTAGGGCCTGCCCTTATGTCGGGTATTTGGTTATTGATACAGATTCGAAGGCTTTGCAAGAGGCAAATCCGGTACTGGCTGATGCTATAGGCCATGTGACAGTTCATTGCCTGTACCACAAGAGCGGCTGCACTTGGCAAGGGCCTCTTTCAGAGAGTATGGCTCATGGTAATGGTTACCAGTATGGTTCATCCCCTGTTGTATGTAATAGATGTGGCACCCAGATTGTTCACCGACAAGTACAAGAGCATGCTCAGAATTTCCCTAGGAAACAGGGCCAGGTTCAGCAACAAGAAAATGCTCCTCAGGCTCAAGGTGGTGCAGTTGCAGCAGCACACACTGAGCAGAATCAAGTGGTACAAGCTGGAGTTCAACAATAACCAGCACAAATAGCGTCCCAAGTCCCACAAGCTCCAGTTTCTCACCCCAGCTTATCATCCCAGACTTGCACAAGTTTCTCGAAAACAGTTCAATGTCACGGCATCCCCATGATATTGTAAAACGAGGCTTTAACATTTACCCCATCAGTATATGGGCAGAGATGCACATTGCGGACTATACAATTGATTTTATGAAGACAAGAGCATGGCCGTTAACAGAGTTTGGACCTTCAGCAAGCTGAGGAAGAGAAGTTGCACTGGTTGGGTTGCTGTTGCAGGCCCCGTCCATCTTGTTATCGACTGCGGGAGCTTAATCAGGCACGATAATCTCTATACCATTGATTCTTATGCTGTTATTTAACTGATTCATTAAATAACTCTAATCTTCATATAAATGTCTCGTGTGATGGTATGCTATTTGGTTTCCACTTCCCTTGCTCATTTGTATTCCTTTTTCACGTTAGAAATGATTATCATTTGGTTGAAGCCTTTATATTGTTTTCGGGTTTTAATAAATATTAGTTGGGTGAACTTTGTTCTTAAGACTAATGAAACAAAAGAGATGGGGTTCCTGTAAGGAAAATTCCCGAGTTCTTTGTGTTGGTCTCACGATTTGAATGCCTTATCCAACATTGTCGTTGGACTCAACCTTATAATTCTGTTTTGTTCTTATTCTTGTTTCGGTTCAAGATCGTAGTTACGGTTTATGTAGGGTATTTGTGAATTGGTAATTGAGTACTGCGAGCGCATTGTGTATAGGTGGATGATACTATTCTGTCTCTATCCTTTTCTTTTAGTTGTTTTAGGTTCTAGTAACCCTTCTCGGTTGGCTTGGTGTGTGCTTAGCTTGAGTGATTTTTTTAATTAACCCAAGTTGATATTACTTTCAACTAGGTTAGTTGCTTTTGTTACTTGTTTGAATCGCTTGAAGAAATACTTTTATTCTTCAAGTGTCATGGTTGATCGTCATAATTTGATATCAACTCATGTTCACCGTTTGGAGATTGTCTTCTTTGGAATCACCTTTTCTCCCTTGGTAACTGTAGTATGTTTTGAGGAATGTAGCTGATCCTATGGAATGTCTTCTTTTGACGATACTCACACTTCTTTTGGATAGCTTAAAATGTCAGAGGAAATATTCTTTTCTTACCTTGATTTCATTTCACACATGTTGGAGTGTACGAGATCTACTTGATCATTAGTGAGGAAGTTTTCAAATCTTAAAATTGGGATGTTGGTTGTATGCATAAGAAATTACTCTACGTTTTGCTCCGTAAAGATGCTTAAATTTCATTCTCCTGTGACTTAGAGGTTGGTGTGTCTGGAAACTCTTTGGTTGTTTTGTTTTTGTGATGATCGTTGTGATACGACCTCCTTGCTGTCATTGTAGTAGAATGGTTATGTATTGACCAGAAAGGTTTAAGTCAACTTGTTGTTGACAACAGGTCCTTTGGAAGCTATGTATCCTGTGTTGTGTTCTTGTGAATGATTGAGTAACCCTCCTGTAAGATTTATAATGGTTATGTTTGGTCTTGCCAAGTTTGTCCTTTTTTTTTGACATTCTCCTGATTAGAAGAAAGTTTAATAGAAGGATTGTTAGGATAGGATGTGACCCATACGAGGTCATTTGTGCGTTTCATCCCTTTTCTTTCCAATTTATTTATTCTGGACTGACATAAAATTAACTATTATAGGCACATCATCTTAATATTAATAAGTCATGTTGGTTTAGATATTCTCATGTCGATTGATTGTTTGGGATCTTCCAGTGGCATAGGGAATCCTTGGCTTGGTGAACTAACTTAAACAAATAGGTACAGATCACGTTTGAAATTAATTCTCTTCTTGTAATTGTTTTTGTTTCGAAATGTTATCTTGTTAAAATGACGGTCATTATTGTGATATGGGCGAAATTCACTATGATGTTTATTAACTGCTCCCATGAGAAAATGATAATTAAATAGAGTTAGTGCCATCCCTTTTATTTAGACATTTTATGCTTTTGGACAACTCTTTAATTACTCTTGTTTAGACTCTTAGATTATTTTTCATAATCAACAGTGTCTTTTTCTTCCTTGAAACAGTTAGATAACAACATATTGTCTTAATGTTATAGCTTTTATCGTGCTCAGTTCTTGCGAACTGACATGTGCTAACAAATGTGCAGGAGGATTTCCTGAGTAGAAAAAAAAAAAAAGAAAAGAGAGAGAAAAAGAAACACGTGTAGAAAGTGGATTCCAGCCTTCTTAGGAACTGCTGTTGTACGAATGTTTTTTCTTTTGCTTTACAACATTGGTATGGAAATTGTGGAGACTATCTAGAAGGCATTGCGTTATAATTTTGTATTGTTCTCATGTAGGTTGTTGTTATCGTTTGAAAGTCAATTTGAGAAATACTATTGTCAATAAGATTAAATGAACTTGTTTTGACATGCGTATCCTTTGTTGAATTCTCACTTTTCAGAATATGATTTACCCTTGAATTGAAAACCTAATTATAATTATCTAAAACTGAACCAACTTACATCACTTTGGTTACCTTTGGTCATGTGTCGTTTGGTAGAGGACTATGTTTTGAACCTAGAAAAAAAAAGAAAACAAGAGAAACAAATATACCTGGTGATCCCACTTAAACTAATCAACAATCTCTTATTGTGGTAAATCCTTAGAATGGTCTTAAGGTGAAATCAATGATTGAATTCTTGGAAGATAATAAGATTATAATAAATAGAAGGAACTTGACTAAGAAACTCTTCGACCTATCTTGCCCGTTGAAAAAGTAAACAGTATACTTATGTCTATCTCTTCAAGTGAAGCCCAAGTGAAACCTTTAATAATTTTGGTTAGACTCTTGCCCCAATGAAATTCTTTTCAACCACTAATAAGATCTTAATGATGAATCCAAGTCTTAGACAGTCATGTACTGTAAAAATAAAATAAATTAAAAATATGACCACTTAAAAGGGTAAAACATATATGTTTAAAAGCACAACGTTGAAAACAGTTTGATGAAGTTAAGAGCCTTGATAAACTAACTGCCTCCTAACCAATGAATAGGTTAATCAAGTTAATGAAGCAACCTCTTACCATCCAATAATTGGTTTACACTGTATATTAACATTATCAAGGTAGGGGAAAATTCTTCAAAGGAGACATGACTTTCAGATTCTCCTATCATGATTCCTCTGCGAAAAGTAAAGAATGTAAAAACACTTATAGCTAAAACATGAATCTAAAGAAACCTTCTGTGGGAAGACCACCTTGTTGTAAGACTGCATACTTTAGATGAACCATTGTGTCCTTAGTGTGTGCCTCATGTTTATCTGTAACCAGTGTGGGTCCGTGTTGTGGAAAGCATGTCTTTGGTTGGTTGTATTCCCTAGAGAACTTGTGTAGTGTCGTATTATCTTCAAGCAAGTCAAAAAAATTATCCTGTCTTTTACCGTGTTGTTCGTGTATGGATTTTTGGGTCATTACAAACATGGAAATAAATTACAAGGCTACCACAACCAACTTTCAAGTATTCAAAATATATGTTTCCTCGACAAAGTAGCTTCACCTTAGGCATTCTTCAACTTCACCATAGGATCACAAACAAGGAAGGTGGGGTAGGAAATGCTCTCCACCCAACCTTGAATCCATTAAAGGAATAAACCATTCTATCAATGGCCCCCAATCCCCAACCAAGGAATCATCAAGGGAATTAAGCAACATTGACATCTAACACAAAGAGGCTTCTCAACAAAAATACATACAAGACAAGCAACTCCACGAAGACCACATAACAAATAGGTAAACACATAAACATGAAAAAAATAGTTTGAGTATCAAACCAAGTAGAGCAAGGGATATGTGAGGCCACCTCATTATGTGTTCCAAGTGAAGTGTGATTCTTTCCATAAGCCTCCAAGTGCACAAAAATATCACAAAATTCCTTATCTCTCCCATACAACAAGCAAAAATCTATGAATCCCTTTTCTCTCCCCATAGGCAAGACTCCCATTCACAATCCCACCAAATTTGCATACCTCACATAAACTCCCTTTTCCCTCCCCAATGGTCCCATAATCCCTTCTCAACACACCCAACTAAGGCCAATTACTCAACCAAACCACACAACACCCCCACAAGATAAAGATACTTTTAACAAGCACAATATTACACACAACAAAAAAAGTAACATAATAATAAAAATGTGGAGATCTTACCTATCCTTCAAGATCCAATAAGAACCTTCACAAGCCTCTTCAAATCCAAGCCAAGAACTCCAAAAGCTCCCAAATCCAAAAGTGCACAAGAAGTAAAATGAGAAAGTAACCCCCATTCCAACCAAAAGTCACAAATAAATAGAATTGGGAAGTGAGGATGATGAGGTGGATCCATGTAGGATGCCACTTCATCATCCCCCATCCTCACACTCAAGTCAAAACATCAAAACCAAGAAACATCAATGCACAAGTAAGGACTATGACAACCCACATGGCTCAAAACTTGCACACCATGCTTTCAAGGGACAAAATAAATTTGGGAAGAGAGAAAGTGCAATGATTTTCCTTCTCCTACACTCAAATATGGAAAAAGAAGTCAAAATTGAGCTTCCTAACCCATAGGTAAGGTTGTTGGGCCAAATTAAGAGGCATGAGACAAGCCTTGCTTGTCCCACAAGTCTCCAAAAGTTCCCCCCAAGTCAAAATCCGAATTTTGAACTTGGGGTGGAGTAAAATACTCCCAAATCAACATAAATTCATCTTACACAAGGACTACAAGATCACATCATTACTATAAGTCACATCTCTACTTTGGTTAAACTAAACAAGAGGGATTAAGTCTAATAAACACACAATTACACATGCTAATAAAGTGACAAATTCTCCAAATTTAAAATACACAAAGCATAAATAAACACATATAGAAAAATTAATGAAAGGGACACAATCCACCCCATGGCCACATATGTGAAATCACCCCCATGGGTGACTTCTAAACAAGAAAAACAAAACACTACACAAAACAACATTACACAAGTTGTCAATTTGGCCCCATTGCTCAATGCTCGACATCCTTCCATGGTTGGTCTCCTATCCCCTTTGATGTTTGTGATAAAATTCCTGCACACAACAAATACCTCTCTGGCCTTTCGACCGTATTAACAACATCAAGAAATCATATATATATATATATAGACACACACACACAGTACATTCCAAATTCATCATTCAACAGCTTAACAATTCTATTATTCATCAATATGAAAAATTATAAGCCTAGCATCCATGAGATTACAATTATATTCCAACATCTTAAAAAAACTTAAAATGTCAATGTAAAATCCATATCCTCAAAATCAACATGAATCTAACTATCTAACATCGCTATCTAGTGCATCATGATAAAGCATAAATGTCATAGTGTCAATAATCCACATATTAGTATAATCTAGCATCTATTGATCAATGTATCATAATCAAATGTCTGAACATCAGTCTAATAATATTAATATCAAGATAGAAAAGTGTCGAAGAGGAGTGGGCACTACATCCCCCTCCCCTTAGACTCGACTTCCTCTTGGAAGTCACTGGAATAGATGAGGAAAATGAGCTCGTAAAATAGTAGCATCCTCCCAAGTGGTTGCAGTCTCATCGTACCTATCCCATTAGACCCACACCTAGTCAATATTATGGCCTCTAAGGCCTAGGGTCTTGCGTTCTATGATGCACATAGCTGCACCGACATCTGCATCTCGTAATGTGGTCCAACCCAAATCATGATAGGGATCTAGAATATATCTCCTAAGTACATACATATCACAAACACAAGTGCACACAAGACAAGATTTGTGGCAATGCTAGACGGTAAGCCAAGGGACTGATAAACTCAAAGATCTCAAACGAACCCACAAATCTCGGAGCTAACTTAGAGCCTTTTCCATAATGTATCGAATTTTATGAGGCTTGACACAAAGAAACACCTTCGTGCCCACCTCAAAACTATGATCTATCCTCCTCAGATCTGCATACCTTTGTTGCCTATCCTAAGCCTCTTTAATCCTTTGACGAATCAAGACTACCTACTACTCCATATCCTGTACCAAATTCAGCCCAAGAGAAACCATGTCCTCCAACCTATCCCAACTCAAGGGTGTCCTGCACTCTCTGTCATACAACGCTTGAAAAGGAGCCATGCCAATTGAACTCTGAAAACTATTGTTGTAGGAAAAATCCACCAAATATAGGTACTCCTCCCACCTAGACTGCTGGTCCATGACATACATCCACAACATATCCTCCAAAATATGATTCACTCGCTCTATCTATCCATCTGTCTCTAGATGATAAGATGTGTTGAAGTTGATACTCGTACCAAGAAATCACCTGCATGGTAGTCCAAAAGTGAGAAGTGTATAGGGGATCGCAGGTTGCAAATGATCTTCCGCAGAATCCTATGTAGTTTAAAAATCTCATCAAGGTATACTTGTGCACTACAACACTAGCTGTATAGGTGGTCTTTACCAAAGAAAAATGAGCCACTTTCGTCAATTTATCCACCATGACCATGATGGTGTCATGGTTGTATCTCAACGTCAGTAGCCCTACAATGAAATCAATGGAAATGGTGTTCAATTTCCACTCTGGTATGGCATACGAGTAGAGAAGGATAGCTATATGTTGATGCTCAATCTTCACCCTTTGACACTCTAAACAACATTACACAAACCGAGATACATCCCACCCAAGACCTCTCCAATGATAAAGCTATCTCAAAGTGGTGTGCATCTTCTTCACCCCTAGATGGGCTTAATTGGGTTCACAATGAGCCTCTGTCAAGATATCCTATCTCAAGCTCCCAACTCTAGGAACATATATCCAACCTCAATGTATGAGAACACCATTTGCCTCTACTAAGAAACCATCAAAGTTCCCCTCAAGGGGTATTTGAGAATCAATCTATGATCTTGCTATAAGGTAGAAATTGTCATGAGGAAGATGCTGTAAGATCCTACTTCGCAAATCTGTACTCACTGAGGTAGCCATAGCCACATGTCTTTGTTTACTCATGGTATCTACATCCACATACTCCTTCCCCTTCACACACTCTACCTCCATGTCATACTCGCAAAGAAACTCCATCTAATTCCAATGACGCACATTGATATTGGGTTAATTGAAGAGGTGGGTAAGACTCAAGTGATCACCCTAAGTATAAATCTCTAGCAAAGAAATAAGTGTCTCCATCAAACCAAGCCATGAAATACAACTTCAAGCTCAAGGTCATGAGTTAGATAATTGAGCTCATAATCCTTGAGTTTGCGAGACTCAAAAGCTACAACTTGGCCCTCCTGCATCAACACACCTCACAATCATGCCAAAGATCCATCTATTCAAACGAAGAACTCACCCTAAGGTTATGACACTACAAGAATAGGTGATGTCATAAGGCATTCCTTTAATGTCATGAAGGCCTGCTCACATCTCTCTAACCAGATGAACTTCTTCCCTTTCTACTGAAGGGATGTGATGGGGTGCACAACCCAAGAGAAGTCCTAAAAAAATCTCCTATAGTATCCTGCAAACCCCATGAAACTGTGCACCTTGGTCATGCTAGTAGGTGGAGTAACAATCCATAATGGCTCTAATATTAGAATTATCAACTACGATACCATCCCCAGAAATGATGTGATCTAAATACTGCACCTCTGACTAGAAGAACACACACTTCTCCTGGTTCCCATAAAGTTGCTTCTCATGAAGACATTGCAAAACCTGATGAAGTTGCTCCTCATACGTACATGAGAAGATCAAGATGTCATCAAGGAAACTGAGTAAAAAATGATCTAGAAAGGTCCTAAACACCTCATTCATTAGACTCATGAACACTGTAGGGGAGTTCATAAGACCGAATGGCACAAGTGTGAACTCATAATGGCCATACCTCATGGTACGAAAAGTTGACTAATGGATATCTACCTCTACGATCCTCAGCTGATGGTATCCTGACTTAAGATCTATCTTAGAAAATACAATGGCCCTCTTCATCTAATCAAACAAATCATTAATGTGAGGAAGGGGTAACACTTCTTGATCGTTCATTTTTTCAACTGATGATAGTCCACACACAATCGCAAGGATATGTCCTTCTTCTTCACAAAAATCATCGGTGCACCCCAAGGGGATACACTAGGATGGATTAGGAATTTCTCAAGAAGGCCCTCAAGCTGCAACTTGAGCTCACAAAGCTTAGGTGTGGTCATCCTATAAGGAGTGCGTGAGATAGGTTCCACTTTTGGAACAAAATCAATGTGAAAATATATATCACAGGGGGGAAGCATCCCGATGACAGCTCACTAGGAAACACATTTGAGAACTCTTATAATATGGGGTCGTCATTGAGTGATGGTCTACAAGCCTCATCCTCTGACCTATAACTAACTATAATAGCATAAATATAACAACCCCGCCATGCACACCGCTTCAGCTACATAATGAAAATAATGTAGATAGAGATGGGTCTCTTGACTCCAACAATCACTGACTCCACACCCAAATCATCTACACAAGGTATAATATTACTGTAGCCATCCATTCTAGCTCGTAGGGAAGGATGCAAAGATATAGAGTAGTGGTAAAGGATCTTAGGTCCACTATGCACTCCTTGAATAAGGACTCAATTGAGATCTTGGCTCTAGAAGCCATCTCGATGTCCCAACTAAGACCCTTGCTAACTGCCACCAGCTTGTAATTCTCTACTAAAGATGGTGAAATGAAGAATCATGATGAGTCTGAGTCAAATAAAATAGGGATATAAATACCACCAATGCTACATGTGGTCTTTATCACTATGCCTTGGTGCTCTACCAGGCAGTTCTCAACCGCTACATAAATCCTGTGGCTCCTAACCATGTCACCAACAGTAGGCTCAGATACAGGTCCCTTACCCTAATTAGTAGGGTTTTGAGGGAACTCTCTCCAATGATGTCCATGCATGCCACATCCATAACAAGTGTGTGGTCCTCTCCACTATGTAGATATTCCTCCAGGTGGCCAAGTAGTATGTGGAGGACTTGATTATCCAAGCAATGGATCTTTGTGGGTTCTGTGGTAGATGTGCTCCTTCTGACTGTGCTCAATGGGCCCATTTCCTATTGTACCCACTAGATAAAGGTCCCATGCTACCCCCTCTTAGAATTGAGGCATTGTGGGGATCGAAAGGGTGGTCATGTCATGTATGCTGTTGTTGTTGCACTGCGAGGGGGTGGAGGAGGTGAAGGAAGACTACGATGATATGTGCCCACCAAAAGGAGGAGTTGATCCCTCGATCTATTGTCCGCAAATATTTTATGCGGCTACTCACTCTATCACATACCTTCTACGTCTTCCCCTAGTTTCCTCTATAATATAGGCCTTCTCCATGGCATCTCGAAAGTGTATCCGAACAAAGTGAATACGCACTGCCCTACCCAAGTCCAAGTTTAGGCCCCTGATGAACCTGTGAACTTGAACCTTCTCATCTTGCATATAATCTACATACTAAAGTAGATCCAATAACTTCCCCTCATACTCTACTACCATCAAGGAGGCCTATCACGATCATGGAACTCATCAATCCGTTGTTGAATGAACCTCCTAGAAATATACTTGCTCCTGAAACACTCCTCAAAGAGCTCCCAAGTGACTATCTCAGAATCTACATGGAGCTTCTTCTCCTCAGTCCTCCACCATACTCTAGCTCTGTCTCTCAAAAGGTGGATGACAACACGAGCTTTCGTGTTGCTAGAACAAGGGCATAGCTTGAAGCATCCATCAAGCTAACCAACCATGCCCCTAACCTGAAATCCACCAGTGTCTCCAGCAAAATGAGGTGGGTGCAACTTGAGTATCTCTCTAATGTGTTCCGCTACATATGACTTCCACCATCTCTTGGTGTGCATCACATATGGATCTTTGAGCCCTCTAGTAAGTGTCTCATATCCAACTAACTCCATGTGGGAGTTCTCCACGCTCTCCTCTACAATGTGACGTGAAGGTGCAAGTGCCTGCACTGATGGCTCCCTGTCCTAACTACTAGGTCACCTTCCTATCGATCCTCCGCATATAGCAAAGCATTAACCTCCTGTAGCGTCTTCAATATCTGAGGTAGGATAACATCTACTGCTTGCTCTGGGGGTGGTAGATCTATATCAACATGTAGGAACCCCTCGTCTGGTCCACGCCCACTGCACAGACCAAGGTAAGAGTTAGTTTATAATTTTCTAAGCTTTTGTTTTCAGTTTTCTAACATTTATATGTTTCAAAACATCATGCATAGTGGTGTGTACTAGTCTTAAAGTTGTGTTAGGTTTAATTGTTTTTGTTTCGTGTTTTCTAGGTGTGCCCGGGGTCGAAGCGTTGAACCCATGACTCTGATACCAAATGTAAAACCTGCAAGAATTTAGCACACGAAACCCAAAACCAAACAAGAGGTATACTAGAAAATAAAGAATTTTTTTTTTTAAACGACTAAAGCAATGCTTAACTAAACCCTAAGTTAATAAATGATCATCAAAAAAATTAATTAATAAATAATATTTAAATGATTGTATTGATTTAATCTACGATTCTGTTTAACATGCTTTATTCAAATAATCCTAAATAATTTTAATACAATGATTTCCTAAGGTCATGTAAAATTAATTAATTAAAGTCCAAGTCAAAAACCATTTTATTACACCAAGCTAATTAATTATTTCTCTATTGTAAAATTAAATTAAACTAATAAGGGGAAAAATTTACTTTCAACACAATCTACTTATTTCTCTATTGTAAAGACAATAAAATTATTTACTTTCAACACACACTAATGGCCCCTTTCAAAAAGAGACCCATGTGATCAAATGATCACCCCACCTACCCCCACCTAACTATTGTAGGGGACAATCTTGGCCCTTGGATGAAAACAATATGGACCATAGGATGAGGGAATTTCAAATCAACCCTAAAAATCCTTAAGGGAGTCTTTTATTCTTCTCTTTTGTTCATTTCATTCATTCTTTGTTTTTGTTTTGCAGGTTGAAGGATGAAGGAAGAGGAGGAAGCCATGGATGAAGGAGGTTGCAAGCTTGGGGATGGATATACACATCCCCAAACCCATATTATTTTATTTTAATATTTTAGATCTCTAATCTACCCTACTCAAGGGATTTGTAAATTTCATTACTCATTTATTGTAAGAAAGCTTTAATAGAATACCCATTTGGGTAATTTCCATTCCTCCAATAGATCTATATCTTTTTTTTAAAAAATCTTTCCCTTCCAAAAACAAATAAACACAAATAAATTTCCTTTTATATATACAAATATATTTATATATATTCACCTATATACACTTGTGTATATATATTTATATTTGAAATTTATAAGTGTAAATATTTAATTTCTTATAACAAAATATACCCAAAAATGGGTAAATGTAAATATTTATATTTAAATATATAAATATGCAAATTCATTATATCCTAAAACTAGAACATTCCAGTTTTACTTAAATAAGAAGATATACACACATATGTGGGTGTTTGTATACCAAAAATGGGTAAATGTAAATATTTATATTTAAATATATAAATATGCAAATTCATTATATCCTAAAACCGGAATATTTCAATTTTACTAAAATAAGAAGGTATACAAACACCCCCCACCCCCACACACACACATATTGCAATAATTTAGTGACAGGGTTTTAACCTGACCCGCAAGCTGTGGAAGAGAGTAAATTCTAGTTGCCAAGTATTAATTACTGGTGTTATATTTTTTTGCATTGAAAAACAGTTTGGTGGGGGCTCAACCCCACCGATTCTATTATTAAAGGTTTAATGAGTGGGGAGGGGTCGGCGACCCTCCCCACCCCATTTCTATTAATAAAACAAAAACCCAAACCCACGGCCTCACCACTATATCTCTTTTTCTTTATTTTTAATATCTAATTTTTCTTTAAAATTAAATTTATTCAAAATAAATAAATTTTAATATGACTTTTAGTATTATTATCAATTAATGTTTAATAATAATAATAATATATGTATGTATGTAACTTATTCGTATTGTTTTAATTTGTTAATAATTTATATACAAATAACCAATACTAATATATTAATTTGACCAATATATTGATAATGTAGAGATATTCAATCCTATATGGATTCCCCCTTTTTTGTGTTTGGATAGTCAAATCACTTGAATCCCTCCTTTAGATAGATAATAAAATGAGTTAGGGGTATTAAGTTTAGTAATCAATTTCTAAACGTAAAAACAACTTAAATTTTAATTAGGCACTCACATTATTACATTGATTTAGTTGCTTAATTAAAACACGTCATTTGTATATTAGTAAAGCAAAGTGAGGATCATAAGAAAATCTAATTATTCAAAGGATGAGGAAGAAAAATTTGGGCAAAGTATTAAGTTTATTTCATCATTTCAAATAATTCGTAAGGTAGTTGAAACACTATTTTCTTCGTTTCAACATATCTACCTATACATTTTCAGTTTTAAAACTTCAAGGTACTTTCATGTAAGGAAAGGAAAGATTAGTTATTCCATTTCATAAACAAATACAATTCAACATGATATTTGTTTCTTTCAAAATAGAGTCTAACACATTACAATATTTTGGAAACAAAATCATCTCAACTTCAAGGCATGGAAGGAAACCTAGTTTAAATCCATGTATATCTATTGCAACATTGTTCAAATCTTCCATTCTTTGAAAATAATACAATCTTGATCATTTTCTTCCCAACACAGTACACATACTAGATTTTAATTTCCTAATTCCACACACTCTTAAAGGAATTTACAAAATAGAAATATTTCCAAAGAGTACAACAACATTCTCACAATTTACAATTTTGCAATGTATCCCCTCAAATGGGAAGTATGAACTTGGAAATAAATTACAACAAGGCTACCACAACCAACTTTCAAGTCTTCAAAAATGTATGTCTCCCCCACAAGGTAGCTCCAAATTAGGCATTCTTCAACTTCACCATAGGATCACAAACAAGGAAGGGGAGTAGGTAATGCTCTCTACCAAACCTTTAATCCATTCTCTTAATGACCCCCAATCCCCAACCAAGGAACCATGAAGGGCATTAAGCAACATTGACAACTAACACAAAGAGGCTTCTTAACAAACATGCTTACAAGACAAGCAACTCCACCAAGACCACATAACCAACAAGTTAACACATAAACATCAAAACAAAGGTTTTAGGATCAAACCAAATAGAGCAAGGGATATGGGAGGCCACCTCCTTATGTATCCCAAGTGAAGTAGGAGTCTTTCCCTAAGCCTCCAAGTGCACAAAAATAATCACACAATTCCTTATCTCTCCCTTGCAACAAGCAACAAATCCATGAATCCCTTTTCTCTCCCCATAGGAAGAATCCCATTCACACTCCCACCAAATTTTCATGCCTCACATAAAATCCCTTTTCCCTCCCCAATGGTCCCATAATCCCTTCTCAACACACCCAACTAAGGCCAACTACTCAACCAACCCACACAACACCCTCACAAGATAAAAATACTTTTAAAAAGCACAATATTACAGAAAAAAACAAAGTAACATAATAATAAAAGTGTGGAGAGCCTACCTCTCCATCAAGATGCAATAAGAACTTTCACAAGACTTTTCAAACCCAATCAAAGCACTCCAAAAGCTCTCAAATCTAAAAGTGCACAAGAAGCAAAATGAGCAAGTAACCCCCATTCCAACCAAAAGTCACAAATAAATAGATTTAGGAAGTGAGGATGATGAGGTGACTCCATGTAGGATGAAACTTTATCATTCCCATCCTCACACTCAAGTCAAAATATCAAAACAAAGAAACATTAATGCACAAGCAAGGAATATGACAACCCAAATTGCTCAAAACTTGCACACTGTGCTTTCAAGGGACAAAAAAAATTTGGGAAGAGGAAGTGTAATTATTTTCCTTCTCCTACACTCAAATATGGACAAAGAAGTCAAAATTGATCTTTCCAACCAATGGGTTAAGTTTTTGGGCCAAATTAAGAGGCATGGGACAAGCCTTGCTTGTGCCACAAGTCTCCAAAAGTTCCCCCAAGTCAAAATCTGAATTTTAAAATTGGGGTGGAGTTAAATACTACAAAATCAACATAAATTCATCTTACATAAGGAGTACAAGATCACATCATTACTATAAGTCACATCTCTACTTTAGTTAAACTAAACAAGAGGGATTAAGTCTAATAAACACACAATTACACATGCTAATAAAGTGACAAATTTTCCAAATTTAAAATACACAAAGCATAAATAAACACATACAAAAATTAATGAAAGGGACACAATCCACCCCATGGCCACATATGTGAAATCACCCCCCATGGGTGACTCCCAAACAAGACAAATAAAACACTACACAAAACAACATTACACAAGTTGTCAATTTTCCCCGTTGCTCAATGCTTGACATCCTTCCATGGTTGGTCCCCTATCCCCTTCAATGTTTGTTATAAAAGTCTTACACACAAAAAATACTTCTATGGCCTTTAGTCCATATTAAGAACATCGAGAAATCACACACACACACACACACACACACACACACACACACACTCGAAATTCATCATTCAACATTTAAAAATTATTTTATCCATCAATATGTGAAAGTATAACCTTAGCATCTATGAGATTACAATTATATTCCAACATCTCAAAAACATAACATGTCAATGTAAAATCCATATCCTAAAAATCAACATGCATCTAACTGTCTAACATCACTATCTAGTGCATCATGATATAAAACATAAACATCATAGTGTCAATAATCCACATATCAATATAATCTAGCATCTACTGATCAATGTATCATAATCAAATGTTTGAACATCAGTCCAATAGTATAAATATCAAGATAGAATAGTGTCAAAGAGGAGTGGGAACTACATCCCCCTCCCCTTAGACTCGACTTCCTCCTGGAATTCACTGGAATAGATGAGGAAACTAAGCTCGTAATATAGTAGCATCTTCTAGAGTGGCTGAAGTCTCATCGTACCTATCCCACTGGACCCGCACTTGGTCAATCTCGCGGCCTCGAAGGCCTAGGGTCCTGCATTCTATGATGTGCATGGGATCCATCAAACCTTCCTTGCTCTTCGCACATGCAATGCGGTCCAATCCAAAACATGAGAGGGATATGGAATATATCTCCTAAGTACAGATACATGAAAAACATCATGCACATGAGACAAGTTGGGTGGAAATGCTAGACGGTAGGCCAAGGGACCGATACACTCCAAGATCATGAAGGGACCCAAAAATCTTAGAGCTAACTTAGAGCCTTTTCCATAATGGATCGGACTCTTATGAGGCCTGACACGAAGAAACACCTTTATGCCCACCTTAAAACTATAATTTTTCCTTCTCAGATTTACATATTTCTTCTACCTATCCTGAGCCTCCTGAAGCTGTTGACGAATCAAGACTACTTGCTGCTCCATATCCTATACAAAAGTTTACCCAAGAGAAACCCTATGCTCCAACCTATCCCATCTCAAGGGTGTTCTCGCACTCTACCATATAATACCCGAAAAGGGGCCATGCCAATCAAACTCGAAAAATCTGTTGTAGGCTATGAAAATAAACTCAAACTTGCGCTCTTATTTACGTAAATAGAGGTTTTCATCAAGTGTACTGATTTTAAGTTCATCTCAAGGTTTTAGTTTTCTATGCTACAAAGAATCACACAAGAAGGGTAGTTATGCATGAAGTTTATACTAGGGTGGATTGTTTCATTTAAATCTCTTTATTATATTATTGAGGTAAGAAACAAAACACACCAATTAAATGATCATCAAGTACACACTGGGAAAAAACTATAAGATATTAAATTCAATTTAACGTAACACAATATCTAACTTTTATAATACAAAACTTGGGATCAAAATAACACCCATGTTTAGATGAACATTTCCCTTAAACACTAGCATCTTAAAATGTTACAAAACTTCACTAATAAACCTTTTAATACTTCACAAAATTTTGAACTATCCTCTACAATTTCACTTAACATATATATCCAACCCCCTTTTACCATATGTAAATCTGAATCAAAAGAACACCTATAGTTAAATGCACATTTCCCAAAGCACCCCTAAAACTAACATCTCATTCATACTACCAAACTTCAATAATAAGTATTTCAATACAATACAAAAATTTGGTTCAACCTCTAAAATTACATTGTTTCAAATATAAATTACAATAATACACAATGAATTATAACCACGTTGTTTCACCATCTTACTTGCATCCTGCAAAACCATGTGAGCATGAAATTAGTGATAAATCGTTGGCATGGCATCCACTCTAATCTAGCATAATTAATGTTATTTAGTCTTCCATTTACATTATAATAAGAAAGCATACATAAAAAGAGATAATTAGGAACACATATTCATTTCATTTCATTTCTTTTCTTAACTAAGGAAGGAGAGAGAAAGAGACAGGGCAGAGAGAGAAACACTATTTTGAAAAATGTCCAATTTCACAACACAAGTCACATGATAGAGTTTCAAATCAAGTTATTTACAAGTTTTAATAAGTTTCCATGATAGTTTGCTAACTTGACTGGGGTGCTACAACTTTCTTTTACATTTTACCGCTAAGATAAAAAACGCTCAATTTTGGCTCGGAGGCTAAGAAAGTGCATTTAAAAACTATCTTCAGATAAGAAAATTCATGACAGGATAATTCCAAGGTGTCAACCTATATACTAAAAATCCACAGGGATTGATGGAATTTAGAATTGGAAAATAGTGTACAATTGACGAATGGTTTTCTAGAGCCACAGATCATAATCAACCAAGTTTAACATAGTCAAAAGATAGGAGGCCTACGAACACCCTTTGCCAAAATAACTAGGAATGTATTTTCCCAAACCAAAGGTTCCAGGAAATTTTCTAGTAAAAATACTAGAGGTTTGCAAAGGCGGATAAGCATTTCGTTGTTTAGGGTCCAAACGGTGAGTTGATACGAAACCCAACTTTTCAATTTTAACAACTTTCTAAAAGTGCAAAAAACAGGGTAATAGAGCTCCTAGAGGAGCAGCTAAGAGAGCACATATGGTCAAATGACGTTGAACTAATGCTTGACGTGACTCTCTACATAACAAGTAACACATATGATGTTGACGCGTCACTTTTAGGGGCTAAAAACGTTATTTTGTAATTCTCTAGAAGTGGTGTTTTTCTAAGCTTGGTAGTAAAAAAGGTGCATCTAGTTAACAAATCACTTAAATTTACTCAGTAACCATGAAAAAAAGAACCTATTTTTTGGTAGCAATCACAGTTGATAGTCAAATAGTAAATCATTTACGCAAACCAAGCTATAGTTTCATTGTTTTAAAAAGTTTAAGTTTAGTTGAATCTGTATTTGCATAATTATCTAGTGCTTTAATATTCTATAAAAATTAAAATTAATAAGCACAATACAAAAATTATGGAAGATGAAGGTAAGGAGACCATGCTTGAGAACGAGGAGTGAAATGGGTATGTGGGGCTCCAGGTAGTGTGCACTCACGATCCATTGAGACCACCATTGTTGCCTCATGATGCCAAATAGTCACGTGAAAACCCAAGCCATTCATTTTGCACCCATACCTCATCCCAAAGCTCCATCAAAATCCTCTTTTGGTAAAACCAACATTGATCACACTCAAAGAGACAACTCTTTTAATTTAATTTAATTTAATTTAAAACCCATGCCAAGAGTGGAGTTCCGTAAACTAGTTCACATACTTTTCCGTTCTCCGATTTAGACTGAAACATTCGAAAACCAAATGATGCAATGTCAAAGTCATTCGTTGTCAATATCAGTCTCGCAATGTTAAGTAATGCACCCAAAGGAGAAAGGTTGTCATAAGTCGTTAAGGGTGGATCTACACCTATCAATTACATTCATTGAAATATTATAAAACCTTTTCAGTAAACCCATTTTGTGCATATCCTACGGCTAAATATTTCCAACAAAACCACATTTTTCCCCAATAAATTCTAACAAACAATTCATGTGTCCTGTTTCTATGCTTCTATATTTTTCATACACGTCTACCAAAGCCATTGCAGCTCTGCAACATCCGGCAATTTTCCCCTATCGTTTATGTTTTTTGGATGTCCATACCATCTTTCGAGGTCCCATTCCGATAGAGGATGGGAGGATACTGAAAAGGGAACACACAAAGTGGAGTGAAAGAGACAAAACTTGTAGACACACGTGGGATAGAAAGAAGGTATTTCTAATGCCTTAACCAATACAACTACCATTCCTAATTAAACATAAAGAGTAGGAACACATGCTATAAAGATTAATGTGCATGCATCACCAATGCGCAAAATATGTAACATCAATTCAGTTGGACATTACACACCCTTTATCCTCAATCTTCTTCTTATTTTCTGCATACAACAAGAAAACAATAGCAAACGGAGCTTTTCTTTTCTCTCACAACTATTGGAATTTCTTCAGGTACAAATACAGATCCATATCAAATAATTCCTTATTAGAGTTACAGATTTCTCCACACACAGGGTTGTCTTAACCCACAATGGTATACATTTTAGGACAGCCAGTACAAAGAGCTACGTTTGGCATGGTTCCACATAACATCTTATTTTTTTAAATAAGAGTGTTGAACTCCACTCTTGTTGCACTATCCAATTTGTTAAATTACCACATTACCTTTAGTTTCAAAGCATGGTCTACGCCTTAGATATCGAATAATTACTTTTATTATTATGCAAAGAAAATGATAGGTCTAAAAAATTCATTCTTTATCATGTGTCCCATTTCCCGCTGCTCATCCCTTCATTTCTCGGGAGGTGAGTGGGGAAAGAGGTGAGCTAAGGCCCGAGAGGTAGCTGGAAAGTGTTGTGGGGTAAATCTAGAACATAGAGCACATCCTTCAATAACTTGTTATGGAAATTTGACACACCCACGGGACCTCCTCCCTTCCAGAAAAATGCCAAAGACCCACACACTTAAAAATTTGAACTGGGTACCTCTTTGAAGCATGTTGGCTCTACTGGGAAGTGGAGGAAAACAGGCATGAAATTATCATTCTCCTTGAACTCCCTGAATCCTCCCAATAGATTTATCACTGACAACAAATTTGACCGAATCTCCTTCCAATAGATTCATCACTGACAAAAAATTTGACCAAAATCTTCTTCCATAAAGTATTATGGGTCTCCATGCTTGATGGCTCCTCTTTCAATATCCCAACACTCTACTTAGGACCACATTCCAAGGAAATTTATGTTTTGGTACATGGAGGTTGGGTGGGTAGAGTGTCCTCCACACTAAAGGTAAATTATACACATCACTGCAAAAAGGTCCCACTATATTTATTATTTTACTATGTATGTATTTACATTGAGAATTGATTAATATTATTATTATTATTATCCATAAATTAATCTATTCATTTATCTATTGATTGTTTTAAAACACATTATTCCATGAAGAAAAACCATAACCTTCGCCGAGATCGAAAAAAAAACAAAGGAACTAGATAGATTTTCTTGAGAATCTTGTTGTTTGCCAAAGTACTATAGTGCATTACGGCTTATCGACATCGCACCTAAAGAGAACGTGTTTTTGCTAAATGGATCATTTGATCCATTTTCGGAAAGAAGGCTTAGAAGGTGTTATTCGACATGGTATAACAAAAGGAACTCCTATGGATGTTATGCAAGGAAAGGTATTGGATTTACAATCCTTCCCATTGCCCTTGTCGCAATAAAAGTGGTGGGCACCTTCTTTTTAAAATAATTTTGAAAGATTAGGAGCATATTAAACCTTGGTTTCGTGATGATATTTCCTTTAATAGCCACTCGATGTTGGTCCTTCATGTTCTAATGCCAAGATCGTTGTTTGTAGAGGTTCCCTAGATTCTTTCTTTCCACTTTTTCAAATGCATAATTTACACTATCCAAGATAATTTATGCAAACACACCTAATGGTGCCTATCCCTGCAAGTGCTTGAGGAAAAGTTAAATTTATCCCTTATAGATAGAGCCCTCGTTCAAAATCTAATTTCATTCATGCCATATCATATGACATATAGTATTTTTGTTCTCCAAGCTTTTCAATGGTGGACAGAATAGTAGTTGTATGTAGACACCCCCTTCCGAATTACTCACCTAGCCAAGGCTATGTTTGTCTTTTGCGACATCTACCCATGGTGGATAAGCTTAACAATCATCATGGAATTTAGTCCTCATGATACAATTGTTGAAGGATATTTCTTACAGTTTGGTCTACTTATGTGGAACCCAAAATTTCACACTTTCTATAGCGTTTGCTTCATCAAGGCCTCCCGTTTGGAACATGTCAAAGTTAAAATGGGAGAGTTTGCACCAAAATACCCCTGTTGTGGGAATCTAGAAACTCTCAAACACCTATTTTGGTATCAGTATAAAATACCAAGGTGCTTGGGGTTAGATTCAATCCTTATTTCAACCTTTCCTCCTTGAATTCTTTACTTGGCATCATGTTTTATTTGGAGATGGTCCCCGAATGCCACATAAGTTTAGAAAATTTGGTATGCTTTCAAAGGGGAAATTTTATTTTTTCTATAGAAAGAAAGGAATGTTTTTTTTTGAATGTTGATGTCGATCATCACTTATTTATTTATAATATGTCTTTAGTTTTCATCAATTCCTTATTGTAGATTCGATTTTAGGTAGTTAAGGTTGCACTAGAGGTGGAGAATTTGTAGACGCTTCTAAACCACTAGGGTGATGCCTCATGGAATGTTGTGCACATTTCTACATATTTTTATCACTGTTCCCTACAACGTGACAATTCCTATGGTTAGTAATGAGGTTGTGGATGTTGGAACCACTCTCGTGGCCACTGTTTTGCCATGGTCAACACTCCCCTCATAGCCATCCTCCTCGGAGGATATTTTTACCCCCACCTTTAGGTCTCCGCCGAGTTGGAATATCCCCCACTTCCCAACCAATGAAGTTGGGGCGAACTACCTATGCTTGAGCCTCACAATCACGATGTGTGGAGCCTTCCTCCACCACCTGACAACTTGTTAGGATATAAGGGATAAAATATGCATAACAATCCCACAAAAATCGCAATAGTAGAAACGAATGTGTATAAAAATATTAAAGATATGAAATAAAAGTGCAAAAATAAAAGAACACAACACGAGACAATATTTAATGTGGTTCACCCAATTTGGGCTATGTCCACTAAGAATCACTTGCTCTAATTTTGATTAAAATTAACCTCTTTCTCTCAATACAACACCTAGATCTATTTTGATATATTCTCAACAAAATCTCCAAAATTCACACGTGAACTCACACACATCTATAATACTAATATCTCACCTATCAAAATTACTATTGGGTTTAGCACACCGGTTGTAAAAATAATATATAAGATCTAACCATACATGCAAATAAAAGTGGATATTCTA
Source organism: Taxus wallichiana var. yunnanensis (assembly GCA_018340775.1). Taxonomy (NCBI): domain Eukaryota; kingdom Viridiplantae; phylum Streptophyta; class Pinopsida; order Cupressales; family Taxaceae; genus Taxus; species Taxus wallichiana. The sequence continues at coordinate 893,282,815 of CM031242.1, forward strand.
CCGTAAGAAATATACAAAGCAAGAGACATAAATAAACACTAGATTGAACATGGTTCACCTAGGTGGGCTATGTCCACCAAGAAACAAGCCAATATATTATCCAAAGCTTTGACAAGATATACAATAAACATTTACAATATTCCACAAATCTTAGATGTACAATACTTTCTTTCTATCAAAATTTTGCTTCATCACCAAGAATTCTCTCTCTCACCAAATTTTTCACGTTATTATTAATTCTTGTTAATTATCTACATATAAACCCTAGATTTTATGCTTATATATTCATTTATAGACTTATGAAAATTAGCCATGTAATTACAATCAGTATATATACTTTAATGTTAAAAATAGATCTGATTCCAGAGAGTTAATTAAAATATCCATGCACAAGTAACCGATGTCGGTTAGCCCAAACCGATGTCGGTTTCTCCTCGCTCGATCGATACGCCGGTCTTGGGTGACCGATGCGTTTCCACTAACCGATGATGGTTCTGTGTGTTTTTGAGAAAGTTTCACATTACATATTAAATTGAAGTAATTGAGCTCCACAACTCAACAATCTCCCACTTGGAGATTAATTATTGAACAATACCTATACAACATCATTCTTGGATATTTAATTCGTGATGTTTCTTCCTCTTCAAGTATCGACTCAAGACCAACAAAAGTGGAGTGTAGCTCCAAATTTTCCTTTTCTAATGGCTTTGTTAGCATATCCACAGGGTTCTCTCTTGTATCAATCTTTTCCAGATTCAACTATCCATCCTCCAATACTTTCCTTATGAAGTGATACCTCAACTGGATGTGTTTCGTTCTTTAATGAAATGTTGAGTTCTTTGCCAAGTGAATTGTACTCTGACTGTCACTGAAAAGTTTACAATTACCTTTCTCCTTTCCCAACTCTTCCATGAACCTACTCATCCATATCATCTCCTTGCTAGCATTTATAGTAGACAAAGCCACAACCTTCTACAATCTTGAAATCTAGCTAACTGTCGTCCCACCTATTATGAAAATATATCCAATAGTGCTCATCCTACCATCTAGATCTCGAGCCATATCCGAACCAACATAGCCACATAGTGAAATAACCAAACCTCCATAGCATAACTACATGCTAGATGTCCCTTTCAAATACTTGAGTATCCATTAGATCGCTTTCCAATGCTCTTTACCTGGATTGGCCATTTATCTAATCATAACTCCCACTTCCTATGTAATGCATGGTCTAGTACAAACAATAACATACATGAGAATCCCAACTGCTGAAGCATATGGCACTCATGTCATGTATTTGACCTCTTCATGCGATGATGGACACCGAGCTTTACTCAATTTGAAGTGTCCCGCCATAGGTGTACTAACCGGTTTAGCATTCTCGTATCTTGAACCTTTCTAACACCTTGTAGATATAATACTCCTAAGAAAAATAAAATTTATTGTTTTCCTTGTCTCTATGTATTTGCATGCCAAGGATTATTTTTGCAGCTCCTAAATCCTTTAGAGAAACTTGTTGAGCTAGCTTTACCTTAAGCTCGAAATGTCTTGCATACTAGATCCCTAATAAGCATATCATCCACATACAATAACAAAATAATATAGCTCCCATTTTCAAGATTCTTGAAAGAAAAAAAAGGGTCATATTCACATCTCAAATAACCATGATCATGCATAAAATTATCCAACCTCATGTACCATTTCCTTAGAGCTTGTTTAAGCCCATATAAGCTCTTTTTCAACTTGCACACTAATTTTTCCTTACCCTTGACTTCATGCCCAAGCGATTATTGCATATAAATATCTTCATCCATATCACCATGAAGGAAATCCATCTTCACATCTAGTTGCTCTAAATGCAAATCCTCTACTAGAAAATCTCAATACATAGATGTCATGTTAATAATAGGAAAAATTATTTCACCAAAGTCAATAACTTTTTCTTTGCAAATCCTTTTACTACAAGCCTTGTCTTGTACCTTTTCTGTCCACCCTCTTCTTCCTTGATCCTATAATCCCACTTGTTCTACAATGTTTCCTTACTTACTTGGTAACTTAACCAAATCCCAATTCTAGTTTTGTTCCAAGGAGCCCATCTCCTCATCCACGTCATGCTTCCACCGGATGTGAGTCTTATCATGCATTGCTTCTTCAAAAAATTTAGTTCACTATTATCAGTCAATAATAAATAAAATATAGAAGGTGTAAATATTTTTGGAGGTTCACTTACCCTTTGTGACCTTCTCACAAGAATTTGGGGTACTAGAGGCTCAATCTGGACCTCCTGGAAATTTGTATCCAAATCTAACATTGACCGATGCCGGTCACCTATAACCAATGTCGGTTTTGCTAACCGATTCGGTGTGGCTTTTCATCAGAATCGATATCGTTTTGTTAACCTATGTTTTTAAGGGGTACACCGACACCGCCATTCTTTGTGTAACCATGTAGGTAATAATTTTAAATCTGAGAGTTCATTTTCATTCACAAAATTCTCAACTGGTTCATCCTTGGGTACCAAAATTTGATCCTTGTACATTCTCTTTTCATTCCATTCAACGTCATAATTCCTAATCATTTTAGAATTATCTACATCCCAAAAATGAAAACCGAAATCACCACATCCATAACCAATGAAAGTGCACCTATTAGATTTTGCATCCAACTTTTTCCTCTTTTCCATATCAACGTGCACAAAAGCTTCTAAACAAAAACTTTAAGAAAAGAAATATCTACCTCTTTTCCGGTCTAAGATTCCTCTCGATATTCCTCCATCTAGTAAAATTTAATGACCATGGTTAATCAAATAAATCGTTGTATCAACTGCTTTTGCCCAAAACTTTAAAGGAAATCCATAATGTATCCTCGATACTTCTAAAGCATGTTCCATGATTGTCCTATTCATTCTTTTTGCAACACCATTCTCATGTGGTATTCTTAGAACCATTCATTCTCTATGTATCCCATTCACTGAACACTAATCATTGAAATCCTTGCTACACTATTCACTACTATTTTTAGATCTAAGGAACTTTAAATTTGAATTTGATTCATTCTCAACAAGGGTATTCCATGTTTTAAAAGTCTCAAAAACATCATATTTACATTTAATACAATAAACCCTTTCCTTTCTTGTAGCATCATAAATGAAAGTAACATAATACCTGGGATCCTCCATGTGAAGCTACCTAAACTGGTCCCCAAACGTCTGAGTGTACAAGCTCCAATTTTTATCGCTTCTTAGTTGCCTCAAATTTTAGAAATCTCACTCTCTCTTTCTTTCCAAAGATACAATGCTCATAGAAATCATGATCTAAATCTTTCAAATTTGATAACTTACCCTTAGCCTTTAAGTTCTCGATTCCTTTTGACTCATATGGCCCAACTGGTTATGCCACATGCATACATCTGAATCTAAAGTAGATAATGTAGAAAAGGAATCAGTAAAAGGTAGAAAATATAATGTTCCTACCTTATTACCTCTTTCCAAAACAAAATAACCCTTGGTGACTTTCCAAGACTCTCCTGTAATAGTAACCATACAACCAGATTCACCTAGTTTCCCTACAGAAATAAGATTCCTCTTGAGGCTTGGAACATGCCTCACATATTTCAATACCCATGTATTTCCATTCTACAATTTTAGATGAACTTAACCTTTACCAGAATACCTGCAAGGTTCATCATCACCCAAATAAACATGCCTAAAATTGCCCCGAAATAATTTATGAAATAATCCTTATTAGGGGTTGCATGGAAAGAATATCTTGAATCTAAAACCCATGATTCCATTCTATTATCTAAAGAAATAATAAGAGCATATTGGATTACCTTTGATGCAACAATATTTTCTTCTTTACCTTTGTTTGGTTGTTGGTTGTGTTTATCCTTTTACCTTGATATTTCTTTGCATGTCCTTTCTTTCCACATTTCCAACAAGTAATTCCCTTACTTCTAGATTTAGATCTGCTATCCCTTCACTTTGATTTCCCATTACTCTTACTCTTGGATCACTCCTTCGCGTACTCGACGTTCTACATTCAAATAATTTCAAAATATCATCAAACCATATCATCATTCCTCTGTATCATCAAACTTCAAAATATTATTAGTAGATGTTGTATTACTAACAACCATTACCAAGTTATCCAAACTATAAGGAAAATAATATAATAATAAAATTGATTTTACTTCATCATCAAATGGTATTCAAACTGATTTTAATCGATTTATTATAGATCGAAATAATTCAAATGATTCAATGCAAATCCACCTTCTTCAATCTTAGAACTAAATAGTTTCTTCATCAAATAAACTTTATTTGAAGCACTAGGTTTTTCATATAAATTAGCAAGAGATTTCATTCTTATTTGAAGCACTTCTATAATATTAGAAGCCACGAATGCTGGAAAGCTCATTCTTATAGATCCCAAAGCCTTTCTGTCAAGAATCTTCCATTCTTCATTAATCATCTTTGTAGGTATAGACTTCATCAGGTCATCTTCTATGCTCAAGAAACTCTCCAAAATTCACATTTGAACTCACACACATCTACAATACTAATGTCTTACCTATCAAGAAATACTGTTGGGGTTAGTATACCGAATGTATAGATAATAGATCAGATCTAAGCATACATGCAAATAAAAGTGAATATTCTACCAAAAGAAATATACAAAACAAGAGACATAAATCAACACTATATTTAATGTGGTTCACCTAGTGTAGGCTACGTCCACCAAGAAACTAGCCAATCCATTATCCAAAGGTTTGACAAAATATACAATGAAGATTTACTGAGTCTTCCACACCTCTCGATGTACAAGACTTTCTTTTTCTCAAGCTTTTGCTTCATCACCAATAATTCTCTCTCTCACCAACTTTTGCAAGTTCTTAATTCTTGTTAATTCTCTACATCTAAACCATATCTTTTATGTTTATATAGTTGTTTATAGACTTAGGGAACTTAGTTATGCAATTACAATCAATAGATATAATTTAATGCTAAAAATAGATCTAATTCCTAAGAGTTAATTAAAACATCCTCACAGAGGTAACCGATGTTGATTCCCCTAACCGAAGAAGGTTACTATGTTTTCCAACAAGTTTCACATTACATGCTAAACTGAAGTAATTGAGCTCCACAACTCAACAAGTACATCGATAGGAAATTACGCAAGAAATTTTACAATCTGTGGGTATCAAAACCATTGGCCAAAACCGCCCCATAAACCTATGGGTAAAAATTCCACCCATATGAGAAGAGCATGTTTACTACTATATTGGGCATGTTTTTCAATGCCAATTGTTTTTCGGAGAGTGTACATTACTTTTAGCATACATTCTTCATAACTTCCACACATAAAAATAGGCTCTAAAACATAACAATCTCCAACTTGGAGACTAGTTTTACTCTTAGAATGTTGTTATCAAATTTTTCCCCACAGGGGAAATTAAACAAACATGACCTTGCACATAGAAAATGGATGGATTGTTTTGGCCATGGTATCTAACATTTCAGGATCAAGTCGAGAGAATTGGAGTAATGTAAGAGCATTTGGATTCGGGCGGAAAATATTCTAAATGGACAAGCTCAAAATATTTCAAGGAAATCAAGTCCAAAGTTTAAAATTTGGACTTCAAACATTTGGGAGTTTGGAATTGATAGCAAGGTCGAGAAATGAAAAATGCCATGTGGGGAGGAAACTTGAAGTCCGAAATCAGAATTCTAAAATTTAAACTTCAAGGCTTTCAGGATTTCAGAGATATGCGATGAGGAAATGGATAAATAACCCCGAAACTCGAACACCCAAAAATCTGAAACCCCAAACCCCTAAAATCCTGAAACCCAAACCCCTAAAATCCTGAAATCCAAAACCCCTAAAATCCCGACACCCAAAACCCTTGAAATCCCAAACCTAAACCCCGAACTCCTAAAACTCAAATCCCTAAAGAAACAAAGGTCTGAAAATTAAAATTCAAAATTTAGACTTGAGGGTTTCGATATTTCAGAGCATTTTGTCAGAAAACAAAATGAATAGTGCCACTTAAAATGTGCTCGTAGTTCAAAATACAAAGTATGAATTTTTAACTTTGGAGGTTCGGCATTTTAGAACTCTCAAGCGAACTCAGAAAATGAACAGTAACACCGACCTCCGTAGTCAAAATTCCTAAAGCTATGAATCCTTTAAGTCTGAAATTTCATATTTTAGAGGGTACGATGGTTGGTTGGAGTCTAAAAAAAAATATCAACATCCTAAATTTATTATAGAATTGCCCCCTTATCTTTAGATGACCATAACGTTTGACTAGGAGCTAAGATTTTCACAAAATATGACTGTTTCGTAAAGCTCTTAGTGAGACTAAGTATTTATAAAAGAGGAAATATAGTCCTCCATTTTAGAGGAATGTTTCTAAGTTTCTCACCTACCAAAATGATGAAGGTATGGGCTTCCTTTCTTTCCTAATAAGGAAAAGTACATGGAGGCATGGGTTTTACAGTGACACCAATCATTGTTGTTATCCAAATTTCCCCCGTAAATTTTTTATCAAACACGACCCGTAAAGAAGAAAATTGGAAGGGCCGATTCAGTCATGTGAGCCCACTTCAAAATTTAAAAATCAAGTGGTAGGTGGGCTCGAAAATGGAGGAGCAGGGTCTATGAAGGAGGCCAACAACGTTAAAAGAGATCGAGCACAAAGGAGAAAAATGGAGAAAGGTAGTGTTCACTCAAGGCCCCGAATCGGCTAAGTAAAAGAGAGCTAGCATAAGATGCCGCTTGTCTCTTCAACACAACTTCAAATTTAAATACAAAAGTGGGTCTCAAGCAAGCATTGGACCTCCACGTGTCTACGGTGCAACAAGTCAAAAAGGGGGCAAAACCAGCCATTGAATAGGCCAAGTAAAGAAGGGCTGACGTTAAGCTTCCTCCCATCATCTTTGTGCATCTTCAAAGGAAAAATTTGGACGTAGGTCCCAAATGTGTGGGAACTTACATGTGTCCAATCGGAACACCTCCAAAGGTCGTGCCCAAAGCAAAGACTCAAATGAGGGCCAACTCTCCATGTGTCTAGGGTTCAATAGAAGTGAAATGGGCAAAGAGCCCAAATCGGCTAAGCCTAAAAGAACCGACATAATTCTCCACATGTATCAATGGCACACCTTCAATGGTCAAAGCCAAAGGCAGTCCCCAAAACATGTGCCAACTCTCCACATGTCCCGGCTGAACATAAAGCCTTACTCAAATATAAAGGACTTGCATGTAGAACAAGAGGAAGGTAGAAAAGAGCCACTGAAGGTGCAGTGTGTCTCTTTAGTGTAACTTCAAAGGCGTGACCAAAAAGGTAGTCCCCAAATGAGTGTAGGCTTGGTACATGTGTAGAATTAAAAAAGGGGTAGAGCTAACCGCAGTTGAGAAGTCCAAAAGCCCGCCGAGGCCTCCACATGCCTTGTCTATGCAACTTCAAAAGGGAAATCTAGAGGAAGGTCCAAAATACACGCCGAGCCTCCACGTGTCTAGGGTAAGACATATGGCCCCACCAAACAAAAGGGATTTCAAAAAAAAAAAAAAGAAATAGAGGAGCTCGTGGACGATGCCACGTGTCTCTTCGGCACTCTTTCAAGAGGAAAATCCAAAAGCGGTCCCCAAACATGTGTCACCTCTCCATGTGTCTCGAGTTAGGCAGAGTGTTTCGCCAAAGAAGAGGGACTTAAGTAGAAAAAAGAGGAGCTCGCGGAAGACGTCATGTATTAGTTCGATGTAACTACAAGAGCAAGAGGAAGGGGCTAGATCTTTAAGATGCGCGAGGATGCCACATGGGTCTTGGATGAATGGAATCTTTTAAATATTTAGATCCCACGTTAAACGCCTTACCATGACCTTCAAATGGCCATATCTTTCGACCTGGGAAGCTCGATTCAAAGCGAGAAGGTATGTTTTAGAAATATCTCGGTGTTGGCTTCTCACCCATCTACCACCATTAATGTTTTGGTCTACTATTTTAGACGCGTTGTCATGTCTCCCACCTACCACCATGATGAAGAATGGGTTTCTTTTTTTCCCAATAAAGGATAACAATGGGGGCATGAGTGTTGCAATGAGACTCATCATTGTGGTAGGTGGATTCAATGCTTTTCCAGGGGCCGGTTGGAGCAGGATTCTAATTTTCCCTCTCTCCTCTTATTTTTCTATATATTGTAAATGAGGGGCATATTTCAAAAGGTCGATCATTGTTTCTCTCCTATCCCCTCTATCTTTCATCCTTAGCGTAGAATGTGGAGTCTAAGCCTCCTCTTTTGCTCTGTAATGGCATTTTCTTTCCTCTTTCCAACTGATGATGTATTGTGTGAACCCTAGGAGAAATAAAATCTATGTCATGATGTATTTTTCCATCCTTTTGTTTTTTTATTGTCTCTTCTCACCTCTCCTCATTGCAAGGTATACCGTGTATACCTTTGGTGTCTATTAGAGGTTTTAGGAGATGTGTTTAATGGGTTTGAAGTGGTGTTCTATGTGAACTCTATATTTGGTATGTGATGCATATGTCCATCCTCTCCGTTGCTCACCTCTCTCCATTTTAGGAAGTTGAATTTGTGATCAACCACTTCCTTTTTGGTTAATCACCGATTTAGTGTAGGCCATGTTTTTATGTTTTTCTCTCTCTCCCTATCTCCTTGGAAGGTTAGATTAGGATTAGATAGTTTACCTGCACTAGAGTAGCTTATGGTAGGTACTTTAGGAAGAAGAATCCGATTTTCTCCGAAGGTCCATCTCAAGTTTGCAAGTTCCCTGACAAAATTCATCAAACATGACTCCACATAGAAGAAAATCGAAGGGTAGGTACAGTCATGTGATCCCACATTCCAAATCCAACAATTAAGGGGTAGGTGGGATCGAAAATGGAGGAGCAGTGGTCAGCAAAGGAGGCTAATGGCATCAAAAGAGATCTAAGCACATAGGAGAAAAATGGAGATAGGTAGTGTTCACTTGAGGCCCTGAATCAGCTAAGTATAAGAGAACTAGCGGAAGATGCCACGTGTCTCTTCGGTGTAACTTCAAAGGTAAATGCAAAAGTGGTCTCTAAGAGAGTGTGGGCCCTCCATGTGTTTAGTGTCCAACGAAGTCAAAAAGGGGGTAGAACTGGCCATTGAATCAACTAAGTAAAGAAGGGCCGTGAAGCATCCATGGGGCATTTCGGTGCATCTTCAAAGGAAAAATCGGGAGGCAGGTCCCAAATATGCACCACCTCCATGTGTCCAAATCGGTGCACCTCCCAAGGTCGAGGCCTAAAGTAGAGACTCAAATGAGCATCAAATCTCCATGTGTCTAGGGTCTAATCGAAGTCAAATGTTCGAAGAGGTCCGAATAGACTAAGTATGAAAGAACTAGTGGAAGTATCCATGTGTCTCAACAAAGCATGCCTTCAAGGGTCGAAGCAAAAGGCGGTCCCCAAAAAATGCGCTTGCTCTCCACATGTCTTAGGTCGAACATAAAGACTTCGTCAAAAGAAAGTAGTTGGGTAGAATAGGAGGAAGGTAGATAAGATCCGTGGAAGGTGCCACATGTCTCTTTAGTGTAACTTCAAAGGTGCTACCAAAAAGGTAGTCCCTAAATGACCACAAGCTCACCATGTGGTTCGAACAAGAAAGGGGTAGAGCTGGCCATTGAAAAGTCCAAAAGCCTATGAAGGCCTCCACATGCCTCGTCTACGCAACTTCAAAATAAAAATCTGAAGGCAGGTCCCAAATGCACATTGAGCCTCCATGTGTTTAGGGTCATACATATGGCCCCAACAAATGAAAAAATTTAGCCAAAACAAAAAGAAACAGAGGAGCTCATGGATGATGCCATGTACCTCTTTGGTGCTCTTATAAGAGGTGAATTCAAAAGTGGTCCGTAAACATGTGTCATCTCTCTACATGTCTCGGTTAGGTAGAGTGTCTCTGCTAAACAAGGGAATTGGGTAGAACATAGAGGAGCCCGTAAAGCCACCACATGTCGGGTTTGACACAACTACAAGAGTGAGAGGAAGGGGCTGAATCTTCAAGACACATGAGGCCACCACGTGGGTCTTGCATAAATGGACTCTTTTAAATATTGAGATCCTTTGTTAAACACCGAACCATGACCTTGAGATGGCTATATATTTTGAATGGAGGCTTGGATTCGTAAGAGAAGGGACATTTTGGAAAGCTCTCGGTGTCATCTTCTCACCCACCTACCACTATTAATGTTTCGATCTTCCATTTTTGAGATTGTCAAGTCTCCCATCTACCACCATGATGAATAATGGGTTTCCTTTCTTGCCTAGTAAGGGATAATGATGGGGGCATGGGTGTTGCAACAAGACTCATTATTATGGTAGGTGGATTCAATGCTCTTCCAAGGGTGGTTGGAGCAAGATTAAAAATTTCTCTCTCTCCTTCTCTTATTCTTCTATATATTTTAGAGGAGGGTCATATTTCTAAAGGTTGGTCATTATTTCTCTCTTGCCCCCCTCTCTCTTTCTTCCTTAGGGTAGAATGTGGAGTCTAAGCCTCCTCTCTTAGCTTTGTAATGGAATTTTCTTGCCTCTTTCCCACTAATGATGTCTTGTGTGAACCCTTAGAGCAATAAAATCTATTTCGTGACATTTGTCCATCCTTTGCTTATTTTATTGTCTCTTCTCACCTCTCATCATTGCAGGGTATACTGTGCATACTTCTAGTGTCTATTGTAGGTTTTGGGAGTTATGTTTAATGGGTTTGAAGTGGTGTTCTATGTGAACTCTATCTTTGGTCTGTGATGCATCTTTCCATCCTCTCCATTGCTCACCTCTCTCCTTTTCGTGCAGCTTGGATTTGTGATCAGCCACTTCCTTTTCTCGGTGTATCACCGCTTTAGTGTAGGCTCTATTTTTATGTCTTTCTCTCTCCTGTCTCCTTGGAAGGTTAGATTAGGATTAGATAGTTTACCTACACTAGAGTAGCTTGTGGTAGGTAGTTTAGGAAGAAGAAACCGCGTTGGCTAGATTTCCGCATAGCTAAAAACCTATGCAAGTCATGAGATAAATCTCCCTCATTTACCAAAGAAGGCTCCCATGTATGATTTGTCAATATAATACACTAGTATCTATTTTGGGGTTTTACTTTAACAATGCAGCTCATGAACCATATCTATATAGTTTTGTAGCAAGTAAGAAGTTTTTTAAAGAAAGGAAATATCTAAAGAAGAAGAAAATAATATAAACACGGGAAGAAATAGGAAGATGTGCAACCCAATCAATAGATTATAGATTTGATTACATGCAAATAGACATAACAATAGATATTAAAACACAAAATTATAAGCAAAGGAAATTTTAGATCTAGATCTAAAATAACTAAAATTTTATTAGTAGATATGAGATAAAAAGTTAGAAACAAAATGCACCGTGACACAAAGTTCCCTGAAATATGCTCCTTTCTATTCCTTTTCTTCAAATAGCTATTAAGGATTTCAGCACAAAGTCTGGAATACAAGAATGCTGCTTACAAATTCCGATCCTTAATCTAAAGGTTCTTATTCTACTTATAGAATGTAGAAGGGAAAATACAAATGAGAAACATCAACTGAATTGGAACATAAACAAAAAGTAAAGATAACATCTTGCAATCATCCTCCTCTAATTTCTCTTCAAGTGACATGCATCTAGGTCCATATTAAAACTTATACACATCTGTCACTTAACTAATAGAATCGTTCCACACAACTTAAAGTAATGGTTTCAAAACCAATAACTTTAAAGTTTTACAATTACATCTGGGAATGTGGAAAATAGAAGAAGAAAGAGTAGAAGAAGAAAGACACACCAGTTGTAACATCTACATATTATTTTTGTTTTGATACTGAATATACTTGTCAAACATGTAATTCAACATCTTCCCATCTATCTTAGCCATAGCTTCCTTTTCTGTCCTAAATTGCAGTAAGCCTTCATTCAATACCCTGATACACACTTCCACATCCTCCAAGCTAGGCCCGAACTTCTCAATATCTGACTGCAGTGCCACCAATTTACTGATGGAATTCATCATGAAAGGCCTAACAACTCCATCAATTCTCCCTTGCACCATCAGAAGAGATCCTTTCAGGAATTAGGCACTTTGCTAGGAATGGTCCTTGTGTATGAAGTAATGTTCCCGACCACTTCCTCATTAGTGAAAGCAATGACATTGTCTAGTAAAGATGATGCCATACTCTCAAGTGCCTGCATCCTTTTCAACATAATTCTACAGATCTCCAAACGGAAAGATACTACAAACTCAAGCTGCTTCCCCTTCTCAACTGATCCGTCAGGCACAATCTGTTCCGCAATCAACACCTCTCTTAGCAGCTTATTTATTTCAGCCAAAGTACTCAGGTTACTCTCAACAACTATGTTCATATCTATCATGCTTGTTACCATTTGCTTTAGCTGATCTGATGCATCTTTCATAACCTTTAAAGTGGTGGCACCTCTCCGAATTGTCACGAAGCTTGATGAATGATCAAACTTTTGAATTCATCGATAGATTTAACCTGGTTAATTGCATCTTCCACTTCTTGCATCAAGTGATCACTCAACCAATTTTGTGCTGAAATGGGTTGAGTGGAAGATTTAGCAACCTTGGCAATGATCTCGCACAACTGAGATACCTACTTCTGAAGTTCAACTTTCTCCACCTTTTCTTTGTCAATCCTAAGGAATAGAGCATCTATCAATGTTTGTGTGTCCTGCTTCAATCCTTCTATGGTGACTTTACCTATGGGTACTGCCAGTTCGTTATATCCTCTCCGCCATGAGCTCATCCTTCTTCTTTCCTTCTGCTGGAACTGACACCTTAGCAAAATTCTGCCCCGACTCTTCAATGATCAACCTTGAAGTTACCTTAGCAACTTTAGGTCTTCTGTCTTTACCACTTAGATTAAGGAGCAACTATAAGTCGTGTTCCTCCAAGTTCATTTCCTCTCTAGCCTCTAGAACCAACCATGAAACCAACCATTCTGAGAAATTACTTCTTAGAGAATGAGAAGTTTCCAAGTGTACCACTATCTCATGCTCTGATTCCTCTCCATCGAAAAACAATTTTACAGCTGCAGTGTTGTGGCTTCCATCCTTTGAATCATCCAAAGACAAAGCTCTTTCAAATTCTACCATCCGCAGCTTCAACATTTCTTTAGGAATAGGTGCTAAATGGAGTGGCTGAAGAGAAAAGATGAATGTTGTCAGATTCAACAGAGGAATGGAAGTATCCTACTCAGGTGCAATAGTCAAGTGAAGTACTTGATGTTGGAGAAGTTGGAACTAACACCATAGTAGTAGAAGTGATCTTCTCCTTCGAATGAGACCTTCTATGCACTTTAATCTTTCTGAATTTATGTTTCTTTCTTCTTCATGCTTCCTCTTGAGGGAATCTCCTATGCCAAAGTTTCCCATGATTTGATTCATCAATGCTTCATCAAGGCAATATCCCTTCATTAGCAACCAATTTGAAGTATTAACCAGAATGGCAGTAGACCTTTCCTCGATCGTATGGCAGCCACCTATGCTCTCCTGAAGTACAACTCTATCTCCTCCCATCCGATGGTATGTGTCAAGTAACATAGGCCCATCATCTTTAAGATCTATAGGTATCCATGCTAATCCAAATTCAAACACTTGTCGTGCTGATAACCTACTGAAATCTTTCTTTCTAACTTCATACTCATTTCTGCACTTCATCCATAAATCTTCCAATGAAGGAATATGCGTGTACTCCTGGGAGATTGTCTTCCTTGCCACTCCAAATAGATTGAAGTTCAGCCATGCTGGGAAGAAGTCTTGCTCATACTCAGAGAACATCTCTGCTTCAATTCCTTGGGCCTTATGAATGCTCTGGCAGCTATAATGGCCCACAGTGATTAGGAAGAAGCTTGTAGACTTGTGCCATTTTGACTATAGGTAATGCATATCCACAAGTTTTCTACTCAACTTCATAATGACCAATCTATCACTCCGGTATCTAGGCAACTTAACTAGTTCTCCTGAAAAGCTAGTGACCCTAAGGTATGTAAAATTTACAAACTGGATAAAGATATTGCCAATCCTGGACATAGCTTCCCACGCTTCCTTGCTCACCCTGTTGGATTTTAGATCACCATTTAGCCTACAAATGAATCCATATAAGAATCCATCATTGATCACTTTGTAATATTTATTATATGCGGTAGTGAAGTTATGGGTTGCACTAAAAAACATGGTCCTTGGAAAGAACACCACATTTATCTAGCTTGGAGAACACACCCTGTGAAGCTATTGCATAAACCAAATACGAATTCATTTTGAATATGTACGTATGCCTCAGATCTGGAGCTACTCACCAATGTTGTCCCTAATGATTTCGGACCAATTGATTATTGAATCTACTTTGTTGATTTTAATGGTCCTGACGAAAGCATACATACATGCACGGAAGTTGTGAGCATTGTCTTCGCCATTTATCATATATAACAATTTGGAAATATCATCCACCTCTTGCACATGATTAGATCATGGAAGAGTTGTTGAGAACTTGGAAGGATATCTAAGATTCTTCATGGATCTACTGTTCATTATGCCCATGCAGTCAACTTTATGCTTTTCCCATCTGTTGCCGGCATCATGTATGCTAATAGTAGTCACCACCTTTCATGTTGGAATCTTCATAAAATAATTGATGAACTATGCATCCAACCAAATTATTGTCTTCCTCACCACATCTCAGACTGATCTAGAAAATAGATAGTAATACCTAGCACACTCCATGATGAATTTAGCAATGGGCTATGAATGGAAATGCTATGCTCGAATGATTCCACTTCTTTTCGATCGCACACATAAGAGAAGTATTTCCATCTCTAGATCTCATCAATCAATCGTAAAGAGGTTATGGACCTAGATCTATATCTCCAATGTCAACAAACTTAGAAGTGATGTATGACTCTGTTGTGCTTTCTTTTTCATCCCGCTTTTCCATGGCCAAATCTTTATTTGTTTGAGAAATTCTTTTTCTCTTTATTTGGCCGGAATTCTTTACAACTAGTGCAGATCTAGAGATTTCTTCAAATTCGGATGATATGTTCAATGTATTGGACTTTGATTTAAGCTCCCTTTCTCTTATTAAAGCACCTGTAATGAATTCGTGGAATTAATTTAGACAAAGATGGCAACCAAAACATGAAAACTTGATTATAATTATAAAAATATGCATATATCAATCCTGTTGCCCCAAGATTTGATGTTTTGTTTGCATGCAAAGCAAGCATGAATTTTACCAACTTCACCTTAGCACCTGTACTCACTATGCAGACAATTAATCAGACACAATTCAAGCTCCTTCAAACCTAGGCGCCAAACTTTGAAGCTTCCAGCAATAAATACACCTTCTTCGAGCAAAATTCCTCTTCAAATGGGGTGCCAAAATTACTTGGGCTACACTTCCTTGCTAAATAATTAATTAATTCATCCTTATGGCAACCCATGCTTATATAACCCTCATCATTCTATAATTAATTATTGCCTCTCCTATTCCTGGCAATTAATTAATTAATTAACATGCTTTTCTCTTCAAATGGGGCACCTATTTTGTGCATGTTCATGGCTGCCATTAAATAAATTAAATTTATTTAATTTTAGCTCACCACTTCCAGTTCACTTAAGCTTCACAGTGTGCTTTGACCTCATCCACTAAAAATAGGAATTAATTATATCAATTAATACTTTAAAAGTATTATTCCTCTTCAATATGGGTCACACTTTTTGACATGAAGGGGGCTGCATTAAATAAATTATATTTATTTAATTTTAGAATTCTAATTCTAATCTCCTTTATCCTCTTTACCTTTGTTGACTTTTCCTCATGCTTGGGCACCAAATTTGGAGAAAGAATTAATTAATTAATGCATTTAAAGCTGCCCTTCTATCCCAAAAGGGGTCGCACTTTTTGACATAAGCCATTTCTATTTTTAAAAGCCAATTTTCAATGGGATTATTTACCCTGCACCGCAGCTCCAAAAATCCCATGATCCACTTAAGCTATTTGACTTTCATAATGGGATTATTTACCCTACAAGGTAGGTAAGAAAATCCCATCAATGCCTTAAGTGATTTTCTTTTATTTCACAATGAGAATTTTTACACCTTTGTAAGGCGGTAAGAAATCCCCACCGCCGTCGCCTCTAATTTTCCCATTGTGACTTAAGTGGCATTGCTTCCATGGGAAAAAGTACCCTACTAGGCAGGTACAAAAATCCCACCTGCCTGTTACTACCAAAAATCCCATTGTAGCTTTAAAATCTTCTTTTCCCAAAAATGTGACCTACCGGAAGAAGCTTTTTCGTGCATGACTTCATCTTTTCAAAGAGAACCAGACCTCTTGTGACAAATTCCTTCTGGCATAATGTCCATAGGTGATCTCCAGATACTCCAGGAAAGAAATCAAATCAAACTGGCAAAGGAATTGACCCAGAGAAATTTCACAGAAAACAAAACGGAAAAAACAACAAAAACAGAAAATGTTGCCAGAAGTCACAGATAAAGCCCAAGATTCATTCATGGTTAACACCCTACTTGGTATATGGGAATACCTGACACGTAAGACAACAACAGAGTTAAACTCGAGCACAATTTGCCTCAAACAAGGTTTAGAATAATTAAATACAAATTTCCCGTAAGTAAACCCAAAGTGATGTAATATAACGATTTTGGGCATCTGGGTATTTGACAAAATTGGCTAATATGACTCTCAAGGAATATCTTAACACAATATAGACACTCTCTGGCAATAAAAACACAAAACGACCCATTATTTTAAAATTACAAATTTTTTTACATGGGGTAGTCTCATATTTTAGGGTTAAATATGGGGACACCAAGTCGACTTTCTCTCGGAGGGCCATTTCAAGTCCGTAAGTCCCACAATGCCTTAAGAGATGGTCTAATATTATGCGAGATCACACTAGATGCCCCACTCAAATATGAGGCCATTTTGGTGTGTTGTGAATTTTCACTAACAATTATCGCAGTGATTTTAATGTATTTTTGGTAGTTGAAGAAAGATTTCAAATTCCTTCTCTCTCCCTTCTCTCATTCTTCCTATATATTGTAAGGAGGGGTTCATTTCAAAAGGTTGGAAAAATGGAATATTCCCTCCCTTCTTTCTTTTCTATAAGAGATTTGTGGAGATTTCAAACCTCCCTATTGAATATTGTAATACAAAATCTATGCCTTTGGCCCTAAATGTGATGTATTGTATCAACTTTGAGAGTAATAAAATCATATATGTGGATGCTTCAAACCCTCTTCTATGTTATATTGCAACTTTTTGATCTTTCATTGCATGCAAGGTTATTGTGTATTGTTGTTGTTTTCATTACAAGGTTCTGGTAGTGTTGTGTTTATTATGCAGTTGTTCAACATCCTTCTTAGTGCATCACCTTCCCTTAGATTAGATTTTAATTTTCATGCATTTTTCTCTATCTTTGTCTCCTTGGAAATATTAGATTAGGGTAGATCCTTAGCTCGTGCTCTTTGGAGTAGTTGGCACTAGGGTAGGATAGGAATTCGACCTTCTCTAGAGAGTTATCATGATTGCAAGAAAGTCCCACACTTTAGGATAAATCTATGTTTGACAAATCACACCAATTTTCTCAACCACTCACTTGCGATAAATCAAGGGTTATATAATATCGACATAACACAAGATTCTCAACCCTTCAAAGTGTTGTGTGTGAATACTAATGAAATCTGAACATAACTTCAGTTTCTCTCTTCTAACCACCTTAGTCATCATGTCTACATGATTTTGACTGCTATGAATCTTCTATGTTTGAAATCATCTTCCTCCAAAGTTTTTCTAATGAAATGGTACCTTAAATATGTATGCTTCATCCTAGAGTGGAAAGCAAAGTTGTTAACTAGGTGTATAACACTTTGAATATAACTATGCAACTTCTCTTCCTCTTGTTTATGCCCGACTCCTTAAGAAATTGATGTAACCAAATCATATATATTCTTTCCTTAGTGGAAGAAACATACTCAACCTCCATGGTTGAAAAATCCACAAGATTTTATAGTCATGAAATCCAGCTCATTGTTGTTTCACCTACATTCAATATATAACCTTTCGAAATCCTCATGTTGTCTACATATCCATCCATGTTTGAATCTATATAATAGTGCAAAGTGGTGTCGACCCCATTGTAGCAAAAAATTTCCCTATGTTTCCTCTCAAGTCTTGAATGGTCCACTTTACTACCTGCCAATGATCTTTACCGGATCACTCATAAATCTAGTCACTACTCCCACTACATGGGCAATATCATACCTAGTGCACACCATGGCATCCATCAAACTCGCTAACCACCGATGAGTAAGGTACATGGAGATCAGGTTTCTCCCGTAGTGTCTTGGGACACAACTCCTTTGATAACTTAAAATGGCATGCCAATGGATTCCTACTTGGTTTAGCATCCCGCATATTAAACCTCTCCAAGAGCTTATTAATGTACTCTTCTTTAGATAAATTCATCTTCTATTCCTTCCTATCCCTATATATCCTCATATTAAGGATTCGTTTGTCTTCTCCCAACACCTTCATATTAAAAGAGTCACTTAGCATCTTCTTCAAGATTTCTTTTATTTCCTACATGTTTTTTCCCGCAACCAACATGTCATCCACATACAAGCCGAGGACAATATAACTATCATCGTAAAATTTATATATATACATGCAATGGTCGAATGACATCTAATAGAACATTGCTTCATCATGAATCTATCAAATTTCTTATACCATTGACGTGGAGCTTATTTCATTCCATACAAGCTCTTCTTGAGTTTTCATACCATCTCCTCCTTACCTTAAACCCCATAGCCCTCTAGCTGCTCCATATATAGATCCTCCTCCAAATTGTCATGGATGAATGTAGTATTTAAATCTAAGTTCTCTAAGTGCAATTCTTATACTAACGTGATTTGAAAAAAATTTATAATAGAATTCTTTTTACTAGAGGAGAAAAAATCTCATCAAAATGTATACCATTTTCTGGGCAAACCCTTGAGCACCAAATAGCAGTTGTATATTTTATTGCCTCCTTCTTCCACTTTAACTTTGTACACCCACATATTTTGCAATTATTTTTGCCTTCGGGTAGCTTCACCAAATCCCAAGTATGGTTCATCATGAGCGATCGATGATCCTCATTCATGGCTTGCTCCGCTTCTTCGAGGCATCTCGCTTGCATTTCTTCGTTAAAGCTCTATGGCTCTCTAATTTAAGTGAGTAATAAATAATAAAGAGAATGAGAAAAATGTTGGGTGCTCTTCTTTTCCTAGAAGACATCCTCAATATAGGATTTTAGGGTACTTGTTGGGTAGGTTCTTGAATGGATTCATGTGTCAATTTTCCATTAAGAAGATCCTCTACCTCTACATATTCTTTCCTAGATTCTTCTATGTTTTCCTACAACTATTGCTTATACATAACATTATTATTAAAGACCACATCCCTAGATCAATTATTTTCTTCCCCTTAATACTCTAACATTTATATCCAAAGTTATCACTACTATAACAAATGAAAGTGCATTTATCTCATTTAGCCTATGGCTTGGTCATATCATTCTTTTCTATATAAACAAACACATAGCATCCAAAGAATCTAATAAATTATTAATCAGCTTCTTACCATACCAAGACCCCTTGGGTATGCATCCATATAAGGCACTAGAGGGTCCTCTATTTATCAAGTACTTAGTTGTGCTCACCACTTCTAGTCAAAGGGTTTTATTAGCAGCTCACTTTTAGTTAAAGGGTTCTTGGAAAAGGGTTGTGTGAGAAGCTCACTTATAAACAAAAGCTAAATCAACAGATAAAGAGGAGGCTTTCTGTTACTAGAAAATGATCAATGACAACCAGCTAACAATGCACCCATTCTATGTTGGACTTAAGACTTGGTTCATTATCTCTAGACATGTTCTTTCCCTCCAGAAATGAGAAAAGAAAAGAGAAGATACTTTATGTTACAAACCATCCCATATGTTCTTATTAACACTATCTTATTCAAGAAAGACATCAACAATGTTCTATTGAAATGCATTGGAACATGTCAAATTGGGAAGATATTACATGAGTTCCATGACAGGAAGCAGGAGGCCACTTTGCCTCATGAGTGACAGCTCTCAATATCATGAAGGATGGTTACTATTGCCAACAAAGTGTTTAGTGATATCTACTCATGTATCAAGAAATGTGCATTCTTCACATGGGAAGGAAAGGTTAGCAACCCCGCCCATTCATCCAATTTTAGTAGATCAGCCATTCATGCAATGGGGATTGGACTTTATTAGAGTTATCAACCCAGATTCAAGTCCAGCAACAAGTGGATGCTTACGGAATAAGACTATTTCACCAAGTGGACTGAAGTAGTGGAACTTAAGAAGGAAAATGAATCTAGCATCTTGGATTTATATAAAGGGATAGTCACAAGGTTTGGTACCCCTACCACTATTATATCAGATAATGCATTGGCATTTCTTGGCACAAGGATCACTGAATGGGCTGTCAAGAATGGTTTATACCTTAGTACTTCATCAAGCTATTACCCCGAGTGGTAATGGCCAAGTAGAATCTACAAACAAAAACTTACAGAGAATCATCGGGAGGACTCTTGATGAGAATCGAGAACTTGGCACACGAAACACAAAACAACTTTATAGGCTTATAGCATCACACCCAAGAGGTCTATGGGAAGCTCTCCATACAAGGTTGATATGGAAAAGATGAAGTTATACCTATATCTCTTGAGTTGCTAGCATTGGAACTCATGAAACAATTGGAACTAGTTGAGTTTGATCCTATGAAAATTAGGTATGTAGAGCTATTGGAACTTGAAGAAGCAATAGAACATGTAGTGCAGATCATGGAGAAGTATCAAGCATTAATCAAGAAGAGATTTGACAAGAAAGCTAAAGCCAGAACATTCCAAAGTTAAGACTTGGTGCTAAAGTGGGATGCTAATTGTGCAAATCCAGGAAAGCATTCCAAGTTCAACGCCATATGCAGTGGCCCATACATGATAAATTAATGTAAAGGTAGCAATGCCTTCTGGTTGGATAAGTTGGATGGTGAGAAATTGCATATTCCAGTCAATGGAATCTATCTCAAACATTGTTACTAGAAGGAGAATTTCTCACCCTTATACATATTAGTCTAGGATTTCCAATTCCTCCAAGTGCTTGTGCACATTTTTGTTGTTGTTAGAATAGGTTTCATTTCTCGAAGTTCGTGTACATCTTATCTTAATTCCAGTAAATGAATTATATACAATTCATCAAGCTTTTGAAGGGGACTACTACAATAGAAAGCTCATAGTTTCCTGCAATAGTTGCAAAGTTCAGTTCAAACAAATGCAGAGAAGCTAAAATCAGATGTTGGGGCAGCATTCATAGATACTCATCATTCAACCCCATGGATCACGGTTAGAATGGTGGAGGGCGGTTCCAGTGCTCAAGGAACAAAACTATTTTAGTGACTCAAGGATATAAATTTTCAAATTCCAGATCAGATTTGAGATTACTACGAAGACTCCATGCCTAATGCATTGATATAGGCAGTTGGTCATACTTCATCTGACATGTAGATAACCCTGCTGAGTCGCCAAATTGTTATCCCAAATTCACCCCTCAAGGTAAATTGGATAACTTACATGATTATTTAGGCTCAAGCAGGAAGAAATGGTAAAAGGAAAAAAAATCAAGTTTTGGAGGTCCATTTGGATCTTTTCAAACCCTCCCATTCAAGGAAAAAAATCAAGGGGTTAGAAAAAATTGAAAAAATCCAAAAAATTGGCTTCAGCTAGTGTATTGCGGCAAAGTATGATTTTTTTGGCCCAGGCCACACTAGTACGTAAGGGACATCCGAGACCGGGAAATACTGAAATAGCCGATCATAAAGGGATGCGGGTGGAGTGAAAGTCAACGATCCTCATGGCCCGGTCAATGTCGGTTCTTGCGAGACATGAGTTCCGCAAAAGTACAACTTGCTCGATTTAAAAAGTGGGTCAAATGTGATGCGGATGAAGCAGATGTTTTTTCCTCAAGTAGACAAGGGAAATCCGAGACTCCAAGACACAAAATAGCCAAAATAGTTGCATGCAAAGGAAAAATATACTTTTGACCCCCCAAACTTCAAATGGCCATAACTTTTGACTCGGAGCTCCGATTTTCATGAAATTTGACTTTTGAAATGAACACGACGTCCTCTATACTTTTATTTTATTGAGGGTAGATATATAAAAATAAATTAAAAGTATTCATCTCCATCAGTTAAGCACTCAATCCCGTTAAATGACAGAAATGCCTGAGAGACCCAAAATAGCTGCTCGCACTCAGAAGACCATAACTTTTGTGTTTCTCAACGAAAATACACAAAAATGGTAGCATTAGAATCATGGTTCTGATCCTAATGCATGGAAATCAATAAATATGGAATATAATGAGGAATCAGGGATAATTTTAGCCGTGAATATTCAGACATGGTGAAATTTTCATATTATGAAAATTTGAAAAGGTGAATTATTCAAGTGGGTCGGTGTCCTGTTACTTAAAATATATAGTATATTTTTTCTGGGGGGTCGGCTTCGCCTTCATTTGAAAACATCTCCTATAAAAACCTAGCTGATTCGCCGGGTAGTATACCTCAAGTAGCTTAACAAATTACCAATACTGTGAAATTTTAACTCGCATACCCTTAAGCACCAGAGATTCAGATTACTGTTAGCCTGTGATTGTTGATGTGCGACAACAGCTGCGTGACATGGGCAGTGGTGACGCACGACATGGGCAGTGGTGACGCGTGACATGGGCAGTGGTGACGCGCGACAGAGGAGGTATTGACGCGCGACATGGGAAGTGGTGACGCGCGACATGGGCAGTGGTGACGCGCGACATGGGCAGTGGTGACGCGTGACATGGGCAGTGGTGACGCGCGATAGAGGAGGTATTGACGTGCGATAGGAAATGGGTTGTTGACACGTGACAAAGACCTCAGACATGGAGATTTTTGATGAGAAAGTAGAGGTCAGGAAGCTGAGACGCGCGCAGAGATTTTTGCCGTCGCGCGTCAAGAAAATGCAGTGACGCGTGTCAATAGACCTTAGTGACGCGTCACTAAGGTCTATTGACGCGCGTCCACACCGCATTTCTTGACGCTACGCTGACAAAAATCCTGTCGCGCGTCTGCAGCCTTCTGTCGCGCCACTTGACAATCAAGCGAAATTTTTTCATACAACCCCAAAAATTCACCTTCCTACGAAAACCAGATTCCGGGATATTCACTGTATTCTCCACCTCCGATTTCCAAGAGGTCTCTTAAAATGAACCCCCGTGAGGAATCAATGGTGATTTTTAGAAAACATGCCCATTTCATAACAATGGTTTTATTTGGTAGTTGGGATGCATTCAATGAAGCATGGGATGACATTTCTCACTGCTACAAGTCATGGGACAGTATGGGGGCCTTTTGCAAGCAACATACCATAATTTCACTTCATTTATGACATCTTGCAAGTGGTGGGAAGTCATATTTTAGGATTTTCATTTTCCCTCTCTCTCTCTCTTCTTAGAATTCTATAAATTAGAGTGTTGGGCTCATTGGAAGGGAGATAGTTTTGAGTAGAAAAACTCTATCAAAATTGTTTTTGTGAAGCCAATGTGTTATAGGCCCTTGTATTGGACTCCTTACATGGTGATCTATGCCCTTATTCTCGTAATAGATTGGATTTTGCATAAAGAATGAAGCAATAGATACGAGTGTGTGGATACTTCTTCCCTGTTGTGTTTGTTTGCATTCTTCTTTCCCTTTCAAGCTTATTACAAATATATTGTGTCTACCTTATACTCTATAGGGATTCATTCTCATTTTGCATGTATGGAATATTTTTGTGAATGCATTTGCTAGAATGTGTAAAGTTGTTATCAACCATTCTAGTAAGCAATTTTCTTCTATTTTTCACACATTAGAAGACTATTCTCACATTGTCCATTTCTAGTGTATCACCGCTTTAGTGTAGGATTTGTTTTCATGCAATCTTTCTCCCTCGTCCCTTGGAAAGTTAGATTAAGAAAGATATTTTTAACTGCATTAGAGTAGATTGTGGTAGGTAGTTTAGGAGTAAGGACCGACTTTCTCTCGGAGGTATATCTCAAGTACCAAGTCCCACAACTTGGGGATATCACCCATGTTATACAATCACACACTGTGAGCTCAAGTACACAAACTTGTGCAAACCATAGGGTGTTGTGATTCGGAGATAATAATAACCTTCCAAGATTTTGTTGTAAATATCGTAGTACAACAATCATTTCCAATCGCCCAATGAATACCAAGTTTCATCTTAATGTAGGTAAATGTTCGACATCCTTTAATACCCATGTATTCCCATTTTGCATCTTAACTCGAACAAAATCTTTTACCACTATGTTAAGTCTCATCATCACCAAGAAAAACATGCCCAAAATCCCCTTAAACATAATCAACAAAATAATACCTATGTGGAGTAGCATGGAAAGAATCCTTTCAATATAAAACCCAAGATTCAACAATATTATGCAAATAAAGAATCAAAGCATCATGACCGAGATTACCTATTGCCACATTAACCTGCTTGTTTTCTTCTGATTGTTTCTTATTGTCCCAAAGCTCCTAACAATCCTTCTTTTCATTCCCAAATTTTTCGTAATGCCAACATAACACCTTGATTTTGGATTTTGACCTTGTTGGATCTTTCAATATTCCACAACTTCCTCTATTCTTTTTCTCCCTCTACTTTAAGTCATCAAAATATTTCCGAGCTAGAATATTCCTCCGATATTTTTCTTCGCATTTCCTTTCTTAAAATCACCCCTACAACTTCCTCAAACATCAACTTTGAGTTATTTGGAACTAAGTTGCTTACCGCCATTACTAGGCTATTCCAAATCTTAGGTAAAGAGCACATAATTAATAAAGCCCTAACTTCTTCATCAAATTTTATCAGAACCCAAACTATCATATTCATAGTTGTATTAAAATCGATTAAATGATTTGGTATTGAACTATTCTCGAAAATATTCATATTAAACAATTTTTTCATTACAAATATCTTATTAGAGGTAGAGGGTTTTTCATATAACTTCCTAATGCATCCATAAGTTATTTTGTAGTCTTTTCCTTTGAAAAATTAAATAATACCGAAGATGCAAGAAATATCCGAATTGTCCCAAGTTCCTTCCTATAAAGAAAATACCATTTCACATTTTCCATGCTCGAGGGTTTGTTCCCTTTATCGAGCTTGGAATAAAAAGATCTTTCTCATAAAGGTAATCTTCCATCTACATATTCTAAAGACTAAAATTTTGCACATTGAATTTATCAACCTTTGATCTTCCATCATTTGGCATAACTCCTACTCAAGATAAAATAATTCATGCGATTCAACGCTTCAACAAACAAAACCAGGATCGATACCAATTGTTAGGAAAAAGGGATAAAATATGTAGAACAATCCCACACAAAATCGTAATAGTAGAAACTAATATAGAGAAAAATATTACAGATCTGACACAAAAGTGTAGAAAATAAAAGAACACAACACAGAGACAATATTTAACATGGTTCACCTAATTTGGCCTACGTCCACAAATAATGTCTTGCTTAGCTTTTTATTACAACACATCTATTTATCTCAATACAATACCCCGATCCATTCGTAGATATGCTCAACAAAATATCCTAAATTCACACTTGAACTCGCATACATGTACAATACTAATGTCTCACCTATCAAAAGTACATCAATATGAAACTACTTAAGGAATTTTACAATACTGTGGGTATCAAGACCATGGGCCAAAACCACCCGAGAAACCTATGGGTCAAAAATCTCACCCATATGAGAAGAACATGTTTCTTGATATATCAGGCACATTTTTTTAACCTTGGTGAGAAAAATATAGAAGTGTATAGTACTTTTAGTGTACAATATTTAACACTTCCAAACATGAAAACAAGCTCCACAACATAACACAAGTTTCCAAAGTTGGCACTTTTCATCTCGCCCTCTCATGCATCTATTGAAGATAGTGAATAAGAAAGCGATCATGGATCGACTTGGATGTGTCAGACTCTAGAAAAGACCATCCTAGCTCGGGGTTGCATGATATTATTTGATTTTCATGTATTGATGCATTTTCCTCCCCCTCGATCCTAGGATTTTTATCTAGTTTATTTTGTGGCTTTGGGGTGTGCTTCCATACCGATTGATTTTTTTGTTAATTATCTTGTATAATTTTAATTTCGAATTAATATAATATCTCATTTATCAAAAGAAATTATAGCAGGATAAGGTTTTTTTTTCAAGTTATTATAGCAAAAATGCATCTATTTATGTGGTATATTTGCTAAGAAAAACAAGGGTAACACGGTTTTTTTAATATGTCAATAGTTTTAATTAATGCATAAGAATACCCTACATATAACATATACAGAAAGATGCTATATATCTTTTGAATTTTTAAGTTAACTCTATCTTGAATTTGGATGAATTTTAATGTACTTCTAAACCTTAAACAACACATATTTATCTAATTTTAAATAAGTAAGTAAATGTAATTATTATTTTAATTTTAATTTTTACCTCAATAAATAGTAAATTTATAACTATTCTTTGGTTCTCTCTAATGGTCTTAGTATTAAGGTTTTCCATGAGATTTTGGTATAGCAGTATACTGCATAACAATCTTAAATGTTTGTGTTGAGCATGGTAGAATCCTTATGTCCCTTGTTTTATTTTTCATTTAGACGGTTACTCTAGAAATCCTTGGTTATGGCTATAATTTCTTTACTTACGGTTTATTGTGTTAGGGTTAAGATCGATTCCAAATAATTTTGTTCTTTTTCCGGTGATGTATTCTTTGTATTGTTGGTGTTTCCTACCTAGAACACGTATCTATGAGGGATATTTAACAATTGTCTAATTATTTAATTTAATTAATTAATGATGTGTTGTAATAAAAATAAATTACATAAATAATGGTTACAAAGTGATAGGCATTCCAAACAATGAAATGAAGTTTGTTTGGCTCAGCATCTATCCAAAATGTGATGGTGGACATTTGATATCACCGCAAGACACATCGATTTTTTCCAATACTCCAAGGTACATTTTTTCGATTTGAGAAAAATATTGGGAGATTTCGAAAACTAAAAAATAGTGGTTAAAACTATGATGCTGTGGCATGTTAGATGATAAGTGGTATAGAGGAAATATTCAGAATGTGTTGACGTATAAAACATGGTGGGCCATCGATATAGAGGGTGCAATCTATAGGGTGTAAATATCTCACGGTGGAAACTATTCTCCCCATAGAATGCACCACCCTACATAAAACGTACCATAGAGTGCACCATATTACATAACACATCCCCCATACAAGGCATGATGTGTCCTAATTTTCACGGCACTGAAAAAATCATTCTTTTAAATTTGTCATCGTCTGACCTGTACATGTGTACAGGGCGACTTTAATATTACAAAATGGATAGAATGGCCACATCATCCTAGTGAGAATCGCTGAACGTAACTTCCCGGTGTGTCGGCATTGACTGTCCGGAAGTTAACGTCCAACACAGACCAAAAATGCATAGCTGCAGGTGAGTTAAGCACCAACCGTTGAAAATTATGTCGATGTGCCGGCAAGTTACGGCCTTCCAGTGAGAATAAATGTTGTTTTAGACCGCCACCAAATTAAACTCCTACGTGTAAATAATGATTTTGGTGCAAATTTCCTCATTATAAACCATAAGTCAGTCTGCAAATTATTTCGCTTTCAGTGCGCATTTGGAAAAACAACTTCCTTTGAACTTAGACTAAACAAATGGTGGCTTGTACGCTTTGTAATGTCAGAGAATGCCTTAAAAACCTTTTCTATAACAGACAGTTTCCAGAGTTGACCAGTTCTAGGTTTGTTTCATTAAGTTTACAATTCAAAATATATCTTTTTTTGAATGCTAGTTCGAAAGGAGGATTCCAATAATTAAAAAAAAGATTGTGGTTTTCCTCGAGTGTTGAAAAACAGAGTGTGTTTTTAAATGCTTGGAGGAAAAACACAATCTGTTGGTTAAACACTTGGAGAAAAATAGAAAACAAAACAGGGCAACCCAGATGCACTCTGAAATAGTTTTTTATTGTTTCTTTTCCTTTAAACTAAGGTCTGTAAATCATTGTGAAAGAGTAAAAAATCTAACTATTTTTCTAATTGATTTTGGTAAATAGCCACAAAATTACAGAGGAAAAATGAAAATCGAAAAAAATAATGAACTTTGAAGTCTGAAATCATTAAAATCAACATAAAATATATTCAAATTTGAGACCACTTACAACAGTCTCTGCAGTGACGTTTTCATATCTAGTTCCTGCAGAAGCAAAGCTTACACCAGTGAACAACTCTTAAGTATCAAAACAAGGATATAAATATGTAGGAAATCTCTCCTTCAGCCCCAACCCTGCAGCTGAATATGTACAGAAACATATTTTATATCTCTTTACTAGGAAAAATTGTTCCATGAGAAGAAAATAAAAATAAAAAATAAAAACATAATCGTCAAATCATTCTTCAGTAAGATGACCAAAATACCTAAGCATGCATATACATGAGAATTGCTTGAGAAGATTTTTTCGAGGGGTATTAACTTTTAATCATACCAATAAAATATGTTGAGAGTTTTACACTAGAAAATCAGCATGTGGGCTTCTTGTCAGTTAAATATCTTCCATGGAGTGAAAAGTGTGCTTTAATCAAGGTGGGTATGAAGTTGTTATTGCCAGGACCAGTAATAGAGTCCCCAAATGTGAAAATAGGATGAACTTTAAGTGTAACACTATAATTATAAATATTGTTTACCACTTCGATTGCTATTTTCCATTCTCCTCCATCTCCTACTTAGAAAATAATTATTTATTCATACTTTTTCTAATTAATTAGATGTTAGGATAAATTTTAATTTAATACATTGTTTTGTTGTAAACTGACCTAAGTTGGTTATGCCTTCGGTGGATGATGGATCTAACTGGTTGACGGTTGTTCTCTCGACTACAACCGTCCCTTCCTAAATATATTTGCATTTGGCA
The DNA here is from genome assembly GCA_018340775.1 of Taxus wallichiana var. yunnanensis. Classification (NCBI taxonomy): domain Eukaryota; kingdom Viridiplantae; phylum Streptophyta; class Pinopsida; order Cupressales; family Taxaceae; genus Taxus; species Taxus wallichiana. The sequence goes on from CM031242.1 coordinate 893,312,000, forward strand.
ATGAATTTTATAGTGCTAAAGTCTCATTCTGTGCGAACAGTGGTATCAGATATTTTGTCAGATCCATTGGCTGTTGGCGTGGAGCATTGGAGACATGGAATAAATCTGGAGTGATCTGTACATTAGAGATTTTGTACAGATTTATTTGGCTTTTTCGTGATCAAAGAGAGCATTAAATGGCTTTACCTGTGTGGTGTTTCGAATTGCAGCATGTGTGGGAGAAAGGGACTCGGAGACCGGTGGAGAAAGAATCCTGGGTGCTAAAGGAGATTCTAAGCGTGAAGTTTCACGGCCATATGTATCTATAGAGAAAAACCAAGGGAACAATGACAACAACAACGACGTGTGAGAAGTATACATCGACGAAGAAAGGAAGACTCCAATCCTCCATAGGCAAGGGACAAAATTGGAGGGCATTATTCATGATTTATTTTCTTTCTTTCTGTTGTGTGGAAGGCCATCCCATTTTTTTGGCATCTTGATGTCGGCATAGCTACGTGATTATTTTTATGCTTGGAGCTTAACCTGATGAAGCATCGTTCCTTTGACATTTGGTGCCTACGCAGAGACTAGAGAAATTTCCAATGAGAAAAGCCAACGGCGTTAATCTTTGTAACTGTTTATTGTAAAATTGTGCGTGCGTATTTAATATTGGCCAAAGCTTTGCATTTGAAGTATGGGAAGGACATTTACAGGTAACTTGAGATGCTGAGAACTTTCTTCTGTAATAGTTTCCAATGGAATTTGCATAGTCACATACACACAAATGCAAGTGCAATCTCCCCAAGCTAAATGCTAAAGAACAAAGTGATGCAAATGAAAAAGGTAAAGAAGTAAAAGAAGCAGGAAGTCGTGGTGAAAGTACCAGAATCGAAAGCTTTTCTGGAAAATGTAACAGTCCCCATGGTCCTCACAGCAGTAGCCATAACATTATTTTTGAAATTTCTTATGATGTATGATGATTCCAAAGATCAAGAATGTATAGAGCGAAAAGAAAAAAGGATCCTCCAGATTAGGGAACTGTAAGAATGCTTTCTCGTGAAGAATGGGAGGAGATACAAGAATTTAGGCATACAACGCCATTTGAGTCTAAAATTGCACGTCCTAATGCATGCTTCAGGATAGGGGTCCCTTTACATCGGGATGAAGTCAAAGACTGGACCGTTGATATACTCATAGATGCATTTACAAGAGTTGAGGAGAATATTCAACACAATGGAAGAGGAAAGCACTAATCAATTTATTACATTTACTGGAGGTTGAAGGATACACGGAGGTTGGAGGAAAATTCATGTCTCTTAACAGTCACCTACAACAGGGTCGCGTCATTACTATGGTCACATTTTTTATTATGTTTGTTTTTTTGTGTTGCTGTTTTGTTGTGCAGTGTGTTTTTCAATAAAAATGCTGAGCATTATTTTCTAGTTTGGTACCTCTTGATGAAGAACATTGTGAGGAGAAAAATCACTAAAGTAGTGCTTGGTTCTTGGAAAATGGTTTCGGAAATCTGATAAACCATCGAAGTGTAGAATTGAGACCTCTTGTCACATTCAGGTTCGTGGTCAACATGTAGATAGAAAACTATAGGGGTTCATGGTAATCCGAGAAACCACCGAAAGTGTTAGCAGAGAGATATACTCTTGTAACTTCAAGGATTATTTTAATCCTGCAAGGAAAAACAAAGGTGTCACCAAGGCCATGAACCCACAAAGATTGCATGCAACCTCAAAGGTGAGTAGGCTACACAGATAATGTAAAAAACTTTTTATCATGTTTTAAATAAGTGGGGTCCACTATCTTGAAGTATGATGCTTGTAATAAACAATGTATTAAAGGGGGAATATTAGCATAAATATTAATTTAATAATTTATTTTTTTAAAGCTGGCCTAATTTGGATATGCCTTCATGGCATCTAACTAGTTCACAGTTGTTCTCTCAACTACAATTGTCCTTGCATCTATATATTTGCATTGGTAATGAATTTTATAGCACTTAATTCTCATTCTCGTGCCAACATTAGAATTATTTTGAATTTAGTGTTTCAACATGTTGAAAAACTCATAGTGTTTTTCAACATGTGGAAAACTACTGATTTTCCAACATGTGGAAAACACATCGTTTTTCAACATGTGGAAAACACACTATTTTTAAACATGTTGAAAAATAACATCACGTTTTTCAACATTTGAAGAAGAGAGAAAAATAACAACACAAAAAAATTTACTATTAAAAAATTGTGAAAATGTATACAATTGTAAATATTTTACATATTCATTTAGAATTATAAACTTAACGTTGTATTTTTTTACAAAATTTATATTTAATAACTTTTGAATATTATATTTATAGTGTGTAGGTTACACAACTTACACACAATATGAATTGGTGGATTATAAAATAACGTGCGTTTTTATTTTTATGTAATAATAATATGTTTTATTTTTAAAAGAACTTTTAAATAATTTTTAAGAGGATCTTGTTGTATTCCCTATTTGGAAAATGGGAGCAAGTTATAGAAGTTGAGAGCTCCAAGATACTTTGCGATGAGTAAGTGCGAGAATAGTAAGATATGAGATGAAGTAATGTTTTAGGCTTGTAAACCTAGCGATGAAATTTAACTATCTCCGGAGGGATGACGAACTGGAGGCCTCATCGGAGAGGAGGATGGGTTGGAAGACTCGGATGGAGAAGATCAATTACGTGGAGAATGTTGTCAAACCTCATGTTCAAGATTTTCTATGGGACCGCTCGGTGTGACGAGAATCCTTTGGTAAACATGGATTGAAACTCTATAGATGTTGTTGTAGGTATCACTACTCGCCAAAGCATTGGTTCACATGGTGTTACATTGAATGGGGAGGAGTTTTGAACCATGGTCATTGGAAGAATAGTTAAACCGGGTGGTGCTTATCGTGGTTACAGGAGGAGAGCGATCGGAAGAGCAAGAATCCTTTTTTTTTCAATTTGACCCTGTGCGGGATGGGACAAATGTTAGTGCATGTGGTTCGTTGGTTGCTACGTGGGACTAGGAGCATATTGGACCCTTGCTTGGGAGTGAGGCAGTTGATTTAGTCAAGGGGAGGTTCAAAGTTTTTCTTGGGCACAAATTGAAACATTTTTTGATTTCTTCCCCTCTCGGGACTGTTAATGGGGGTTGGACAGAGGTCCACCAAAAAATATTTATTCTAATGCGTAGCCACGCTAGAGTGGTTACTAGTTGAAAGTCCTAGTTTTCTAGTTTTGAGACAAGTATTCTTGACTCGTCCTTAGGCTTAGCTCTCTACTTTTGTTTTGCTTCTCGACCGCTAGTAGAGGTTGTTTGTTTTCTCTTCATTGTGTCTCTTACGTTGTTTTTTTTTGTTTGGCCCCCATGAGCCATAATCCCATTTTTACCCTATCTAAAAAAATATATATATTTATTTATATTATTTTATCAATTAGAATTATTTTTAAAATTGGATACACACACACACACACACACACACACACAATTTAAATTTAAATTTAAACAAATTAAAATATGTTTTATGTAATATTTCTTCTGGGAGTATGGAGTGTAAACATTTATATTTCACAAATTTATTTTGAACCTTGTCATGTTTAGAAGAATGTTTTATTATTCATTATATTTTTAAATAATGTTAATGTGTAGATAATTTCTATGTAGAAGAATGTTTTATTATTCATTATATTTATTTATCTTAATTTCATTCCTCTCTTAGTTTTGTTGTATGGAAAAAAATTTGAGTATGTTTTTTTTTCTTTATAGTATGTAAAAAACTTGTAGGGTTGCAATTTTATGTAAATCAAAAAAATAAATATCTCTTGTCACACTCTCATTTCTCATTTCAGTATATGGGGGCATGTGACTTTGTCAAAGCCAAGAATTGTTGCATGTTGAAGGGGCTTGCCTCTTATGATGCCACATCGATACACCCCTAGTTGGGTGGTAAACTATGTTATGCGTAGAGGTTTTTAAAGTTGCTCACTGAAGAGAAATTTTTCTTATGTCATTTTGTCTTGCATAATTGTATAAAATAATTTTATATTTTCCATATGTTTTTCATCTTAGTTTATGTTTATTGTTGTTATAGTTTTTCCTTATAACATACTAATATACATTGTATTTTTGTTTTTGCGTGGATGGTTTTGTATTTAGTTGGTATATTGTTCGGTGAAAATGAAAACATGAAGTTTCATTCCTATTGATCCAGTTGAAATAAATTTAAAAATTCCACATTTTCATAGGGAGGATGATTTTAGAAGGCGTGAGTTTATTTTGAATGTGTTAAAGCGTAGAAAAACTTGACCTCTAAAACTATAAATTGCAAAAATGGTGAAGGATCGACTTGATTTACAAGAAAAATATGTGATTAACCTTTCAAATTCCACACCATTGGCTCCCATTCTAGAGGATATGGCTTGGCGTACGACTCGATGGAAGATGCAAAAAAATCCTCCCCATAAATTGAATAAAATGGGGATTCCAATCGAAAGTTTGAAACCTGTAAAAGAGCCAAAAAAATGTGCCAAAAAGATTGCACAAGGAAGCAATGCAAAATTTGTTGTTAAATATAAGAATAGATAGTTTCTGCTTTTCCATATTTTCTATTACATATTGTATATATAATCATCCAATATATAGACTTAATCCTTATAACTTGTTCAAAAATTCATGGGAACAAACAAGAGAATTTCATATAACTTGTTTTGTGTTAGAGAGGTGACTTTTCTTTACAATTTCCTTCCTAAAACAATAGTATTTAATCTATTTATATTTTATTTAACACTCTTAATATAAATAACAACAAGACTAGAAAACTACAAAACTTAAGACTACAAAACTACAAAACTTACATCCAACAATACAATACAACCTCTGACTGTCTTGTTATACGCCTTACTAAACATTCCCAATTCTTCGATGTAGTGAATGAGTCTCAACATGCCTTTATATAGGAATGTGAGAGGCTTTTCACTAGATAGATGGGCAACCTAGAAACCGGGAACCGGTAACCTAGGTAAACAAGAAGATTCCCACTTTGAGAAAAGTGGAAAAAAATAATTGAGTACATGCCACTCAATAAGACACCTTTAGTAAGTGGAGAGGTCCACCATGCTTTCGAAATGACTAAAGGGAAGTCATCTCAAAACTTTATTAGACAAAAGACAAATAGATGACAACAAGCCTATCATCATAGCTCTAAGGACTAAAATGGACTCTAGGGTTGTTGTCACTATCAGACGAGCTGGATGATTCCTCCCAATCTCTTCTTTCGGAAAAGTAGTGGTCACGAGTGTTCCTTTTGTACCAAAGTCTAGATACAGAAGATGTTCCATCATTATCTGGGGCTAGATGCCTTCGTGATGGATAGAGATAGTGGTCTAGAATCGAAGGAAATGACCAGGTGCAAGAGGATGGACATTCATGGTATGATGAAGATATATCTTTCACCATAATTGTCCATTTGGATTAGAATGGTGTCCCTGTAAAAAGTTAGTTTTAACATAATAGGATTCTTTTACATACAGGGAATTTTACAATTAATTAGGATATTTCTAATAGTATCAGGATGTATGTTAAGCAGAGGACTATCAGAAATCTTGGTTGGTAGATATTTGGAAAGGAAATACTTGAAATGATTAGCAATATACTGCCTATCTCCTAGAGTGCTTGGTCTATTCCATGCATCATTCTCAATAGGATGTCCTTTGGGCCATAGCTTAGAAAATTCAAACCTCCATAATGTATTTGGTCTTGGGACCAATTGTCTTAGCCTAATTCCTTCTATTGGAATATCATCTGGAGGAGGTTCCACATACCTTGAATGCCTCCATTGCCATTGTAATGTGCAGAAAACCATAGGTTCTGTTTGGTATGAAATTCTGAAGTAGGAATTTCAGGATCAACAAATCTTGATGCTACTTCTGTCATATTGTAAGGTGATACTAAAATAATTCCTCTTGAAAGCAACAAATGTTGTGCTTCATATGACATTTCATTATCATTTATTTTTAGAGACCCAAGATAATTTTGGCAATTAGAAGATTGCCAGATAGTTTCAACAAATTCATGGATGACCTGTGTAACATTTATGTTCTTTGAATGATTCAATTCTCTACTGGAAAAGTCAGCTAGAGAATTATCTCTTCCTTTAATGTGCTCAATTTCAAAACTAAAATTATCAAACCACATTCCCCATCTCTGGAGTCTATTGAATGCAGTCTTATTAGTAGGATCTCCATTATTGAGTCTGGCCTTGAAATCTTTTAAATCAGAGCACGAATGAAGTGTTCATTTTGTATGAAGAACAAGAAGGCTTTGATATTTTAGCTCTGATCCTTGAAAAGATCCAGATGCATATCTACATATTTTTTTTTCCATTATCTGATTTTTCTTTTAGTACAGCTCCCCAATAATTCTCACTTGCATCTGTTTCTATGATTTTTAGTCCTTGTCCAGGCAGGGACATAGCAGGAAGCTTTTGAACTTGTGCTTTGATTCTTTTTACAGCTTGGGTCATTTCTTCTGACCAGCTGGGAGCATTTTTCTTCAATCTTTTATTGAGAAGTATTCTATCTGCAACAATATCTTTATAGAATCCAACAACATAGTTGATACAACCAAGAAATCTCTGTAGTTGAATCTTTTCTAAAATCTGATCTAGAAATTCTTGAATCTTTGAAACAATATGAGATTGCATTTCAATAGATCCATCTTTGATTGTAATTCCTAGGAAATCCATTTCATCTTTGAAAATCTCCATTTTTGTTAGAGATAAGCATAAACCATTTTGATAAACAACTTCATAGAATTTCTCTAGGTGTTCAATATGTTCTTTGGGAGATTTAGAAAATATTAATATATCATCAATATAAACTATCAAGGAAATCAGCTAACTCACCAAAGATAATGTCCATCATTTTCTGAAAGATTGATGGAGCAGTTTTCAATCTGAATGGAAGAAATTTCCATTCATATTGTCCCCGGTACTACAAAAGTTGTTTTGTAGGTATCTTCTGGTTTAAGGAATATTTGCCAAAAACCACTCTTTAAATCAAACTTGTTGTATACCTTGATCCTTTGATTTTGGATAATAAATCATCTTTAGCAGGAATAGGATGCTAGGACAGACTTTTACAAATTTATTCAAAGGCTTGTAATCAACAACAAGTCTTTTCTTTTGGTGAACCTATTCACTCCTCTTATTCACATAAAAAGTTACACATGCCCAAGGGGAGTTAGATTCTTTGATAAAACCTCCTTGGATTAGCTTTTTAATCTCTTCATGACATTATTTTCTCTCAGAAGGGATCATGCCTTTATGATGAGCCTTGAATTTCGGAATGATATCATTCCCTTTCTCATCTTTCTAGAACTGTAAATCTAATGAACAATAATACTTTTTCTTTCAACAAAAGCATGAGGATTATCTGAACATAGATTCTTTTTTATCTTTCCAACTATATCATCTATATTACCTTTGCATAGGGCTATCAATTTCTTTCCTTTGTTCTGGTAAAGGTATTATAGTTCTGAATGAGTACTTCCTGGGAATCTAAACATCAGGATTAAATAAAGATATAAAATCTTTATTTAGGCTAAAAGTACCACATTCTTGCAAAGCATCTACTCCTATCAAACAATCATATGAAAGCATATCATGTTGATAAAATTGTAGTGTTCTTTCATATCCTTCTATCTTGATAGGAACATATGTTGTATATCTGGATATCACTTCTTTCTTATCAAAATTTATCTTTAAATATGTTTCAGTCCAACAATCTGGAGGTATAGCTCTGGTTCTAAGCAAACTTATATCTGCTCTTGTATCTATCATTGCATCTATAGAATAGGGCTTGATATTTGGAATGCAGATATTGATAGTAATAAAAGGATTTTGGGCTCCTTTTATAGTACATACCTCTGTATTAATCTCTTTTGTTGGAACTGATTCTTCTGCCTCTTGGTGCAGTATTTGTTGATAGGCTTCTTCTGGAAAAAGGAATGGAAAACTTCTCCTAGGTGGAGAGTATCTTCCTCCTTTGCCACGACCTATTCCTTTGTAGGGAGTTTTTATTTGATGTATACATCCTTGTACATGAGGCCTTGAAGTGGGTAATGACCTCTGTTGAAGAGACCATTTATGCTTTTCTTCCTCTTCTTCCTTTCTTTCTCAGGCTTCATTTTCAGCTCTGACTGGATTGAGTATTTTATTTCTAGCTCTCTAAATTTCTGTGAGAGATAGGTCTTTTTAGTAGTATCCCATGGGGGACAATCTTCAAACTCACTTTGTCTTAGTTCTAGCTGTTTATATAGAACTTCAGAAGACACAGGCATGAGAGGGTGAGGAAAACTAGCAATCATATTTATGAAAGAAGGAAATGAATCATAACCAGATTCTGTGCTATCTGAATCTGACTCTGTGTGCTCTATTATATTTACTTGAAAATATTCTTCTGAAGATATATATGATACATCAGAAGAATAGCAATCAGAATCAGAGATTAAGCAGTAATCTTGATCTGTTATACCTTTTTCTGCAAGCATATTTATTTTTCTTTACCTTTCTCTGTATCTTTCTTTGGGCACTCATTTGCATAATGCTTTCCTTTACAGATAAAACAAGTTGGTATGAATTTTCTTTTCTTTCCCATATATTTTTTTCTGAAATATTGTTTTTGTATGGGACATCTTTTGAATATCTATTTCTGGAAAACTTATGTCTTTTCTTATACTTATATGACCCTTCCCCCTTGAAAAAGATGAACAATCTTTACAAGGTTTCTTAATTCTGAACTTGTGTTGGGGTCAACAATTTGAATGATCATTATCTAGTAATTGTGAGAATTTGGTTCCCAAGGATTTTTCTTAAGGATCTCTGCCTATCTGCCTTGTCACATTTTTGTTGTTTTGATAAGACACTATTACCCCATTCTAGACTCTAGCACCCATATGCTTTTGTCCAGTCTTGGGTGCTATTTTCCCCCTTATTTATTATCTTTATCTTGATATTTTTGGTCGATCATTTGGGTTATACTTTCCCTTATCTGGGGTATGTAGTTGGCATGTCATCTTACTAGTGTCAAATATATTCAAGAGATCCCTATATTAACACATCATACATACCATTATTAAGGGCTATAAATTATTGGGCTATTTAAATACAAAGGTACTACATTATTTTGGCATATTATCATCTACATACATTGCATAGGAGGGGTTTCTCTTATTATATCCACAAATTCTTGAATTTTATCTAGCCATAGCCAACTATATCTTTGGTGTCATTAGCGTAAGGGAACCCAAGGAAACTATTTCACACACAATCACATAGAATTACATCGGGTTTGAGATTTAGTAGTGCAACACTCAGTCATAAGATCACCATTTTCACGGTGAGGATAGACTAACCCCTCATTCTACATCTTTCTTTTATAGGATTTGACATGTTTTTGGGATTTTACAGGTGGATTCTATATTGTGAGTTACCAATGACATTATCTCATGTGGGTTACTCGAACATTATATTAAATACCTTATTGGCCTCTATAAACACCATTTTTTCTATAATCCAAGTAAATATTTAGCCTCGAATTCAAGTCCATGGTTGATATTAAAGAGACTTATGTTTATGGACTCCATGTTGGAAAAATATGGTGTAAAATTAAACCAACATATATATAGAAATACATAACCAAAACAAAAAAGCACACAAAATATAACAATTATATATGATTTTAAAAATATTTTATAGACTCATAGCTCTGACTCTACAAATTATTTTTGTTCCTCTTCTTGTTTTTAATTGTTTTTTCTTTTTCTTACAAAAATTGTTCTTTTGGAGATCTTTGCTCTATATTATTCTTTTGTCTTCTTTTTTATTTGTGTTACTGCATGTGTATTTCATCTTCTATATAAAAATTTGAGCTACAACTCTATCTCGCCATATGCTCCTTCTCTTGATTCTCTTCATTATGTTGTAGCATATATCTCTATCTTCTCTCTTTCTTTACTATAATTTTCGAGCCAATTATATAGCTCACCATGTTTTTCAAAAACATTGACCTTCAACACGAACCCGAAAGATCTATTAGCTTCTACTCTTCTTGGATTTAAATCAACTCAAATCCATTGCCAATATTTAGATGGAGAATCCTCCACGTATTATTCTTATATTGGTTATGGTGATGGGAATTATGTATCCTCTATTATCGATGTGAAGCTAACATCAATGAAATATCTCCAAATATGTAGCACTTCCATTATTCATGCATATACCTTGTCATAGTTATAAAGATCGAACCAATGGGAAAAATATATTCTTATCACACTTGTCAATATTCTTAGCTTTTTACTATTCATTTATTGGTTGCGGCTTCGTATCACAACTCGTTTCTATGGATAACTTAGTCTGTTTCCTCCATTAAGATGGGGCCATGTGTCTCTTCCTTATTCATTTGATATATGAATGTTGACTGCCTTGACTTAACCAAACCAAACAAAATATAACAAATGTCTTATTCGTGGAATTCACATCTACTAGGAGATCTGCGAAGGAGGTTCCAGAAAGATGATATGTATTTTATCCTTTCGTGTCGGATCTCAATTTCTAACAACCCATACCGAAGACTTATCAATTGTGGTGAATTCCATGAACTTACATCTACCAAAAGACTTAGGAATAAAGGGGCATTGGAAAAATTCCACATGGTCTATAGCCTTCATGGAAAAATACAAAATACTCCAATGAGAAAAAATAAAATATAAATAACTCTCAATGAAATGGTTGGGAGCAAGGGAAAAACAAGTTTAAAAATCTGTGAGTAGCCCAACATTATAGACACCATTAATTCTGACACTCCTCGTTAATCTTGAGCTGAAAAAAAATCAAATCAAGTACTGATTTTAAATTTCTTGACATGTGCAACTCCCATACTTGACGTTAAATCCTAAAACCTTTCTTTTGAGAAAGGTTTGGTGAAAACATCAGCTAGCTACAACTCAGAATTACAAAATTTAAGATCATTTTTTTCTTTCTCAATGAGTTCACGAATAAAATGATACATGATAGTCATACACTTGCTTTTTCCTTGAAAAACTAGATTTTTAGATAATTTAATTGAAGACATATCATCATAATTCCTTGTTTCTCTTTGTGTAAGTATGAGAGGATTCTCCTTAACCATACCATCTCGACAAGATGTTGATTTTGCTGCAATATAATGTGCTTCAACTATAGACAATGAAACAACTGATTATTTCTTTGAACCCCATGAAATGACTCTGATCAAACATTAAATATATATACATACGTGATATTTCTATAATCAAGGCTACCTTCCCAATAACTATCTATGTATCTAACTAATTAAAAATCATTATTAGCAATATAGAGAATTCCATTATTCCTTGTGTTATTGACCTACCTTAAAATATGCTTTTCTTCTTACCATTATGTCTCATTTGGTGTCTCCATGAATCTATGAATTAAAATAACTTCAAACATTATATCTGGTCTTGTTGCATTAAAATACATCAAGCTTCCTTCGATGATTTTATATCTTATAGGATCCACATTGTTTCATGATAATCTTTTGTAAATTTCAGACTTAATTCAACTAGTGTAGATGTTATATTGTTGTCCAACATTCTAAATCTTTTCAAGGTTTCTTTTACATACTTTTATTTAGAAACAAATCTAACCTTCTCTGTTTTCTTGACCTTAATGCCAAGAAAATGTTTTAACAATCCTAAATTAGTCATCTCAAATTCCTTCTTCATGGCTGATTAACATTCATCTATTGCCTTGTTTACATTTCAGTAAAGATTAAATCATCTACATACAAAAAAATCAAAATCTCACCATTTATTTCTTTTATGTAGAATGTGGGCTCGAGTACTACTTTTGCTAAATCAATTACTAGCTAGATAGGAGTCTATCCTACTTTTGTACCATGCCCTTGGTGCTTGTTTGAGTCCATACAATGATTTCTTGAGCTTGTATACTTTTCTCTCATGCTCTAGGATCTCATAACCTAGTGGTTTTCCCACATAAACCTCTTCTTCCAATACTCCATTCAAGAAATCTGATTTAACATCCATTTGATGGACTTTCCATTTGTGATCAACAACTATGTCAATAATTTTTCTCATAGTCTCTAGCCTTATTACTGGAACAAATGCCTCATTATAATCATGTTCATGCTTTTATTTGTAGCCTTTGGAAACTAACCTTACCTTATGTCTCTCAATATTTCCTTTAGGATTAGTCTTGGTTTTATAAACCCACTTAACTCCAATAACTTCCTTTTATCTTGGAATATCTACTAACTCCCATGTTGCATTATTCTCTATTGCATGCATTTATTCATCCATTTCTTCAAACCATTTATGATCCTCAATTTCTTATTCATAATAAATAGGACAAACTTCTAGAAATAAAGAAAAATTAACAATTTCATCTTCATTTTCTTCATACCTTGATTGCTCTTAGATCTCTTGAACACTCCTTATTCTTTCTTTCTTTTGAAATGAGCTTGTTGATGATAAAGATGTTTCATTTGATGGTACTTGCATTCTTTGTTAGCTACTACCAATAGAATAATCGTCCCTTTGTGAGATGGGTTCCAAACTTGGTGTAGTATTTTGTCTTCCATATGTTGCTGTAATAAAAATAATGGGTGAATTTTCCATTTTTTATGGCTTCTCCACTTCTTGTGCATCTCCCCAAGATGTTTTATCAATGAATTTAACATCTCTGTTAATTATCAGCTTCTTTGTAACTGGATTATACAATTTCTAATCTTATAATTTCTCACTATACCCAACGAAAATGCACTTCTCTCTTCTATTATCCCATTTTGATCTTCTTTTCTTTCACACATGTGTATATGCCTCACATCCGAAAAATATCAAGTTCTCAACACTTGGTTTTATTCCACTCCATGATTTTTGAGGTATTTTGTTCCTCACACTCTTTGTAGGACATCTATTCAATAGATATATTGTTGTTCCAACTGCTTCTACCCTAAAATAATAAGACAATCCTCTTAATTTTAACATGCTCCTTGCCATTTCTTGAATGGTTCTATTCTTTATCTTTGTGCTCCTTATAAAAGTTTAGAAACTCATTTGATATATACTCTCCCCCTCTATCAGTTCTCAATGTCTTTATATAATGGCCACTATGATTCTCAACCATGGCCTTGAACTATTTGAATACTTCAAATGTTTCTGATTTATTTTTCAAGAAATAAATCCATGTCCTTCTGCTAAAGTCATCAATGAAAGTAATGAAATATAAACTTTTTCTACAATGAGGGAGTCTTTATGGGACCACACAAGTCTGAATATATCAACTCAAGAGTTGATCTTTGTCTAGAACATTTACCTAAGGGAAAAGCATTTCTATGTTTCTTCCCCAATATGAAACCTTCACATAATTTGTTTTCTTTTTCAATATGAGGAAACACTTTAAAAATTTTCCTTTTATAAAGAACATTGAATGCACCATAATGTAGATGTCCATACCTAAGATGCTAAAGAGTAGATTGATCAATGACTATTGTTTTGAATTTTGTTGCACCTATATTCTCCATTCTCAAAGGAAAATTTTTATTTTGTGTCATCTACACTACTACAATCAACTTGTTTCTTCCACTTTTATCGTATATAGTTTATTTTGCATTTTAAAACTTCACCTTATATCCATTTTGGACAAGATTCCCAATACTGAGAAGATTATACTTCAATCCTGGGACATAGAAAACATTATGAATCTGCTTCTTGTCTCCTTTCTTGGTGAGAATGGATATAATGCCTTTACCCATCATAGGAACCTTTTTATTTGTTCCCATCTTCACTTCAGATCTGATTTCTTCATCTATTCTTGTGAACATCTCCTTATTTGGATGCATATGGTTGTTACATGCACTATCCAAATACTATGTTTGTTTTTTCCTTACTCAACTACTTTACAAGCTAGAAGGAAAGTTCCATTCTCTTAGTTATTTTTATGTTCATATTATTTTTTATTAGGTAAGATTGCATTATGATTATGATTTAGAAGTAGAAGTAGAAGTAGAAGTAGGAACTCAAATCATATTCTTTATTTTTACATTCACTATCATAATGTCTAAATTTTTTTGCAGTAATAGCATTGTACATTTGTTTTTTCATGCCTTTGTGAAGAACTACATTTGGAAATGTTGCTCCTCCTTCCTCTTCCTCTTCATCTTGGTTGTACCTCTTATTGATTGCTTCTTCCACCATCTTGTTCGTTGCTAAATATTCCTCTTCCTATGTTGTAGGATTCTCTCCCTCTACCTCTAATTATTGTATTTTTATTGAAGGATTGTTGATTGGAAGATATTTTTATCCTTACATTCATCCTTTGTTCATGGGTTTCCAAACAACCCATCAAATCATCAACTGCCATTTTTATCAAGTCATTAGACTCCTCCATTACAACCACAACTAGATAAAATCTGGTTCAAAGGCTCCTCAATACCTTCTCTATGATCATATGGTCTTTAGCAACATATCCATTAGTCCTCATATCATTTATTATGGTCAATATTTTTGTGAAAAATTCAATTAGTGATTTTGATTCTTTCATAACAAGATTTTGAAAATATCTCCTCAACATCTACAATTTGACTACCTTCACCATGTCATTTACTTGAAAAGCATTTTGCAAAGTGTCCCAAGCATGTTTTTAGTTTATATTTGCTGCAATCCTTGGGAAAATTTAAAGGATTTTCATCCTTTCTTCTATTTTCTTTTAAAGCATTCTTCATAGCATGTGTGAGTTCATTAAAAGCAGCTTGGTATACTACCTCTATGTATTCTCCTTCATCTAGTTACCATAGTTATTAAGAGGAGGACAATGTCTTAATTTTAATGCACCAGATATCATTGTTTTCCTATAAAATATTGGAGCTTTTTACCATGAGTTACTGCTAGAAGCCATTTGAACTCAGTAGCTCAAACAACCTTTTGCTCGATACCAATTTGTTGGAAAAAAATGGCATCAAATGAAAAGGAGAGGGAAAGAAACATCCAAAACACAAAAGCACAAAAAAACTATTATATTCTATTTAAAAATATTTATAGACTCAAAGATACGACTTTGTAATTTAATTTTGTTTATGTTCTTGTGTCCAATCATTTTCTTCTTTTTCTTAAAATTTGTTTTCTTGAGCTTTTGCTTTATATTATTATTTTCTTTCTTCTTACGGCTTTATGCAACTTCATGTATCTTTCTTCTTCTATATAAAACCTTGAGCTATGAATCCATCTCGGTATATTATCCTTCTTCTACTTATTTGTATTATGTTTCGCATAGATCTCTATCTTCTCTCTATCTTCCATATAATTTTCACACCAATTGTATAGCTCCTGTGTCTTTCAAAAGATTTTGACCTTTGACATGGATCCAAATAATCAATTAGTTACTACTCTTCATAACTTTTAAATTCACTTAAATCCATTTCTTTTAGTTACATGAAGAATCTACCATGTATTGGTCGGATATTGGTTACAATGATGTTGGGCTTTATGTATCCTCTATTCTCCGACGTGAAGCTAAGATCAACAAGATGTCTCCACATATTTCACATTTTTAGTATTCATCCATAGACCTTGTCAGGTTGTAAATCTCGAACCAATGGAAAAGCTCCACTCTCTTCACACTTGTCTATCTTCTTAGCTTCGTGCTAGTTGTTTATTGGTCACGGCTTCACATCGCAACTTTTTGTTGTGTATGAATGAGACTACTTGGTCCATTAATATCTATCCATGTTTCTCTTCCTTATTCAAGTCGATATATAACAACTAACTACCTTGACTTAACAGACCCAATGAAATATAAGTTGTAACTTTTCTGCGGACTTCACGTCAATACAAATATCTCGCTAATTGACGCGTTCTAGAAAGTTCAAACATGTTTTCTCCTTTCCCGTTGGATCCCTATTTGTAATGACCCATTCCTAATTACTTATTAATTGTGGTGAATTCTATGAACTTGGGTTTGCCCAAAAACCTAGAAATAAAACGACACCAAAAAAGTGCCATGTGGCCTGTCGCTTTGGCAAAAAATTACAAAATACTTCAATGGTCGAGAAAACCAAATATAAATTCCTCTTAGTAAAATGGTTTGGAGCAAGGGAAAAACATGTTTGAAAACCCACAGGTGGCTCAATATTATAGACACCATTAATTTTTACACACTAAAGCCCTCATGACACTTTGTAAAGAGCATTGGTAAGGAATTTCAAAGACCATTTTAATTTTTCTCCATGTTTTCGATGGTAAGAATTAGGTCCCATCATAAATTTTTAGTGTCCCCATGTTTTTGATGGTAAGATCAAAGCCATTTTCTTGCATATGTGTATAGTATTTTTTAATTTAGGCTTTTCCAATGAATAAATTTTCATGCTAGACACTTTTAAGGGATATGTCATGCTATCCTTAAATGTTTGAAGTTTATGTTTTATGTAGGAAACAAAGGAGGCTACTGTTCACACATCCGTGGGGTTTTATTGTATTTCAAAAATGTCCCCCACTAGGAAGATTTGATGCGAAGAAGCCTATCATAATGTAACACAGAGAAAAACCAAGGGATTTCTATCTTCCAAGATCTAATTGTAGATTAGGTTCCTATCTCACTTAATTTACAAACATTCTTTTTAAAATGTAACCCTATTCGGGCTCTAATATCGATAATATTGTTCATTTATGGATTATAGACTATTTAATGAAGTGAAAACATATGCCAGTCTAACATTGTTTTCATTGATAACTAATGGAAATATTAATTTTATGGCCATCAAGTTTTCGTTAGGGGCTAAATAAATATTTCAGGTTGGAAGACTTGTGTATACCCTTGATGAAGATAAAGTTGAGGATGATGCATTGTGGTTACTTTCTAAAACTAATGTTTGAATCGACAAGGGTAGTTAATGTCATATGATCACACACTCATATCAATGACTTGTTGGTTAAATATTTTTCCTAAGGTTATTATTAGTATAGTTATGTTTGTTTTGCATAATAAAAAGTCATGCAATGGCTAGAGTTGAAATTAAACTTATTAGAATATTTTTAAAATAAAATAATGTCAAGGTATGCATGATTTAGAATTAGATTGGATCATTATAAAAATAGTAGTAGATCTATATTTTATAATTATGTATTTTTTGAAAAGCATGTTCCTATGCAAATCCATAAAAACATGTAATGGGCAGATTATTTCAAAATCAAAAGGGTTGGAAAGTTTTTCTTGATCTATGCTTCTCTTCGGTTGTTTATGACAATTTGATTATGGTTGTGACTTATTTGAATTTGCATATTTACGAATATTGAATTCCATTTCTATTCCTTATTTTAAAATAATCAATTGGTATCAAAGTAATGTTTGGGTTGTAGTATTTTGTTTCGGACCTATTGATCTAAATTTTTGTTAAAAATGCTTTGATTAACCAACTTACAACTTTGAGATACTTAATAACTAGCTTTAAATTTTGCACTATTTAAAAATATGATTAAAAGTGTCTTCTAAAAATAAATTTAATAGTAAACCTATAAGTAAATAGGTAAAAAAAAAAAAAGATATAAACAATAAAGTATATATGATAATGGAGTTCACCCAAAAGGGATACATCTACGAGGTGCGGTCAAGTTACCAAACCAATCAATTAGGTGTAAAAGCATAATAATTTTATAATTTCTTACACCAATGAATAACTTGGTCTATAACAATAGTCAATGCTTGAGTCCGTAAGAGGTCCTAGTCACTTTCACAGTTATGATCCTTTAATGAAAATGATTCGAAATAGATCTAATGTCCTTACTCTATCACATTTCTATGTTTAACTCAACTAGTAGAACCCAACTCTTTTTGTATTCGTCTATAACTTGATGGTCTGTTGGAAAAGGTATATAATTTTACTACGTATTGTACAAGGATTCGATTCCCCTCATACATGTTTATTTTTTCCACTTGTTTTCTCTTCAAATGGGGCTTATCTAAAAAACCCACAACCGATTACTAAGTTACACTATAACCTAACCAGTTGGGGCCTTAATTAGGTGGGAGTGGGTTGGGGGTATACCACACCTAATCAAAACCTTTCGTTCTTTTTCTCACCATTTCACATGCATTGGAAATCATCCCACTGAACAATTTTTTTAACCGTAGACTTTTAAAAGCCTTATTGGCCCCGGTTAAAGTACGACTTCATTCATGTATCATGTCTTTTATTGGTTGACCACGAAGTTGAAAGGAGGCTGAATACGGTTTGATTTTAGCAAGTCATGTAAACATCCGACAAAGTGGTGAGCTGATTATTGAGTGTGCCTAGTGTTGATATGTAATCATAGAACCCCGATTGTTTAGAACTTGATAGATTGAAAATTTCAGTGTGATTTCATAACATGGAGCTTTTCCCAAAGTGTGGAACTTTGCAATCAAGAAAGATCTCTTGATGAAGGCTAGTTCCTATTCCTCTATTTTGATACACACATTCAAATTGTAGAGGATATATTCTTAAATCTACTCTAACTTTCCAAGGAGACAGGGTTAAAAAAATTGCAAGAAATTAAACCTAAGATACAAGAGGTGATGCACGTACGGGAATGGTGAACACCTGATTTTTATTGATATGAAAACCAATAAGTTTGAAGGGGATGAATACACATCACAACTCAACAAATTGTTATGAATTAATTCACCATTAAGTATGCAACACAATTTAACATGCACAATGAACCAAAATTGCAATGAGAGATCAAGATAATGCAATAAACACAAAAGATGGTTAAAATTCATCGACATACTTATATTATTGCTCCACAAATTTGATACAGTGCATTACAATGGCTAAGAGGCACTAATTTTCATTACAACTTGAATTAGAGGTTTGAACTCCACAAATTGACTTATAGACAAGAGAAGAAGGAAGGGTGAAAAGAAATATTATCCAACCTTTTGAATTGAGAATCTCCTTATAATATATAGGAAGACCGAGAGAGAGAGAGAGAGAGAAATTTTAAATCTTGCTTCAACAACCCAAAAATGCATTAAAATAACCTACAACAATGATGGGTGCCATTATAAAATCCATGCCTCCATGTAATTTGCTTTATTGGAGAAGAAAGGAAGCCCATAGCTTCATCATTTGGGTAGGTGATAAATAAGGAAAATTCCTCTAAAATGGTTGAATGTACTTCCACATTTTTAAATAACTAGTCTCACTAAAATTGAGAAAACTATTTTGTGTAAATCCAAGCTCCCAATAAAAAGTTATATCCATTTTAAGATGAAGGTGCCATTCGCAATAAATGTAGATGGTTGGCTCTATCTTTTGGACTCGAAATCACATCGCACCCTTCAAATCCAAAATTTAAGACTTTTAGGATTTAGAACTTCAGGAATTTTGATTTTGGTGTTCTGGGATTCACATTCATCCCACCTGAGTTCATGAAAACTCCAAAACTCGAAGTCTAAAATTCAAACTTTCGGGTTTCCAACTTCAATTTTTCTTTTTTGTACACTTTCGTGGCTTCAACGTTCTAAAATAATTAAATCCCAAAGTCTGAAATTCATACTTCTAATTTCAGACCTTTGAATTTTTGGGCATTCAAGAATTTGGGATTTCAGGAGATTTGGGACTTCAAGTTTTCGGTGTGCGGGACTTCGAGGTTTTGGGACTTGGGTTTGTGTTTTCAAGACATCGGGTTTATAGGTTTTGGGAGTTTGGGTTTCAAGGATTTTAGGACTTTAGGTTTTGGTGGTTTAGGATTTTGGGTTTTGTGGCTTTGAGTTTCGAGGATTTGTGACTTCGGGTTTCGGGAGTTGGTCATCGGCTCGATGTTGTTGCCAACTCTAAATTCCCGAAATCTTGAAGTTTGAATTTCAGACTTTGGGTTTCATACTTTTCTCCCCAGTAGTGGTACTATTCATAGTGAGCTCCCAAGACTCTGAAACTCTGAATTTGACCTTCCTTTTATGTGTTGACCTCTAAATTTTAGAGCTTTGTGCTCCTTTTCTTCAATTTCACTATTTTTCACTTGGGGCTACCTCGAATGACCACACCTCTAAAGTACGAATTTTAAACTTTTGAGCTCCTTCATAAACCGAGCCATCTTGGACTCTTGAGCCTAAAATGTAAGCTCCCGTGGCTGAATCAATCTTGTTATTTAATTTGTGTGGAGTCACGTTAACCTAATTTTTCCTAAGGGGTGAAATTTGATAACGCTTAGATCACTTTATGAGTATAGTTCTTATTTGGCTCAAGGTACCCCCATATGGTAGAAAAATCCATGCTTAGAACATGCTCAAGGGAAGTTGGAGCATGGCCATACGTGCCACCAAGCCATCCCTCCTACTGCCTAGGCCACCATCAGGTTCCTGTATGGATATGTCACTTTATATTCAATATTATCAGTTTTAAGTTCACTCTAATTATTTTTGTCAAGCAGTTTTAATGGTTTCATATACAATTTATTTAAACAACAATTTTAAAATTGTCTCCATGTGTGCATCCACGGTGGTGGAGGCCTTATGACATCAACCCGTGGTGGGCTACATGGGCTGCGTTTAGAAGGCATGTGTATGGTTCTTTAGCTATGACAAGATGTGTACGAGTTGATCCCTATAGTTAGGTGACGAGTTATGTTAGGTACGAGATATCCTCCGAGCTAGAAAGGATACTTTATAAAACTTGAACACTAATACCACATCCATATTGTGCTATTCCTACAATTATTTCAAATGGAAAATGTAAAACATTAAAATGTGAAATAATGATGGCAGAGACACCTTCGAAAAGGATTGGACCCCATCACTTGGTTATTGGGGCCCCAGATGAATACTATGTGGGCCCCGTATGCTATGTCAAAGATCGGAGGACTCAAACAATACTTTTACATAATTTGACACTTTTCACCATCTCAAACTCCTAGTTTTCATAATCATGTTACACTACCTCAAACCATGTAACCTACTGCTAATGTTTTTCTAGTTGGGATTAAATTATAGTATACCGTATCTTTCATATACAATGTATGCTTTTCTTCATTTAAATGGTGTTGGGAAGATCTCATCGGTCTTCTTTATTTTCAATATGTTCTATGACTTGCGAAGACCATTTATTTGATCGGGAGTGATGATCCTCCTAGATCACTCCTACCCAATGAGGAAATTTTGAACGACCAAAAGTTGATTTTTTTTTTTACAATAAGTTAGGTTATTGTTTCTTCGTCCTTCAAATTTATAACCACTTTTCTTTTCTTGGATGAATTCCATTTAAACCCACATGAATATATTCAAAATCACCTCTTCGATAATTCCTAATCCTCCTGTCAAAAATAGTTACTTTGTGTAATTCATCCAACAACATAGGAGAAAAGACATCAAGAGCAGTACCTAGACAATCTTATCTTGAACAACGATCATTGGAGATTCATACAATTTTAGGTTTTTAACACTTACAACAGAACATATATAAATATATCGAGCCAATTCTAATATGAAGGAATTATTACAAATATTTTTCAGTATTTTGAATGGACCATACTTAATTGGTTTCATCTTTTACCTTTGCTTCTAATCTTGTCTTTTTTGATATGAAACCAAAATTTACCATAAACCTTGAAATGATGATCAACATAATGTTATTAATGACTATCCTTATAATTTTCTTATATTTTCTGCAATTATTCCTTAAGAGATAGATGTAGCACATGCATTATCTAAATAATCATTTTAGCCTTCTCAAAGCATAATCCCATTCATATAATGTTGCTTCTTGTAAAAGGAAAAGTCCATAGTTGGACTTAGAAAAAGTATCACATGTCTCAAAAGGAGACTTATGAGTAGAAGAATGCAAGGAAGGGTTACAACCATGTTGTATGTAACATAAATTATTTTCACATAGTTTGGGACATTTTCTACAATAACCATGATGCAAATTCAGTATTGTACAGTTTACCACTTTTGTTTTCTCATTTTTATTTGGATGAAATGGAGTACTCTTCTTCACCTTTGTGTCCATTAAGTCCCATAATGTTGACAAAAGTTCCTAATGAATCAAGAATCTCAATATAAATCAAGTATAAATAGGAAGAAAAATATGAATCCATATGTTGTTAAAGAATAATTTTTCCATATCTTCTCTTATTATCTATTATGTACAAGGAACAAAGATACACATTTTATTGAATCTATTCACCACTAGTTACAAATAGTCGTGTTTTATTTTTTTCATAGGAAAACCTCCAACAAATTCCATGGAAATGCTTTCCCATGGATGAGTTTTTAAAGGAAGTGGGGTATACAAGCCCAATAATCTATTAATAGGTTTACTTCTGGCATAAAGAATACAAAGTTTAACATATTTAGCTACTTTTTTATACATTTGTGGCCAATAACAATATCTTTGTAATTACACAACTATTTAACTGTTAAAAATTGAATAGAAATAAGAGAAGTATGTTCTTCCCTAATCAAATGAACCCTTTAATCTATAGGAATACAAAGTTTACTAAGATGATATGGTACTCCATTATAAAAAGGATAGTCAAATTTTTCTACCTATTTACCATGGATTAGATGTTCATACGCATCCTTAAAATTAACATCATTTGCATATTACTCCCTTTAAATATCATGTATCATAAATCTATTTTATAAAATAATAGATGCAATAATAATATGTCCAAAAATTATATCAACAAAATTTATTATGTGTACCTTTTCTTATACCTCATCACAAGATAAAACTACTCTAATAATCCCATCCATTGAAAGTTCCTGGATTTTGTAGCTTGGATTGTGATTGAAGGTACTACAAAGGTTGATGATCTATATGGATTATTGTCTCTTTCACTATATTCTCACGCTCTACACCAAATCATACATCTCATTATTATATGTAGGATGATTTATTACTGCACTTATGAAGGTCTCGAATGGTAACACACTAGATTTATTCTCTAAATCTACACTAAACCCAAGTAATATTAACTTCCATTGGTTTCAATATCAAATGGATGTTTCAAATTAGGAAATGGAAGAATAGTGGTTGTACTTTTTTTTCTCGTGAGCGTGTTAAACAATGCCTTGTACTTACCTTAGCACTAAAAGAAATGTTTAGTACTAGTCATGGAATGCAAAGGAGGTTCAATAAATGAGAAGTCAGCATTAATTTTTGCCAATCTTGAATTACCCCAAAGAAAATTTTAACTTCTGTAGCATTATTAATTTTATTCCACTTCATAAAGTCCAGTAAATTTAGAGGGATAAATTTTCAATTGATCACCCCTATATAACAAATCCTAGATAAAGTAAAGATGTTTTCTGAAATGGTCTTTTAAAATTTTACTAAAGATGATAATGTCATTTAAGTCAAAACATTATCTTTGAATTGTCTAAAAAATCAATCATAACCCACTTAAATGTGGATGGTTCATTACAAATCCCAAAGAGCGTGGAAATACATTCGAATATTTTTGATTTGTTTTAAAATTGGTTTTCAAAATATCGCCTTCTATGTCATAACCACTTCTTAAATCTAACTTAGTGAAACAAACATCTTCTTTTAATTGATCCAAAAATCATCAATATGAAGAAGACGGTATCGACGCTTTTCAACTTTACTTTATTAGTGTCGGATAATCAACACACATCTGCCAAGTTCCATATTTCATAGATACCAATGCAATTGGAAAACCACATGAAGAATTGTTTTGTCAAATGATTCCTTTCTTGAGAAACTCCATAGACTACTTTTTTATTTCTTCATTTTCAACAACCTAAAACCTATACATGCCAATTATAGGTAGAGGTGCATTCTAGTGTAGATGAATCTCTTGCCTTATGTCCCTCTCAGGAGGTAAATATTGTGGCTTCTGAAACACATCACCAATGTTAGAAATAAATTTGAGGATCTCTCTTTTATGGTTAAGATCACAACCTTCTAATGCCTTTGATTTATCATCATCATTATGTTTCAAAATCATGACTAGAAACGTTTTACTAGAACTCCTTAGACTCTTCATCTTTCCTACATGTAGAAGTGATAATTTTTATTTTATTTTAATGATCTCAAACAATATATTCAACTTTAAGCTTAACAAGAAAATTTGTATTTTCATCCCTATAGAAGATTTCATTTTTGTCATATAAATAAGGAATACCAAGAATAATTCAACAAAAGTCAAGTGGAATAATATCCAATTCTACCTCATCGGTGAATTTTGAGGTATTTGTAAATATAAGTTTACATGTTTTCATGACTTGTAATTTAGCATCATCACATACCCAACCCAAAGGGAAAGATTTAGGATGCAATTTATTTTAGAGTCCCAGTTTCTTGAAACTTACAACATCTTTAGAAATGAAGTTACCTTGAGATCCACAATAAAAAAGAGTATCAATTTTTGTATGTTTAGGAGTAACACATTTGTCTACTTTTAATGTATAGAATTAGAAATTTAATAATGATAATTAGTGTTAGAAGAGGATGAACATGAACCCTATAATCCCATAGTACAAATCTTTTTTTCATCACTCGAATCATATCCAAAATCTTAAAATGTTGTGGTTTTCTTATCACCTTCTTTTTTGTACATTTTTTTCTTAACGTCTAGATGAATCTTCAAACACTTAGCATTTGTATGCCCTTATGTTTTTCAATGTGAGAATTTTTTTCTCACCCTCTATCTTCAACGTGGAAGTATATTTTCCTTTACCATTTCATTTTTCCTTTCCTTTATTTTTAGGATGTTGTTTGCATCATTTTTACTTGGTGAATATTTTCTTCAGTAATGCCCCGTATATATATATATATATATATATATATATATATATATATATATTTAAAAATCTAAATTTAAATTATTTGTTGATTCTTTTCCTCGTATATCTAGCCTTTTCTATGAATACGTAGAAGAAGGAAATGTTAGGAGGAGGCACAATTTTTGAGTGGACTGTTTTTCTACAAAGATGGACTATTATAAATGTGGAATTTAATGTTTCCTCCACTGATTTTTCCTTCCATGTTTGATCATTTTCTGTCTTGCTTGGCGTGTTGGAGATGTGGAATCCTATTGAGTGTAGTTTGGTTTATTGTTGGCTGAAGGTGGGTGGACGTGATGGCCACCTACCATTTCTTCTTTATTGTTTCACCAAACATGCTTTGACCTATTTGGTGATCCTTCATATGCCATTTTAGTGTTTTCCATATGCTTTGGACCGATTGTTTATTTCCACGGCTTCGTTTATCCTGCAACCTCTTACTCATGTTGTTAGTTGTGTGGGTCACTCTAAGAGGAGGTTCTTGCTATGTCTTCTCGGAGTGAAATGGAAAAGCTTGTGTTTGTTGCGTACATGCTAGAAAGTGTGACTTAATCAGTTTGGACACCTATTTGTTGCTTGGGTGAAATATGGTTTCTTTTAGATCCCTTTTGTGCATATCCTACATGATGTGATAGTTCCTTATGACCACATCTCTTTGAGGCATATTTTTCATTAGTTTTTCAGGTTTGTGTATCATCCCCTTTGTGCTTTCACAACTTCTAAGACACCTACAATTACATCCATCAAAGAATGTATGTTTCCATTGTGCTCGATGGATGTCGTTACCCTATTCCAAAAGCGCCACCTTGGCCCCGATGCGTGTAGTTTACAAATTGGAGATGAGCATGTTAGACAATTGTTGATTGTTTTATTATTTTAATTTTTAATTTTTTCTTCCCTAGTTTCGGGTGGGTGGCTTGCTTGTGCTGGGGTTGTAACTAATTTGTATGTGTGCTGGTTATGGAGAGTTGAGAAGGGTTATTTTGTTAGATTCTTATTATGCACAGCCTATAAAGGTGGTAATTCCATGAGACCAAATCCCTTCAAGGATTTTTTCTAACAGTTTCCCTACCATGTGTACACCTCCACATTTGCATACATGGATTCTAAGGTACTCATAAATCCATCTCACAAAAATACATTTTTTCCATTTTGCTTCATTTAATGTCCATACAAAGGTTTCTAACCATCCGATTTTGACACAAGTTGGGAGGATGTTTGCAAGGTTTTGGGTCTATCTTTTACCTAGTCTCTCACGTGGTTCCTAAGCCTTCATGTAAACCCATTTTGTGTATATCCTACTATCAGGGTAGTACTAGAAGATAAAATTTCCTTCAGAAAATGTTACTTGTGTTAGAGCTCCTTGCCCATGCCAAATGTCGATGGAAATGGAGTTTTATGCCCAACATGTTTTGGATGAAGATTCGACCTAAGGAATGTTGCGCTTTGGCTTTGAGATTGGTTTTAGTGACTTGTGGAAGCTGGAGAAACAGGAAAGATATTCCTACCTTTATTACATTTATTAAAATTTAAAAATATCATGAAATAGAACTTTCCTTTCTGTTGGTTGGATATTTTGTCAAACCAAAATATGAGGTTCAACCACAGTATATGGGATTAAATCCCTCCTCAAAGACAGGTGAGGCTGCCTGCTTATTGCTAATCTAAAACACGGTAAACAATATATACAGTATTCACACTAATCTAACCATTGGGGGTTGGAATGAAATCCCGAAATCCACATTCACAGATTCAAGGGTATTTCTTTCGTAAATGAACTGGGTTAGAAACTCTTACAATGAAAGAAGCACAATAGAAAGGAAATGGGAGAAACGTATTTTCTTTCGAGTAAACACAGAGCACGAAATAATCATACGAGTTTTAGATCACAAATATAATGTCCGAAATAATCAGAAACACTAAGATGCTATGCAAAGAATAGCTTAAGATCATGAACATAAGAACACTGTCTTAAGTAAGATATATTCCACAACACAAAGTCTGTAAAACAATATCGATTCCTATTCTTCAAAATGATTGAATGAAAACACAAAGTTTTTCTTCTTTCCAATAGCCCCTAAATATTCCAAAAAATCTCGACCCTTTGGAATGCATAAGCATCCCTTATTTATAACAAAAGAAGTAGAGATAAAATAGGGTAGATCCTAAAAAATAGTGCTTTAACAAGAGTTCTTTTGCATGATTCTCACACAGAGATCAAGTCAAAATGTGATTCAAAAATGTGACGAAACAAAAATGAAAAAGACATGTCAATTTCAAGATTGAAATGACATGAAACGTTGGGACTTAATCTGAATCATCATCTTTTGCTCCTTCCTCTTTTTCTTCCTCTAGCTGAGACTGTTTGCTCTGAAATTCCTGGAACTTCCGAATTATGCCTTGCATTTTGTTCTCATCAGGCGTAGTGGAATGATCATTCCAAATTTCACAAGTTTCATGAACATTGCTGGCAGTGCTGGGAAGCTTTTTCAATCCTTTGCTGAGCTTTCTTAAGGCATCCAAAGAATGCTCAATCCTTACCAACCGATCCATCTTTTCAAGGTCAAATCCGAGCATTGATTCATGCTGAACAGACTCTTGGAATTGTTTGAAGAGATCATCTGCTGATAGTATACCTGAGTTTCCTACTGACACCTTTGAACAAATCTTCAGCAACTCTTCTTCCAAATCACTTTTCCCATCAATCAATTTATCCCTTGATTCTCTCAACTTAGCGTAGGCTTCATTGAGAATCTTCACCCTGAACCTGATGGCCTTGGTCAGCTGGAAATGCTTATCCGTATGAGGGAGAATACCTTCTTCGACCAAGAGATGTGTTGGTATTTTCTTTAACACTTGGAGAGCTTCATAAGTCAAATCAAGATGTCCAATTTCTTGAGAAATCTCCTCATCCATCTTTTCTCCATCTTTCTGAATGTCCCCCACAGATTGATGAACTTTCACAATGCCTTGTATCACTTCCTTCCCCTGTTGGAGCAACCTTTGGACCCATTCATCGACCACCCTTCCTTGTTTAGCAATCTTCTCAATTGTAGGTACCGATGAGAAATGAATCCGGCGAGAAAGAAGAAGGTGGTATGGATTCAAGGGGTTTTGAGATTTTAAGAAAAACCTCTGTCAACTGCTCCACTTTCTCCTTAAGCTCATCTCTATTGTCCTTTGTTTCTTTCAACTTTTGGCACAACACGTTTATGGAATCCCGTGCATCTTGTTGCGCCCCTTCTATTGTCACTTTCCCTAGAGCCACCCTGGTTATCTGATAATCAGAGGCTGTTATATCCTCCTAGTTTTTGTCACCGAGGAGTGGCAATCTCTGTGAACTTATCTCCTGAAGCATCCACCAAAACCCTTGAAACTATTTTGGGCTTCTTGGCCGACTTTGCAGTAGGAGCCTTGAGTGAGCTGAAATCAAAAGCTGGTATGGGTACAATCACCTTCCTCTTCCTCGGAGTTTGCTCGAGTAGCCATTGCGGCGTATCAGAGGAAGTTACACATGTTGTAGAAACTGGTATTCTACTCTCAAGAGGAGAAGATTCTACTATTGGAGGAGGAATAGTTACCAATGTGGTAGTAGATCCAATAAAAAGAGGCACAGGAGGGGGCGTGCTGATGATCACTTGGGTTCCAGCGGAGAGGGGTGAAAGCCCAGAGAAAATACTGGCCATGGTTGCAGAAGTGGATGGAGAATGAGGAGGTAGGAGTGGTTGTGAGGGAGGAGGTGCAGATTCAGACTCCAAAGCCTTGGATGCAAGAGATAAGGTCTCTTCAGTTGAGCAATCAGCAAATGGTGAAGACAGAAGCTGGCTTCCTCCTTCTTCCAAATTAATTTCTCCTATTTCTGGTGGTGTTGGTGATTCTGGCACATTCACCGTTTCTACTGGAGAAACAATTGAAGAGATTTCTCTTTCTTTCCTCTTTTTGACAATCTTGACCTTTATAGGCGCCTTAGAAGACTTTTTGTCCTTTTCCTTTTTGGAGGGCCCCGCCTCTGAAACAACCAACTTTGAAAACTTATCATCTTTAAAATTCATTCCCCAAGAGGAGAGCCATGCTTTGGTGCGAGCAAGGATTAGAGCCGACCTATCTGTAATAGAGGCTTTTTCACTGGCTGACCAATCAATAGGTGGGAAAACATATTGATCCTCCTTTAGTCCATCATAGGAAAGATCCAAAACACTTTCATTGTCACTGCCCTCTCTGGTAAATCAGCAAGCTCCAGTGTTTGAATCTCAGCAATAGTCAATCTGCTATTATCCTTTCTGCGAACAGCAACCTCATTACGCAGATCCACCCAAATATCCTCTATGTTTGGCCTGTGCAGATGCTGGGTTCCATATGCTCTGAGCACTCCTCGGATGTCAAAACCATCTCGAGGCTTCATATGCTTCTTCAATTTGTCCTGAAGTTCGTGGACAACATTTTTGGCCTTCACTACTGTTGAGCAAGTGTATCTCCCAATAGAAATTGGGAAGGATACAACAGCCTTATGTTTGCTTTGTTGGAATTTATGGAAATCCAATAGCTGCCTAACCAACTCCATTAATATCAGTCTATCCCCTAGATATCGGGGCAGGTGAAAAGGATCTCCCGAGTACATGACCACCTGAAGATATGTAAACTTCTTGAATTGTAAGAAGATACATCCCCATTTAGAAACTTCAGCCCAAGCCTCATCTGAGACTCTTGTCTTCAGCTCAGGGTTTATCCTGCAGATATTTTCATAGAAGAAGGCATCATTCACCCTCCTGAAATGGTCTTTGGACCCCTTCTTTGTCAATTGAGGGAAGTATTGATAAACCTGGTTCACCGTTCTGCTTCCCTTGGTATCCAGCCCGGGATAGTTCCTCATCCCGGCTGCTGCGTATGTGACATATGATGACATATAAAATTTCCCAGTTGACAAGACCGTTGTCATTTGGGAATCAATCTCATTGCTGATGAGAGTACCCCAGTCGATCCCCTGCTGATTTTTCTTGATGATGATCATAAATTGATACATCCATCCTTGAAATACATTTGATTCGGGCAAACCAAAAACCCGACTCAGCAGGGTGATGATGTCATTGATTTCTTGGATGAAATCACTCCTGGGGATAGTCCTTGGAAATCTGGACACAGCTGGTTTGGCCTTGATCAAGAACTTCTTGTTCACATGCTTGATGCAGTCCTCCTGATCATTGTCCCAGGCTTTCTGAGCTGACTTCATGTCCAACTCTCCATACTCGTCAAAATTAGGCAATTTGAGGAGATCATCAAAATAACCTCCATCTAATTTGACCACTACTTCACCTGATTGACTTCTCACAGAACGAGACGCCGAGTCATAACTGGATGCACAAGCCAAAATGAATTCTGGACACTGAGCAGACATGGGAAGACCCGCTGCGAGAGGCAAACCACTATCGGCTATAGCTTTCATCCATGGGTTTTGGGAGGAACTCCTCAACCTACTCCAGAAATCTTCAATGTCTATATTTCCGAGTTCAATGTCTCGGATGTCATAGTTGCAATCAACATAGGATGGAGATTCCAGCTTTTTAAACTTATATTTCATTCTTCCTGACTTCTCGGTCTTTTCCTGAGATGGACTAGGGTCCGACATGAAGGACGTCGAAGGAAGAAATTTTAGAAGCTCGAGAAGACACCGCTCCACCGTGAGAATCGACTGCTGGATATGCCTGGGAAGAATAGAAGAACCCAACACTGGCGAGGAAGATGTCCGGAAATCTTGAAAACCCGATGCACTGAAACTGACGGAACTTAAAAAAACACGTTTCGACACGTTTGACACTGTCGAAACTTTGGGAAAGCCCGAAACTTTGGGATAATGCGGAACTTTGGGAAAGCCCGACACTGCCGATGATTTCAGGAACAGAAGACAGCCCGACACTTGTGTTGATGTCGGGAACTCTGGAAAGTCCGGCACGCCAAACCTTCAATATACTTTGGGTCTGCGACACTGCATAACAGCCTTCAAAACCCTAGAAGAGTAAAACAGGGTTTTTGTGTTGAATTTCCAACATGCAATCTCCTTTTAATCATTCATGTACCAGGCATATAATAAAACTTTGAGGAAATAGCACCAAATGGTAATTTAGAAGAGATAAACCCTAAAACCTAAACCCCTTTTTCAAAATAACTCCAGAAAGAAGAAGAATAAAAATCCCTCAAAACCCGGCAAGAAATTGGGAAGAATCGACGCGCAATCAATCCACAAAAACTAGGAGCAAAGAATGGAGAGAGAAATACCTTAAACCAGAGAAAGGGAAGATCGAAAACAGGTGATTCAGTCGAGCACAAACGAGCTTTCGGGTTTCGGAATTGGAAGAGCATGTACGAAAAATCCACGAGTTAAAAATACGCACGGTGAAAATGACGTGGAAATCCACGTATTTATAAGAAAATTGTAATTAATACACTTCAGCTCAGCACGTGCCAACTCACCGACAACTCGGCATGAATGCCATGTCAGCATGTTTGAGAGGTCCGAAAACCCGACACAAGGGGGCTTAGTGCAATTCGGGTTTCGGGTTTCGGGAAACACAAGACATAAAGCATGAGATGTTTAGATGCTTCACAGCTCCGAAAACCCGATACAAAGGACTAAATCGGACTTCGGGTATCGGGGAACAGGTGACACAAAACATGTTTTGAATAGGGCATGTTCCGATGCGCCGGAGGTCCGAAAACCCGATTTTCTCAATATGAAGCGGGTTTCGGGTTTCGGAAAACAGGCGACACAAAGCATGTTAAAACTCATGTCGAACTGTTGGACAAACCCGAAAACCCGAATTTCTCAATATGAGGCCAAAATGCAAAATCAACTTCAAAAATTTCGTAGGGGTTATCTAATCGTTTTGTCGTGAACTCAAAACGGAGATAACAGCTGGCTCCAGCTGGGGACTTTCTTTGTAATACCAAAGGAAGAGAACTCAGAATCTCTGGTCTCGCGAGACCAGAGCCTTATCCATTGGGCTACGGAGTCAAGAAGAAAACCAAAACAAAACAAAACGAAGAAAGAAAGAAAACCAAAAGCAAACACACAACAAAAGTAAAATATGTACAATGCAAGAGAGCATCTTGCATTAATGGTGGAACAACTTTAGATGTTGTCCACTGAAAGGCAACGGGAGTAGTCCTCCATCCAGATATGATAGTAGGAAACTATTTTCGCCATTCAGCTCATGGATTTTGAAAGGTCCTTTCCACAAAGAATCAAACTTCCCATGCATTCCTTTTTGTTCTCTCCTCTTATCCCAAAGCAACACCAAATCTCCAATCTGAAAGTTACGCTGCTTTGATTTTTTGTCAAAAATTTTCTTCACTCTGCTCTGATGATCTGCGATGCGATCAACCACCTTTATTCGTTCCTCTTCTAGCCTGGCTAGGTACATAACCCTCTTCTCGATAGAATTCTGAAAAGCCGCATCTTCAACCGCTTTTGCCAACTGCAAGGCCGACAATTCTACTGAGATAGGAATTTCAGCATCAATCCCGTATAGCAATTGAAAAGGAGACATCCCTATGGCTCGCTTTGGAGTGATCCGATCAGCCCACAACGCATCATACAATGCTTTGTGCCATGTCCTCTGATTTTCATCCACTAGTTTCCTGATTATGGTAACCAGATTCTTGTTGCTGGATTCAGCTTGCCCATTACCCTGGGGATAATAGTCAGATGAATGAGCCAAAGTAATGCCGAATCCATAGCAAAACTCAGTTAGCTCGTGTGATGAGAAATTGGAAGCATTATCCGCTATGATCTTATGAGGTACACCGAATCTGACAATTATGTTTTCCTTAAGGAATTTGCAAACAGCTTCAGAAGTTGCTTGCTTGATTGGCGCGGCCTCTACCCACTTGGTAAAATAATCTGTAGCAGTTAGCACATAGTTATGTCCAGCACTGGAAGTAGGATTCAATGTTCTGATGAAATGAATCCCCCATTGGCGAAAAGGTTCTTCAATCACTACAGGCTTCAGAGGAAGAGCTGCTAGCTTGGGGCGACCAACGAAATGTTGACAAGCCTCACACTTGGACACCCATTCTACTGAATCCCTAAGAGAGTAGGCCAATATTACTAGCCCGTCGGATCTTATAAGCTGTCACGAGAGGATGAAAAATTTCCTCCACAAGCTAGGCTATGAAAGGACTCCAATAACTTTTCCTGTTGTGATTTATCAACACAACACAGGAAGACACCATCAATACCTCTCTTGTATATTGCATTATTCCACAAAAGGTATTTCACAGATCTCAACTTGACGGTCCTCTTCTCCTTTTGATTTAAATGTGGGGGGCATTCACCATAAGTTAGGAAGAAAGCAATGTCCGTGTACCATTCATCGGTCGTGCTCACGAAAAGCACCATGGGCAGCTCTGAAGAAGTGTCTTGAGTCTTTTCATACTCTGCTTCGGCATGATTTTCTGCAATTAATTGGCACAGGCCCCTTCCTCGTACCAACTTGGTAGGCCTGATGTCCAAATCGTACTCCTGAACTTTAGCTATCCAAGTACCTTGTTGACTTCCCAGCTCTTGTTGAGTCAGAATGGATTTAACAGCAGTATCAGGAACGAGAATGCGAGTATGGGAATTCAGCACATAGTACCTAAAATGCTTCACCACTCGCACTACCGCATAAGCATGTTTTTCAATCTGTGACATCTTCAATTCATGTTCTTTCAATGGACAGCTCATGAACGTGATGGGAGCTTCGATGCCTTCCCCATTTTCCTGCATCAGGATGGCTGACACTGTGTGGGCAGAGGCGTAGCTGTACATGATGAAATCTTTCTTGAAGTCTGGACATACTAAGATAGGAGCGCAAGCAACTACCCTTTTGATTTCTTCGAATGCAAGCTTCCCTTCTGTACTCCATCGAAATGGAACTTTTCCTTTCATCATTCCAAGGATATCCTTGGTTTTGTCAGTGAAATCAGGTACAAATCTTCTCAAGAAATTAACCTTTCCGAAGAAAGAATGAACTCCGGTTTTACTTGTGGGTAAGGTAAGGCTCTGAATAGCCTTTACCCTTTCTGGGTCAATTTTGGTTCCTTCTTTAGTCACAATATGACCCAGCAACTTTCCTTCGGTCACCCCGAACATGGACTTCTTGGGATTCAATGAAATCCCGTGACGCCTGCATCTCAAAAGTACTTGTTCTAAATGATCATAATGATCACTCCATTTTTAGAGAAAACGGTCAAGTCATCCAAATACACAACTATGACCTTGCCCATCAAATCTCTGAATGCCAAGTCCATAGCTCTCTGAAAAGTGGCTCCGGCGTTGATCAAGCCGAAAGGCATCCTCCTGTAAGCAAAGGTACCCCATGGGGTCGTGAAGGCCATCTTGTGTTGATCCTCTGTGGTTACCTCGACTTGATTATACCCGAGAATCCGTCGAGCATGGATAGCATTTCTGATGATCCGATGTGATTTGTAATACCTGATCCATGATAGGCAAGGGATAGTTATCCTTCAGTGAGGACTGATTCAAGTTCGGAAGTCAACACAAATCCGGATCTCACCATTCTTCTTCCTGACAGGAACAATGTTTGCAATCCAAGTGGAGTGATGGATTGGAAAATAATCTCGGCATCTAACATCTTGAATTTTTGCCGGGATAGTTCTGAGATCTTGGGATTGTAATGTCTTTGCTTTTTCTGCATACGGCTTCACATCAGGTTTCAAAGGGATACTGTGCTGTACATCTTTGGGCTTGAAGGATTTCAAATCTGCATAAGACCAGGCCATCACATCGATATATTTCTTCAAAAGTGAAGTGAATCTTATCTTCTCTTCAGGAGAACAACATTTCCCAATATTCACCATCCGAGGTTGATCGGACGAACCTAGATTGATTTGATCTACTTCAGAGGAAGAAGCTCCTTCGACTTGCCTTTTGTTTTGGATAAAACGATCATGCTTATCAAACAAGCCCTCCAAAGAAACCAAACCTTTGGGTATCTTGTTGCCTTTCAAATAAATTCACCATCAACCTCCTGATATGGATCTGAAATAGTTTCACGGAAGGCTGATTCTGAACCTTCAAAATATAACTCACTGAAATTGTCAGCCTTTTCTAGAAAAGCCAACACCTGTTGATCATCATTGAACACTTGCCAATGAGTTGCATTATCTGGGATACTGGGACGATACACAATCTCGATAGAGTATGTATCTTTCTTGAACTGAGGATGAGGAAGAAGAAGAGATGTAGATACGGCCAAAGAATCAGCCTTGTCATTATAATCTCTCAAAACTGCCTTAATAGAAAATGCATCAAAGCATTCTATACTATCCCAAACTTTATTCCGGTAATGTTTCAACCGATCATTTTTCACCTGATATATACCCCTGACCTGATTGACAATCAGCTCCGCATCTCCCTGAACCTTGAGATTTCTGATTCCCTTCTGTCTGGCCAATTCTAATCCTAATAACAGGGCTTCATATTCAGCCGTGTTGTTAGTATTATCAAATTGCAACTTGTAAGCTGATGG
The DNA here is from genome assembly GCA_018340775.1 of Taxus wallichiana var. yunnanensis. Classification (NCBI taxonomy): domain Eukaryota; kingdom Viridiplantae; phylum Streptophyta; class Pinopsida; order Cupressales; family Taxaceae; genus Taxus; species Taxus wallichiana. The sequence goes on from CM031242.1 coordinate 893,347,390, forward strand.
GAAAATCTCGGAGCTAGGAGATATAAGGACAACACCAGCGCCTGATCCAGAGGTTGAGCAGCTACCATCAAATTCGAGTGTCCAAATAGCATTGGGATCTTCTTCTTCAACATCTACAATGGGTATCTCTGAAGTCATGAAATAATTCCCAAAGCTAGCATCTTTGAAAAGAATCTGAGCTTTTGGATCATCTGATTTGGTCACCAAAAACTTTGCCTGTGGTTCAGGATGAAGAATCTGATGAACCCCATTGACCGGGATTTTAGCTTTGGTCCAATCCATATTAATCTCTCCTCCGACGTCTTTACAAAATCCTCTACCCAAGAGGATACCGTAAGCTGCAGGAATGTCGGCAACTGAATAGTCATTTTCACTCTCTTCTCAGGGAAGGCAACAAATGCAAACTGTGCATCTTTGATTTGACCAATCAAAGGGACTTGTTTAGTTTCCATGGAATAGCACCATCCATATGACTTAGTCAAAGTAAGTCCAAGGGCATGGGCCACTTTTGCGGGCATAACATTATCAGAGGCCCCTGAGTCGATGATGCAATTGCTGAGTTTAAACCCATTTATAAGTAGAGACAAATAAAATGGTTCAATCTTTCCTGAAGAAGAAGCAGAGGTCAGATTGTTCTGTGGTGGGAGTTGAGTAGGATTTGGAAGGAGACCTTTTGAAGGTGATGGAACAACCACTTTACTTCTGATGAACTTGGCCAGCTTTTCAAACTGTTCGGGATTCGACTGAAGGTATTCTGCTTCTGACATTTGAATTTTGGTTCTCTTTGCATGATCAACAATGTCAAAAGCAGTATAAGAAGGAATGATGGTAGGCTCAGTTCTAATTACATGAGCTTGTGCTGAGGCACTGATCTTAGGAGAAGGAGAATAAGGAGCAGCTGCCTTTTTGGTAACCTCTCTTTCAGTTTGCGCCGAAATAGGGGTACCCCTCTTAACTATGGATATGGGAGGTTCCTTATTCTTCTCCTTAGTGTTTTCAAGAGGTTTTCTGGGATTCTGAGATTGGGACCGAGTGAAGACAGCAAATGACTGACCATCTGGCGCACATTCATCTTCATCATATTCCAAATACCCAATGCTGGAGTCACCAGCTGACTCGTCATAAGACTCATCAGCATATCCTGAAGCTTCGAAAGCCTCACGGGAATCTTGTTCTTCTCCGGTTCATCTTCTTCTTCAATTATTTCTACTGCTGCATTGATGGGAGGAGCTTCAATTGCTAGTCTTGGTTGAGCAGAGTTAACCATGGCCTATCTCTCGAGCAGTGCACCATTGTTATTATTGAAATTGTCTAGGGATATCCCGATACGGAACATTGCTCACCTTTGGGACATTCACTTCTTTAAAGAAATCAAATCATTAGCCATTTTTTGAAACATAGGATCTGTGTTACCTTGAGAAGAACCTTGATTTTTGAGTTTGGGTATGTCTTTCTTGATCCTTAGGCCAAGATGAGATCATCCTCTATTTCGTAGTATTGTTGACCGAGCAAGAGCCAAATCTAGGATAACCGACCTTCTTAATAAAAAGCTTATATCAGGAGGTTGAGCATTGATGAAGAAGCATTTTTGGTTTTTCAGAGTAGGTACAACTATTTTGGAATCTTCAGGATCAGCTTGTTGAACTTTGCCATGAATTCTCGCATAGGTTCATGCGATTCCTTCTTCATATGCGTGATCCGAGCTAACAAAGCATGGGAATCTTCTGGTTTGAAACGTGCTTCGAACTTAGTCCGCATGGTAGCCCAGTTTGGAATACATGCATTCGGGAGGTGATAAAACCATTCAGCTGCCGCACCCTGCAACGTTTCAATGAAGAGTCGAATGGAGAAATCTTTGTGGGCTACTCCGAGAACACCACATACAACAAAGAAAGATGTTATGTGCTCGTTAGGATGCTGCTTCCCATCCCCATTGAACTTGGGAATGTTTTTACGCGATCCACGTGGTAACTCATTCAATGGAGGAGTCAAAGAAAGAGGACCAATAACTGCGCCCCAAGGCACAGGTTGAACCGCCATCCTTCAAAAGAGTGCGTACAGGGATCCGAGTATCAGACAAGAGTAGTGCACGACAAGTTGCAGATGCTTCCCGTTCCACGGGGATCCGGTTTCTCCGAACAGGCGAAGAACTTCTGGTTCGGTTAGAGACAATGCTGTCGGGAGAAAGACTGAAATTGTGTTGTTGCAGTAACTCAAAGAGTGGATCAATTTCACCTTGAGCTCGGCGGGACCGAGTAAAGATCTTCCTGGCCAGCTTGAACTGAAAGGAGATCTTGTTGAAAATAAGGCAAATATGGAGTCGCCAGACACCGAGAGGATAAGCTTTATACTATAGATCCGTATTCCCCAGCGGAGTCGCCAAAAACTGTTGGTTGGATATTTTGTCAAACCAAAATATGAGGTTCAACCACAGTATATGGGATTAAATCCCTCCTCAAAGACAGGTGAGGCTGCCTGCTTATTGCTAATCTAAAACACGGTAAACAATATATACAGTATTCACACTAATCTAACCATTGGGGGTTGGGATGAAATCCCGAAATCCACATTCACACGATTCAAGGGTATTTCTTTCGTAAATGAACTGGGTTAGAAACTGTTACAATGAAAGAAGCACAATAGAAAGGAAATGGGAGAAACGTATTTTCTTTCGAGTAAACACAGAGCATGAAATAATCATACGAGTTTTAGATCACAAATATAATGTCCGAAATAATCAGAAACACTAAGATGCTATGCAAAGAATAGCTTAAGATCATGAACATAAGAACACTGTCTTAAGTAAGATATATTCCACAACACAAAGTCTGTAAAACAATATCGATTCCTATTCTTCAAAATGATTGAATGAAAACACAAAGTTTTTCTTCTTTCCAATAGCCCCTAAATATTCCAAAAAATCTCGACCCTTTGGAATGCATAAGCATCCCTTATTTATAACAAAAGAAGTAGAGATAAAATAGGGCAGATCCTAAAAAATAGCGTTTTAACAAGAGTTCTGTTTTGCTTGATTCTCACGCAGGAGATCAAGTCAAAATATGATTCAAAAATGTGACGAAACAGAAATGAAAAAGACATGTCGATTTCAAGATTGAAATGACATGAAACGTTGGGACTTAATCTGAATCATCATCTTTTGCTCCTTCCTCTTTTTCTTCCTCCAGCTGAGACTGTTTGCTCTGAAATTCCTGGAACTTCCGAATTATGCCTTGCATTTCGTTCTCATCAGGCGCAGTGGAATGATCATTCCAAATTTCACAGGTTTCATGAACATCGCTGGCATTGCCGGGAAGCTTTTTCAATCCTTTGCTGAGCTTTCTTAAGGCCTCCAAAGAATGCTCAATCCTTACCAACCGATCCATCTTTTCAAGGTCAAATCCGAGCATTGATTCATGCTGAACAGACTCTTGGAATTGTTTGAAGAGATCATCTGCTGATAGTATACCTGAGTTTCCTACTGACACCTTTGGACAAATCTTCAGCAACTCTTCTTCCAAATCACTTTTCCCATCAATCAATTTATCCCTTGATTCTCTCAACTTAGCGCAGGCTTCGTTGAGAATCTTCACCCTGAACCTGATGGCCTTGGTCAGCTGGAAATGCTTATCCGTATGAGGGAGAATACCTTCTTCTACCAAGAGATGTGCTGGTATTTGCTTTAACACTTGGAGAGCTTCATAAGTCAAATCAAGATGTCCAATTTCTTGAGAAATCTCCTCATCCATCTTTTCTCCATCCTTCTGAATGTCCCCCACAGATTGATGAACTTTCACAACGCCTTGTATCACTTCCTTCCCCTGTTGGAGCAACCTTTGGACCCATTCATCGACCACCCTTCCTTGTTTAGCAATCTTCTCAATTGTAGGTACCGATGAGAAATCGAATCCGACAGGAACAGAAGAAGGTGGTATGGATTCAAGGGGTTTTGAGAATTTAAGCAAAACCTCTGTCAACTGCTCCACTTTCTCCTTAAGCTCATCTCTGCTGTCCTTTGTTTCTTTCAACTTTTGGCACAACACGTTTATGGAATCCCGTGCATCTTGTTGCGCCCCTTCTGCTGTCACTTTCCCTAGAGCCACCCTGGTTATCTGATAATCAGAGGCTGTTATATCCTCTCTAGTTTTGTCAGCCGAGGGAGTGGCAATCTCTGCGAACTTATCTCCTGAAGCATCCACCAAAACCCTTGAAACTGTTTTGGGCTTCTTGGCCGACTTTGTAGTAGGAGCCTTGAGTGAGCTGAAATCAAAAGCTGGTATGGGTACAATCACCTTCCTCTTCCTCGGAGTTTGCTCGAGTAGCCATTGCGGCGTATCAGAGGAAGTTGCACATGTTGTAGAAACTGGTATTCTACTCTCAAGAGGAGAAGATTCTACTATTGGAGGAGGAATAGTTACCAATGTGGTAGTAGATCCAATAAAAAGAGGCACAGGAGGGGGCGTGTTGGTGATCACTTGGGTTCCAGCAGAGAGGGGTGAGAGTCCAGAGAAAATACTGGCCATGGCTGAAGAAGTGGATGGAGAATGAGGAGGTAGGAGTGGTTGTGAGGGAGGAGGTGCAGATTCAGACTCCAAAGCCTTGGATGCAAGAGATAAGGTCTCTTCAGTTGAGCAATCAGCAAATGGTGAAGACAGAAGCTGGCTTCCTCCTTCTTCCAAATTAATTTCTCCTATTTCTGGTGGTGTTGGTGATTCTGGCACATTCACCGTTTCTACAGGAGAAACAATTGAAGAGATTTCTCTTTCTTTCCTCTTTTTGACAATCTTGACCTTTATAGGCGCCTTAGAAGACTTTCTGTCCTTTTCCTTTTTGGAGGGCCCCGCCTCTAAAACAGCCAACTTTGAAAACTTATCATCTTTAAAATTCATTCCCCAAGAGGAGAGCCATGCTTTGGTGTGAGCAAGGATTAGAGCCGACCTATCTGTAATAGAGGCTTTTTCGCTGGCTGACCAATCAATAGGTGGGAAAACATATTGATCCTCCTTTAGTCCATCATAGGAAAGATCCAAAACACTTTCATTGTCACCTGTACCCTCTGGTAAATCAGCAAGCTCCAGTGTTTGAATCTCAGCAATAGTCAATCTGCTATTATCCTTTCTGCGAACAACAACCTCATTACGCAGATCCACCCAAATATCCTCTATGTTTGGCCTGTGCAGATGCTGGGTTCCATATGCTCTGAGCACTCCTCGGATGTCAAAACCGTCTCGAGGCTTCATATGCTTCTTCAATTTGTCCTGAAGTTCGTGGACAACATTTTTGGCCTTCACTACTGTTGAGCAAGTGTATCTCCCAATAGAAATCGGGAAGGATACAACAGCCTTATGTTTGCTTTGTTGGAATTTATGGAAATCCAACAGCTGCCTAACCAACTCCATTAATATCAGTCTATCCCCTGGATATCGGGGTAGGCGAAAAGGATCTCCTGAGTACATGACCACCCGAAGATATGTAAACTTCTTGAATTGTAAGAAGATACATCCCCATTTAGAAACTTCAGCCCAAGCCTCATCTGAGACTCTTGTCTTCCTCAGCTCAGGGTTTATCCTGCAGATATTTTCATAGAAGAAGGCATCATTCACCCTCCTGAAATGGTCTTTGGACCCCTTCTTTGTCAATTGAGGGAAGTATTGATAAACCTGGTTCCGTTCTGCTTCCCTTGGTATCCAGCCCGGGATAGTTCCTCATCCCGGCTGCTGCGTATGTGACATATGAAGACATATAAAATTTCCCAATTGACAAGACCGTTGTCATTTGGGAATCAATCTCATTGCTGATGAGAGTACCCCAGTCGATCCCTTGCTGATTCTTCTTGATGGTGATCATAAATTGATACATCCATCCTTGAAATACATTCGATTCGGGAAAACCAAAAACCCGACTCAGCAGGGTGATGATGTCATTGATTTCTTGGATGAAATCACTCCCGGGATAGTCCTTGGAAATCTGAGACAATTTGGTTTGGCCTTGATCAAGAACTTCTTGTTCACATGTTTGATGCAGTCTTCCTGATCGTTGTCCCAGGCTTTCTGAGCTGACTTGATGTCCAACTCTCCATACTCGTCAAAATTAGGCAATTTGAGGAGATCATCAAAATAACCTCCATCTAATTTGACCACTACTTCACCTGATTGACTTCTCACAGAACGAGACGCCGAGTCATAACTGGATGCACAAGCCAAAATGAATTCTGGACACTGAGCGGACATGGGAAGACCCGCTGCGAGAGGCAAACCACTATCGGCTATAGCTTTCATCCATGGAGTTTGGGAGGAACTCCTCAACCTACTCCAGAAATCTTCAATGTCTATATTTCCGAGTTCGGTGTCTCGGATGTCATAGTTGCAATCAACATACGATGGAGATTCCAGCTTTTTAAACTTATATTTCATTCTGCCTGACTTCTCGGTCTTTTCCTGAGATGGACCAGGGTCCGACATGAAGGATATCGAAGGAAGAAAGTTTCGAAGCTCAGAAGACACTGCTCACTGTGAGAATCCTGACCTGCTGGATATGCCGGAAGAATGGAAGAACCCACACTGGCGAGGAGGATGTCGGGAAATCTTGAAAACCCGATGCACTGAAACTGTCGGAACTTGAAAAACCCGACACGTTTGATAATGTCGGAACTTTGGGAAAAAACCGACACGTTTGATAATGTCGGAACTTTGGGAAAGCCCGACACGTTTGATAATGTCGGAACTTTGGGAAAGCCCGACACTGCCGATGATTTCAGGAATAGAAGACAGCCCGACACTTGTGTTGATGTCGGGAACTCTGGAAAGTCCGGCACACCAAACCTTCAATATGCTTTGGGTCTGAGACACCGCATAACAGCCTTCAAAACCCTAGAAGAGTAAAACAGGGTTTTTTTGTTTGTATTTCCAACATGCAATCTCCTTTTAATCATTCATATACCAGGCACATAATAAAACTTTGAGGAAATAGCACCAAATGGTAATTTAGAAGAGATAAACCCCAAAACCTAAACCCCTTTTTCAAAATAACTCCAGAAAGAAGAAGAATAAAAATCCCTCAAAACCCAGCAAGAAATTGGGAAGAATCCACGCGCAATCAATCCACAAAAACTAGGAGCAAAGAATGGAGAGAGAAATACCTTAAACCAGAGAAAGGGAAGATCGAAAACAGGCGATTCAATCGAGCACAAACGAGCTTTCGGGTTTTGGAATTGGAAGAGCATGTACGAAAAATCCACGAGTTAAAAATACGTCCGGTAAAAATGACGTGGAAATCCGCGTATTTATAAGAAAATTGTAATTAATACACTTCAGCTCGGCACGTGCCAACTCACCGACAACTCGGCATGAATGCCATGTCAGCATGTTTGAGAGGTCCGAAAACCCGACACAAGGGGGCTTAGTGCAATTCGGGTTTCGGGTTTCGGGAAACACAAGACATAAAGCATGAGATGTTTAGATGCTTCACAGCTCCGAAAACCCGATACAAAGGACTAAATCGGACTTCGGGTATCGGGAACAGGTGACACAAAACATGTTTTGAATAAGACATGTTCCGATGCGCCGGAGGTCCGAAAACCCGATTTACTCAATATGAAGCGGGTTTCGGGTTTCGGAAAACAGGCGACACAAAGCATGTTAAAACTCATGTCGAACTGTTGGACAAACCCGAAAACCCGAATTTCTCAATATGAGGCCAAAATGCAAAATCAACTTCAAAAATTTCATAGGGGTTATCTAATCATTTTGTCGTGAACTCAAAACTTTTATGAGTATTAAGTTTGTCTTTCTATTTATGAGTCATGTTTTCTATTGTGAAGGAAAGCCTATCAATTTTCAAACCTCTTACTTTTCTTATGAGCTTGTCATTTTTGGATTAGATTCCTTCCTGGATAATTAGGTTGCTCCTATTCTTTTTGTGAACTTTTGATCTGGTTATTAAAGTAGTCTCCTTATTGGATAATGTCTTTCTGGGTGTGCGAGTTGTGTTTATCATCAAGGTTTATGATCCCCCTTTCCCTTCTCTATTTTTCCTTAAATAAATTGGATTAGTGGAATCAAGTCCAGTGTAGCTTTACCTTTTGTTTACAGTATGTTGAGCTAGTTCATGTGGGTATGACAACCCCGCTTTAGTAAAAACCTACTAGATGGAACTGATCCAGTTGACTATCATTTTATGGACACTTAATCACCCTTTTGGATTATGTCAACAATCTCATAATGTCAGTTGTTCTTTGGTGTTTCCCAACCTTGGAGTGGTGTGGTTGTCGAGGTCTGTTAGACCTCCATGTTCTCTTTTCTTGAACCAATTAAATGTTCCTTCGAACTATCTTGTAGGTTTGCAAAACTTTATGTGTGGTTGACTTCTGTGGTTAGATTTATTCTTGGAGGGTGTATCTTGGGTAATGTACTTGAATTACTAGTTTTCTTACACTTTGAGTATTCCTCCATAATTGTGTATGATGCTAGATGTATCGTTATTACCTATTAATCATTGGTGCGCAGTCGAAAGTGTTTAACATTATTCCTTAAGGGGCACTTTGACTGTCCCTTATGAAGCTTAAACCATAATGAAATATTTTTTCATCAATATTTGAAGTTTCATGTGTGAGTTATGGATAGTACTCATTTATTGTCAGAAATATCTTGGCATATTTCTACTCGTGATGACTCTTGGTGGCATATTTATAAAGGTACATCTCACTTTGATTTTTTTATTTTCTTTCGATGACATATGTGTGTTGATATCTTGTTTACTTATGATAGAATAGTTAAGAGTGTTAGGGATATTTGGTGGTATTTATATATAGATGCTTTGTTGATTTATATTTGAAGTTGATGTTAATTTAAGGGATTTTGATGATACTTATAACTCGTAATTTTTTTGAATGGTTGGAATATGTTGATGAGGGTACTTTAAAAGGACTTGTGATGGAAATTGATGATCCACATTGTTTTAAACCGAAACTATATAGTTATAGAGAAGGTTTGGAAACCCTTAGTAAGGTAGAACTTGACATTGGTACAACAGCTCATCGGACATGAAAAATAAATTGATATTATATTCAACATAATTACAATCAATACTAAGGCTAATAAATTTCCATGGAAATCGAAAACCGACCTCGCACAAAATAGGAAGTCACACAACCAAACAACTCGTTAATATCATTACGGGTATAACAAAAGTATATTGTTGAAAGAATATAACAAACCTATATTATTAATAATGAGTTACAATGTAACTCATATTAATAATATTACAATATATGCACTTATTAATAATGAGAGCACTATAATATTTTCCTTACATTCCCCCCCTTAGTGCAAACATGGGGAAAACACCATCTTCAACTAAGCAAAGCATGTTGCTCCATAGCCTGCACATGGTCTCAATCCTCAACACCGACTATGGGAACTACATCATCCAGGGACCATTCAACCTATTATATGAATACATGAATTGGGATTGTTCAACCAATTCACATCAACCATAAAATCAGTCTGATCAAGAACACTTCTTCCAATAGTATCAATGGTACAATTTATAATCATGGGGGACACATAAGCATTACACTACACACAGGAACATGGATGATCATTTGTTCTTATTCATCACACAAGACACAAAGATGTCACTAAAGAAGTTTGCAGCCTCTAAGGTAGTGACGAACTCGAGGACGTTGATTGTCCTCCTACCTTCATTGCCTCCATCCTCCAATAAGAGGATATATGCTCAATATAGATAATCTTCATCACTAGAATAATTAATAGGTTCATTGTCACTTGCAGGATTAGAATAATCATCCCAATCTTCTTCAATAGCTAAAGCCTTTTGTTCCAACTTATCATCTAAGATATCTTGAGCTCTTTTCTTACAATTCACAAAACCATGTCCTGGTTGTTTACAGTAATGACACAAAAGGCATTTCTTTGATGATACAACCATTTTTTTACCTGTTTGGAATGATTATTTATTGTTTGCAACCATGAGAGTTTCTTCTTCTCGGTTCGAGATCTTTTGATTTTTTCTTCCTCATCAAACAAAGAGGAAATTAAATTTTCCAAACTAGGATTGATCTTACTAAGAGTAAAAACAATACTCAAATATTCTTTTGAAAAACTATTTAGTAAGATTTCTTTAACATATTATCCATCTAACTTTTCTTTTATTCACACTAATTTATTTAAAATGGATTGACACTTACCGATATGTTCAACCATATTGTCATTTCCTCCCATCTTTAGCACAAATTTTTTTACTTGATTGCCATTCTGCACTACTTGGTTGAGATCCAAATTAATTTGTCAATGTCACCCAAATGTTATTAGATGACTTGGTTATATCAATATGATGCAAATATGCATTGGAAATACCAAGGCCGATAATTGATATTGCTTTCCGATCCTTACTTTCCCATTTCACTTCTTCATCTGCATCATTCAGTTTTTTAATTTTTCTTTCGATAATGTCCCATTAGTCTTTATCAATCAATTGTAATTGGGTTCATACTTTCCATGTGTTGAAGAATTTACCATGAAATATTTCAATTACATTTATCTTTTCCATTTTGAAACTCCACAAAATCAGGAAACTTGAACCAGACAATAATAAAATCTTTACACTAGTAGACATACTTGATTTTAATAAAGGAAATATATCAAAACTTGGTAGTTAACTAACTTGCTGATATAAGCTAGTAGAGTTTGGAATTATAGGATTTAGAATACAGATTGCTTAGCCAAAATTTCTTTATTCAGGCATCTGCTAAAATTGACCACAAGTTTTCATGCTCCATCCACAACATCTACTCCTTGAAGAAATATGACCTTGTTACATAAGCAATTATCAACAATGCATTGCCGATGGTGACTAACAACCGAGATATCTTAGATAATTGGATCACTGGATAACACTCGATTTGGATCACTCGAATCAGATATTAATGAATAAAAACATTCAGCCAACGAATTAATTCACAAGCTATGAGGACACGTTACGATCATAGAGCAGAAAAATTACAAATATGGTAGCGACCATTCAATATCTATTGAATGTCAAATAGATTGCGTTGAGTTCCAAATAGATTGCTTTGAGTTGGTTTGCGGCTGAGCCAAATCAATGTGAAATGTGAATGAGGAATATTTGATTCTCTCTAAACTTTTTCACTAGCTGAGCTTGTATCTGCCGAGAAATAATACAAATGGATATGCGAATGTCTGAGATATCAAGAAAGAATCTGAGTTCTTCTTTGTCCAACTCTGACTCGATGAATACATTCTTCCTCCCACTGGCGGACACAAGGATACATGTAGAAAATGGATGTAGAATCCAAATTATTAATCAAAATAAAAATTACCATCAGATTCGACTCCAGGTTGATAGAGTCGTTCGAACATTGACTGGATAGTTACAGATTTGAGAGGCATAAATGAAGTCTGAGATAACTAAAATAAAATCAATAAGAAATTATATCAATGTCATTCGAACCACGTCGAGTAAATATCTTCCATTCATCAGAGAAACTTCAATGAAAATAAAACTACTCCTGCACTCTTAAGGATCCATTATGCTCTGATACCAAATATTTGTACAGCAGGCTTGTCACATAGGAAAAATAAATTGATATTATATTTATTATAATTACAATCAATACTAAGGCTAATAAATAGCCATGGAAATAGAAAACCTGACTGCTACAAACCAGAAGTCACATAACCAAACAACCCATTAATATCATTACGGGTATAACAAACCTATATTATTAATAGTGAGTTACAATGTAACTCATATTAATAATATTACAATATATGCACTTATTAATAATGAGAGCACTATAATATTTTCCTTACACTTGGATTGATGTTTAAAATGTTAACTTATATGTCAGAACTCTCTTTTACTCTCGATTGTCATTACTAGCCTATAAGGGCAGTGGCCTCTTCTTGAATGATTGTGAAATTCCTTGGATTCAATGGCCGAAACTAGTATTATTTGCCTTCCCTTTTTAACAATGTTGAGTGGTGGTCATGTATTAGATTTCCATCATATAATCTATATGATTACATGATTAAAATTTTAATACACTTGACCTTTCGTGTTAACCTTTGAATCTCGTGTTTCCTTTTGGATTAATTGTTATTTTTTTCATTTCAGAAATTTAGTATCATAGCTTGTGCTTTTGGTACCTTTTTTTTTGAATTTAGATTGTTGGTTTGAATATTAGTTCTCAATATTATAACCTAATTGTTTATTCGATGGAAATCTGTTATACTAGACTGTTAGTTCTAATTTAATCGGGCCAATGGTCACTTCTCATACAATTGTTAAATTTTTCGTTGCTTTGAGATAGTGTTCATAACTAAAGTATTAGTCTTTCTTCTTACATTGGAATGGTGAAAATTTTATCATAACTTAAGGAGTTGTTAGTTTTAGAGCTTCGATCCAATTCTTGGAATAGAATGTTTCCTTTCTTCATATTTTTAGATAGTAGATTATTGTTGCTTGTGTAGTCTTATCTTTCTTTTTTTTCGTGAGATGACTCAAGTTATTAATTTTTTTAGATGGATTATGCAAGTAGATGAGGGAAATTCTTGTAAAATATTGTATCAAACTTGGTTGTGAAGTTATTTTGTATGAATACTTTTATGTTGTAAAACTTTCAAATGGGTTATTTCCATAATTTAGAAGAAAACTAGTGCCTTAGTATTATTTGTTGTTTTGTGTCGTGTTGGAAATAATTTATGTAACCATGTATAGTTGTCACAAACGAGTAATGCTAAAATTTTCTCTTGAGATAAAATGTTGTGTGGTAAATCCTTCTAAGACATATTAACAATGTCATTCTAAGCATAATAAATGGTTGAATGATCCTTAGAAAATAAAAATAAAATATATACATACAAATAAATTAATGTAGATGTGATCTACTTGATAACATTTTAGCGCTTAAGCGATAAAAGAGGAAACTATCTTTTTGCAATAAATATATATATACACTTTGTCTTTCCCCAAACTAAACTAATCAACATTATCCTCTTATGGTGAATTCTTAAATGATTTTATGTTGAAATAAATGATTAGTTTTTGGAAGATAATAAGATTATATAACTAGGAGGGAAATTGATTAAGAAACCCTTCAATTTCTCACAATTGTTTTTCTTTTTCAAGCTTAATCAAGCAAAGTCTAAATGAAACTTTTAACCAATCTTGATAAATTATTAGCCTCAATAAAAGACTAGTTAATAATCCATGAGACCCTAAAGCTGAATTATTTTTACCTATTTCCTTAACCCTTGCCTTGGTTCATTTTAATCTTTCTTAAGTAATGTTAAAAATTTTATCCTTGCACAAAGAAGATTATTGTTCGAACCGAAAACGGTACTTTCCCTCAATCGGAGCTTGTGCTTGTCCCCTATGTAATAGAGGTGTGGAACAAGTTTTAGTGGCTTGAGTAAGATTAATTAACCTTGTGAGAAATGGAAAATGTTCTTAAATCAATAAATTAAGCAAGTTATTGACATATTATAGAATGATTCTCCTTCAGAAAACTTGATCTTAATCTAATCAGCCAATAGTATAAAAGAAAGAAGTTCACCTTTGTAAGAAGAATTTCTCAAATCATAACATGAATCTTCTAGATCATAAATCAAGTTTTGAAAGATGATTTTAATAAATTAATAACTATAAAATATTTTACTCTGTGGGATGTCCTTAATTGTAACTATGTATTGTGGTTGGTCTTTTATGTTGTGCCTTGTCGAAGAGTAAAGTGAATTGTTTGTGATGGGTGTTGTTTGGTTCCTTGTTGCCTATATGACCTATGTTGTGTCTAGCTAGTTGAGAGTCGATGATGGCGCTTTCGGTGATTTGTGTCATCGTGTAAACTCCAGTTAAGTAAAAAAAAAAGTTATCCGATTTTTTTGTGTCGTAATTGTGTGTGTTTTAGCGGGCGTTACACCTTTCGTACTATCACCTATAGATTTAATATGAGTAGTTTGGACACAAAATTCATCAATATTAGTAGGATTGAACATAAGAATTATATTTTTCAAACAACTATGCAATACATAAATATATTTGATTAGAGTCTCTTGAGTATAAAGAGGAATTCTAGAAATAATTTCTCTTTTCTTAAACTCTTCAATATAACTGAACACTTTGAACCTTTTTTCCAAGGATATTTCCTGTCCATGGTGGCTTGTTCTATATAACTAAGTGGATAAACTTTATTTCTTTAAGAAGACATAAAATCTTTCGTGTAGAAATCATTTTACAAATTTTTGAAAAGTCCTGAATTTTTCTTTCCCATCGGATGAGTGACCACCCGTACAAGAGTAGATAACTTTATTTTTTCCTCCTCATCAACAATCTTTTGGATTCTACCATAAACTTCAATTTTCTTGATGGAACGATCTATTTTTTTGTATTTATCTCCCCATTATACATAGGAAAATGATGTAGTGCCCACATTTTTATAGCTTGATTATTTGTTGTTCTCTTTACTCATAGACATGTTTTAAGAGGGATTTGATATATTTTGGACATTAGGTTAGGATATTTGACCTCGTTAGACTTGTATGGAGATTTGGGCGTATATCACCAATTTGAATTGATTACTATGTCGACACCTTATCTTATGATGTTACTGTATACTAACGATATGATGTTGTTTTGACCTTACTTATATATGATGAATACTTAGTTTAGTTGCATGTTTGAATTTTATGGATGTATGACACTTTTATTTATCGTTATGGATAACTCATGGTAAATTGTGTATAATTATGCATGTTGTTGCATTTTCGAATCCAAGATGATGATATGCTAGCATAGAATTCATTGATCACTTTTGAGTAGTTGATTTACATTGATCGGATGGGTGTGGTTAATGTGTGCAATGAGTGTGTAGGTGATAGGTCACGGTAAGAACGTGAGATTCAGGGAAGCTACACAATTTTACACAAGCTGTTGCCCACGAGCCTAAGTCCTTACCGTGTTTCTTGTATGAGGCCTTAGTATTAGATTTTATTATTTTTGGCACTATGAGTGACCCTCATTTGTAATGTAGTATGTCATGTAATATTAATCTTGTTTAGGATGTTTAGTTACTTTGTAAACTTGATTTGGGGACTTAATGGTCCCCACTTGCATTAAGCTTTGGGTTTGGGTAATTTTGTATTTAATTAGAGGGAATTAGGGTCACATGTGAATCCTTGGGGGGCCCACATCCTCTACACTTGTGCCCAAATGTGCCAAACCTGAAATTTTTCTATATTAGGCATTTTAAGTGACCCCTTTTAAGTTTGGGAGTTCACTTAGCATGAAAATAGGCCCTTGGACCCCTACCTAATAGGCAGGGGGACTTAATTCCAAGGCATAGTGGGAGTTTCCTTCCCATTTTGCCTCCCTTTGGTCACATCCATGTAAGGTGGATTGGTATGTGTGTTTTATAAAAATTTGCACTAGTTTGTTTTGTTTTTCATTTTGGGTAATTTGGGAGAAGAGTGTTCAAAGCTAATTTATCGTTTCTCTCTCTTATTTTGAGAATCTTTGAATTTGAGGGAAGAGAGGGGTGACACATGTCACCCTCTCATTTGTGAGGATATTTTTGGTTTCTCTTCAAATTCTTCCTCATGGGGAAATAAGAGGAACTTTTTTGGAGCTTTTGCTTGGAGGCTTGTGGATTTGCAGCTAGAGCTTGCTTGGATAAGGACAAGGAAAAACTAGAATGTTGGAGAGATTTTAGAGGTAGGATCCTTGAGCTCATTTTATGGTTTTTTGTTGTTATGTTAGATCTTAGTCTTGTTTTGTTTAAAATGCGTGTTGTTCTTGTGTGTTGTTTTATTTTTTTCTCCATCCATTATAAAGCATGATGGATTTTGGATTTTGTGGGGGAATAGAGAGGTATTTTTCCCTCTCAAACCTCATGGCTTGATGGGCAAGCCATGTAGGATTATTGTTACTCCCTAAAATGGTTTGAGGTGTTGAAAGTGGTTCATATGGTTCTAACCCACTTCCCCATTTTTCGAGAGGAAACCTAATGGGTTTGAAAATCCTCCCAAGAAGGATTTTGGTGAATGGGTTGAGAAATAAGGAAGGTTTGATGACTTTTGAGGAATAAGGAGGTTATGGAGGCTATTGTTTATTTTCATCCAATGTTGGCTACACTTTTGGCACTTGGAGATATATTTCTTCGCTTCCCCATTTTGGAGGTAGAATATGGTTTCTCCTCCTTTCCTTCTTTGAAAAATTTTGGTGTTTTCTTAGTATTTGTCTTGTCTTATTTATGAAAATAATGTTGGATTATCTCCCTTAATATTGTGTAAAGTTTGTGGAAGCTAGTCCTATTTTCCATGGGCTTGGGGGAGGCTAGCATGTCTTCCAATCTTGAAAAGGTATGTAGTGATACCTAAAGGTTGGGTGGTTAAACAAACTTTTTCTCCTTGTGTTGGTCTTTTGGAAGCAATCGAAGTTGGAGCTCAAGTGGAAGATAGTTGGAAATTTTTTGTCATCTTGGCTTCTCATTGTCTCCTTCATCCTTTTGTGGACATCACTCTCATTGTAACTTTATGAATAAGGCTATGTGGAAGCCTTCATTACCTTGTAAAATCCTCCTTCTTGTATTTGGTATTACTTGTAAACTTGAGTCACATTTTCTTGTACAATCTTCCTTCATTCTTGTCAAGAAGTTTTGTAATGGGTTTCTTTGAGAAGTTATGTATTTTGGAAAAATGTTGCATATTGAGTTTAAGACTCTTGGAAATGAAATAATGTAGCAAAATGTATTCTCTAATAAGAACTTGATGTAACTCTTATCTTTTGAATGAAAATGGTTTTATTGGAAATAATATTAGCCATGGAATAGGATACTTTCTTACAAAATTTGGTGGTTTTATATAAGAGATGAAGTTAGTTTACACTCTATCTTTCATGTGAAAAACTACTAGGTGCATGCATTAGAAATTCAATTTTAAGATGTGTATTCATTGTAGCAACTTATTTAACATATTCAAGTTTTCTTTCTTTCTTGATTGAAATACAACACTACATGCCTTCTTTTCACATAAAGAAATAAATCATTTTAACCTAGATTTGAGTTCAAATACACACACACACACACACACATATATATGTAACTTATTAAGTTCCATGGTCTATGTTGATAACAACCCAAGTTTATTATTTATCAATTTGTGACATTATCTTGTTCCTAGGATATTATATAAAATATTAAAGTAAATGCCATTTATCTATATTTAGAAACAACTGCCTTATGTTCTTACACAGTAATTTGTTATTTAACATTCATTATTGTAGTGAGTACTCTATGTTAATATTCAAAATATGATATATCATATTATATATATATATATATATATATATATATATAATACAAAATGTATTAGATAGTATAATAGTTAAATTGCTATAAAACTTACCAGAGCAAAATAGACTGATAATATTTTATAATATATATTATATTATATAATAATCTTTTTACTTATATTACGCAAACCAAATTATAAACAAAAGAATTTTGTTATTGAAAAGTTCGGTGGGTTTAATGTTTAAAAACAACGTAAGAATGAATGGTCCCCAACCCTACGCGCAGACCCCCAAATTACCCACCTCACCACCATTTCCCCTATCAGTCCCCACACCTACACCAAGACCCGCCCCAACCTCCATCCTCCACACTACCACATCCACCTTCTCCCCATGTGGCTACCTCCCTTCCCTCTTCTCATGCGGCCACCTCCACCTTATTCCCAAACCGCTTCCCCATTCTCCTTAACCGCGGCCACTCACCCTCCAAATACACAGCCATATACTCCCTTTCGTCAAACTTTGTGCAACCATGGTCTTGCAGTTTTGGAGTATCACTATAAAATGGGTCTATTTTTTTTTAGTGCATGTATATATATATATATATATATATATATATATATATATATAACCAGGAAGTTTTTCCTCTATAACAAAATGAATAATTACAGTAATCATGTGAGTATAAAGGAAAAATCCCAAATCTGAGGTGATCTCAGTTGGGTATGCATGCAAAGGAGATAGTAGTACAAGAATAACCAGATCCTTCTCATCAAGATAGAAACCCCCATGAATTTCACCTCTTCCTTGGCTCTTCCGCCACTTGTACATACAAAAGACAACACAAAATAAAATGAGAAGAGGAATAGAAAATAAAAGGGAAAGAACATAAGGAAAATTTAGGGCAACTTTAGAGCATGAGTTAGATCAAAGGCCAAGATTTGTTTAATCCTAGGGTCCATATGTGACCCTACATACTTTTAAGTCAAAGTCATTTTATGGGAATGGGAGAATAAATTGAAAGGGGTGTGTGTGGTAATTAAATAAAAAGGTGGGGAGGGTCGGGGGAATAACTAGTTAATTTTAAAGGGGTGTATATTTACAAGTGGTGACTCTAGTAAACCTTATAGAAATAAATATTTTAATTTGGTATGGGACTAGAGATTATTTAGTTTGGGTAAATTAAATTTGTATAAATTAAATTTTAATGAGAAATGGTTAAGAAAAGGATTAGTATTAATTAATCACTTTAAAAAAATTACCCAAATTTTTAGTGACTTTTGGTGTGTTTTCCGTTGTCCCGAGGCGGGGCATTATAAATGAAATTTAACATAAAATTTCAACACCGATGGAATGTCAGATCCATAAGATTTAGACGGAGATTTTAGAATTTTTGGAGGATCATCCTCTTTATCTTTCCCCTTACTATTTTTTTCATCTTCAGTTTAACCTTCCATCCTTTGTCTCCGTCCCGATATATCTCATCCACCAAGCCCTTCATTTCCATGAACGCCTAGCAAAAAAGCAAATTCCTCATCAGATCTAATACGAGATCCTCTTGGAGATTCCATTCTTGCAATTCAACCTTGAACCAATTTCAGGATTATATTCCTCAAGTGATCCTTCACCTCGTTTGGATTTTGACATGGTAGGCATTCAAAGCTGTCCTTTCAACGAGAAAGTCAGTCTTAAATATTCCTTAATCGGTTGTTTTGATACAAAATTATCTGAAAACTTGGTTTAAAATCCTTTGATTAACCAATTTACAACTTTTAGATACTTAACTAGTTTTTGAATTTCTGTAATTTAAAAATATAATTAAAATTGTCTTCCGAAACAGAATTTAACTGTAAAACCTTGAGTAAACACAGAAAAATAATAGATAACAACAAAAAATCACGTGATAATAGAGTTCAACCAAATGGACTGTCTCAAGATCAAGTCAAGATACCAAACCGATCAATTAGGTGCAAAAATGTCATAATTTTATAATATCTTACGCCAATGAAAAAATTGGTTTATTAAAATAGTCCCTGATTGTTCTGTATTTGTACCTAATCACTTTCCTTTTTAGGCTATTGTAAGGAAAATTCTCGGAAGTAGCGCCAATTGCCTTACTCCTTCATTATAGTCTTGTGTCTAACTCAACTCGTAGAATCGAGCACCATTTATAGTGTTATAAAATTTGGATGTATGTTAGGAAAGGCATATAATTTTACTACTCACGGTAAAGCTTCATATCCCTTCCCATGCTTTGGCTTTTTCTATTGTTTTCTATTGAGATGTGGCTTATCTCTAAAAACTCGCAAACGCATACTGAGTTAGGCTATAGCCGAATCGATTGGGGCTTGATTTCGGTGGGACTGGGTCGGCGTTCGACCACTCACACCTTTTCCTCCCATTATTGGCTATTCCATATGCACTGAGACTTATCCCATATCGATGGATTTAGGATAACCATAGGATATTAATATCCTTATTCACCCCGGTTAAATTGTTACTTCGGTCTTGCATTCTTCCTTTTGTTCATTCACTTCATGATTTAAAAGGTGGCTCCGTTAAAGCGGGATGTTGGCCAGTCCTGTTAGTGAGTTCAAAAGGTGGTGAGATAACTGTTGAGTGTGTCGAATTATCTCGGTGAGTAGATTTGTTGAGGCTCGGCCACGATGAGATGTGGATGAGTTGATCCTTACAGTGAGCTAACTAGTTGGTTCGAGTTGAGAAAACGAGATGTGGCAGCCAAAACATGTCCTCCAAGATGGAAATCATAGTTTGTAACACTTGATAATTGATCCCACATGCATAGTGAATTGCTTCTCCAATTGAGTTTAAATAGAAAGCTCAAAACATCAGTAGTAATGAATGTGTCAAGGTCCACATGCTGAAATTCGATGATGCCCATTGATTGTTGGGCCCTCGACTAACATGTTGTGTGGCACACACATTACTTTCAGAAAACCAGAGGGACTCAAACAATGTATTTTTTCCCAACCCATTTTTACACCTTTCACCATCTAATGCACTTTTCCCATCTCATGTTGCCTATTGTGGCAACCTCAAACCTGTGCAACCTTCTCTTGATTGTTTTCTAGTTGGGACTAAATTTTAGCAAACCTTATCTTTTGCATACAATGTTTATTTTACCCCGCTTAATAGGAATTAAAAAAATCTCATTAAGATCTTCTATTTCAAGTAGTTTCATGACTTGTGTAGACAATTTGATAAACCGAGTGTGGGGATCCTCCTGGATCATTTTTTTAACAATCGCTCATGGTAGACTCTAACTCTCTTCCCATTATATAATTTAGTGGAAATGACTAGTTAACAGGAAATACATATGGGATGTTGTAGAATCTAGTAATGAAGAGCCATATGATTTGATCAATGTTCAAGTTAAAGAAAAAAACTAAACAAGGAATCTAAGAGGAGGAAATCAAAAGCTTTGTTCAATTTTCCTAAATCTCTAGATAAGAGCATATTTCAAAGAATTATAGGTGCAAAGACAACTAAGGAAGCCTTAAAGCAGTCTACTAGAATCTTAACATGTTATTGAACAAATAAAATTTGTTAGGCTACAGATTATGAAGAGGGAATTTGAGGATGCAAGAAGCTTCAAGTGTGAGTGATTTATGAGTAAGATTAAAAGATGTGGTCAATAAAATGGATACTCATGGAGAAGCACTTGATAAAGAGGTTTTGGTGAAAAAGGTGTTAAGGTATATAACACCAAGGTGGAATCATGTTTCCATCATCATTGAAGAAAGAAAAGACTTGACTACTCTTGATTTTGATCATCTAGTTGGATCTCTTGTGTCTCACGAAGAAATACGAGGATACACAATTAAAGAAAGTGATGAGAAGGATTTTTCCTCAAAATTGAAGATCACAAAGAGTGAATATACTAGAACTAGTAGTAAAACAAACCATGTACAAGGAAAATACATCATTTAAAGCAATCAATGACAATGAAAATATAGAAATAACCATTATTCAAGAGGAAGAGGAAGAAGAGGTGGTTCAGCTGCAAGAGGAAGAGGTTGAGGAAGATATAATAAGAGAAATATTCGATGTTATTATTGTCACAGTGTGTGGTAACCTTAAATGGGAATGTGGAATAAAATTATTTAGAAAATAAAGAGGTGTAATATATACTAATGAGGATGATGAAGATTCTCCATGTAATTTGTTTCTTTCATATGGTGAAGCTGAAATTAGTCTTGAAGAGGTTTGGTAGCTAGATTACGGTTCTTCCAATAACATGACATGGAATAATGGGAATTTTTCTACATTGGATAGAAGTTTCAAGACCAAAATAAAATTTGGTGATGAAAAATCATTGGAGTTGCAGAAAAAGGAACCATGGAGGTAAAAAAGAAGGTAAAAAATGTGTTAATGATATTTATTATACTCTACAATTGAAACATAGTTTGTTGAATGTTGGACAACTGTGTGAAAAAAACTATAAGGCTGTTTTTCATGATAAGAAATGTGTAATCTGTGAAAAGAATAAAGGAAATAAGGTTGTTAAAGTTTTCCCTATGTCTAGGAATATGATGTTCTCATTGAATTTTGGATAAAATAACAATGGAATTTCCAATATAAAGCATACAAAGATAAGAGTTAGTTGCGGCATCTCATATATAGACATTTGAGTTTTTAAAGTTTGAAGCTTCTAACATCAAGAGAATTAGTTTAGGGTTTTCTAAACAACAAGAATTAGGTGATAATTATGTTGTACCTAGCACATAAAAAAATCTACCCAAAACAAGATAATAAACTTGTGAATTTGTCCTTCATTCAATATATTGTGTTGGTGGTGGCATCATTACCCACGCCGACCAACTCTATTTTTTTTCTTCCCTTCCTAGAAACTTGCCCAATGTTATTTCCTCGCTGCTTATACCCACCACAATCATTTTTACTACATAAGAATAAACATCCTCTTTCTTCATCAACAATCATTTCCATTGGTTTCACTTCCACATCTCTCTCCTCTTATAATTAGAATGCTTCACTTCTAGATCTGGTTAAGCATAAAATTTGCAGGCTTCATTTTTCAATTCCTCAAAAATGAGTTACTACAATCAAAACCAAGTACCCATTAGAGCTCCTCCTCTTTAAGGTATTTCTCAATCTTAAATTTGGATTTTCCCCCTTTCTTTTCTTATTGATGTGTATTTTTTTCATTTCCTTTGTGGGTGATATTTCAATGAAAATTCTTGGCATTTCTCAATCTTAAATATGGGTTTTCCTCATGTTATTTGCTTGTTGATGTGTGTTTTTTCCATTGCATTTGTGGGTGATAAAGAAAGTGCCGTTTCATGGGATGCCATTTCATCTATTTTTGATTTATTGGGGAGTCAAACTTTTGTGATTAGATCTATGATCCAATTTTAATGTGTTTTATCTTATTCTTGAGCCATAAATTTCATATTAATGTTTTCATATCTTAATATATTGATTGATTGATTTGGGGATAAGAATGTTTATTTGATTGGTTGCTTGAGGGATAAGTATATTTGCTTGTGGGTCTTCCCTTGTTCTCTTTGTTAATTTCATAATCCTAAATGAAATCTCTAAATCTTCAATCATTAGTTTTCACAATTGATTTTATCTACTTTTCTTAACATGGTGAGTAATGGGTTTTCTTCATAATTGAGTGTATTTGATTTTCTTAGCATGGTTAGAAACGTGTTATCTTCATAATTGAGTGTATCTACTTTTCTTAGCATGGTTAAAAATGTCTTTTCTTCATATTTCTGTGAAAAAATGCAACAGATGCATGTGGTAAATCCCAATGATTTATGGCTTATTCTTGCCTCAGCAATCATAACTCTTTGTTTCTTTTTCTCCATGTGAACAAGGTATCCATAGTCATGTCCTAATCCACCACAGGATATCCTCCACTGGTATCCATAAGAGGGTTTACCTTCCACAGAGGACCACAACCTAAGACACAATCCATATGCAATGGCTTTTGGAAAGGATGGTGAGTTCTCAACACATTTATGAGATGGATTACTGATTTCAATACAAAGTTAGGACTACAGGGCTTCTTCTTTTGACTACGCTTCTCATGCTGGGGTGTGTTACCCTTTTTGAGCTAGGGTGTGACTCCATAAAATTTCTAGATTTATGATTGTCCATTTCAAGTTCCATCCAAATCATTCCCTTTAGTCCATGTGGTCTATTGATTGCAAATAGGTTCATAAATGATTTGTATAGAATGATTCGGATAGACTGTTACAATTCTTTTTTTCCCTGGAGTTGTCTTTTTACAACACTACTTTGAGGATGGTTTAGAAATGACCGGAGCATAAAAGACTCCACTTATGTGCAGTCATATCCTTTTTCAACATTCTTATTGTAGGTCTAGGTACTTATTTTCTCTGTTATTTTTATGCAAATGTGTTGTTGCTTCCTGTTGAATGCATGCTTTTGACCGAGACACCTATTTTTAAGGCTTCTTGATCTACTAAGATGATATAATTGAATTTGAGAATGTACCATTATGTGGCTTGAAATTCATTCTTTGTATTAGTAATATTTTAGCCTTTGCTTAGGGCCTATAATGTAGCCATATTCATTTTATTCTATTGAATTTGCTCCTCTTGGAAGGATTGTTGGACTCTGGTTATTCAGTGTAATATATTTCCAATTGATGTTTAATAAACAAGTGTTGAATTCAAGAGCTTGCCTTTCTATCAAAATTTTTGTTGCAATTTCATTGTTAAGAATTGAGTAAGCTAATGTCGAGCAATAGAACCACCCCTTATTTTAAATTTTATTTTAGTCTGGTGGGTTAATCGTTTTGAAATTATGGTATACAGAATGATCTTTAGAGTAATTAAAAAAATTCTCTCGAGATTAATAGCAGATGTGGTAAAGCTAAATATCAAAACTTTGTTTTCTTTAGATGGGCATTAGCCACTCTGTTTTTCATTTATAGAATTTGGTCACCTTAGGTATTTGCAAACATTAGTATTACATTAAACTAAATCTTTTGCATCTT
The DNA here is from genome assembly GCA_018340775.1 of Taxus wallichiana var. yunnanensis. Classification (NCBI taxonomy): domain Eukaryota; kingdom Viridiplantae; phylum Streptophyta; class Pinopsida; order Cupressales; family Taxaceae; genus Taxus; species Taxus wallichiana. The sequence continues at coordinate 893,371,727 of CM031242.1, forward strand.
ATACCCCACAACATTGCTTAAACTCTTGGTTTGTTCTTTTAAGAGTTTAAAACAGAAATGTTGCATCTTAGGCTGGAGCAAACCCTTTTTACAACCTGAAATACACTAGAAGTGTAATGAAATTGTGGACATAAAAACATTGCCTATGTTGGAATACAATGAAAACTGAATAATTACCAATTCTATTCATAACATTTAGAATGTTTTTTGTGTAAGAGTATTTTATTTAAGTGTAATCAATGTACATGATTGATTGAAACTAATATGGTTATTTCTGTAAAATTTTATTTCTAGAATGAGGAGAGCGCAATAGTATATAATAAATAAGTCATGATTAAATACTATATTATCAATTGTTAAATTACCAAATTTAATTGTTTACACTTATCAACTTCGTGCTCTTGATCAACCTATGAATTTGTACTGCTCATCCTGCATATAGTCGAAGTACTAGAGTAGATCAAGTAATTGACTCTCCTACTCGATTCTGATCATATATGTCGTATGGAGGTTGTCGAACTCGCCTATCTCGCTGCAGAATAAACCTCCTGGGAAAATACCTTCTCCCGAACTCCGTCCTCAAATAGCTCCCGTGTAACTATCTCTAAGTCATTATTGAACTTCGATCCTCAGTCCTCCACCAAAATATTTCTCCATCCCTCGGAATATGGATCGCAACAAAAGCTTTCATGTTACTATTACAAGGGAAGAGCGTGAAGCATCCGCACAATCTCACCAACTAGGCCGCCTAGAAACCACCTGTATTTACTGAGAATAGTGAGATGGTCATAGCTTCAAGATACCCCTAATTTGGTTTGTAGCTGACGTCCGACGAGCCCTAGATCTCTACATGATCCTCTCTCTCGCCTATGGCTCCATGATCCATCCCTATATCCTAAAATCATGTCTTCATATCTATGTTGTGGTGACTATGTCCTAGCCGACTCCACGCAAAATTTCTCTACCATATGCTCCTTACCGTGTCGAGGAGATACTCGAGCCTCAACCGATGCCTCCATATCCTGTCTAAAAATTCGTCCTCGTAATGACCCTATGCATATATTGGCATTGATGTCTTGAAGCATCTGTAAAATATGAGGTAGAAGGGTCGGTGCTGCCTTGATCTGGTGGTGGAAAATCTAGATCTACATGTAAGAACCCCTCATTTTGTCTGCACCTCCCGCACATACCAATGTGAGAGTTACTTCTTCATTCTAGGTCTTGTTTAAGCTTTATAGGTTTACTATATTATACAATTTATCAGATAGTGTGGTTTTCTAGGTATTAAAGAAAATATTTTGCACTAGGTTAAATTTTCATGTCTCATGTTTTCTAGTGTGCCCAAGTGTCCAAGATTTGAACCCATTACTTTGATACCAAATGTAACACCCATAAAAATGGCGTTAGGAATAGGCTAAAACCCCAAACACTTAACCCGAAATATTGCGACTAATAATTTTTTTAGTTAAAAGGTTACAAGGGTGTCAACCCTTAGTGTGCATTAAATTAATTTTTCACCAATAATCTCAAATTTTCTATTGATGGACTAGGTCTAAGTTAAATGATTATATAATGTTAATTTATCTCTAAGGTAAATTAATTAACATTTAACTAGGTTTAATTTACTTGGTTTAATGTTTTTACTCCTCCACAACTAACATTCCTACCTTAATACTTTACCTTATACTTAGTTACTATAATTCCATTATTTAAATAACTTAAATGTCTATTTCATTATTTTTCTAAAACATACTAGGAACTAGATTAGTGACTTTGCACACCAAGGTGTTTAAATGGCCCCATTCACCCATCTACAAAATATACTCCTACCAAACTAATGTAGGGTTGATCCTCAACCCTTGGATCAATTTAATTGTGGCCACTAGATCCTAGGGTTCCAAACTAAACCTAAATATCCTTATGCATTCTTCTTAAATCCTTTTCCTACATTAAAGCCGGTCTGGTATCAAGGGTGCCCAAGTGTCTATTTTGTAGGTTGGAGAAATAAAAGCCATGGGAGCAAGGGAGGAAGAAATATGGAGGAGTCTAAAAAGAATCAAGATTAGATTAGTTTAGATTGTAGATTTATCATTGTAATTTATTTCATTCAAGGATTGAAGGGATTTCCTTTTTCAAATCTGGTTTTATTTCAAAACTATTTGTATTTGGAGTTCTCCATTTGGGGCAAACCCTACTCCCATTTATATATACAAGTTTGTGTACTTTGGATCCACCATTTGAATATTTTATTGCTTAAAACCATGATATTTATCCATTATTTGTTTGTTGGAGGTTTCCTCTAAATTTTTACAAGCATAAAATTTAGTTATTACAAGTTAAAAATTGCACGTGTGAGGATCCGTGAATTTCGTCAGTAAGTGACAGAATTTCCAACCAAAGTAGGCCATCAATCCGAGGACCGCCGCACAACCTAGGTGACGATTCAGGAACCTCCTTCTTTCCCGAGTGGCCATTCCGAGACTTCCATTCTCGCACAAGGAGGCGGTGTCATTTCTTAGAAATAGAACCTTCATTTATAAGATTTCTCAAAAAATTAAAGTCAATAAAATGTTCTAAAATTCATTTTGATCTTGATTTTATATGTTTAAAGTTTCAGTTGTAAGATTTAGTTCCATTTATTCATTCTATAGTTAAAATTACTCATTTTTAAAGCATTTTCTATTTTATTAGTAATAACAACAACTACAATATCATTTTCATTTTGTTCAATAAATTTTCTTTCAAGTCCAATAGTAAAAAGGATCTAAATCTACTTCTAATATTGTTATTTTTCCTTACTACAAAATGCAACATTCCAACATAACAATATACTTCAAATTTGTTTCCTCTTTCCATTTTCACTACAACTTATTTGTTCAAATAACTACTAACAATTTTTTTCTACATTCAATTTTTCTATGCATACATTATAACATCTTACAACTTCTATATTCCTTCTTTCTCATTTACAATAATACAACTTCACAATGAAGATAAACTTTATTTCTCACAATACAACTTTCAACTAAACTTTTACACAAGATTTCCATTTTGATTCATTTCTTTCTATACCAAAATTTAAAGAGAAAGGAAATTATACATCTCTTCAATAAACTTCTTTAAATGATATTACAACTTACAATGTAACATTTCCTTTAAACAAAATACAATATTAAAAATCTTCCACCTTGAGTGGGAATAACAAGAAGGTTTTATCACAAGTAAGGATTTCTTGAGGACACCAACAAGAGATCTCCACCATGCTTCATTTTATCACAAGAAAAAGGGGGGAGAGGCAACACTCTCCACCGAACCAAGAATTCCAATGAGGAGAAGAATTCATCCTCGTCATTAGCCCCCGAACCCCAACCACATTACAATAAAAAATGGATTCAACTCATGATAAAAAAAAAGCTTCCACATCACAATATAAGATTTTACAACCAGACCAAAAAACAAACAAAACTACAATCGAAAGAAGGAAAGCAAAAAAATAAACAAGGCTTCAAAATGCAAAAGCCAAAGGAGCAAGATCTATAGGCAGGTCACTTATGTCTCACAATGGGAAATGGGTTCCCACCTTAAAACCCTCTAGTAAACATCTCAAAACCCCTACACACTCTTATTCCTCTCTCATGAACCTTTTATGTCTCCCACATTATTTTATGCCTCTCTCCAATCTCTTATGACTCCCTCAACAAAATAACCAAGTAAGAAATGCAAGCATTTTCTTGTCGAAGATGGGGCACCCAACCCAACTCCCTCCAAAATATGAAATAAAATCTTATTCCTCCCAACATGTAAGATCCCCATAGTTCCCTCCTACACCACACTTAGGCAATCTACCCAAGCACCCAACAAGCATACTAAAACACTCAAAAACACACACATATGTATACAAAATAAAAGAAAGCATTTAACAAGAGTTTAGCTCCTACCTTTCCATGGTAGAGCTTGATCCAAGAGTCACACACCAAGATTATTCAAGCCCAAAAAATCACCAACAAGCTCCAACAAATCCACAAGCACTCCAAAATCCTCTAACTCCCCAAAAATGCAAGAGCACAAAGAAATGAAGTAACCCCCAAACAAGCAAAATAACTTGAATAAATAGAAAAGGGAGAGAGGAGGGTGAGGTGGCTCCATGTAGGATGCCACATCACTCATCCTAAAATCCACCTCATAAGTCAAACCTCAACCCCAATGCACAATAAATTGGTGGGTGAGAGGAATGACAAATTACTTACACACACAATCCAAGCCCACACCCCTAAGGACAAACTTTAATTACATGAAAGAAAGTGCAATAATATTTTACCTTTTTGTCTTCCCAAAACACATAATGGGGTCTATGTTTGACCCCCGAACCCATAGTTAGGGTTGGTATAGAAATTCAAGAGGTGTGGGAGAAGTTTGACTTATCCCACAAGCCTTCAAAATTGGTGTTAAGGCCAAATTCGAATTTCTATGAAGGGGTAGAGTGTACAACACGCAAGATCCCAAAAATCAACTAAAAACACATAACCCAAGAGCCATATAATCTAATAAATGAGTTCTTTTGACCCATCCGATATTTAGTTTGGTAAAAAGATTAATTTACTAATCTAGACACAAATCAAGTAATTAATAAAAGGAGAATACATCACTAAAAATCACATACACAATTAAATAAAGGAAACTAAAAGAGTAACACACAAGCCCCCTTAGTCACAATTGGAGGTAATCCACCCCATGGGGATCCCGTAAAAACAATTCAAACACACACTCACGGTCAAAGCATACAAGTGTGTCCCACTTTGTGGCCATAAATATTTTAAAATCTGACTAGTAAATAAATAATTAAAAATACTATAAATTTTTTAAAAATCAGGTAAATTTTGGATGCCCTGCACCTTGGTATTTATAGCCTCTTAAAAATGCATGTTTGGTCATGTTTTGGTTGTCGGACATAGTTTTTTGAAAGTACAAAAACTACAAAAAAGTGGGACATAGTTATATGCTTTGACCCCTCAACAAAATACATGTTGCCATGGTGACCCTTGTTGAGTTCATCTAGCGTCCCAATGTGGTTGGTCTCCAATCCCCCATTGTTTTTTGTGAATATATTTACCAAGAAAACACATAATAGCTCCTTTGGCCTTGTGGTGTATCAAAAATCCAAGATAACATATTTAATATAAATCCACAGTCATCTACATATGAATCAAATAATGATCGAGGCAATTAGCGATATCATTTACAATTTCTAAAAGCATCTTCATTCTACATTTCATAAATATCAATAGGATCACAAAATTAGGTCAATTGTGAAGGTCTACTTAATATGACAAAAATATTGCATGTCCGAAATATATAGCCATGTCAACAACATATCATCATCAATAAAAAAGGTCTCTAATAATCCACACACATCATACTATGAATCAAATCCAACAAAGTAGTCTTAGTATCTCTAACATCTAACATCATGCTAAGTCAAAATAATACAAATTTTCCATAGTATAGTCAAGAATATCGAAATCAATAGTAAAAAGTGTCGAAGGGAAGTGGGAACTTAATGGTAAGTTGTGAGTGCCAAAATTTTTAAAATGTAGGATCAAGTCTTAGTTATGTGGCAATAAGGAACATTTAGGCCTGAAAATATGGGTGATAGATAGTTTATGTGATTATGGTCTACTATAAAGTCGAAATAGTAAATCTTGATTTTCATTAATCCTACTTATACATTGTGGGATCTAATATATTGTAGAAAAACATTATCATCACAATTTTATCATTAAGAAGAAAGACAAGAACATTAAATAGTCACCATTATATTTATAGCAAAATAAATATGATTGTGATATTAAAAGAAATAATAATGTGTTCTAGTTTCATAAGAATGGAATGTAAATTTCAATTATAGATATGAAATGAGTAGAGTATTTCAAATTGCTGACTCCTCAAAGTATCCATTAAAAGTATATATCTTTCTTGTATAACATATATAATTAAGGATGTTTTGCTTCATAATGGAGTCATTTATGTTATGTTTCATAATGGATTTGTAAGAGTAACCTTTCTCTTGTCGGTGGTAATAAGAGGAGAGGAATTTATTTTAGATCCGATAGCTAAATTAAAATAACTATAGCTATGAGACTTCCAAGTTACACTACTATAGAGATAACTCTTGTAACATAATCCAAATTATAATTTATAGAGGGTGATAATTGTGCACACTCATGTTAAAAACATATATATTTGATAATATTATATCACATGTTTTTGTTGGATTCACTAATGACTAAGAAAATACTTGTATTTTGAAGAATTTTATAGATAGCATTCATACAAGTCTAGAGAATTCACTAGATGATATATTGCAATTGGGAGGTAGATACATCATATAAGTTAATAACTTTATCAATATATTCAATCTAATTAGTTCACAATTATAGATGTCACGTATCTCTTTCTCTATTTGAAGATATGATGAGTTTACTTAATAGTAATTTTGAATTGATTTAATATTATAAATTTTACTATTTTGTAGAATAATTTATATATTTATATTATGCAGAGTATAGGGTACATATGCCTCATAGTTGAAGTATATATAGGATCTTCTTAAAAATATAAATAAGATATGTGCATGCTTTATATTTGAATATAATTAGGTGCCTCATGCATACTAAGAGTAATATATGAATGCATTATATTTAAAGTGCATAATTAGATGCCTCATGCATTTTAAGTAAAATTAAGTACTGTTAGTGCAAAATCACAGCACCCCTAAATGTCTGCAACTCAATGGGTTGAGAATCTTAGTGTGATTGCATAACATGGAGCATCTCTCAAAGTGTGGGACTTTGAAATCGAGAGAGCTCTCCAGATGAAGGCCAATTCCTATTCCTCTGTTCAGGTGCACACATAAAATTTGCAGAGGATCTATTCTAAAACCTATTCTAACTTGCCAAGGAGATAGGGTTAAGAAGATGTAATAAATTAAACCTAAACTAATAGAGGTGATACACCAAAAGAATGTTGAACACTTGCTTTGCTATCAAACACATACCATCATAATGTAATACAACTACCATGCATAGATAACCAATATTACAATGAAAGATAAAATAACAACAATGAACACAATATAGCATTAAAATCATCCACAAACATGTGTTATTCTGCTCCACAAATTGATGTAGAGCATTATAGTCTCAATAAAAGGTTCAAACTCCACATATTTGTCTCTGAGACTAGAGAAGAAGGGAGGGTACAAAACCAAAATTTTCAACCCTTTAAAATGAGCCAAGCTCTTACATTTATAGATGAAATGAAGAGAGGAGAAGAAAAGAGACGAGGAATCTGATTTGGAAGCTCATCTACTAGCCATCAATGCCCTTGCAAATCCACCCACAATCTGTAGAGTCTTCCTCTATATGTCATTTTGCGTGTTGAAGAAGGAAGAATGGCAGATCAAATCAAATTTGATCTGGTTGTTGAAGTAATCAGATCATACATTAATGGAGTGAAATAATTTTTACTATTTTTCACCCATCTAACCTTGTGAAAATTAAATTTTCAAGCTTCCATGGCATAGACGAGGTCGAGACCTTTCCAATGGTACCAATTTTTTTAATTTTTAGCTTGTATCAAAAGTTATGCTCATTTGAATATTTTGAACCAAGTCCCTACAAAATGGCAAAAACTAGTTTTGCAAAACAGATCATGGGCCCGAAATTCACTTTTTCATTTGGAAAATGAACCTCCTCGGGCTCGTGGGCCCGTCTTTGCAAACTGTTCCATTTTGGGAAAGGATAAAAGTTCCAAAATCCCAGAGAGACCCTTTTATACTTAGTCGATTTAAACAGGTTGGTTATATGCCCCTTTTTCACTTTTGGACATGTGGAGGGCTGTGCATGCCGGTTTGGGGGACCACCTTTAGAGTTGATATCCGAAGTTACGCCGAGTAGACACGTGGAACCTTCCATTGGCTCTGCCCGCCTATTTCTTTTATACTTAATTGATTTGGGCCCACTCTGAATCGTATGTGAAGTCTGAAAACTTTGAGCCTTTCCCCACTTTCCTCCTGAGAGCCTCTAGCCTCCTTTGACATTGTTTAATCCTTCACCCACTTGCTCCTCCATTATAGAGCCCACCTACCCCCTTAACCATTAGATCTTAAATGTGGGGCTCGCACGATCTGAACCAACCCTTCTAATTTTCTTTTGTATGGGTCGTGTTTTATCAATTTCTCTGGGGAAAATTGGGATAACAGTTTGGCAAATCATGGGGACATCTTCCTACTAGATGAAGAGACCAGTATCCTTGGAAGTATCCATTGGGCATGGAGTCTACCTAGTAATTTCAAAACTGGTCTAGATCTGCCTTCCACTACATGTACTCTTATCTTTGCAAGAAAATCTTGGATTCAATATTTGTGAGAGTAGAGAGTTGTCTAAAACCTAGAAAATTCTCCCTCATTTGATTTTCTGCAAACCTGATATGTTGGAGTGCAATTAAAACATCTAGACCTGCTCCAATATGGATACTCTACAGATTTTATTTCTTGTGGCCACAAGTATTTTCCATGAGTGAGATGAACTGTATACAAGCATACACCAGAAGCAATAGAGCATGTGCACCAGCACTTAGGGAAATTGAAACCTAAACTATAACAAGACAATGTGCATACGCACTTGGAGAAATTGAAAACCTAGGCTAATATTTATAGGGGTGAGAAATTCTCATTTTAGTAGCAATGTTTGAGGTAGATCCCATTGACTGGAATCTGTAATTCTTCACCATCTAACTTAGCCAGCTGGAAGGCATTGCTACTTTTACATCTTGTGACCATGTAGGGGCCACTCCAAATGGCATCAAACTTGGAATGCCTTCCTAGTTTTCCCGATCTGCATCCCACTTTAGAACTAAGTCCCCCTCTTGAAAGGTCCTTGTTCTTTCTTTCTTATCAAAGCTCTTCTTGATCAATTCTTGATCTTTCTCCATGATCTACATTGCATGTTCTCTTGCTTCTTATAATCCCATTAGCTCTGCATACTTGATTTCCATAGGTTCAAACTTGGCTAGTTCCAACTGCTTCATGAGCTCCAAAGTGGGAAGCTCTAAGGATATGGTCAATACGCCTATTTCCATATACAAGCTTGTATGGGAGCTTCTTGTATACCTTTTGGATGTGATCCTATCATCCCATAGAGAAGACTTGAGATTTGTGTGCCAAGTTCTCTTATTTTCATCAAGAGTCCTTCTGATAATTCTTAGTAGGTTCATGCTTGTGGATTCTACTTGGCCATTACCTTGAGGGTAATAGTTTGATGAAGTATTGAGGTAAACACCATTCTTGAAAAAACATTTAGTGATCCTTGTACCAAGGAATGCCAATGCATCATTTGATTTGATAGTGGTAGGGACTCCAAACCTAGAGTCTATCCCTTCATAGAAATCCAATATATTGGATTCATTTTCCTCCTTAAGTGCCACCGCTTCAAGCCACTTGGTGAAATAGTCAGTCCATTGTGAGTATCCACTTGTGCCGCTGGATTGATTTTGGGTTGATTACTCCAATGAAGTCTAGTCCCCATTACATGAATGGCTGATCCAATGAAATTGGATGAAGGGGCGAGGCTGCTAACATTTCCTTCCATGTGAAGAATACACACTTCTCGCATTTTTGATCCATAATTATCAATAACTAAACACCATAGGATAATAATAACCAACGTTCATGATTTTGAGAGTGTTACTCAAGGAGAAAAGTGGCCTCTTGCTTCTCCATCATGGAGCTCATGCAACACCCTCTCAATTTGTCCTGTCCCAATGCACCTCAATAGAACACTATTGATATCCTTATTGAACAAGATACCACCAATAAGCACATATGAGATAGCTTGTAATATGAAGTATCTCCTCTTTGATTTGTTCCATTCTGGAGGGCACAAACCTGTTTGGATATAATGAAGTAATGTTTGAGTCCAACATGGAATAGGTGCATCGTTACATGTCTACTCTTAATCATTCTGTAGTAGAAGGACAACCTCTTCTTCATCCACTGACTTACTTTGTTTCTTGGAAACGAGCTGCTCACATAAACCCTTCCCACGAACCAGTTTGGTCACTTTGATTTCAATATCATACTCCATTACATGAGTGATCAAATTTTCTCTCTTATAATTCAAGTCCTTGTTTAGGAGAAAATATTTGACACCAACATGAGACACTAGCAGTTTAATCTTGTTGTTCGAGACCAAGTGTCTGAACTTCTTCAAACTCCTAATGATAGCAAGGACATGATTTTCAATGAAAGAATACTTTACCTCATAATATTCCAAGCTCTAATTGAAGAAGGATATGGGTTGTTCTGAACCTTCCTTGTTAGGTTGAACCAAGATAGTGAGATTGTGTTTGACCCTCTAAAAGCATACAAAGCATGAAGTGCTTTGAAAAGTCTAGGTTAATAAGATTTAGGTCTGTGATATTTTTAGCTTGATGGCCTCAAAATTCTCTTTTCCTTTTGTTGTCCATTTGAATGCAAGACTCTTCTTTAACATCATCATTAAAGGATTCAAAAGAGTGGAAAAATCAGGAACAAATATGCAAACAAAGTTTATTCTCCCCAACAAGCTTTGGAGAGACTTCTTGTTTTGTGGCAATGGAAGTGTTTGGATGGATTCAACCCTTTTAGGATCAATTGTTAACCCTTCTCTTGAGACAATGTGGCCCAAAAATTTTCCCTCATGTGCCAAGAATACACACTTCTTTGGATTCAATGACACTCTAAACATTATACACCTCTAAAATACCAGCCTAAGGTGGCAGAGATGTGTTTGCAACATTCTTTGAGAAGACGATGATATCATATACATACACGAGAACTATCTTGTTTATTAATCGTTTGAATGTCGTGTCATAGATCGCTGAAATGTTGCTCGGCATCGACAGTCCAAATGGCATCTTCTTATAACAATATGTACCTCATTTGGTGGTGAAGATTGTCGTGAAATGATCTTGTTCTTTTACCATTATCTGATTATAGCCAAAATAGCCATCTAGCAATGAAAACCTCTTAGAGCTAGCTAAAACCTACAAGATTTTCTCCATCGATAGAAGTGGGTAGTGATCTTTGAGTGATGCTTTGTTTAGATCACGGAAGTCTACACACAATCTGATTTCTCCATTTCTTTTCCTCACAGGCACCAAGTTTACAACCCAACTTGAATGATTGATAGGGAAGATGATGTTGGCCTCAATTAGCTTGTTTAACTCTTTTCTCATGGAGTTTAATGTGAGGGTTTATTGGCCTTTACTTTTTTTTGAGAGGCTTGGATCTCGGATCCAGCTCGATATTGTGTTGTTCCAACCTTGGGTTGAAAGCTCTTAAATCCTTAAAATTCTAAGCAAAGACATCTGGGAATTCTTGAAAAAGTTGAATGAACTCATATTTTTCTTGTTGGGTACTTGCCTTGCTGATTCACAATGTTTTTCCTTCATCTATAGAAATGGGCTCTGAATCTTCACCCTTTACCTAAATATTTTCTTTCTCCTTCCTGAATTGATCATTTAGTTGAAGATTGAATCCAAGGTTACAAGACCTTTTGGTAATGTGTTAGTTCTCGGCTACACCACTTCATCACCATATTGCTCTTCTAATTTGTCTTGGTTTTACGGAGGATAACTCAACTTCTTCTTGTAGAAAATTGATAATTTTTATATTATTGGTATCCAAATTGATTCTCCCTTAGAAAACAAGCGACATTACAAATTTAGCAAGACACGAGAGATAGACGAGATCATATTATGAGTTGTTTTTATCCAGGGAGAGGATTCATCGACTCTTTATCACTCGGGCATCAGAGAAATGGATATAACCTTCATTAAGAATTTTATCTATCCTCACTACTTTAGGTTGTTCCTGTCAACCAGGTGTTATCTCCGAATCACAAGCACCCCTGTGCATGTATTTGAACTCACAGGTGTGATTAGATAACATGGGCACTATCTCCAAGTTGTGGGACTCTGCTACTTGAGACAGACCTCCGGAGAAAGTGGTTCTTGCTCCTAAACTACCTGCCACAATCTACTCTAATGCAGGATAAGCTAACTGTTCTAATCTAAACTTCCAAGGGACCAGGGAGAGAGAATACATAAAATGAAAGCCTACACTAAAGCGGTGATACACCAGAAAAGGAGGGTGTGCGAGTAATCTCCAAATGTGTGAAATACAGAGGGAAAGTGCACACTAGAAGAGGTGATGACAGTTCACCATAATCTAGCAAAATGCATTCACAACAATATTCCAAGCATACACAATGTTAGTGAATTCCTGCAAGAACATAATAATAGACACAATATTCTTGTAGAAAGATAAAAGGGGCAAGAAGAATGCAAGAAAACACAGCAGGGGAAGATACATCCACAAACTTTGTATTTTATTGCTTCCTGGTATGCACAGTTCAGTCTATTACAAGATAAGGGCCTGGATCACCATGCAAGGAGTCCACTACAAGGGCCTGCAACACACTGGCTTCACAAAGAAATTTTGACAGAGCTTTGCTACCCAAAACTCTCTCTTTACAATGAGCCCAACACTCCAATTTATAAAAAAATGAGAAGGAAAAGAGAAGGGAAAATGGAAATCCCGAAATCTGTCCTTCAACCACCTGTAAGAGGCATTAAATTGAGTGAAAAGGTTGTCCATTACTTGCAAAAGGCTCCCCATACTGTCCCATGTGCTGCAGAAGAGAAAGAATGATGACCATGCCTCTTAATTGCACTCCCAGCTACCAAATAAAACACCATTCGAACCCGGTCACATTTCCTTAAAAACTCAATCAATTTCTGATCAAATCTGGAATTTCTTTATTGCTGTACATCGGGATCGGAACCACGATTCCAACGGTACTAATTTTGTGTGATTTTGTTGTGGAATGCGAAGTTATGGCCTTTCGAGTGCGGGCAGCTATTTTGGGCCTGGCGGGGGTTTTGTCATTTGACGGGAATGAGCATTAACTTCGATCTGGAGCCGAATATGTTTCCTTTATTTAAATATATCTACCCTCATTAAAAATAAGAAAGTCCAATTTTTTTGAAAATCGGAGCTCGGAGTGCGGGCAGCTATTTTGGGCTTTGGCAGGCGTAGAGGACGCCGTGTCGTGCTCGTTAGAAAGTCCAATTTTGTGAAAATCGGAGCTCGGAGTCAAAAGTTATGGCTGTTTGAAGTTCCACGGGTCAAACGTTGACTTTTGTTATCTGCCTTCGGCCGCTTCAGCTTTTCGCGTCCCACGCGTCCCTTTGTCCCATTTGACACAAAGGCTTTGAAATTTCCCATTTTCCCGAACCGGCCGCTTCGCGTACTCGTAGCCCATATGTCCCCTTTGCTTTCGGACCGTCTGGGACAAATTCACCCGGTTCGGCCGGTTCACGCCCTTTTGTCCCAACTGCCTGGGACAAAAGTTCTCATTTCAGCCGATCCGGCCGGTTCGCGTACTTTTGGCCCACGCGTCCCAGACTGTTTTGGGCTGCCTTGACTCATTTCACCCGGTTCGTCCGGTTCGTGTCTTTTTGTCCCGCTTGTCCCAAAGATGACCTCTCAGCGATTAGCCAATTTTTTTCTTTCTTTTGGCCAGATCAGCTTTTCACGCTGCTGCGTACTTTTGTCCCAAATGTCCCAATTGCTCCTAGGACTAGGACTTAGCCGATTTTCACAATTTTTTCTGGATTAACCTACTTGCCTTCTGCAACCATTTTTCGCATTTTCTCAGAGCTTGCTCCTTCCTTCTTTGGCCAGGGGAGTTAGAAAATATATCGAGGGAACCTCGAAACATGACATTTCTCGAATCAATCAATGTTCCGGGACTTGAATATTCGATGCATGTTATCAAATTTACCTTGGGGGTAAATTTTGGATAACAATTTGGTGACTCAGCGGGGTCATCTGCCTGCTAGATGAGGAACGACCAGCTGTTTGAAGCAATCCATTGGGCATGGAGTCTGTTTGATGGCCTCTCAGCTGATCTGGAATTTGAAAACCTGTGTCCTTGAGCCATTTGAACATTTGTTGAGTTGGTCTTCTCATGGCTGCAAATTCTTTTCCAGGAGCTTGGAGAACTGCAAACATGCACATACTAGAAGCAATAGGACATGTGCACAAGCACTTAGGGAAATAAAAACTACTCTAACAGCAGTACAATGTGCATAAGCACTTAGAGGAATGGAAAATCTAAATTAATATTTACAAGGGTGAGAAGCTTTCTTTCTAGTAGCAACGTTTGAGATAGATCCCATTGACCGGAATCTGCAATTCTTCACCATCCAACTTAGCCAGTCGGAAAGCATTGCTACCTTTGCATTCGATGATCATGTACGGGCCACTCCAGATGGCATCAAACTTGGAGTGCTTTCCTAGTTTTGCACGATCAGCATCCCATTTCAACACCAAATCTCCAATTTGGAAAGTTCTAGCCTTGGCTTTCTTATCAAAAGTCTTCTTGATCAGGGCTTGATCCTTCTCTATTGCCTGGGCTGCATGCTCTCTTGTCTCTTCTAATTCCATCAGCTCTGCATACCTGATTTCCATAGGTTCAAACTCAGCTAGTTCCAACTGTTTCATGAGTTCCAATGCTGGCAACTCGAGTGATATGGGTAGAACTGCTTCCTTCCGTACACAAGCTTGTATGGAGAGCTTCCTGTAGATCTCTTGGGCGTGATCCTATCAGCCCATAGGGCTGATTTGAGCTTTGCATGCCAAGTCCTCTGATTCTCATCAAGAGTCCTCCTGATGATTCTTAGTAGATTCTTGTTTGTAGACTCGGCTTGGCCATTACCTTAAGGGTAATAGTTTGATGAAGTGCTGAGATACACACAATTCTTGACAGCCCATTCGGTGATCTTTGTGCCAAGGAATGCCAATGCATTGTCTGATATGATAGTGGTAGGGGCACCAAACCTCGTGACTATCCCTTCATAGAAATCTAAGATATTAGATTCATTTGCCTCCTTGAGTGCCACTGCTTCAGTCCACTTGGTGAAATAGTCTGTTGCTGTTAGTATCCACTTGTGGCCTTGACTTGAATTGGGATTGATAACCCCAATGAAGTCCAATCCCCATTGCATGAATGGCTGATCCACTGAAATTGGATGAAGGGGCAGCGCTGCTAACCTTTCTTTCCCCGTGAAGAATGCACATTTCCTACATTTCTTGACCCATGAGTAGCAATCATTGAACACAGTAGGCCAATAGTAACCAGCTTTCATGATTTTGAGAGCTGTCACTCATGGAGCAAAGTGGCCTCCTGCTTCCCCGTCATGGAACTCGTGTAAGATTTTCTCAACTTGACCTGTTCCAATGCATCTTAATAGAACACCATTGATGTCCTTCTTGAACAAAACTCCGTCAACAAGCACATATGGAATGGCTTGTAATCTGAAGTATCTCCTCTTTGCTTTGCTCACTTCTGGGGGCACAAGCCTATTTGGAGGTAATGCACAAGGTCTTGAGTCCAACATGGAATGGGTGCATCATCAGCTGCTTGGTCTTGATCATTCTGTAGTAGTAGGACAACATCCTCTTCACCTTCTGAGCCTTCTGATTGTTTGGAAGCGAGCTGCTCACACAAACCTTTGCCACGAACCAGCTTGGTCACTTTGATTTCAATATCGTATTCCATCACCCGAGTGATCCAACCTGCTCTCTTCTCATTTAAATCCTTGTTTAGGAGGAAGTCCTTGACGCCAGCATGAGACACCAGCAGTTGAATCTTATTGTTTGAGACCAAGTGTCTGAACTTCTTCAAGCTCCTGATGACAGCAAGGACATGCTTTTCGATGAAAGAATACTTTATTTCGTAATCTTCCAAGGTTTGACTGAAGAATGCTATGGGCTGTTCTGAACCTTCCCTATTCAGTTGTGTCAAGATAGTTGAGATTGTATCTGATCCTCCAAATGCATACAACATGAAGTCCTTTGAAAAATCTAGGTTGATAAGAGTTGGAGCTTGTGATATTGCATGCTTGATGTCTTCGAAACTCTCTTTGCCTTCTGCTGTCCATTTGAATGCCAGACTCTTCTTCAACATCATTGTTAGAGGCTTCACAAGAGTGGCAAAATTAGGCACAAATATGTGGACAAAGTTTATCCTTCCTAAGAAGCTTTGGAGAGATTTCTTGTGGTGTGGCAATGGAAGCGTTCGGATGGCTTCAACCCTTTCAGGATCAATTGTTAGCCCTTCCCTAGAGACAATGTGGCCCAACAGTTTGCCTTCGTGTGCCAAGAATACACACTTCTTTGGATTCAATGACACTCCAAACCTTCTACACCTCTGAAACACTTGTCTGAGGTGAAAGAGATGGTCTGCTGCATTCTTTGAGAAGATAGTGATATCATCTAGATATACCAGCACTATCTTGTTGATCAAGCCTTTGAACGCCATATCCATAGCTCGCTGAAATGTTGCTCCGGCATTTGATAGTCCAAATGGCATCTTCTTGTAAGCATACGTGCCCCATTTTGTAGTGAAGGCCGTTTTGAATTGATCTTCTTCTTTCACCAATATCTGATTATACCCGAATATCCATCTAGTAATGAAAACCTTTCTGAACTAGCTACAACTTGCAATATATGTTCCATTGATGGAAGTGGATAATGATCTTTGAGTGATGCTCTATTTAGATCATGGAAGTCCACACACAATCTTATTTCTCCGTTTCTCTTTCTTACCGGCACCAAATTTGCAACCCAACTTGAGTGTTTGATGGGAAAGATGATACTAGCCTCAATGAGCTTGCTTAACTCTTTTCTCATGAGAGGCTCGATATGAGGATTTACTGGCCTTTGCTTTTGCCTGACAGGCTTGGATTCGGATCCAACTCAATAGTATGTTGTGCCAACTTTGGATTGAAACCTCTTAAATCTTTGTAAGTCCAAGCAAAGACATCTGGGAATTCTTGACAAAGCTGAACAAAATCAGATTTCTCTTGTGGAGTACTTACTTTGCCAATTTGTAATGTCTTGCCTTCATCTACTAAGATAGGTTCTGAATCTTCACCCTTTACTTGAATGTTCGCCTTCTCCTTCCGGAACTGATCATTCGGGTTGAAGATTGACTCCAAGGTTATGAGGCCTTTTGGTAATTTGTTGGTTCTCAGCTGCACCACTTGGTCACCATACTGCTGCTCCAGCTTGTCTTGATTCCTGGCGGAGAACTCAGCTTCTTCTTGTAGGAAATTAACAATTTGCTGATCATTCTCGAAGACTTGCCAACTTGTGTTGTTATCCGGAACAGCTGGTCTTACAACCACTTTGATATGAGGCTGAGTTTTCTCATTTTTGATACTTTCTACAACATCAAACGCAGCCCCAATTTGCTGCCAAATCTGTCGTGCTTCATTCTTTTTTCTTGGGATGGAAATGATGCTAAAAGCTTCAAAATCTTCAATAAGATCCCATACCCGATTTTTGTAGTTCTTCAACAGATCATTTTTGGCAGCATTTTTTCCTTTGACTTGGTTTATGATCAACTCACTATCACCAAACACTTGTAAATTCCCGATGCCTTTCTTCTTTTTTCAAAGGTAGTCCATGAATTAAGGCTTCATACTCAGCTGTGTTGTTTGAACAGGAAAACTGGAAACGGAAGGCTGAGTAATACCTTATACCTTGCGGTGAAATGAGCATAGCTCCTCCTCCTGCACCTTGTCTACTCCTTGACCCATCAAAGAACAGCTGCCATACTTCATTCTTGTCCTTATGATCTGGCTTGGTGATGCTGGGAATAGGTTGACTTTCTTCATGTATGCAATAGACTCCTAGCTCAGATTCTTCTATTTCTTGATAGGGATCAAAAGCATGCACTTTGCTTGCCCATTCATCAAGAGTCAAATCTGGGATGCTTCCAACCTTGGTGTTAGCTTCATCAGTGCTTGGATAATCTTCTTGATCAAACGCTGAACAGTTGGTATTGATTTGGCTTGGAGTGTAAGGCTCAATATGAAAGTTTGCAATAGGTTCAGACCTGATTGTGGCCTTGGTTCCATACCTTGTTCTGAACAACATGTGTGACCAATCCGCCGAAAGATAGCCTCCAATTTTAGCAGTGAAGTCTCTTGACAAGCACAATGCAAAGAGTGGTGGCAGGTCTATGACTGACACATCTTGTAACACTGTTACGTTAGGACATGCGTGTAGTGTGAGGCTCAAACCTTTGATTACTCCAACCGTTGTCACTGCTGTCCCGTCTAATTGCACTACACCCTTGGAGAAGACTTCATATTGGAGTCCTAGCTGATCAGCTATTTGTTTTGGCATGACTGAGCTGCTTGCTCCCGAATCGATCATGCAATTATGCACCAACTTATCTCCTATGATCAATGAAACATAAAATGGAGGGGGCTTCAAAATTTTACCTTGCAGTCCTCCATGATTTCCCTCAGGCTGGGCAGCATTTGTGAGTACCTTCTCTTGCATTTGGACTTGCTGATTTGAAGTTGACCAGTCTTTCATGGCAGCTTGTAGCAAATCTCTTTGTCCCTGGGATAGATAGTGATTCCCACATTGATATGTTTACATTTGTCTTCCTCATCTGATCAATGATATTGAATGGAGATGAAGTATCCCTCTGCTGTCCCTTGGCCTGCACATTCATTCCTTGCACATGGGCAGCAGCAACTGGCATTTGAGTTGGCCTAGGAGCTGGTTTGAATGCTCCTTGCATGTTTGGAACTATAGTTTGTTTTCCAGCGGCTTGTGGAGTGGTAGAAGGTTGTGGATTACTCGAAGCCAATGGCTGTTCTTCACCCAAATTTCTCCTCTTTGACCTTGTGTTGGCTGCAACACTCTGAGAGGGCATTTGATTCATACCACAGAAATCTTCAGCCTGCCAATTGACAAGAGTAGTTTCGTTCGGAGATGTTCCTTGCTGAGGTGCCCCTTGCTGCTGGTCTTCTTCGTGGCTGGACTCTTGTGACCCACCAATGGTTTGCACCATCAGGGCCTGATTTAATGCACCGTTAAAGCACATTGATTGGTTATGTGGCTGACTGCACGGGAAACACCAATCATATTCTTGGGCCATGTTATTTTGGACTGGCACCAAATCTCTGGATGCAGATGCAACATTGGGATTATAGGGCTGAAATGGTCTGTTGGTAGGAGGCCTTGCTTGATTCTGATTTGCAGCTGGATTGGGCGGTCTTTGAGGTTGATATGGTTGCCTATTTGGTTGAGCTTGAGGCTGATAGGAAGGTCTAAAACTTTGAGCTTGCTTTCTCTTGAGTGTGACCAGCTCATTACCTAAATTTTGTAATTGTTTCATAACTTCTTGAAGCTCATTTGGGGCACTTGGAGATGAAGTGGAAGCTTCATTTGAACTTTGACTTCTAGGAGTGGGAATAGGAGCTAAGACAGGTGCTTGACTAGTACTTGGGCTCTCTAAACTTGGATATAATGGCATTGGGGGCCTGGGAGCTAGCTTACCAGCTTGAATAAGACAGTTTTCAGCCCTAATGGAAATGCTATAAGAAGCAGGTAAGGTTGTGCCTCCCATAGATTGAATTAACATAGAAATATCAGAATTCAAAGCTTTAAGATAGTATAGAAAAGCACCTTCTGCTGTTGGCCTGACTGCCACTGGAATCCTATCCCAAGACTTTTGAAATCTGAAGTTGAAGTCGGTCAGCTACTCGTTGGGGGCTCTCTTGATAGTTGTCAATTGTTCTAGAAGAGACAAGTTGTCTCCCTTCTCTCCAAACTGCTCATGGAGAACTATGCATAACTGATTCCAATTCGTGATAGAACCAGCTTCAAGGCTTCTGAACCATTGCAATGCCTTCCCTTTGAACGATGATGCCAACAGTTTGACAGCCACATCCATTTTGTTTATCTCATGGATTACAGAGGCGTTAGCAATGTCTTTGACATGATCACCGTGGAGTGGTATGATTTTCTCCGGTGAAAAATGGAATGTTCTTCAATGCCGCAATGGAACCGGATTACGTGCATTGAGGGTAAGTGGGCTCGCCGCCAGTGAAATTGACAAAGGGATTTAGTTGTTGCGCCATTCTGATTGGCCTGAGAATCCTTGTTGATGCGAGAAAAGGTCTACCAGGTGGAGGTGTAGACAAAGTTCTATTAGGTGGAGACGCAGATCTTTGAGCTCTTCTTCCCCTTCTTTCTCTGCCTGGAGATAGATGTAGATAAACAAACAATCCTTCCTCCCTAGTTCTTGACCTGGTCTGTATTCTTCTCATAAATTTGTCAGGCTTGGACTGCAGAAACCAGTGGATTATTCCTCTTTTGGAGTCGCCAGATGTGCGATTTTAAAGCTCCTTCAAAGCTGGAACTTACAACAAGTGCACATCAATCTTGTTGTAATGAAAGTAAAGACCTCTAAGGTCCCCCAGGCGTGCTGAATGTTATCTCCGAATCACAGCACTCGTGCATGTATTTAAACTCACACTTTGTGATTAGATAACATGGGTACTATCTCCAAGTTGTGGGACTTGCTACTTGAGACAGACCTCCCAGAAAGCTAGTTCTTGCTCCTAAACTACCTGCCACAATCTACTCTAATGCAGATAAGCTAACTGTTCTAATCTAAACTTCCAAGGGACCGGGGAGAGAGAATACATAAAATGAAAGCCTACACTAAAGTGGTGATACACCGAAAAGGAGGGTGTCGAGTAATCTCCAAATGTGTGAAATACAGAGGAAAGTGCACACTAGAAGAGGTGATGACAGTTCACCATAATCTAGCAAAATGCATTCACAACAATATTCCAAGCATAAACAATGTTAGTGAATTCCTACAAGAACATAATAATAGACACAATATTCTTGTAGAGAGATAAAAGGGGCAAGAAGAATGCAAGAAAACACAAAGCAGGGGAAGATACATCCACAAACTTTGTATTTTATTGCTTTCGGTATGCATGTACCCATCTTATTACAAGATAAGGGCCGGATCACCATGCAAGGAGTCCACTACAAGGGCCTGCAACACACCGGCTTCACAAAGCAATTTTGTGAGCTTTGCTACCCAAAACTCTCTCTTTACAATGAGCCCAACACTCCAATTTATAAAAAAAATGAGAAGGAAAAGAGAAGGGAAAATGGAAATCCCGAAATCTGTCCTTCAACCACCTGTAAGAGGCATTAAATTGAGTGAAAAGGTTGTCCATTACTTGCAAAAGGCTCCCCATACTGTCCCATGTGCTGCAGCAGAGAAAGAATGATGACCATGCCTCTTAATTGCACTCCCAGCTACCAAATAAAACACTGTTCTGAACCCGGCCACGTTTCCTTAAAAAACTCAATCAATTTCTGATCAAATCTGGAATTTCTTTATTTCTATGCATCGGGCTCAGAACCATGATTCCAACGGTACCAATTTTGTGCGATTTCGTTGAGAAATGCAAAAGTTATGGCCTTCTGAGTGCGGGCAGCTATTTTGGGCCTGGCAGGTGTTTTCTGTCATTTGACGGGAATGAGCATTAACTGACTGGAGCCGAATATGTTTCCTTTATTTAAATATATCTACCCTCATTAAAAATAAGAAAGTCCAATTTTGTGAAAATCGGAGCCGGGAGTGCGGGCAGCTATTTTGGGCTCAGCAGCGTAGAGGATGTCGTGCTCGTTCCAGAAAGTCCAATTTTGTGAAAATTAGAGCTCGGAGTCAAAAGTTATGGCCGTTTGAAGTTCCACGGGTCAAACGTTGACTTTTCTTCTCTGCCTTCAGCCGCTTCGGATTTTCGCGTCCCACGCGTCCCTTTGTCCCATTTGACACAGTGCTGAAATTTCCCATTTGGCCGAACGGCCGGTTCGTGACTCGCAGCCCATATGTCGCATTTGCTTTGGACTATTTCGGGACAAAAGTTCTCATTTCGGCTGATCCTTTGGTCGGTTCGCGACTTTTGGCCCGCTGCAAGGCCCTGATCAAGCTGGCTGCCTTGACTCATTTCGCTGGTTTGACCGGTTCGCGTCTTTTTGTCCCGCTTGTCCCAAAGGCGACCCTCTCAAGAAGGTTAGCCAATTTTTTCTCTCTTTTGGCTAGATCGGCTTTTCGCGCCCGCCGCGTACTTTTGTCCCAGATGTCCCAATTGCTATTTGGGCCGCCTAGAGGCTTTTCGGCCGATCCGCGCATTTTTGTCCCAAATGTCCCAATTGCTCCTAGGACTAGGACTTAGCCGATTTTCACAATTTTTTCTGGATTAACCTACTTGCCTTCTGCAACCATTTTTCACATTTTCTCAGAGCTTGCTCCTTCCTTCTTTGGCCAGGGGAGTTAGAAAAATATCTGAGGGAACCTCAGAAACATGACGTTTGCTCTGAATCAATCAATGTGCCTAGGACTTGAATATTCTGATGCATGTTATCAAATTTACCCTGGGGGGTAAATTTTGGATAACACCAGGGTGAGAGAACACATTTTTAACCTCTATTGGTCAAGGAGAATGAAGATATCCTTCTTTGCAAAAATTTGAAAGAAAACCTTGAGAAAATATGATCAACGCACCACAATTTAACTCTCATGAGTTGTCACTTATAAGGAATGGTGATATTTTCTAAAAAGGGTTAAGGTTACTAAAGAAATTATGGTATCCTAATTGCTTATGCATATTTTGGCAAAAGAGAATTTACTCATTTGTGGACATACGGGGTTAACAGGGTAGTTTAGGTACGATTCATTGTTTTGAATAATTTTGGTGGGAGATTAAGCATGATAAACCTAATTTTGCCAAATCTTTGAGAACCTTAAGAACAATTGGAAAACTAAATGACACAATGCTTCATAATAGCTAAAATATTCCTTCAACTAGAAGGTGTGCATCAATAGAGGCCTGATTTGAATTTTTCACACAATATTTGAGAATTCAACACGAAGGATAGAGATAAAGACTCAATTAAATATTAAATACCCCTTGTTCCTCACACCTAAGATGCACTCAAAGGCTTACATGACAATTTTTATCAACAAAATGACAAGTAAAGTGATTTTAAATTGTTTATCTCCTTACACGATGAAGGCTCTTCCCGTAATGAAATTGTAAATTCCGCTAAAATATCACAAGGACGATATCCTATGTGATTCAGAGAGGATTCTATCACAAGATTGCAATAGAACAAGAAAAACTACTTGTAGACATTCGAAATAAAGTAGACAAAATTTTTCCCAAGATTAACAGATTAATTCAAAGTTGATTAGATTCATCAAGAGGGGAAAGTTTCTTTGAATAGTCTCAAAGTTTTTCAATGGCTTTACATTTCCAACCAACTTGACATGATCAAATATAAAACATAAGAGATTAATAGGTTTCTCGGATGGTCTCTTAGAAGATGGGCTTTCTCAAATTTTCTCATTGCTTTTATACATTTCACTCACTCACTAATCCCAAACTTTCCTCCCAAAAAGAAGAATATTCGAGGAATCCTTTGATTGATACCAATTTGTCTTAGAAAGTGACATTTAATAGGTTTCACAACAAAAAGTTTCCAATTGTTCAAAAAGGTGAATCATCGAAATATTTTCATCATTTTTTACACTCTGGGGCTCTAGCCATCTCTTGTAGAAACATGTTTTCATCCTTTGTGCTTGCAACTCTACTCTACATCCAACTTCTATGGTAATTCACATTTTTGCAAGTGCCCGAGTAATTCCAACTTTAAAATATAAACCTCTACAATCCTTGGACTCACAAATTAAGCTCTAAATCCATTCAATTGCACTTTGTAGATAAAAATGACAAGGAAGTTCAACAAAAATGATGAAAAAAATGCGTATTCACATGTCTATGATTCTTGGATCCAAAATGGCGGTAAAATCAGATGTAATGCACAACAACCGTTGAATCTCCCCTTTCTCAACTTTAGATTAGATCCGTCCACATGTTTCCTTAGCAAAACTGCAAAGGTGAAGTACAGAGGCATGTTTCCAAACAAGTGCGGGCCTTCCATGTGCCCTAGGCCCAAGAAAATTTCCTTTTGGCCTTTGAAAAGTCATAGCATAAAAGGAGATAGTAAAAGCCTCCATGTGTCTCAATGGCGCACTTTGTATATGGTGCCAAAAAGTCGAGAACCCAAACAAGTGTAGGCTCACCACGTGTCTCGGCCCAACAAAGTTGCTAAAAGAATTTTAGGGATAGTGGAAGATGCCATGTGCCTAGGGTCTAATAATATTTCCTCGATTGTTGAAAATTCCAAGCATGGGGCAGAGTGAGTGGAAACTTCCATGTGTCTCCATGGTGCTCTTTCACAAATAAAATTCAGGGGTAGGTACCGAAATAGCACGGGCCCTCCATGTGTCTCAAGCCTTAGAAATTTTCTTGACAAGTTTAAGTATAGAGAGGATCCAATGGAAGCCTCCACGTGTCTCACTCGGAGTACTTTTGATATAGTGCTCGAAAGTGAAGACCCCAAACAAGTGCGGGATCACCACTTGTCTCGGCCCGTCAAAGTTGTTGAAAGAATTTTAGAGATAGAGGAAGGTTCCACGTGCCTAGGGTATGAGAACATTTCTTCGGTCATTGAAAAATTCTAAGTATGGGTGGGATCTAGTGGAATCCTCCACGTGTCCCTTCAACTCTTCTTCAAAATTAAATTATAGGGGAAGGTCCCCAAACAGGCGCGGGCCCTCCACGTGTCCCAAGCCTTAGAAATTTTATTGAAAAGTTTAAGTATAGAGAGGACCTAGTGGAAACCTCCACATGTCTCCTTGGTGTAACTGCTAAGGTAGGACGTAGAGGTAGATCCTCAAATGAGCGTCAGGCCTCCACATGTCCATCCTCCAAAAAATCTGCACCACCGCATGAGAAAATGTGTAAGTTTGGGTAGGGCGGTGGAAACCTCCACGTGTCTCCTTCGCACAACTCTAGAGTTCAAACCAAGAGAAAAATTCATAGATGAGTGCAGACCCTCCACACGGACAAGAATTGAGTTGAAGCGGGCCATAGAGTTTCAAAATTCCCTTCCAAGCCGCATCTAATCATAAAGGACCACGTAGCTGAAGATGATGAGATATAAATTGATAGGGAAAACACAATCTTCAAACCATAAAATGCAAGGAAAACACCATTTTGTGCCTAGAATTGAATTTTTCTTCGGGGACAAAGAATTTGGAAATGATCAAGGCCCAAATGTGATCCATGACCATGGAGAGGGATCTTTCAATAGCATACAAATGAAGAAAAAATTTCACTCATCTATTCGAGGAAATATAAATTACGACAGAGCCCGCAGATTGAATAATGTTTAGAGAAAATGAGGCAAGATTAAATTGAGCACCAACATCAGCTCGACTGGGATGGGTACTCCCAATGAGTTCCATAAGAACAAATAATAGACCAAGTTCCAGAAATAAACCATTGGGAAATGGATTCAAAGAACAAGCTTGCAGAGAAGAAAGACAATAACCAACTCCCCAAGACGAACTAAGAAACCAACACAAACTAGTTCTTGGGGACCAAATTAACCAAAATAGAAAAACATGAAAGAAGAACGAACCTAAATACTATACACTTTACAATGGTGTGCACCTCAATTATGGGAAATCAATCAAGGAAATGTTTCAAATGCTTTCGATTAATAGGCAATTCAAGCAATTCCCCATCTAGTTCTTGTAAGAAGAAGGTATGTTCACCAATTCAAATGTCAATGAATAAGGGCCCATCCATAATGCATCAAACTTTCCATGTTTTCCCTTATCCTTGTGCCTACTATCCCATAATAGCACAAGATCTCCCACACTAAAAGCTCTTGAGTCACCTTCTTATCAAAAAAAACTTCTTCAATTTCTTTTTAAATTTTACATACCTTTGATGGGATGCCCTTGTTTCTTCATCTAACTCAACAATCTGATTGATGTGAGCATAAGAGGGTACTAATGTCTTTATCTTCCGGTTGTTGAAGAAATTGAAATGAAGATAATTGAATTTCAGAGGGCAACAAGGATTGAGTTCCATACACTAACTCAAATGGGATTTTTCTAGTAGTGCATTTAAGTGTTTTGATCGAGACCAAATAGTAAACTTCAACTGCTCACCCCACTTCCTTTTGTTCAACCCCAAAGTTCTTCTAAATATCTTCAACATATTTTATTACTAGACTCTACTTGTCCATTTCCTTGGAGATTATAATTGGAAGCATATGTAAAATTGATCCCATATTTGTGACACATAACCACCAAATCTATAAATGATATAATTTAGAATAAAATCCATGACAATTTGGTGAGTTGCCTTCTTGGTGGGGATTGCCTCCACCCACTTGGTGAAGTAATCTATGGCCACTAGTATCCACTTATGGCCTACACTTGAAGGATCAGAAATCTCCCCAATGAAGTCAATCCCCCATTGCTTAAAAGGGGCTTCAATTGATATAGGTTGCAATGGGAGGGATCCTGAAGCTTTTAATCTCCCTGAAAAGTCTTGCTGACAGCTCTCACACTTCCTAACCAACAAAGTTGTATCTTTGAAAAGAGTTGGCCACCAGTAACCAACCCTTAAGATCTTATGGGTTATTACTCTCCCTGTAAAATTCCCCCACAAACTCCTCCATGGAAATCATCAATTATTTTTGGGGCTTCATCTTCAGTAATGCATCTTAAGATAACTCTCTCAAGGTTCTTCCAAGCTAACGAAAAATAAGTAATGACGTATTTTTGTGAAGATAAATTAAGTTGTTTTTTCGATTCTTGATCAAATGTTTAGGGCACTGTAGATGTTTGAGATAAAAAATGATGTCCTTGTACCATTCAAAATTTATCATTTTTTCAAGGACATTCATCCTTTCTTCTTCAACTTCATTTTCCTCAATTGTCTATACATTTCACTCTACCATAAGTTTTTCTGGCCCAAACCTCTTACCAATTTTGTTGTTTGGATGTCCATATCATACTCTTGCAATTTTTTACCCAACGATATCAATTTCTTCAAACCTCCATTGCTTTGATAGGATATCTTTCACCATGGTGTGGGAACATAAGCAATAACTTTAGAACTCAAAATATATGGCCTAAATACCTTTGTTGCTTTTACCAAATCAAATTCCTACTTCTCCATGATAGTGTAACTTTCCGGTGTTTAACATTGTCAGGAACAAATGGCCTAGTTAATATCTCAATATTATACTCACAATAGGGGGATACAATATAATTTTCAAGTCTGGACCCCAATACGACCAATTTGTCTGCTAGATTATTGTAATTCCTATCGTGATGTATTATGTTGAAGGAGTCAAAAATCTCAATGAAATCCTAGAATGCATGCTTATAATGCTTCATTCTCTGATTTTTTGTTGCATACAGTTTTCTAACCTACTTGACAATTAGCTCTAAATCTCCTTTAACAATGATGTCTCTAACACCATATTTCCAACTAGTTCTTAAACCCACTAATAGTGCTTCATATTCTGCAATATTGTTAGTGCAGTCAAAGTTGAGTTTAAAAGAAAAAACAAACTCTTCCTAGTCTGGAGATATCAGAAAAATACCAGCACCATTTCAAAATTTAGAGCAAGCCCCATCAAACAACAAAGTCCAAGGAGAACCTACTTGTTTAAGAGACTTGCATTGATCAATTTTTTCTCTTTACCATCAGAAAATCCAACAAAGTTATTAGCATAAATTTCAGTGTATAACCCTTCATAGGAAGCAACGAGATTGGGATCCTCAATGAGATGTAGCATCTTATTTTCACCATACAAATTTACAAGGATTCCCTCAATAGGTATAGTGGAAAAATACATATCCATTTACACACTCCCACCCACACTAGCAGCCCATTTTCTTGATAACAACATTCCCCATTTGGCAGGAAATTAAGAATAACAACATCTAGTTTTATGTTCTTGCACTGGTATGCTACAAGTTGCACTATTAAACCATTGACAATCCAAGCACTAGAATCTCTTTGGAATCCATGGAAGTGCACTTTCCATAAGCTTGTTACTTTGATATCTAATTCATTCAAGACCTCAAGAGGCATAAAATTGCATGATGCTCCAAAATCAAACATATAGTTGTGTAATAACCTATCCCTATTGATCGAGTAGTGAAAAATGAATCTACATTCAGTGGGACTCAACAAAAGATATTCCCGAATATACTTCGGTGGCTTAACTAGTACTTCTAGTACTTGGGGTTTTTCCAACTTTGCAATGGTAGGAGGAATCTCAACATTGTTTACATTTCTACCTTGGGTAATCTTTTATTCTTTCAATCGTAAATACTCAAAGGATCCTTTCTTGTGCTCGGGAATCCTAAGCAGCTCAAAAATTGAAAAGAAATATTGATCTAACTCAAGACTTTGGCTATGTCATAAGGAACGATCTGGGCAAGGCAACATTTGGAGGAAGACTAATAAAATCATCTAACAATAAAGTATTTTCATGGTCTTAGAATGGGTAGGAATACCAGTTCGGTTTGGGGAAACAAGGAATTTTCTAGATGTATCTTTCTTAGGAGTTTCTTTTAGGATATTGGTGAGAGCTGGAGTATTTGGTTTGGTGAGGCCCTACCCTTTCGACAACTTCACTCCTAGTGTTATATTATTTTTCTTGGGAAACCACAACATTCATTAACAACAACCTATCCTCCTCAAAAGGGATTCCTCCATCATAATTTTTAATCATTAATTCCCTTAAGTATTCAAAATCATTAGGAGGCAATTTAAAATCTTGTACCATATCTATTTTAAAAGTATGAGAGGGAGGACGGGTTAATACTCGGTGAATGCAATCCCAAAAGTCTGCAGAAGTTTAAGCATTGATTAATTTAGTTGAAGTTGCACCCTTTCATGAGCTTGTAGAGCACCCCATCATGCACACATCATCATCATTTTCATCATCATCTTCCTCAATTTCCCTATCTTCATCACATGGGGCATGTGGAAAGAAGCATCTTTCACACTGTTGGTGGTCAAAATAGTTTCGCACAAGTTTTCCTTTGAAAATCTATTGATTTACGGCCTCTGTCACTTTATTTTTCCCGTGTTGTGCACGGTTAATATTTTTTTCCATTTTTAACATTCATGGGTCGTAGATCACTTATGGGTCCATGGTTTGCTCCTTGTTTCTTTGTTCCTCCAAAAAAGGTATGTAATTTGGGTCTCCCATTCTCTATTCATCTAAAAACTCAGGTTCTCCCATATTTTCCATTCTCCATGGCTAAGATTTGTCTTCCTCATCGTTTCTTCCCTAAATACTTGAAGAAAAATGAATGGACATGTCTCTGATGGACATATTTGAGCCTTGTAACATTTCTAAATTTTCTGTCCTTGGAGAAATTTTCATTTTCAGGCTCAAATGATCATTTTTCTATATTTTATGGTTTGACGGGTGTTTCTCTTGGTCAAATTTACATCCTTTCATCGATAGGGGACGTTGCACCTTTTGGTCGACACGGCTAAGCCGGGTACTTTAAAATTTCTAAGAATTACCTCAACATAAAAATATGTCCAAGTGGAGGAATGGCGCTCATTTGAAGATCTACTTTTTGGTTTGGCCTTGGAGTAGCGTTGGGAGGACACGTGGAGGTTTCCGCTGCTTTGCCCGACTTAGATAAATTTTATGTAGCTGAAATACTTTGGCAGAGAATAGGGACACATGGCGATCCCACTCTCACTCAAAGTCTTTTAAACAAGTGCCAACAAGACACTTGGAGGCCTCTGCTCACTTTGCATTTTTCTTGGAATTTTAATAGCCAAAGGAGATTTCCCCAGAGCATGAAAATTGGTGCCTTCCATCGAGATTCTTTCCTTCAAAAAAAATTTTACCGGGCCATGACTCGTGGCGAGCCTGCGCACATTCAAGGTCTCAATTTTTGGGGACCATCTAAAAGTGTGCCATAGTTACATGTGGATGTTTGAAAAGTCAAAAGGAGCGGGGAAGCGGACCATTAGAAGTAACTTAGATTTTTTTCCTCTTATGCTCAAAAGGGTTAAGATATCTAAAATGGCCGTCAAGCCCGATCGAAGAAAGGTCAAAGCTTGCTCACCAATCAGCTGCGGAGGTGTGGGTTTTGTAAGAAATTTGGAAAATTTTCCCTTTGTGGGAAAAATACTTAAGAAAAAGGAAGTGTGGTTCCGCTGGGACCACATTGGAAACTTGAAGTGGAAGGGCAAAGTTGCGGGGAAAACTTGGAAAATTTTCCTTTTTCCAAAAATAGGGTCAAATGGTAAAATTTATCCGCAATTCCTTTCAGACCCACCTCGAGAACATGTGTCGAGGCTCATTTCTTGGGGCGGAGATGTGGAACAAAATGTTTTTTTTTTTTTCATTTTTCCTAAAGTTGTAAAAATTCAAAGGAAACCCCTGAGTCTATTTTTAAGTTTGAATCGATTTTCCCACCATTTTTATTTATCAACGATAGTCAATAAACTTGAATATGATATTCCCACCATTTTTATTGAAACACGCCTAGAAGTGTGATTCTTCATGATTTCTTGGTATCTCCTACATGCCAGGAAGAGAGGGGAGTTAATCTTGATATCCGAGTTTGGTGTGGAGATATCAAAGATGTCTTTCTCCATTAAAATGGTCACTATTGTATTCCATCGATTTTCCATGTTTCTTCTCCCAAGCACGCAAGGAGCCAAATTTTACTGATTAGGGGTGGAAGTGGTTGGCTAATTGAATAAATAGTGATCCACCAGAGGAAGGAGTTGAATGTAGGAGATATTCGATGAGATTTTCCCCCTCGAGAACCTAGTAACTTTTTACGAGATTTGATTCGGGGAATCGCGATCATGATCATGGCAAGCATTGGTAGTACTCAAGATCTATATTTTTAGGGGAAAGGGGATCTATTGGAAATGTTATAAATGGCACAAATTTTTCATGCAAATGGTTGGAGTGTTAGGGGTCGAGACTGATTTTTCTAATAGAAAGCTTGATAGATCCCATCTTTTTAGAAGCGTTTGAGAAACTTGTATATTTATTTTGTGTTAAATCTGATCATGTCAAGGTGGTTACAAGTGTACATCCACTGATAAGCTATGAGACTGTTATAGAAACTTTCCCTTGCTGATAGATTTAATAAAATTTGAATTATCCCGTGTTATCTTGGAAAAATGTGTTTTCTTTATTTCTGAATGTGTGCGAGTAGTTATTCTTGTTTCTGTTGCAATATTGTATTAAAATATGATTTAATCACAAATGTCTCAATCCTTGTGATAGTTTAGTGGAATCTGTAATTTCATTTCTCGGAAGAGCGTTCATCTGGGATTGAAATAAATGATTTAAAATCACTTCTCTTTTATCTGTTTTGACAGAGATCATCTGTAAGCCTCTGGGTGTACCCTAGGCATGATTTGGCTTAAATATTGATGCTTTGTTAGGTTCTCTAATTCGAGCCTTCATGTTAGATTCTCATAGATTGTATGAAAAAGTGCTAATCTGGTCCTCCATCAAAGCACATATTCTGGTTAAAGAAACATTATAGTTGTTCTGTGGCATTCTGTTGGTCTAACCTTTCATTTTGTAAGATTTCTCAAGGATCCGGTGAACCAAGTTCATCTTGCCTCACCTGCCGCCAGAATTATTTTAAAACAACCAATCCTACCTCTACTATGCCTATTTGTCTTGTATGTGCACAAATTCATAGTTTCCATTACCAAAGCATGTAGAAACAATCAGAATTTTAAATGTCTTTAGTATCCGAACCTTTCCCAGAAAATATCTCCACTATCTAGAGTGAAAACTCGTGAGAGTTATATTTTGTTGCATTGATCATATTTTCTCCAAGGTCTCCTTAACCTCTTCATTAGGAAGGATATCTCCATCTCCTCCATAAACAATAGGCTACAAAAGGGTCCTCTTACCCTGGTTGAAAGGTACAACCTAAAATGGTGGTGATAGATCAAATCCTCTTGAGGATGCTATCCATTTCTCCTAATTTGAGTGATAGAGGGCCCGTTAGATCTCATCCCCGACTCTAATATGACTCATCATTATCTAATATTTCTTTAAGTTTCTTTTCAATTCGGTGATGCTGCTCAAACTTTGAGGGAGAGTCAATTTGGATACCAACACACTTTTTGCGCCATTTTCGTGGACTTATAGCTCACATTTAGAACTGGTAAAACACTTCTTGTATGTGTCGTTGCCAGGGATTGTTTAAGTTGTTGTGACCAATTTGTTGATTTATTGCTATTTCATATCCATCTATCCCATCAATAACATGCTTCTCATGTCATTATCTTGGACTTACAGCTCACATTTAGACCCTGGTAAAACACTTCTTGTATGCTCCAAGTGGTATGTGCAATTCTGTTAATTTTCACACCTAGTACACTAGCTTTCATTTGATAAATCTGGGTAAAGAAATTTTATAATCTTTCCGTTTCCAGTTTCTAGTATTAAGACATTTAATATATCATATTTAGTGCATTTTCACAACTAGGGTGGAAATCTTTAGTGGCGGCTCCATGTTGATCTAATTTTTAATGAGTACTAGTGTCTTAAAACTCTGTCAAAGTCATATTTTTTAGTAATATTTGCAAAGCTAGAAGGAATAAGATCTTTCTTTGCTAGGGATCCTACTAGGACATTATTTCCATAGCTAGGAAAAGAAAAATCAAAAGGAAGAAAATCTTGGAGAGGTGTGGGAAAATCAATAGACAAGAAGAGGGATCTCCATTGATGAAAGTGATCAACCTATTATTGAAGACTGCAATTCAAGTGACTCTAAATTAGGTAGCCTCTTTGTGGAATTGAATTCTCCAGATGGAGAAGGGCCTTCATTTGATTTTGAAATGTTTACTTCACATTCTCCACCTGTCTTTTCTGAGGTTGATAGGGATTTCCAAGAAGCAAGGCCTTTGGGGAATAGCCATTTTAAAAATTATACTCCTATGCTCCAAGGACCCTCTACCCCTTATCAATTTGTCACCCCTGCAGGTCACCTCCTCAAAATAATATGATCAAGCCCCCACCATGACCTCCATTTGTTGTAAACACTTTTGGACCTATAAATTTTGTGGGAATAGCTAGTTATCTAAATGCGGTTCGTCAAGATGTAAGGAACATAATGCCAAAGTTCCAAAGGAACAATGGTATTACTGGTGATCAGCATCTAAATATTTTTATCAATATGATGTAAGACTTTTAGATTGAACATGAAGATGTATATATCAAGTTGTTTATGCATACCTTGGAAGAGGATGCCGGGGGTAGTATAAAGCATCACCGAGATAAGTCTATTGATTCTTTGGACCGAGATGTGTAATGCATTTAGATTACTGATATGATGATAGAGATGATCCTAGGTTTCTTTTGACAGAATTTGAAAACATCAAAAAGAATCCTAATGAGTTAGTACATGATTTCAAGACAAGGTTTAATTATACCTTGAGGAGATTTGCTATTAGGATAAGGCGTTGTGATGAGTCATGTTTGATCAAATATTCTGATCAATACATTTTATAAAAAATGGTACATATTACTTAAGAGACAAGAACCCCACAAATTGGAGGCAGGCATTCACCATGGCTCTGCAAATAGAGAAAAACATCAAGGAAATTGCAAAGCCTCTAAAAACGGAGGGTGTAAAGCTGGTTAACCCAGAAAAGCCTCAAACAAGCAAGGGTGCTGATTTGGAGGAGGTTGTGAAAACTTTGGCAGGGGATGTCAAGGAAATTTCCTACAAACTAGCCCGGGATAAGAAGGAATTGGGCAGAACTCACAAGGTCAACACAAGAAATAAGGCCAAGACAAGTTTACAAATCACCAAAGATCTTATGATAGAGGAAAAGGACTTGTTGGATTTGGAAACAGGAAGCCCCAAGGAAGGAAAAAAATGATGCACTGATCCTTAAGCTGCCAGAGTTTTTGTTGTGGAGGAGACAAATGTCACTGATTGGTGTGACAAATGTTTCATGCCTCATGCTCATTGTGAAGAAGATCAGCAACAACAACAAGAAGCTGATGAAAATGATGATGATGTCTGCATGATGGGTTGTTCCACAAACTTACAACAAGGGCAACTTGAAGTGAGGTGATAAGTTCTCGACTTTATTGTCACTTTTTGGGACTGCATTCATAGGGTACCTATTATTCCTCTCTCATCATATTTTAGAAGTATATACTATACATGCTTTTTAATTTCCTAATAATGAATTTGAATATTTAAGGGCTTTAATGATAAAGAAGTATGATCAAGGAATTCCATCGAGGAGGATAGCGATTCTTGATGAATGTTGTTGTTGCTCAAGAGAAGGAATATAACACAAGAAGTAAGGCTATCAAAAGGACATGGCCTCAAATGAAGACAAAATCTCATTTACTTTCAAACATTCCTAAAGAGGCTCCTAAGAAAGAGGCATCTTCCAAAATCTTTGCAGTTCTAAACAAAAATCATATCCCTCCTCATGCCCAAGTTATCAAAAATTATCTACCACCTAGTGAGTGTGTTGGCTTTCCTTTCAATACTACTTTACCAAGGAATGTCCCTTATGATATTGCCTAAGTTTTAAGTCAAATCAAAGTCTCTGTTCCAATTCTTTGAGTTATTTAGGATTCGAGCACAAAAAGGGAGTATTTGAATACTTTGTATGAAAGAAGAGAAGACCTGGCCTAGCGAGAAATGTAAATATTGTGGAGACTCCTCCAATCATTCAAGAATTAGAAACACCACAAACATTGGAGGAATTAGGTGAACCACCGAGGTCTATTTGGGGACATCCTTTGTGGAATCTCGGATGAATGTGGATCAATTCTTCACCACTTTGATCATTAAGAACAAACTACTTCACAACCGCATGTTTGAGTCGGGGCATCATGTAATGTCATGCCTTTGGAAGTCATGAATGATTTCAATATCAAAGTGATAGCGAGAATTTGGGAAATGCACTACCATGGATTCCGAGAGAAGTGTCGGTAGTGTCATGTGTGAAGGGTTTTGTGGTGTAGCTTGCAGCTTACCGGGTAAAAGTTTAAATCTTGATGTTGTCATCGTTGACTACCTAACCAAGTGGGGCATGCTATCTTGTCAAGAAAATGGGCTACTAGTGTTGGTGGCGGTGTCCAAATGGATATGTCCTATGCCACCATTCCAACCGAAGGCAGCCTTGTTAGGTTGTATGGAGAAGAAAATGTTGCATCTTATTGAGGATCCCAACAATGCATCCTATGAAGTATTGTACACAAATTTTGATGCTGACAACTTTGTAGGATTTGCTGATGGAAAAGGAGCATAAGATTGAGGAATGCAGTGTCTTGATCAAGAAGGATCTCCTTGGACTCTATTGTTTGATGGAGCTTGCTCCAAGTTTGGGAATGGTGCTGGTGTTGTTCTATTTTCTCCTGGTCGGGAGAAAATTACTTTTTCCTTCACACTCAACTTGGAGTGCACCAACAACACTGCCTTGAGTATGAGGCACTATTCTTGGGTTCAAAAACTACTTGGAAATATGGTATCAAGGACATCATTATCAAAGGATACTCAGAATTAATTGTAAAACAAGTTAGAAAATTGTATGCCATAAAGAATCAACGAATGAAATAGTATAAACATGCAGTTTGGGATCTTATTGAGATGTTTGATTCATTCAACATAGTGCATCATTATAGAAAATTGAATGACTTAGAAAACAACCTTGCAGTGTTGGGGTCTCGGTTTGACAATTGTACAATGTCCCCATATTGTGAATATGATGTTGAGGTATTGACAATACCTTCTATCCGACAACATTAAAATTGGCGGGTTTTAATGATGATGCTCGGATCGGAAGATTTCTAATAACAAGGAGATTTTTTGATCAATGCATTGATTTGGAGTGAATGGTATGTACAAAATAAGGAAAAGAAACCTTGTTTGGCAAGGGAATCATTTGGCTAAAAACCAATACCATTCCTAGAGGACTGGTTGCTCTTGACTCCAAGTTTGATAATTTTGATCGCATTGTTAACAAATGCATGACAACCTCAAGGGATATTGAGGAGCATGACCTTGGCACAAAGGAGAAGCCAAGGAAAATTTTGTTAGGAAGTAATCTCAGCAAGGAGGAGAAGTAGTCATACATCCAATTGTTGAAGAAATACCAAGATTGCATGGCTTGGACCTATTCTAAACTAAAAGCATACAGAGAGGACCTGTTTCAACATGAGATTCCCTTGGAGTCTAATGAAAATCCATTTAGGTAGAAACAAAGGCCAATCAACCCACTCTTATCTCTCAAGATGCAAGAGGAACTGAAGAAGCTGAGAGATGGAGGGATTATTCAACCCACTAGGTATTCTTCTTGGGTTACAAACCTAGTACCAATAAGAAAGAATAATGGTGATATCAGGTTATGTGTGGACTTCAAGAATTTAAATAGAGCATCAATGAAGGATAATTATCCTTTACCAAATATGGAGAACATGTTGTAGTTAGTGACTGGGTCTAAATTTCTCTCTACCTTGGATGGTTTCTCTGGTTATAACCAAGTTGTGGTGAAGGAATTAGAAAGGATCAAGATAGCCTTTACTACTCCTTGGGGAACATATGTGTATGTCAGGATGCCCTTTGGTCTGATGAATGTTGGAGCCACCTTCTAAAGAGAAATGGATGTTGCTTTTGTTGGTTACATCAATGAGTTTATTATTTTCTACCAGGATGATGTGACTGTGTTTTCTAGAAAGAGAAGTGACCACTTGCTACACTTGGAGAAGATGATGATAATATGTAGGGAATATGGCATCTCACTCAATCCAAAGAAGTGTCATTTTGGAGTGTAGAAGGCAAAGTTTCTTTGTCACATTGTGTCACAAGGAGTGATGATTGATCCAGAAAGAGTAGAGGCCATCAACAAGGTCCCAATCCCAAGAACCAAGAAGGGAATTTAGTCGTTCTTTGGGTAGATAAACTTCATTAGAAGATTCATATCAAACTTTTTTGAGTTAACCATTCCAATAACTTCCATGCTAAAGAAAGACCAGGTCATCAAGTGGGAGGAGGCTTCCATCCAAGCCTTTAGTGGAATCAAGGTGGCATTAAAACATGCCCCTATTTTGGCAGCTCCAGATTATAAGAAGCCTTTCTAGGTTTTTTCCTTTGCTTCAGAGAACACTATTGCTTTTGTCCTGATGCGAATGATGATTAAGGTGCTTTGAGAGGCCAATTTCCATTTTCATTAAGGCCTTATAGGGGGCTGAGTTGAAGTACACTCTCATGGAAAAGAGACATTTTCCTTGGTTAAAGCAAAGAAAGGTTTTTAGACCTTACATTCTAAGTTCTAAATTGGTTGCTTATGCTTCCCACACCATGGTGAAGGACATCTTGTTAGAGATGGAGGTCTCATGCAAAATATGTAGGTGGGTGAACAAGTTACAAGAATATGATATCGATATCCAAACCATAAAGTTGGTGAGAGGATTAGGCTTGGCTAAGCTTATGACTAATAGAAACTTGCAAAATTTTGAGGTAAATGAGGTCGAAGAATAAAGGGTACGTGTTTTTGAAAGGTTGATGAGTTCTCGAGTGGTACAAGGATGTGATTTTCTATCTCAAACACTTATACTACATTGAGCATTTAAGTAAGAACCAGAAAATGAATCTTAAGTTGGCCTCCCAGAAATATGTCATTCGATGATGGGTTGGCTTGGAAGAAACCATAGGAGTCCTATTAAGATTCATTATCTGAAGAAGAAGCCCCCAAGATAATTGTTGATCTCCATGGAAGAGTATGTGGGGACATTTTCTGCAAGAGTCACAACACACAAGATGTGAGAGTTTCAGTCTTGCTCGGAAGACTAAAAGCTTCTGTGCTCCCTTCCTTTACAACTGTATCAATTGAAGCTCCATTCAAGTAATGGGAAATTGATTTCATTAGTGATATTTTAGATCCTTCAAGTGTTGGCCATAAGTGGATTCTTATAGCCACTAATTATTTCATCAATTGGGTGGAGGAAATCCCCACCAAAAGAAAAACACACCAAATTATCATGTATTTTCTGTTGAAGCATATCATCTGTAGGTTTGGGGTGCCATTCAAGATTGTTGTTGACAATGCCATGAGATTTAGAGCTAAACCTTTGATGTCAATGTGCAAGGAGTATGGGATTAACCTTGACATATGCCTCCAATTACAATCCCCAAGGAAATGGACAAGTTGAGTCCAGAAGAAAAACTTGCTAAAGATTATCAGAAGAACCTTGGAACTAAACAAGAGAAAGTGGGGTGAACAATTGAAGTTTGTTGTTTGGGAAGATAGGATCACTGCTAAAAGAGCCACTGGAAAGAGTACATTTGAGTTGGTGTATAGAACTTAGGCCCTGCTTCCCCGCATATGTAATTATCCTCATATCAGTTCATTCAACAGCTGGAGGATCAAGAGGTAGGTCCCTATGATGCTCACATTAACTAGATTGTTGAACTTGATGAAGAGAGGAGGGCATCCCACCAGAGGCATGTAAAGTTTAGAGCAAGGTTGAAGAAGTTATTTGACAAGAAGGTCACTCCCAAGGCCTTCAATGTTGGAGATCTTGTGCTACTATGGGATAGCAAACATGAGGATAAGGGAAAGCATGGAAATTTTGACTCATTATGGATGGGCCCTTACTCCATTGATATTAAGATTGGTGAGCATACCTTCTTCCTCAAGGACTTAGATGGTGAATTGCTTGAATTTCCTATTAATGGCGGGCATTTGAGATGGTGTATAGTTTTTGTTTGTCTCTTGTCTTTTTGTTTTTGTTCGTTCTCAGTTCACGGTGACCTATTTTTGTTGGTTTCTTTGTTTCGTTTTTGGAGATGGCTTTGTTTCTCTACTCTACAAATTGAATTTGTTACCCAACGGATATTTTAGCACTTGGTCTACCTTTTTTTGTGTGGCACTCACGGGGAGTGCCCATCCCCGAGTCGAAGCTGATGTTGGTGCTCAAAATAGTCTCACCCTAGTTTTCCTTTGAAAGTCTATCAATTTACTGCCTCTGTCACTTTATTTTTCCCCATGTTGTGCTGGTTTATCTTTGTTGCAATTTTTAACTGCTCATGGGTCATAGATCACTTATGGGTCCATGGTTTTCTCCTTGTTTCTTTATTCCTCCAGGAAAAGGTCCGTAATTTGGGTATCATGTTCTTTGTTCATTTAAAAACTCGGGTTCTCCCATAATTTCCATTTTCCATGGCCGGGATTTGACTTCCTCTTCGTTTCGCCATAAATACTTGAATAACAATGAATGGATGTGTCTCGATGGACATATTTGGGCCTTGTAACATTTCTAAATTCTCTTTCCTTGGAGAAATTTTCATTTTCGGGCTCAAATGATCGCTTTTTCTATATTTTATGGTTTTACAAGTGTTTCTCTAAGTCAAATTTACATCCTTGCATCGACAGGGGACATGGAAACTTTTGGTTAGATGCGGCTTAGTTGGGTACTTCAAAATTTCTATGAATCACCTCAACTTAAAAATGTGTTCATGTGGAGGAATGATGCTTGTTTGAAGATCTACTTTTTGGTTTGGCTCTGAAGTACCGCCGGGAGGACACGTGGAGGTTTCCACTACTTTTCCCAGACTTAGATAAATTTTATGTAGCTAAAATAGTTTGGTGGAGAATAGGGACATGTGGTGAGCTCACGCTCGCTCAGAATCTATTAAAGAAGTGCCAGGAGGACACTTGGAGGCCTCCACTCACTTTGCATTTTGCTTGGAATTTTCAATGAACAAAGGAGACTGGCCTGGAGCATGAAACTTGGCACCTTTCACCGAGCTTCGAGTCTTCAAACTAATTTTTCTAGGACAGGACACGTGGTGAACTCGCGCTCATCCAAGGTCTTAATTTTTGGGGACCATCTCAAGGTGTGCCATAGTGACATGTGGCAGTTTGATAAGTCGAAAGGAGCATGGAAGCGGACCATTGGAGGCAACTTAGAATTTTTTCCTGTTATTCTCAAAAGGGTTAAGATATCAAAAATGGCTCAGAAGCCCGATGGAGGAAAGGTCAAAGCTTGCTCTAGTCAATGGCGGAGGTGCGAGATTTCAGAGGAAATTTCAAATTTTTTCCCTTTGTGGTTCTACTGGGACCTAAATTGGAAACTTGAAGCGGAAGGGCAGAGTTGCAGGGAAAACTTGGAAAATTTTCCTTTTTCCAAAAAGAGGGTCAAATGGCAGAATTTATCCATTGTTCTTTAGGGACCCACCTCGGGACACATGTCAAGCTCATTTCTTAAGGGCGAAGATGTGGAATAAAATGTGAAATATTTCCATTTTTCCAAAAGTTGTAAAAAGTTAGAGGAAACCCTTGGGTCTATTTTTTAAGTTTCAATCTTCCACGTGGATGGCCCAAATTCAAAGTAAAGATCAATGACAGTTGAGAATCTAAACCTGATTTTCCGCCATTTTTAATGAAACACACCGAAGTGTGAGTCTTCATGATTTCTTGGTATCTCCTACATGCCAAGCAAAGAGGGGAGTTAATGTTGATAACTGAGTTTGGTGGGAGATCTGGAAGATGTCTTTTGCCATTAAAATGGTTTGACTATCGTGCTTGGTAAGATTTTCTAATTTTCTTCTCCTAAGCACGCAAGGAGCTAGATTTGATAGATTAGGGGCAGAAGTGGTTGGTGAATTGAATAAATAGTGATCTACCAGAGGAAGGAGTTGAATGTGGGAGATATTTGATGAGATCTACCCCCTCGAGTACACAGCGCAACTTTTACGAGATCGATTATTGGAATCGTGATCATGATCATGGCAAGCATTAGTAGCACTCAAGGTCTGGATTTTTTGGGGGAAATGGGCTCTATTGTAAATGTTATAAATGACACAAATTTTTCATGCAAATGGTTAGAGTGTTAGGGGTCGGCCTGATTTTTATAATAGAAAGCTTGATAGAGCCCATATTTTGAGACGCTTGTATATCTCTTTTATGTTAAATCTGATCATGTCAAGGTGGTTACAAGTGTATAGCCATTGACAAGCTTTGAGAATATTATAGAAACCTTCCCCTGCTGATAGATTTAATCAAATTCGAGTTATCATGTCTTTGTCTTGAGCAAAATGTGTTTGTCTGAATGTATGTGAGTAGTTTTTCTTGTTTCTATTGCAATCTTGTATTAAAATCTAATTCAATCACATAGGTCTCAATCCTTGTGACAGTTTAGTGGCATCTACAATTTCATTTCTCGAAGAGCCTTCATTTGGGAGTGAAATAAATGATTTAAAATCACTTCTCTTTCATCTGTTTGATAGAGATTATTTGTAAGCCTCTGGGTGTACCTTAGGCATGATTTGGCTTAGATCTTGATGCTTTGTTGGGTTCTCTAATTTGATCCTTCATGTTAGATTCTCATAGATTGTATGAAAAAGTGCTAACTGGGCCTCCATTGAAGCACATATTCTGGTTAAAGAAACATTTTAGCTGTTCTGTGGCATTTTGTTGGTCTAACCTTTCATTTTGTAAGATTTCTCAAGGATCTGGTGAACCAAGTTCATCCTACCTCACCTCCCACCAAAATTCATTTAAAACAACCAATCCTACCTGTACTACCCCTGTTTGTCCTGTGTGTGCACAAATGCATAGTTTCCATTACCAAAGCATGTAGAAACAATCAGGATTTTAAATGTCTTTAGTAGCCTGAACCTTGCCTAGAAAATATCTCCACTATCTAGAGTGAAAACTCGTGAGAGTTAGATTTTGTTTCATTGATCATATTTTCTCCAAGGTCTCCTTAACCTCTTCATTAGGAAGGATATCTCCATCTCCTCCATAAACAACAGGCTACAAAAGGGTCCTCTTACCCTGGTTGAAAGGAACAACCTAAAATAGTGAGGACAGATCAAATCCTCTTGAGGGTGCTATCCATTTCTCCACATTTGAGTGATAGAGGGCTAGTTAGATCTCATCCCCGGCTACAAAATGACTCATCATGATCTAATATGTCTCTAAGTTTCCTGTCAAGTCAGTGATGTTGCTCAGACTTTGAGGGAGAATCAATTTGGATACCAATAACACCACTCAATTTCATTGGCTTCTTCAATAGCAGCAACTCGACATCTAAATGACCAGGCACCAATTTGTTTTCCTAGGGTTGGGGTTGTCTATTCCCTGATCCCACAGGCCCTTTACCCCTATCATCTAATCTATGATCACCTCTGGGATGATTGGAAAATATTTCTTAACCTTTTGTTTTATGTTGAGCTTGGGAACTTTTTCCAATCCCCTTCTCTTCCCTAGCCAGTTTATAGGATATTTCCTTGACAGCTCCGGCTAATGTTTTCACAACCTCTTCTAGATCCACAAACTTACTTGACTGAGGATTCTCTGGATTGATCATCTTGATACCTTCCCTCTTAGGAGGCTTACTAGCTACTTTGATATTATTTTCAATTTGTAAAGCTATGGTGAAGGCCTTGGTCAATGTTGTTGGGTTCTTATCCCTCAAATAATAGGTAGCCTTCTTATCAAAATCATCAAAGTATTTTATTAAAAAAGAAACATCACTTTGCCT
Organism: Taxus wallichiana var. yunnanensis; assembly: GCA_018340775.1. Classification (NCBI taxonomy): domain Eukaryota; kingdom Viridiplantae; phylum Streptophyta; class Pinopsida; order Cupressales; family Taxaceae; genus Taxus; species Taxus wallichiana. The sequence goes on from CM031242.1 coordinate 893,414,142, forward strand.
CAAGATTTCAAGTAGCCTATTCAAGGTCTTATTGAACCGAGTATTGAATTCATGATCAGAATCATTAGGATTATTCTTAATATTTTCAAATTATGATAAGAGAAACCTAGGGTATGTTTTATCTCCATACTCTAATCTAAAAGAATTCATCATTTCTATACATGAATCAATGGAGTTGTCTGGCAAAGATTTATACTAGTTCACATGCATCCTCCTCTATAGAATGAATAAATAATTTTATGTACACATCCTAAAATTTGATCTCAAAGTATTCCATCATATTGACAAAAAGCTTTAAGTTTTGATCACTAGTAATAACATTATATCCTTGAAATTTAAGCAGCTTTATTTCTAACATCTTAGGGCACAACATTTAGATATCCAGCCATACCTCTCGAAATGTATATGACAAAAAGTATTCACAAAAATGGAGGTCTAGATAGGGGCTGGGCCATATTGTTTTGGGGAGGAGATATTATAGGAGAAAAATAATGATGAGGAGTGAGGGTGCTGTGGGGAACAAGAATGCAATTCTCGAGAATGAATGTTCTCTAAAAAAGTTGTTTATTGGAAGATCCTCTCGGCTTTGGAGAACACAGGAAACAATGAAACACAAATTGTTCAAATACAAATAAAGGACCCTCTCTAGTTGGAGGATTCAGATCTACAAAAAGACTACCCGATTCAGAAGCACTTGAGGAAGTATGGAAATCTTCAATGATAGGTTGATCAGTTTCCACAATTGATAGCTCTTTTCTTGATTTCTGATCTCCAACAACTTTCTAGATTCTTCTTCCTTCTGAATTCATCTTTTCCAACTCTAGAAACAACTTTCGGTAGGGTTTCTAGTGAATAAATATCTTCTTCCTTTCATCTTTGAAAATATTAGTGATAAATTTCAATTGAAAAAGGTTAAGACATAGGCATTTATCAAAAATTCATTCAACATGGATTTTCCACTAAGGACTTTCACCTTAGTTGTGTAAATGCACTAAAATTGCTCTGTCAAATATTTTTCAACACTAAATTCATTCAAAGATTCACAGATTTGACCTTCCTTTACTTGTATTTAACATTGATGATGTAAAATTAGTACAAAAAATGAAAAAAAACTTGAAATATTACACGCATAACTTGTGGCTTTGCTCGATTCTCTTACAAATTTGGACACGGGATGATGTTTCAACAATGTATTTACAATTTAAAATTTGTAATAAGTATTTACCAGTGGTCTATATGCGTTGTTGATGGTGTTAAAAATTTGGACACACCTTCATGTCCCACGAAAGCGGTGCTAATCCGTTGTCGGTATCCAAATTGATTCTCCCTTGCAAACCGAGCGAGTAATCTGCATTTATCAAGACACCGAGAGATAGATAGATCATATTATGAGTTGTTTTTTAGCTGGGGAGGGGATTCATCTGACTCTTTGTCACTCGGGCATCGAAGAAATGGATAGCACCTTCATTAAGGATTTGATCTATCCTCACTACTTTAGGTTGTGCTTGTCGACTACGGTGAGAAGACCCATTTTGTAACCTTTTTTTGTGAAGGAGAATGATGATATACTTCTTTGCACAAATTTGAAAGGAAACCTTAAGAAAATATGATCAATGCACCACAATTTAACTCTCACGAGTTGTCACTTCTAAAGAATGGTGATATTTTCTAAACAAGGTTAAGGTTACTAAAGACATTATGGAATCCTGATTTCTTATGCTTATTCATTTGTGGACATACAAAGGGAAAACAAGGGTAGTTCAAGTAGGATTCATTGTTTTGAATAATAATTGGTGGGAGATTAAATAGGAAAAACTTGATTTTTCTAAATCTTTGAGAACCTTCACAATAATTGGAAAACTAAATGACATAATGCTTCAGAATAGCTAAAATATTCCTTCAAATAGAAGATGTGCATGAATGGAGGCCCAAATTTACATGGTTTCACACAACCTTTGAGAATTTAACATGAAGGCTGAAGCTATAGACTCAATTAAACATTAAAGACCCCTCGTTCCTCACGCCTAAGATACACTCAAAGGCTTACAGACAATCTTTATCAACAAAATGACAGTAAAGTGATTTTAAATTGTTTATCTCATTATAGGATGAAGGCTCTTCTTGTAATGAAATTGAAAATGCCACTAAACTATCACAGGGATGAGATCCTGTGTGATTCAAAGGGATTTTAACATGATATTGTAATAGGAACACGAAAAACTACTTGTAGACATTCGAAATAAAGTAGACACAAATTTTCCCAAGATTAACACATATTAATTCAAAAATGATTAGATTGATCAATAGGGAAAGTTTCTTTGAACATGATGTCGAGCTTTTCGGTGGTGTACACTTGCAACCAACTTGACATGATCAAATCTAAAACATAAGATATTAACAGGTTTCTCAGATGGTCTCTCAAGAAGATGAGCTTTCTCAAATTTTCTCATAAAAATTAACACCTGACCCTTTACAAGAGTATTCTCATCACATTTATACATTTCACTCACTCACTCATCCTAAAGTTTCTCCCCAAAAAGAAGAATATTTGAGGAATACTTTGCTTGTTACCAATTTTTCTCAGAAAGTGACGTTTAACAGTTTACAACAAAAAGTTTCTAGTTGTTCAAAAAAGTGAATCATTTGCCAAGATTTTCAACATTGTTTTAACTGGGGCTCCCAGTCATCTCCTCCGCAACACATTTTTCATTCTTTGCACTTGTAACTTTGCTCTGCATCAAGATTCTCTGGTAATTCAGGTTTTGAAAGTTCTGAACAATTCCAACTTCAAAATATCAACCCATACAATCCTTGGACTCACATATTAAGCTCTAAATCCATTCAATTACACTTTGAAGATAAAAACGGTAAGGAAATTCATCAAACAATGATGAAAAACAATGCGTATTCACATCTCTAGGAGTCTTGGAGCAAAAATGGTGGAAAAATCAGATGCAATGCACAACAACCATTGATTCTCCCCTTTCTCAACTTTAGATTAGAGTCATCCATGTGTTTCCTTGGAAAGTTTCCAAACAAGTGTGGGCCTTCCACATGCCCTGGGCCTAAGAAAATTACCTTTTGGCCTTTGAAAAGTCTCAGTATAAAAGGAGCTAGCGGAAGCCTCCATGTGTCTCACTAGCGCACTTTTGATATGGTGCCCAAAAGCGGAGACCCCAAACAAGCGCGGACTCACCATGTGTCTCAGCCCGACAAAGTTGTTGAAATATTTTTAGGGACAACGGAAGGTGCAACATGCCTAGTGTCCGAGAATGTTTCCTCAGTGGTTGAAAAGTCCAAGCATGGGCGTAGTGAGTGGAAACTTCCATGTGTCTCGATGGTGCTCTTTCAAAAATAAAATTCAAAGTCAAGTCACCAAATAGGCGTGGGCCCTCCACGTGTCCCAGGCCTTAAAAAGTTTCTTGAAAAGTTGAAGTATAGAGATGATCTAGCACAAGCCTCCACGTGTCTCACTGGTGCACTTTTTATATGGTAACAAAATCGAGACCCCAAACAAGCGCGGGCTCATGACATTTCTCATCCTGAAAAAATTGAAAGAATTTTCGGGACAACAGAAGGTGCCACATGCCTAGGGTCTGAGAACATTTCTTCGGTCATTGAAAAATTCTAATTATGGGCAGGATCCAATGGAAGCCTCCACATATCCATTCGGTTCTTATTCGAAAGTAACGTATAGGGAAGCTCCCCAAATAGGCGCGGGGCCTCCACTTGTCCTAGGCCTTAGAAAGTTGCTTTAAAAGTTTAAGTATAGAGAGGACCCGGTGGAAATTTCCACGTGTCTCCTTGGCACAACCGCTATGGTAAGACTCAGAGACATATCCTGAAATGATCGTCAGCCCTCCACTTGTCCACGATACGACAAAGCTACACCGGCCACATGAAAAAATGTCTAAGTCTACGCACGGGGCGGTGGAAACCTCCATGTCTCTTCTTGGTGCAACTCCAAAGGTCAAACCAAGAGGTGAATTTTTGATGAGCGCAGGCCCTCCACATGCACAAGACTTGATTTGAAGTGGGCCTTAGAGTTTTAAAATTCCCTATCGAGCCACATCCAATTAGAAAGGACCACATAGCTATAGATTCTGAGATATAAATTGATGGGGAAAACACACCCGCCAAACCATAAAATGTAGGGAAATCACCATTTTGTGCCTAGAATTGAATTTTTGTTTAGGGAAAAATAATTTGGAAATGATACATGGCACAAATGTGATCCATGACCATTGAAAAGGATCTTTCAACAAAATAAAAATGAAGAAAACTTTTCAAGAATCCATTTGGGGAAATAGAAATTACGACAGAGCCCACATATTGAAGATTTTTTAGAACAAATGGGGTGAGATTAATTTGAACACCAACACCGATCATTCTCAAAGACCTACCAAATTGTGTTATTATCTGGGACATCTGGTCTTATAACCACCTTGATATGGGGCTAAGACTTATCAATTATTTTACTTTCTATAACATCAAACGTTGCCCCCATCTTGGTAGTGTATCTGCTACATCATTATTTTTCCGAGTATAGAGACAATGTTGAAAGCTTCAAAGTTCTCTATGAGCTCCTATACCTAGTTTTTATAGCTCCTTAGTAGGTCATTCTTTGAACCATGTTGTCCTCTCGACTGGTTCACAATCAACTCACTATCACCAAATATTTGTAGATTCTTAATGCCTATCCTTTTGGCCTAATGAAGCCCACAAATCAAAGCCTCATACTTAGCTATGTTGTTTGAGCAAGCAAACTAGAAACATAAAGCTAAGTAATACTTTGTTCTTTGAGGTTAAAAAATCATAGCTCCTCCTTTTCCACCTTGTCTACTTCTTGAGCCATCAAATAATAACTACCATATTGCATTATCATCCTTGTGGGCTAGCTTAGTGATGTTAGGAATAGGATGATTATCTTCATGGAAGCGATAGACTCCTAATTCAGATTCTTCCATTTCTTTTAAGGGTAAAAGTATGCCTCTTGTTTTCCCATTCATCAAGGGTCAAGTTTGGAATATATCCAACTTTAGTATCAGCTATTATCTCTATTTTGTCCCCGAAAAGACCGATCAAAAATGGCCCCATGCGGGAAGGAGTTTCAAAACAATGGTTACGTTGAACTAGCCCACACTTCAAATCCAATAAAAATTTTATAGGAAGGTTATAAATTTGAGGAGCATGGTTGGGAAGGAAGAAAATAGTATTAAAGAAACCATAGGTTCAAAGGAAAAGAAACGACAAAGGCTCGAAGTCTTTAGGCTCTGCAAATAACTTAGAACGATCCCAAAAATTGGCTAACTATAGAGAGTTACCACAATCTACCAAGTGTCCAAATGACACACTTCCAAAGATTGAATCCAAAGGGGCAGAGTCAAAAACTAAAATTAAAAAAGTAGGCGGGCGGGCCTAAAAATACTAAGTATAAAGGTGCTAGCAGAAGCTGCCATGTGTCATCTTGGTGCATCTCCAAAGGTAAATCCAAAAGTGGAGACCCAAATGAGCACGGGATCTCCACATAGTCCAAGTTAAAAAATGGGATAGAGTGGGCACAAAATTTACTAAGCATAGAGAACCAACGCATGACACCATATGTTGCATCAAAGTAATTTCAAAGGTGTGGCCAAAAAGGTGATCCCCTAAACTAGCGCCACCGGCCACGTGTTCGGGCACGATAAAGTAAGAGCAGCTTTTGAAAAGTCCAAGAGACTCGTAGAGGCTCCACATTTCAACCTGACGCTCCTTCAAGGGTAAAATCCTAAGCGGGTTTCCAAATGAGTGCATACCTTCCACGTGTCCCAGGTCCAAAAAAAGGGACAAAGTTGGGGTTGAATAGTCAAAGAAGAAACATGATAACAAAGGTAGCTAAGTGTCACTGACGTAACTTCAAAAGTAAAATTTTTGGTGGGTTTCAAACAAGCACCAAGCATCCAAGTGTCACTAGTTAGATGTATGGCCCTGATGAGCAAAAGGAGAAAACTATGGAAGATGCCACATGTCAACCCGGTGAAAATTCAAAATAAAAACCAAAACTCATCCCCAAACATGCACCACCCCTCCTCTTGTCTAGTTTCCGAAAGACCTATTTTAATAATTGGTTCCCACCATTTTGTACAAGCTCGATTCAAATTTTCAAATGGGCATATCTTTTGACTCAGTGCTCAAAATATGACAAATTTGGCACCGTTGGAAAGGTCTCAACCTCATCTATGCCATAGAGACCTAAAAATTAAATTTTGAAGAATTTAGGAGATAAAAAAATTAAGAGACGTCTTTATGCCATTAATACAAGATCTATCTTATCCAACAACCTCTTTGTTCGGATTTGATTTGATCCATCGTTCTTCCTCCTTCAAGGCACTAAACAAGTAATTGATGCACATATGAAATATTTGGGGTAGATTTGTAGGAAGAATTGATGGCCAGTGGTTGGGTTTTGAAATATATTTCTCACCTCTCTCTCTCCTTCATCCCTCTATGTTGAATCTATAAAGATAAGGTGGGGCTAATTGTAAAGTGTTGGACATTTCTATTTTCCACCCTCCTGTATTCTTTTTCTTGCAAGAGGATTTATGGAGCTTTCCTAACCTCTCATTTGGGTTATAATGAAATTTTTTCTTCTTGGCCACTGTAATATACTATATCGACTCCTGAAAAATAATATATATGCATGTGGATGATTCTTAACCCTCTCATGTATTCATTGTTGTTTTTATGATCTCTTATTGTAGTTTGGTCATCTGTGCATGGTGTTTGTATTGCATTTTTATGGTCTTGTGTTAAATTAAAAAATGAGTGTCTAGCATTCCTTTTGTGCATCACCTCGTTAGCTTAGTTTATTTTCTCACATATGCTCAACCCCGTCTCCTAGGTAGAATAAAGTAGATTTAGAATAGACCCTCTGCAATTTAGTTATTTGCACCTAAACACGGAATAGGAACCATCCTTAAACCGAAGATCTCTCTCAACTCGCACGGTCCCACACTTAGAGAGATGCTCCATGTTGTTCAATCACACCGAGAGTCTCAACCCATCTCGATGCATACATTCAAGGGTGTTGTGATTTTGCACTAACACTTTTGGCATGCTTGGGGAAAAAAAAGTCTCCATCTTTATTGCAGTAAGATTGATGTGCACTTTCTATGATTTTAGCTTTTAAGAAGATTTGAAAGTTGGACATCCGACGACTCTAAAAGGGACATAATTCATTGGTTTCAACATTTTAAGCTTGTCAAGGTCAAGAACCGAGAGAGGAGGGACTATTTTTCTATCTACACTTATCCCCAATTAGAAGGGCAAGGGGAGAATATCCTAGAGGTCTCCATATCCCCCAAATAGAGCCTTGTCAATGCCTCCTCCCGGTAGGCCATTCATTCAATCAACAAGAATTATCGGCCAATCAAAATGGCACAAGCACCCAATCCTTATGTAAATTTCTTTGGCAAAGCAACCCACTTGCCCTTAATACACAAAATCTATTCCAAGTGTCGGCATTAAAGAGCATCCCATATTTCACTAGAGAAAACCATACTTCTCCTAGTGACCACATTCAAGACATTGCAAATGTTTGTGCAATACATGAGATCACCGAGATGGACATTTCAAGTAAAGTTACTAGCCTTTTCACTTAATGATAAAGCTTAAAAATGGTTCAAGAGTCTAGCAGAAAAAGCTCTATTTAGACTTGGGACCATTTTGGAGACAAAGGGATAACCTATCCTTGTTAGAGAATTTAACAACCATCAAGAGGGCCCCTAATGAGAAGCTATGATTTTAACTTCATATTCCAAAGAACTTGGGATAGGATTCCATTGGGTATAAGGCCCACATATGAAGGTAATTTCTTATACTTTCTTAGAGCTCTAAATTTTGATATTTATTTAATGATTCAATGAATGGGAGGTACAACCTTACTGCGCAGCTTGTAGCATTTCCATAGGAGCTAAAAATTATTTAATTCGGGATGGTAAACTTGCTCCTAGGCTACTCATGCCTCTATACCTTAATTAGGGGATCCAAGCACTAGCCTGACACCCACATTAGCTCCTATACCTACTCCTAGGAATCAAAGTTCGATTTAAGCCTCCACGTCATCCTCTAAAGAACTTGAAAGAGCATCGAGAAGTGATGAAAAACTTCAGAACCTAGGGAATGAGTTAGTAACTATCAAGAGGAAACACGTTTAGAGTTCTTGGCCATATCTGCCTCAAGCTCAGTATCAGGACAAACCCCTTATCAGCAAAATAGGCCACAAGTTTAGGCTGTAAATCGAATAAAACCAAGCACAACCTCAAGCTACTACACCAAATTGGTTCCAGCATAAAACAACATGGACCAAGAATATTATTGGTGTTTCTCATACAATTAGCCACATAACCAATCGATGTTCTTCAATGGTGCACTAAACTAGGCCTTGATGGTACAAACCATTGGTGTGTCTCAAGAGTCTAGCCAAGAAGAAAATCAACAACATGGAGCTCAATACACGGTCTAAGATGAGGAATATTAGAGGGGGCAATCATAAAACTCAGGTAATCCTCAACCCTCCATTACCCCACAAGATATTGGCACTCAAAATGCAGCTCCAAATATGCAGAGTCAGTCCAAGCCACATTCCAAACCCACTCAGACACCGGTTGTAACGACCCATGTGCAAGAGAAAAATGTGCTAGGAAAGGGGCAGCAAAAGGATAGCTCATTTAATATCATTGAACAATTGATGAAGACAAATGTGAACATTTCAATTTGGGAGTCTTCGACCATTTTAGGACAAAGAGATCTGTTGTATACTGCTATGGCCATTTGGTAAAGCTCAAATAGCCCCCTAAACAACAAGAGAAAGTGTTTACCAATGCAGCTCAACCTGAGGGAAACCATGGAGGACAATAAGGTAAGAATCAAGCCTCCTCCATTCTATGTTTCATTGATCATTAGGGATAAATTGGTACATAATTGCATGATTGGTTCTGGGGGAAATTAGTTTTGCATTACAAAAAAATAGCTGATCAACTAGGTCTTCAATATGAATTCATCTCCATAGGGTTATTGTAATGTGATGGGACATCGGTGACAATCTGTTGAGTCATCAAAGATTTGAGCCTCACACTGCATGCCTACCCCAATGTGACTGTATTGCAAAACATATCAGTCATAGACTTTCCACCACATTTTGCATTGTGTTTTTCAAGAGACTTCACTTGCTAATATTGAAGGATATTTGTGCATTGATTGGTCGCACGTGATTTTTAGATCAATGTATGGAGCTAAGGCCATAATCAGATCTGATCCCATTGTATATTACCATATTGAGTCTTATGTACCCAACCCAATCAATGCCAATTATTCATCCTTTGATCAAGAGGACCTCCCAAGCACTTGTGAGACAAATACCAAGGTGGGGTGTATCCCAGACTTGACCCTCGATGAATGGGAGAACAAGAGACATGATTTTGACCCCTATAAATAGATGGAGGAGTCTTAGTTAGGAGTCTACTTTTGCACAAAGAAAATCTACCTCTTCCAAACATCGTTAAGCCAGATCAAAAAGATGACAACAAGGTATGGCAGTTATTCTTTGATGTCTCAAGAAGTAGGTAAGGAGCCGAAGGAGGATCTATGTTTGTCTCACCTAAAGGTATAAAATACTATTCATCCTTTCATTTCCAATTTTATTGTTCAAACAACACAAAGAAAGTATAAGGCTTTGGTTCATGGACTACATTGGGTAAGGAAATGAGGAATCAACAACTGCAGTGTTTAGTGACAAAGTGAAATAATTGCTAATCAGTCCGAGGACAAAATCCCGCCAACAATGACACGTTAAAGAGTTATAAGAACCGGGTATGGGACCTCATTGAGTTATTTGGGGCATTCAACATGAACTCCATCCCAAGGAAGAAGAATGAAGTAGCAGACACACTAATAGCAATTGGGGCAACATTTGACATTGTAGAGAGAATCAAGAATGATAAATCTTAGCCCCATATCAAGTAGGTTATAAGGCTAGCTGTCCCAAACAATAACACAAGTTGGCAAGTTTTTGAAAATGATCAACAAATTGTCAACTTTCTACAAGAAGAAGTTGAGTTCTCCTTCAGGAATCAAGATAAACTAGAATAGTAGTATGGTGATCAAGTAGTGTAGCTAGGGACAAACAAGCTAACAAAGGGTCTTGTCACTTTGGAATATATCTTCAACCCAAATTACCAACTTAGAAAAGAGAAGACAACTATTCAAGTAAAGTGTGAAGATTTAGAACCCATTTTTATAGAAGAAGGCAAAACATTTAAGATTAGAATGGTAAGTGCTCAACAAGAAAAATCTAAATTTGTTCAAATCTATCAATAGTTCCCATATGTATCATTGGGCCTCTCACAAGAAAAGAACTGAACAAGCTAATTAAGGTCAGTATCATCTTTCCTATCAAGCATTCGAATTGGATTTCTAACTTTGTGCCTATGAGGAAGAAAAATGGAGAAATCAAGTTGTGTGTGGACTTTCATGATCTGAACAGAGCATCACTTAAGGATCACTACCCACTTCCATCAATGGAATAGATCTTACAAGTTGTAGCTGGTTTTGAGAGGTTTTCATTTTTAGATGGGTATTCAGGATATAACAAGAAAATGGTAAAAGAGGAAGATCAATTCAAGACATCCTTCATGACTAAATGGGGTACATATGATTATAAGAAAATTCCACTTGGACTATCAAATGTTGGAGCAATATTTCAAGGAGCTATGGACATGGTGTAGATCAAGAATTTCCACACTTTTTACCTGTCCAAGTTAATGTACCAAACTAAACACAAAAACCCTGAAAAACTCAAATGAAATCAATACCTGATAGATAAGACAAGATCTAAAGATGTAGATGGAAAAGAAAGCCGATGTAGACAAGACGGGTGCACATGAGCGATCCTGCAAAGTAGATCCAAGAAACCTATGAGACATAGATGCTTGACAGAAAAAGACCACGTTAAAAGATATTTGGGTGGACTACCCGAAAAGTAGGTCTAGGAAGCAATAAGCTCCCTCAGCGGATGTCAGTCCATGTTTTCAATTAAGGAAAGAAGCATACATGATAAAAGATGTAAGTAAATGTCTATATTTTGATTAAAAATGACAGACAGAAAGTAAACAATAGACATAAACCAATAAAAATAGGAAAGTGTGAAAACAATGCTGGATTTGTGTTCCCTGAATTATTTTACCTATCCGCAGGTAGATCGGCGTCGATTAGGAAAATCGGCATCGACTGAGAAGAATTGGCGATCATTGCGATAGGCCGATGTCGACTAGAGAAAATCAGCGTCGACTTAGGGAAAATTGCAGGAAGATTGAGAAATAGATAGTGGAAGCTAGATCATCGATCTCCGGATCTGTAAGAGCCGTAGGGATACTGACAAGGCTCCACCTACGTTGGATGCAAGAACAACATCACCCAGAGATCGATTGAAGCTCACGATGTTGATGTGGTAGGAGAAAAGTAATGATACTCCTCTCAGGGATTGATTTGGACAGAATTCACTCTCGCTTGATAGATAATGCTTAGACTTGATGCTCAAAACTCTCTGTCATTCTTTCTGTCTAACCAGAACTGAATTTTGGCCTGTATTTGTAATTGGCGCCGATCGAGATGAAATAGGCGTCGCTCCAAAAATCGGTGTAGATTGAGTACCGATCGACACCGATCGAGGAACAGACTCTGAAATGTCCAAAAAGGACGATTTTGGAAAGATGAAGTGATCCTTCCACCTCAAATACGGGAAATATCCCGCTGCTCAGTTTGGGAGGAGGAGAAATAGGGGGAATAGATGGATAAAATAGATATGGGAGGTTATGAATTGATATGGGGTAGATAAGTGGTTAAGATATATGTAAAAAGTATAATTAAATAATTAATAATTAATTATCTATGGGTAAAACATAATGGGATGAAATAAACTTAGGATAGATGTTTAAATCAAATACTAACTAATACCCTAAGGAGAAGTAGTGATGTAAATGTGCCTTAGGTTAGCCGAGAAGAAAAATGCGCATGTGGGACACTAAATTGGATAACCAATTTTAGGTGTCTACATTTTTCCCCCTTTTGTCAAGTAACTATGCGATAAGCAAAGTTACGAGACAAAAACAAGGAGTTGGAAGAAAGGAAGAAAAAGTGATGATGTGATCCCCTCAAACTAGGGATGGGATGGGCCCCAAATGAGAAACCGATCCCAAGTTTGAAAAAGGTAGATGAAAATGTAGGATGCCCCTGACTAGATGCTTGGAGTATATCTGATCATTAATGACTCACAAAAATAAATAAAAATGGCAGCAACCTAAGAAACTCACATTGGTAGGATAGACTAGATGGTCTACGCATGAGATGACATTAGTACCTACAGACCCGTGAGTGTAAGGAGGGCTGAAAAATAGTTATCACCTAAAGAGAGACAAATTGGTAGGGACAACCAGATGGTCTGCAAAGAAGACGATGTTAGTACCTACAGACCCGTTAACTCTAAGCTATCAAAAATGTGAGTGCCCCCTGTACATGGAGCAGGCTCAAAATAGGTGATAATATCAAAAGTATGTGCTAAAAGCTAACACTCAGGGCACAATAATGACCAGATAAATAAGCCAAGCATTAACACTATGGATAGAAGATTAGGAGATGGAAGAAAGTGAGGTGAAGAAGCAAAAGTGCAACCAATCAGCCACAATAGGTATAAATCGGCGTCGATCTAGATTAATCGGCGCCGACCACAAAAATTGGTGCCGACCACACAAATTGGTGCCAACCATACCGAGCCCATATAAATATGTGAAAAGAAAACATGAACGATTTATTTAGACCGTGACGATTGATTTAGAGAGAGTCAAAAATTTGTTTTGAGCACCATGGAAGCCTCTGGGAGCAGTCAGAAGCGGAAGAGGACATGACCGGGGTAAGTGAATCTACCTGAACTTCCTTATATACTTTTATCATGAAATAACATATTAGGATGCCAAAAAAATTATTTTTATTTTTATTTTTATTTATTTTTAAATAAAAAAACTAGATAAATGAGGGCTAGAGCATTGTGGGCGTTTGGCCTTGCGCAATTGGCGTTGATTGTTAAAATCGATGCTGATTTAGTTAGATCAGCATCTATTGTTAAACTCAATTCCGATTTAGTTAGATCGGCGTCGATTGTTAAAATCGTCATCGACTAAATCAGATCGACGTCGATTGCAATGTTTAGATTTAAGAAGTTGATAGAATGCATTTTTTTGTGATATTCGGATGTGGATGAGTAGCTAACAATATTCATGGTGTCGTGTGATGCAGGCATGAGAGGCTTTGCATATGTGGGATGTTATTCCTGAGATTATAGAGACCATTCTCCCTGATGTGACTGACACATATTAACGTCACCTAGAGCTAGCCGGGCTCGAGGGATTCCGGTACTACCGACGAGTCCCATGAGATGTAGAGTTGCTGCGAGCACTAGTACGATGATGGGACAGCCAGAATTGCACTTTTTGGTTCAGGATGGGTCAGATGACCATCACTCATGAGGATATATATAGGATCTTGAGGCTTCCGATCACCAGGGGACCCGATTGAGATTACTCCACGAGAGCAGCAGCAGAGGGCCCTAGGACGATTATATGGGGACAGGGTGGATGATTCAAAGATAGTGTCTAGGGTAGTGAGGATAGCCTCTCATTACTAGATAGGATGATGCTAGGAGTAGACAGATAGTATTGATTTAGATGGTGATATCCTATTTTTCTCTACCAGATTCAGGAGGTGGGAGATTTCCATTGCTATTACTAGACTGTGTTTGTGACATCCTGCAGTTCAGACAGGTGTTCACATTTTTGATGCCTTGATAGCTCAGATCTATTATGAGCTATGGATGTACACCAATGGTAGGAGGACAAGCATCGATGTTAGTTTTGTGCTCCATTGATGGGCATATGAGCACATAGCAGTGATCAGGCCATCCGGATTCCATGGATGCCAGCAGTAGTGGGGGCCATTGATTATGGATTCCGATGATGGCAGATCGACATGGCCCTGGGAGATATAGGGAGATCTACAAAGTGGTATCTTTGAGCGTTTCAAGATGCTAACACCAGAAAGCAGATCATTTGGAGGCCCTTTCGATTCTATCCGACATGGGCCATTCGGGAGGCTCACAGTGGGGTGGGGCGAGACGGGGTGGTGGTTAGGGGCCATAGGCCGAGATATGTGGAAGCACGTCCCATTTATACGGTGCACGAGCCAATTTGGCCTAGTTCAAACAATTCCAACCACCTAAAGGCCATACATGTGAGATAGCGAGAGAGATTGGTGTATTGATTTTGATCCCAGTAGATCCATTGAGGGAGGCCCCACCTTCCATAGACAAAGTGATGATGATGCCGGAGTGGATGACATCTATGCGGCATGGTATTTGGACAGAGTTACCATGAAACCTAACCAGTAGCTATACGCAGGACGAGGAGGATATAGCCACATGTTGGAGAGGCTGGAGGGAGAGCATGCCACCACCCAGTGCGTACACACCAGGTTTGCCTTGAGGAAATTAAAGCTCTAACAGAGGAGAAAGATGCCCCTGTAATCTGGAGAGAGACACAACTTGTCAGGAGCGAGATACAACAATCCAGCAGAGGGATCGCTACCATCAGCATAGAGAGGCCCTCAGGGCCAAATATGGTGATACAGGTACTATGTCAGAGTCTGGGACATAGGGTACGACCGTAGGAGGGCCACCACTAACAACACCAATAGTACCATTACAAGCACCTGGTACAGTGAGCCTAGGTACTTATCAGTCTCTCCTTGCCGAGGTGAGATACTACGAGGACGCCCTAGCACAAAGCATGCCCCTGATGTGCCTCATTACGGTGTGAGGAGGAGATCAGCGATAGTTGCAGCTAGTGGTGCATCAGAGGGAGGGAGCACCAGGAGAGACCGAGGTGGCAGCAGGCCCCCAGCAGCAGGTGCTTCTAGCTTGATAGGTGGTGGCCAGGAGAGACTGGACCAGAGGAGGGTGGAGGAGATAGTGTCTTCCACCTATCGGATTTCACGATATAGATATGTTATATTTTTGTATCGATATATTGATGTAGCCTCGATTTGAAGGCATTTTTGATGTATGATATAGATGGCTTGATTGAAATCCATCCATTCTTTGTTGTACAGAAAATCATGTATACATATAGATTCATCATTTTCTGTGTCATATGATTGTACTCATGCATTTAATTTTAATAGATATGGATAGATGTAGTGTAATTATGATGGATATAGACATATCGATAGAGGACAAACAAATGTGATTTGATTGACATAAACATAGAGGATAGATAGATGTGATGTGATTTGATGTGATTGAAATGTGGATTTAATTTTGATGAAAAATAGATATAGATAGATGTAGTGTAACTGTGATGTACCCGTTTTTAGATGATTTGATGGATAGATGTGATTGATAGATTTGATATGTTTAAGATGTTAATTCAATTTTGATAAAAATAGATAGGTAGATCCACATGTGTTGATAATACATGCTTTGATATGTTTTTGGTGGACAAAGTAGATAAGATGAATATAGATAGATGATAGATTTTGACTGAATTAACATGTTAAATGTCAATTTAATTGGATGAATAATCAGATAATAATGGGAAATACTCTGTGAGAGCAAAGGATGTAATGAAATGACCTTGATTAGAAATAAAGGAAATACACCTAGATAAGAAAAATAATGATAATCTAGTCCCCTAACCGACCATAAATAGAGACTTTGATAGGAAACCAAAAGACCATGCATACTGAGGCCATATATCAAAGTTAAAATAAACCTGACACTAGCTAGTCGCAAACCAGATCTAGAAGGTAAATGGAAGGAGAAGTAAGTATTTATCTTGTCAAAGTTTACAAAGGATAGAATACATGCTCACGTTGGGAAAATAGGGTTCTCTATATGATTGACAAAAGGTCTTATGTCTCAGCTTCATGATTTTTGTTTTGACTGAAGAGCAAACTGATCAATGCGGGAAGTTTGCTAGATATAGAAAGACTGATCGATACGGGAAGTCTTTCAATGATGCTAAGAAACAAAAAAACAACCGTCCTTCAAGGGAACAGTTTGTATTTCGAATGTAGCCATCCTTCAAGGGCATGGTCTATATCTTTTGATTCATTTTGAAAATGCATAGATAGTTGTCCTTCGAGGGATCAGTCTATCTTTTGGGAATTTTTAGGATAGCATCTTTTTTTTTTGAGCTTTTGGAGCTTTTTTGAAAGAAGCTGAGTGTAGACCAGATAGATCAGATAGAGGGGAAGAAAATGTATAAAAAGCACGTACTCATGCCCCGAGTAGATTCGATTAAGATAGATACTTGGGACAGATGAAGAAGTGATTAAGGTGTCCCTACTAGGAGGAGGAACATATCCATAAGAAAAATTCCATGAGTAGAGCCACGATACTCATATTTAAGGTAGAAAAGACATAACGCGGAGAACCACATAGTTCCGAATCACCATGAAAATATATGACTGGTTGTTAGATGGATGAAAGATTTGTTTTGTGACTAAAATCATGTAAGATAGATTTTAACAGTAGAAGGGCCTTAGATGCAAGGCATTAAGAGGTTCCATTTCAGGTACACCATCCATGGAGGATAGATGATAAGCCCCAAACCCATATTTATGAGTGACTACGTACGGACCCATCCAGTTAGGAGAAAACTTACCACGCTGACTCCGTTCTAGCGTAGTGACATTTTGGTTTTCTTTAAGAACAAGATCACCAACTTTGAAGTCATGGTGTTGCAAGTTCTTGTTATAAGCACATTTGACATGCTCAAGATAGATTTGATGATGCTCAAGAGCATTGAGATGCCACTCATCTAGCAACTCAAGCTGCGCTAGATGATTTTGACGATAGTCCTCATCAGAGACAAATTCTCTGAGAGAAACACGAAGAGATGGGATCTGGAATTCCAAAGGAAGAATAGCCTCTGACCCATAGACTAGAGAGAAGGGAGTAGCACCCGTAGGAGTATGAATGCTAGTTCGATAATCCCAGAGAGAAAAAGGGATATGTAAATGCCAATCCCTACCAGCTCTACTAGTTACTTTTACGAGGATATTATGCAAAGTTTTATTGGAAGCCTCGGCACGGCCGTTAGGTTGGGGATAGTATGGCGAAGAAAACTGAGTTTGATATTGAAAGCATCACAGAGGTTCTGCAAATCAATGTTTTTGAAATATTTACCATTATCTGTGATGATTTTGTGTGGAACACCAAAGCAAAAAATGATGTGTTCATAGACAAAATCAACTATGGGTTTAGCTTTGGTTGATGAAAGAGGAATAGCTTCCACCCACTTACTAAAGTATTCTGTGGTAGTAATGATAGAATGATGACGCTGTGAAGAGCGGGGATTGATGAGACCGATGAGATCAAGACCCCATTGTGAAAAAGGCCACAAATCCGCTGCAGGTTGCAAAGCCTGACTGGGGATATGTGTGAGATTGGAATGTTGTTGACACTTGACACATTTCTTAGTGTATTCACAACAATCTTGATTAAGAGAAGGCCAATAATAGCCTAAATGTAAGATGCATTTAGCTACGGCCAAGCCACTAAAATTTCCACCACATATACCATCATGGACTTCCTGGATGGCTTTAGATGATTCAGGGGTTTTGAGGCACCGAAGAAAAATACCATCAAAGCCGTGTTTGTAGAGGACTCCACCTAGAATAGTATAGCGATTAGCACGTAGGATAAAATATCTTCTACCATTGGAAGTCAGATCTGGAGGAAGCACTGAATGAGATAGATAATCAATGATGTGTTGATACCACTCATCTTGAGTATTGGTTGTGATGGCATTGATTGAAGTTAGTTGCCTGAGATGAGATGGTTGATCTAATCACTACACAGCCACATAAAGTCACGAGTCTTCGGTAAAAGGTGGAATAAGTGAGGCTAACGAAGCCATTGTATCTGTGAATCAATTCGCAGTGTGAGGAATAGCTTGGATAGTGAATTTATCAAAATATTGGAGTTGAAAGAGAACGATATCATGATATTTTTGAAGGATATCATTTTTGCATTGATAGACACCCGTGACTTGATTAACGATGAGTTCAGAGTCACCAAAGATGTCGATATGGTGGGTGCCAAGATTAATGGCATTTTGAAGACCTAAAACAAGAGCTTCATATTTAGCCATATTATTGGTACACTCAAAGTTAAGTTTGTGTGCGACTGGGATAGGTGCACCCCAAGGAGGAATCATAACGAAACTTGCACCTCCCCCTTGCTGGCATTTGGATCCATCAAAGAAGAGTTTTACTTTAAATGGAGAAAGACCAAAATCAATTTGTTGGATATATTCATTGGGGAATTGAGAAATGGAGACTTGAGTGTTTGGAAGAGGAGCATCAGCTAATTGATCTGCAATGACCTGACCCTTGATAGATTTTTGCGAAATAAATTCGAGATCAAATTGTGTCATGAGCATGAGCCAACGAGTGATACGATCATTGTGATAAGGCTTCACATGCATTGTCTCGAGTGGATTGAAACTTTTGACAATGTAAGTTTTGTGATTGACGAGGTAGTGACGAAGATTAGAAGTTGCAAAGAAGAGAGCACAACATAGCTTTTTAGCTTCAAAATAACATGTTTCATACTCATGGAGAGTGTGATTGATGTAATAGATGACCTGTTCTTTACCGTTAGCATCTCAATGCGAGATCATGGCTCCCAAAGCATGGTCCATCACAGAAATATAAAGATAGAATGGCTCCTCCTCGTGCGGAGGTGTAAGCACAGGTGGGGAAAGAAGATAAGATTTGAGATCATCAAAGGCCTTTTGGCAATGCTCATCCCATTCAAAATGAACATTCTTATGGAGGAGATGATGAAAAGGTTGACAATGGTCCGCTTGAGTTGTGAGATAAAACGACATACTGATTGAAGGCGTCCTTGAAGACCATGGAGTTGCTTTAAGTTAGAAGGGGGAGGCATCTCAAGGATAGCTTTTATTTTTGCGGGGTCCACTTCAATACCCCTAATAGAAATGATAAAGCCTAAGAGTTTACCAGTGAGAATGCCAAACATGCACTTGGATGGATTTAGGCGAAGACAAAAGTGAATGAGCCTCTCAAAGAGAGGTGTAAGAGTGAAAAGATGATCCTGATGGCGTTTGGATTTACCGAGGAGATCATCGACGTAATCTTCCATGATTTTGTGTAAGAGATCATGGAAGATGTAGGTCATGGCTCGTTGATAGGTTGCTCCGCGTTCTTAATACCAAAAGGCATGACGTAATAACTAAAAGTCCCCCAAGGGGTTATGAAGGAAGTCTTATGCTAGTCCTCTAGTGTGATAATAATTTGATTATATCCATAGAAACCATCCATAAGAGAAAGAATCTTGTGACCTTTCGTTAAATCCACGAGTTGGTCGATATTAGGTAGAGGAAAATCATCTTTTGGACAAGCAAGATTAAGATCCCGGAAGTCGGTACAAATTCAAATCTTCCCAGTAGCTTTGGTTATTGGTACTACATTTGAAACCCATTATGGATAATCAATGGATTGGATGAAGTTAGTAGAAATAAAACATTGCAACTCTTCTTTAACAAGAAGGGATACTCGAGGGTACATTTTACGTAATTTTTGCTTAACCGGTTTGATGTCGGGAAGAGTAACAATATTGTGGACCACGATATCAGGATCGAGTCTTGGCATATCCTCATATGACCAAGCGAAGGCTTGACGATGGTTGGAAAGAAAAGTGGTAAAGTCTCCTAACTCCTGTGGATTAAGAGATTGGTCGAATTTAATGATGCGAGTGTCTTTAGAAGTCCCTATATTAAGATCGAAAGTGGCTTCGTTAAGAAGTGTAGATGTGTTAGAAGGAATGGTTTTAGGAAGATAGGAATCCTCTGCCCCTAGATAGGTGAGGACATAATCATCATCCGCACAAAGTGGATAGTGTTGATAGTAGGAGAGTCGTCTCCAACTATTTTAGGGAAGACTAATGGTATGGAAGTGGATTTGTTATTAGTTTTATAGGTCAGCGGCCCTAAGGAAATGGTATTGACTAAAAAAAAAGTTAGACAGGATGGAAATGGCGTCATCCACATCAAATGATGCTTCTGACCTAGCGGGAGAAGATGGTTCCTCAATGGGAAGAGGCTCATCAAGAATAGTGATGGTGGCTTTTGAAAGAGGTTTAAATCCTAAACCAAATTTTTGATGTGGTTTGAGAGTTGGAATGGACACGAGGTCATGCACACCCTGTTCATACTTTCCCAGGACAAAACCCTTCCACGCGCATCGATATAAATAATTTTTTTAAACATGGGATTCTGCAGACAATCAAACCCCCTACTGAATAGGGTTTGGCCCTAGGAGGAGAATCCAGGGTGATAGTGAGGTGTATCAAGACCACCGTAAATGAAGTTAGTCGGTGATTGGGAAGACCAATGGTGATGATGTGACCGAGACCTGACTGATATTCAGGTTGTTTGTTTGGTCTACCATACTCATTAGGTTTGAGATGGGTGTCAAAAGAAAGAAGAGGAAGATCTCCTAGTGAGAAACGTTGCAACGTCTCTTCTAGATTTTGTAAATCTGGTAGTTTTGTTGTAGGTATGGAAGAGGATGAAGCCTTGTCAGGAGAACAAGCATTCTCCTTTAGAGGGGCGAACCCTGTGGTCATGTCGCATTGTGCAGAAGGAAAAGGATCTCCTAGATGAGTATAGATTTTTCCCTCATACTGATATTTTAAGCATCGACGGAGGTTTGATGGGACACAATGCATTGCACGAATCCAAGAGTGTTTGAGGATCATATTGTAGTGGAATTTCCCTTCAACAATGTAAAAGAGTTCGTGAAGCAACTTCTTACCTACTCAAATGGGCAGGACCATAGTTCCTAAAGTAACTGCCAACTGATCATTAAATGATCGAAGGGAAAAAGCGGGGGTGACACTACATTCTTTGGTAACTTAAGTTGCTCGAATGTGTGTGAGGAAATGATGTTGAGTGCAGCACCATTGTCAATCATAGTGCGTTTTAACATAGTGTTGTTGATTTGAACTGTGATAAAGAGGGGAGCCTCCAAATCCTCGGAAGAAAGGGAAGGAATTTCTAAATCTTCAAAAGAAATAGAGGTTGATGGTTTATTCAACCCAACAATCATCTCAAAAGGCTGGGGCTCATCTGAATTCACTATGATACGGCATAGATTATCAATAAAATCCTGGCGATGCTATGGAGATGATTGAATGAGTTCAAAAAGAGACATTTTGACGAGCATGGGTAAGTTTTTTCATAACTCTCTCCTCTACCGACACGGGAATCGAGTCAATGGTGAAGCACGAATAGAGACCCTAGGTCTCGAGGCTGATGTGGAAGGAGGAATTCCTTCAGGGGCTACAAAAATGACAACCCGTGACCGAGATGTAGATAATGATAGATTATCATATTGTTGTGTTCTAGTGGTGATATGAATTGTGTCGATTTGAGGTGGAAGACCATCTAGCATGGAATTAATAGAACTAGAGGCCTGAGTAGATTATTGAGGCTCAAATGTGGTTGAGATGACCGGAGATACTTGTTCCTCCTCTTCTTCCAGAAGAATATCACTTTCTTCTTCCAAAATACTATTAACGAAATATTGAAGGGCTTTACATCCCTCGGTGTCATGTCTTGCAGGTGCGATGGTAAGCACAAATGAAATCGAGTTGAACCGGGAAGGTTTTTCTCCTTTAGGATTATAGGGTTTGATCGGAGGAAGGGATATGGATGAAGATTGGATAAGTTGGTGAATAATTTTAGTATAGAATCTGGTAAACAAAGATGAGGAAATAGATGACGGAGGTGCCTCTTTTACCTCCACCGACTACCGAGGTAAAAGAACCTGCATGTCTAGTCTACTTGCAGTCTTTTAGCGATCATTTTAATTTTTCAGACATCGGGAGAAGCATCCTTGGACACTTGAGATGGAAGCAAGTGAGGCATGATTGATTTATGTGGAGGAGGAGCTCCTAAGATAGATTTTGAAGAAGATGAAGATGTGACAAGTGTTGTGGTCTTCAGAGATAGGGAAGGCTGCTTGATTGAAATAGATGATGATTTAGATAATGCTGATTTAGATGAGGGAGGAGCTCCCAAAATAGGTCTGATTGGAGGAATAGAGGGTGCCTTGGCTTTTGGTGACAAAGATGATGGTCCTGATAAAAGAGGTGATGCCTCTCTAGTCTGTGAATTCACTTTACAAGGCACCAGTGAAGAAGGTGTTGTAGAAGAAGAAGATGATGGTTCGATGGTATTATAGAAGAAGATGCCTTCCTAGTTGATAAATCCAATATTTTATGAGGTGCAGAAAGAGATTTTTGAGGGAAGGCACCAAGAGTCTTAATAGTCTGAAATATGGGTTTTCCTTTTCGGGGATGGTGACATCCTCAATGCATAAGGTGATTCTACCCTTTTCGGGGAAGGAGATGAGGAGGTTTTGATGATGTAATGTTAGACTTTAGTTGTCTCGGTTTAAGTTCAGAAACCGAGAGTGTAGGTGCTGGTGCTATTTATTTAGATTTTCCCTTAATAGGAAAAAAAGTATCGGTGATGGAAGAAGTGGATGATGAAGGAGCAGTTCCTTACGAGGGAGATACTTTTGGTACATTAATTGTGGGTGTAACTCTTTGCGGGAAAGGAAAGCAGAAGAGTAAAAATCAAAGATGCTTCTATTGAAGTTAGTACAACTATAGGTATGTTTACCAATGGCATAGTCGCAACAAAAATGGGAGAAACAAAAGTAGATGTATTCACGGTGGAAGCTCGAAGGGATGTAAATGCCTCAAGCATCGAAAGAATATCTGACGATGAGATAGATGAAGATGACACTGTCTCGGGAATAGATGGAATATCAGATAAAGAGGTAGAGGGAGATGAATCTGTCTCTAACAATGTGGGAATATTCAAAGACAGTCATCGAAGATGGTGGAATCGGCAATTAGTAGAGTGGCCGGAGGTTCTGATTTAGTCGATGTGTTCGTAGATGACTTAGTTTTAGAAGAATATTCTTCAGTAGAAATGAAGTTAATAGTATGAGTGTTTGGTTTTTGAGACTCTGAAGCATCATGGTTCAGGGAATGATTGAGAAAAGGTTGTTTAAAAACATCGAGCACCTGATTTGGGGGAGCATTTGGGTTATCCAAAATGAGCTCGCCTTTATTAATGAATTTCTGGACAAGATTTTTGAAGGTCTGACATCGTTCAGTGTCATGGCCTTTGGTTCTATGATAATGACAGAAGTCATTTTCCCTATACCAAAATGGACGTTCTTGGTTTTCATCAAAATTTCTAATAGGGGAAGTTCAATCATGTGAACTTCCAACATTTTTTCCAAGATAGAAGCATATGATTCCCCCAACGAAGTAAAAGATCTAGATGACAAGGGTCCTTTTCGAGAAGATGAGGAGTCTCTCCATAGTGTTTGATTAGAAGTGTTGTCACTTGTGATGTTTTTAATATGATAGCATTGGTAGACCCCTGATTCTTATCTTTGTTAGAAGTGGAAGGGTTTGTTTTTGTAAACCGAGAAAAATATGGTTTAGATTTAGAGCGAAGTTTTAACTTCCCTTGTTCAATGGCACGGGACTCGAGTTTACGTGCCATCGTAAAGGCTTCTTCAAATGTATGAAAAGTTTGGATCCTTAAAGTGGAAGAAATATGATTAGCACAAGATCAAGTAAACAACTCGATCTGTTGAGATTGAGGAAGGGAGAAAGACAATTGGTTTATTATCCCTCTCTAATGAGCGACAAAGTCTGCAATAGACTCATCATCAAATTGACGAATGTTATAAAGATATGTAATAGAGATCTTATGTGCGATATTTATTAAAAAGTTTTCAACAAACATCTGGGCCAATTGAGAGAAAGAAAACAAGGAATGTTGAGGAATGTTATTGTACTAGTCTAAAGCAGGCCCTGCTAGAGACATAGGAAAAGTACGGAGCATAAGCTCTTGATCCTGGACTATCAAGTAGCAAGTGTGTTTGAATGCTTACAGGTGCTATTGAGGATCCTCCCGACTATGAAATTTTGAGAACTTAGGAAGTTCCCATTGGGGAAGATAAGGCTTCAAATCCACTGATGGATGAATGGGTTCAATACACACTTCTTCAAAAAAGTATGAAGGACGAGCCCCTTTGGTGGAGGCTTCAAAGTCTACAATTTTTTTGAAAAGAATTTGGACCACGTCAGATTGAGGAGGAGGCATACTGGTATGTCCTACATAAGAAGTGAATGGTGGATTTTGTTGAGGTGTCAATGGGGATTCATCTTGTTGATTAACAAGATGATAAGAGGAATAACCAGGTGTTCTGGGTGACACCTGGTGAGGTATTTGTTGTGAAGGAGCATATGTATAAACAGGCTGTGAGATGACAAGTGGTTGAGAAAAAGGTGGTTAAATGAAATTCGGAGCCTATGATTGGTGGGCTCCTACACTTGGTGAACTGAATCGAGAATGGATTGAGGAACATGGGTATTGATTTGATTGGACATGGTGGGGAACAAGGTCTGAATGAGGCTTTTGGTTGCCAGATTGGTTATTAAGGGCATCGATGCTAGAGGATGGGTGAAGGTCACTATCACTGGAACATTGGAAGAAAGACCAACTGGAGGATGAGAAGCAAGAACCAACTGACTCGTAGAAGGGGGTTGATTCATAAAGAGGTACTGACCCTGGGACACAATGGATGGCATAGAAGAATTAACAATAATGTGGGTGCGCAAGTGTGCCCATTATTGCTAGAGAAGAGGACTTCTCAGAAGTAGGTTGTGGAATAGTCAATGTAACTACAGCGTTAGAAATAGGCAAGAATATTTGAGAACTAGTCAACATGGTTGGTGGAAGAGAAAACGGAGGCACAGGTGCGCCACCCTCTTCCATGGTTTGAGGCGAGAAAAAGGATGCTAACTGTTCTACAAAATCCTGGGATGGTTCATGAGGATAATCATAAACTTTCTGGATTGGTGGTCCC
The DNA here is from genome assembly GCA_018340775.1 of Taxus wallichiana var. yunnanensis. Classification (NCBI taxonomy): domain Eukaryota; kingdom Viridiplantae; phylum Streptophyta; class Pinopsida; order Cupressales; family Taxaceae; genus Taxus; species Taxus wallichiana. The sequence continues at coordinate 893,439,216 of CM031242.1, forward strand.
TGATCAGATATTCAAACAGACTTATGTAGTATATAGTCCATAAGGGCTACCAAATTGCGATCAAGGAGTGCACGAAATTTAGGATCCCCATGAGGAACATACTCTATATCGAAGCGAGATGATATTTCGAAGGACCGGGGAAGCTGGACATGATGGGATTGTTTTAGGATGATAGAAAGGATTATATGACCAAGATGGGGAACCAACTAATAGTGGTCCCAAAGAGACTCAAGGGGTGCCGAAACATCCACACTAGTGGTGATCTCGAGATGAAGAAGGGGCCAGTTGAGCCATTTTTCTAGATTGTAACTAAGTGATGACCATCATAAAAAAGAATAAATATAGAAAAAGAAGATTGAACTAACTAATGCACTGAGACAATTCAAGCACCATAGGTGATTATCTCTTTTAAATTTTCCTACTTTTAAGAAAGAAAATATTAGGGAAGGCTTTTAGAATAGGAAATACTCGAGATAACCAAACTAAGGATGGTTTGGGAATCTTTTGGTGAGGAGTCCCGAAGGCACTTCAGTAAAAGACCAGTATGTGGCTTGATATAGGGGCCTACCCCCGCACTTCACATACTACTACGATAAGGGAGTCAGGTGCTTTGCCAATATATACCAGAATTTCCGTGAATTTATAGTGCAGCCTGAGTACCACGTAGGCTCTTCCTCTTGGATGTCACTTCCAAGTAGGCAAGGCTGGGGAGGAATTTTTGTTTTGATGCTTTATACCTAGTGATTTTGGCTTTGTGTGCAAGGGTGAAAAATAAAAATCAAATAGTGTCACTACCGATTTTGATTAATTTTTCTAGCCTATTTAGAAAACTAGATGAATAGCATACAATAGAAATGACAAAGGAAAAGTTCTTTTTAAGCACTAAGAACGAAGTGTTGGATTTCGATGAAGATAGGTCAAACAAATTCTTTCCCAAATGTGATTAAATTATTTTTAAGTGCCAAAATCGAAATGTTTGAATGTGATAGAAAACAAACAAACAAGTTCTTTTTAAGTTCTTAAAAAGGAGAAAACACCGTAAAAGAGGAATACCTATAGATTTATCTCTCCAAGGTGTGTGGACTTCAAAAAGCGCGTTGTTGAGCTCTTCCCCTCGAACAATCCCACGAACAAGCAATGTGCTCCACAAGAAAAGGTTAAGCAAACACCCAACAAATCCAGAAAGATATATCCAGATGATAGTAGAATGAAAATTTCTATTTAAAGAACTAGAAAACTTTCAATAAAATAACAATTTGGAAAAAGAAGATGGATCAAGAATGCAATTTTGAAATCAAATGAAAGATTTATTGATCTTCAGAATAGGAATTGGAATTTAGTTTTGCAAGAAAGAAGAAAATTTAACTTCCAAATTATAAGTGAAAGAAGCAAGACCAAAATGAAGGAAGGAAATGCTACGGAGAACTGACGAAAAGTAGTGAAGAAACAAAACAAAAGCTCAAAACTGGAAAAGAAATGAACTTACCAATAAGGGACTTTGGTTATGTCCCACCGGGCATGCCAGAATGTAGATCAAGAATTTCCATGCTTGTTACCTGTCCAAGTTAATGTACCAAACTAAACCCGAAAACCTTGAAAAAATCAAATGAAATCGATACCTGATAAATAAGAGAAGATCGAAGATGTAGATGGAAAAGAAAGCCGATGTAGATAAGACGGGTGCACATGAATGATCCTACAAATTAGATCCAAGAAACCTGCGAGACACAGATGCTTGACAGAAAAAGACCACGTTAAAAGATATTTGGGTGGACAGCCCAAAAATTGGGTGCAGAAGCGATAAGATTCCTCGGTGGATGTCGGTCCACATTTTCAATTAAGGAAAGAAGCATACATGATAAAATATGTAAGTAAATGTCTATATTCTAATTAAAAATGACAGACAGAAAGTAAACAGTAGACAAAGATCAATAAAAAATGGGAAAGTGTGAAAACAATGCTAGATTTGTGTTCCCTGAATTATTTTACGTGTCCACAGGTAGATCGGCGTCGATTATGAAAATCGGCGTTGACTGAGAAGAATCGGCATCGACTGCAATAGGTCAGCGTCGAATGGGTATGGTCGGCATCGACTTGTTGAAAATTGTAGGAAGATTGAGAAACAGATAGTGGAAGCTAGATCGTCGATCTCCGTTGGATCTGCAAGAGCCGTAGGGATACTGACAAGGCTCCACCTGTGCTGGATGCAGGAACAGAGTCACCTAGAGATCGATTGAAGCTCACGATGTCGATGTGGTAGGAGCAGAGTAATGGTACTCCTCTCAGGGATTGATTTGGATAGAATTCACTCTCACTTGATAGATAATGCTCAAACTTGATGCTCAAAACTCTCTGTCATTCTTTTTGTCTAACCAGAACTGAATTCTAGCCCTGTATTTGTAATCGGCACTAACCGAGATGAAATCGGCGTCAAGCGAGTACCGATTGGTGCTAATCGAGGAACAGAGACTCTCAAAATGGCCAAAAGGGACGAGTTTTGGAAAAATGATGTGATCCTTCCACCTCAAATATGGGAAATATCCTGCTGCTCAGTTTGGGAGCAGGAGAAATAGGGGAATAGATGGATAAAATAGATATGGGAGGATATGAATTGATATGGGGTAGATAAGGGGTTTAAGATATATGTAAAAGTATAATTAAATAGTTAATATTTAATTATCTATGGGTAGAACATAATGGGGTGAAATAAAATTAGGATAGATGTTTAAATCAAATATTAACTAATACCTAAGGGAGAAGTGGTGATGTAAACGCACCGCAAGTTACACAAGAAGACAAACGCGCATGTGGGACACTAAATTAGATAACCAATTTTAGGTGTCCTTCAAAAGCATAATTAACAACATAGTCTTGGAGTATCTATATGATATCATTGTCTTCTCAAATAATATTATAGATCATCTCTGTAACCTTAGACATGTATTTCAAAGATGTATAAGGTTTTGGGTGTCATTAAACCCAAAAAAGTGTGCGTTCCTAGCTCATGAACGGAAATTGTTGGGCCACATTATCTCAAGAGAGGGATTGTTAATTGATCCTTAAAGGGTTGAAGCCATCTAGACACTTTTATTACCACAACATAAAAGTATCTCCAAAGCTTGTTGGGAGGATAAACCTTGTTCGGAGGTTTGTACCTAATTTTTCTACTCTTGTGAAGCCTTTAACAATGATGTTAAAGAATATTCTTGCATTTAAATTGAGAACGAGAAGGCCATCAAGCTCGCAATATCAAGCTCACAATATCACTAGCCCCAACTCTTATTAACCCAAAATTTTCTAAAGATTTCATGTTATATGCTTTTGGAGGATCAGACACCATCTAAGCCATCTTGGTCGACCCCAATAATGAAGGTTTAGAGCAACCCATAGTCTTCTTCAGCCAGAGCTTGGAGAATTATGAGGTAAAATACTCGTTCATTAAAAACATTTCCTTGTTGTTAGTAGAAGCTTAAACAGTTCGAGACACTTGGTCTCAAATAACAAGATTCAACTAATAGTATCTCATCTTTGGTGTTAAGGACTTCATTTTAAATAAGGATTTAAATGACAAGAGATTAGGTTGGATCACCCGAGGTAATGGAATATGACATTGATATCAAGGTGACCAAACGGTTCGAGGCAAGGGTGCAGGTGTGAACAACTTGCCTCTAAGCAATAGGCTAAGTCGAGTGGGTAAAAGCGAGGTTTTCGTATTTCTATAGAATGATCAAGAACAACCGGTTAATGATGCACTGCTCTATGTTAGACCCAAACCTTGGTAAATTACCTTGAGACGGAGTTTGTGCCCTCGAGAATGGAGCAAAGTAAAGAGAAGATACTTCAAACTGCAGGCCATCCCATATGTGCTTGTTGGCGGTGTATTTTTAAGAAAGATATTAATAGTGTTCTATTGAGGTGCATTGGGAGAAGCCAATTTGAGAGATTGTTACATGAATTCCATGATGGAGAAGCGCGAAGGTCACTTTTCCCCTCGAGTAATAGCTCTCAAGATCATGAAAGTTGGTTATTATCGGCCTACAGTGTTAAGGGACCGCTACTCATGAGTCAAGAAGTGTAAAAAATGTACATTCTTCATAGGAAAGGAGAAGCTAGCAGCCCTACCCCTTCATCCCATTTAAAGGTGGACCAGCCATTCGTATAATGGGGACTAGACTTCATTAGGGTGATTAACACAAATTCAAGCCAAAACCACAAATGGATACTTACTGCATACCGAGACTATTTCACCAAGCGGATTGACAGTTGCACTAAAAGAAGCAAATGAATCCAACATCTTGGATATTTATGAAGGAATAGCCACTAGGTTAGGAGTCACCACCACTATTATATCATATAATGCATTGGCATTCCTTGGTACAAGGATCACTAAATGGATGGTTAAGAATGGTGTGTATCTCAAAACCTCATCAAATTATTACCCTCAAGATAATGGCCAAGAAGAGTCCACCAATAAGAACCTATTAAGGATTATCAGAAGGACTTCACATACAAGGCTCAAATGAGCTTTATGGGCTTATAGGATCACATCTTAAAGATCCAGTGAGCTCACCATACAAGCTTGTATATGGAAAAGAGGTAGTATTGCCCATCTCATTGAAGTTTCTGGTTTATAGCTAATGAAATAGTTGGAGTTGGCCTAGTTTGACCCTATGGAAATTAGGTATGTAGAGTTGATGGAGGTAGGGGAGGCAAGAGAGCATGCAATGCAAGTCATGGAAAAGGATCAAGCATTGATAAAAAATATTTTTGACAAGAAGGAAAGAATGAGGACCTTTCAAGAAGGGGACTTAGTTCTAAAATGGGATGCAAATTGGGAAAATCTAGGAAAGAATTCCAAATTTGATGCCATCTGGAGTGGCCCTTACATGATCACAAAGTGCAAGAGTAGCAATGCCTTCCAGCTGGCTAGATTGGATGGTGAAGAATTACATATCCTAGTTAATGGGATCCATCTCAAATACTGCTACTAGAAAGGAGGTTCCACCATATAAATATTAGTATAGGATTTTAATTTCCCTAAGTGCGTATGCACATTGTTTGTTGTAGTGTAGGATTTATTTCCCTAAGTGTTGTGACACAGGTTATTTTTTCCTCTAGGTTGCATCGTTAAAAAGTTCAATGTGCCTCCAAGTTAATGTATTATCCCCTTTAGTATTCATGATGAAGAGACCCATAGTTTCTGTAATAGTTTCTCATTTTCTAATAGAACAAATACAGAGAAACTAAAATCGAGGCTCTAAAAGGTCCATTTTTAGAAGAATAGTATCAACTTCGGGTCACCAATCATGACTCCATGCCCAATGGATATAACAAGTCAGCTAATCTCTTCATCTAGCATGAAGATGCCCCTTTAAGTCGCCAATTTTTATCTCTATTTTGTCCCTTGAAAAAAATTATCAAACACGGCCCTGTGAAGGAAAGAATATCAAAAAAATGGTTCTATCGAATGCGCCCACACTTCAAATCCAATAAAACAATTAATATGCGGGTTCTATATTAGAGGATCATGGTCGAGGAAGGAAGAAAACAATGTCAAAGAAACCATAGGTTCAAAGGAAAATAAACGATGAAGGCTCGAAGTCTTCGGGCTCTGTAAATAACTCAGAATGAGTCCCAAAATTGGCTAAGTATAGATAGTTAGTGGAAGTCGCCCGCCATCCAAATGGTGCACTTCAAAAGATTGAATCCAAAGGGCAAGAGACTCAAACAAGTACCTAGTATCCGCATGTCCCGTGCCCAAAGTGGGGCAAATTCAACAAGTAAAATTCAAAATAAGCAGGCGGGGAAGGCCTAAAAACAATAATTATAAAGGTGGTAGTGGAAACTACCACTTGTTAGCTGGTGCATCTCCAAAGGTAAATCCAAAAGCGAGACCCAAATGAGTGTGGGCTCTCCACATAGTCCAAGTTAAAAAAGGGATAGAGCAGGCCTAAAATTGACTAATTATAGAGAGCCAGTAGATGGCGCCACGTGTTGCATCAGCGTAATTTCAAAGGCACAACCCAAAAGGTGATCCCCAAACGAGCGTTACCTCGCCACGTGTTCAGTGGCCTAAAAAGCAAGAGTGATATTTTAAAATTAAAATATACTATGGAGGCTTCCATGTGTCAACCCGAGACTCCTTCAAGGGTAATATCCTGAGCAGGTTTCCAAATGAGTGCGGACCTTCCACATGTCCCAAGTCTAAAAAAGGGGACAAGGTCGGGTTTGAATAGTTAAAGTAGAAACAGTCCAATAGAGGGATCCAAGTGTCGGCCTGACGCAACTTTGAAATAAAAATTTAGGGAGGGTTTCCAAACAAGAGCCAAGCCACCACGTGTCCACGGGTCGGATGTATGGCGCCACCAAGAAAAAGGAGTTAGCCAAAACAAGAGGAAGCCCGAGCAAGCCGCGGAATATGCCACATGTCGGCCCAATGTAACTTCAAAAGAAAAATCCAAAAGTGGTTCCCAAACATGTGCCATCCCTCCTCATGTATAGTTTCAAAAAGACCCATTTTAATAACTAGTTCCTTCCATTTTGTATGGGCCCGATTCAAAATTTTAAATGCGCATATATTTTGAATCAGTGCTCGAAATCCAAAAAATTTGGCACCATTGGAAAGAGCTCGACCTCATCTATGCCATAAATACCGAAACTTTAATTTTGAAGAAGTTAGGTGGGAAAAAATGAAGATACATCTTTGTGTAATTAATACAAGATCTATCTGCTCCAACAACTAGATCAGATTTGATCGATGCGTCGTTATTTTTAAATCAAGGCACCTAACAAGTAATCGATGCATACATGATAGATTTGGGGTGGATTTGTAGGAAGCATTGATGGCCAAAGTGGTTGGGTTTCAAATTAGTTTTCCGCCTCTCTCTCTCTCCTTCTTCCCTCTATCTTGAATCTATAAAGAGCGGGTCGAGGCTCATTGTAAAAGGTTGGGCATTTATATTTTGCGCCTCCCTTCTTCTTTTTCTCGCAGGAGGATTTTTGGACTTTCCTAATCTCTCATTTGGGTTGTAATGCAATTTTTTTATTCTTTGCCACTATAAAATCTTGTATCAACTCCCGAAATATAATATATATGCCAGTGGATGATTCTCGACCCTCTCATGTATTTGTTGTTTTTCTAATCTCTTATTACAGTTTGGTCATCAGTGCATGGTGTTTGTATTGCATTTCCATGGTTTTTGTTAAATTGCAAAATGAGTGTATGACATTCCTTTGGTGGATCACCTCATTAGCTTAGTTTATTTTCTTGCATATCCTCAATCTTTTCTCCTTGGTAGAGTAGAGTAGATTTAGAATAGACTCTCTAAAATTTAGTTATGTGCAACTTAACGAGAGGAATAGGAACCGACCTTAATCTAGAGAGCTCTCTCAACTCACAATGTCCAACACTTTGAGAGATGCTCAATGTTGTGCAATCACACCGAGAGTATCAACCAATCGGTTTCGACATTCACGAGTGTTGTGATTACGCACTAACATCAACTTCATGGGTGCTTGGATAATCTTCTTGATCAAGGGATGAATAATTTGCATTGATTGGACTCGGTGTATGAGGCTCAATATGGAATTTTGCAATAGGCTCATATCTGATTATAGCCTTAGCTCCATACCTTGTTTTGAATATCATGTGTGACCAATCAATGGACAAATAACCTCGATTTTAGCAATGAAGTCTCTTTATAAACACAATGCAAAGTGTGGTGGTAAGTCTATGGTTGATCCATTTTACAAGATAGTCACATTGGGACATGGATGCAATTAGAGGGTCAAATATTTGATCAGTCCAACAGTTGTTACTGATGTACCATCCAATTGTACCACCCCTTTGGAAATAGATTCATATTGAAGACTTAGCGATAAGCTATTTGTTTTTAAATTACAGAGCTACTTGCTCCCAAATCAATCATGCAATTATGCGCTAGTTTGTCTCCAATGATCAATGAGACATAGAAGGGAGGAGGATTCAGATTATTACCTTGTTTTCCTCTATGATTTCCTTTAGGATGAGCTGCATTGGTAAGAACTTTCTCTTGCTAATTGGGTGACTGATTTGATGTTGACTAATTTTCCATAGCAGCTTGTAATAGGTCTCTTTTTCCTAGGATAGACAATGATTCCCACATTGATATTTTTACATTTTTCTTCTTCATCTTCTCAATGATGTTGAATGGAGATGAGCTATCCCTCTATTTCCCTTTCCTTACATATTATTCTCTTGCACATGGGTTGTTACAAACTGGCACTTGAGCTAGTCTAGGGGATGGATTGGGCTGACCTTGCACATTGGGAGTTACACTTTGATTTCCAATACCTTGTGGAGTAATAGACAGGTTGTGGATTACCTAAATTTATTGATTGTCCTCTCCAATATTTCTTTACTTGGACCATCTATTGACGAATAAACAATGAGAAGGAGCTTGGTTCACTCCACGTGAAGTATTTTGTCTTCTAATTAACCAAAGCATAGTTTCAATTGGAGGTGTCTCTTACTGAGCCTCTTGCTTATCGATTTTCCTCGACTAGGTTCTTAGGACACAAGAACGGTCTCAGCAGCAACAAGGCCGATTTATTACACCATTAAAACACATTGATTGACAGTGGGGTATAATACATGAGGGGTAACATCGGTTGTACTCCTCTGCAATGTTGTGTTGTATTGCAACTAACACTTTTAATGTTGAAGTTTGTGTTTGGATTATATGGTCAAAATGGCTTAACAACTTAAGGTTTTCCTTGGTTCAAATTTTTATTTGTGGCATGAATTGGTGGTGTATTTCGCTGGTATGGGGGCCTAGCTTGATACTGAGTTTGAGGCTGATATGGCCTAGAACTCTGAGCTTGTTGTCTCTTGATAGTCACTATCTTGTTTCCTAGGTTCTGTAGTTGTTTCAAGACTTCTTGGAGCTCATTTGAGGAGCTAGAAGATGATGTGGAAGCTTCATATGAACTGTATTTCCTTAGAATAGGTATGAGAGGTAATGTGTGTGTTTGAATAGTGCTTGGAGCTCCTAGTTCTGAATATATAGGAATAGGTGGCCTATGTGCAAGATTACTAGGCTAAATTAAATAGTTTTCAGCTCTAATGGAAAGGTTATAGGCTGCAGGTAAGGTTACATCTCCCACGGATTGAATCATTATAGAAATATCAACATATAAATCTCTAAGATAGTATAGGAAAGAACCTTCATCTGTGGGTCTCATGGCCAATGGAATCCTATCCCATGTCATTTGAAATTTGAAGTTAAAATATGTCAACTTTTCATTAGGAGCCCTCTTAATGGTTGTCAATTGTTCCAATAGAGATAGGTTATTCCCCTTCCCTCCAAATTGGTTGTGAAGAGTTATACACAGATGGTACCAATTATGAATAGATCCTATTGTTAGACTCCTAAACCATTATAAAGATTTACCCTTAAATGAAGAGGCTAAAAATTTGACTGCAATGTCCATCTCAATGATTTCATGAGTTTCACAGACATTTGCATTGTCTTGAATGTGGTCACTAAGAGTAATCTGGTTCTCTCCAGTGAAATATGAAATGATATTCAATGTTTCAATGGAACTAGATTCTCTACATTGAGAGTGAGTGGGATGCTTCCAGTGAAGTTGACATAGGGATTGGGTTGTGGTTGTGCCATTATGATTGGCCTAAGAACCCTTGTTGATTAAATGAAAGGCCTACATGGGGAGGTGTCGACAAAGTTCTATTTGGTGGAGATGGAGACCTTTGAGCTCTTCTTCCTCTCCTTTTTCTATCTGGGGATAAGATTAGATAGACAAACAATCCTTCTTCTCTAGTTCTTGATCTAGTCTGAATTCTTCTCATGAATCTGCCAAGCTTGGGCTGCTAAAACCAGTGGACTCTACCTCTTTTGGAGTCACCAAATGTGTAATTTCAAAGCTCCTTACAAGCTGAAAACTTACAACAAGTGCACATAAATCTTGCTGCAATAAAAATGGAGACCTCTTGGTCCCACCAGAATACCAAAACTGTTAGTGCAAAATCACAAAGACCCTTGAATGTATGCAACTCGAAGGGTTCGAGACTCTTAGTGTGATTGCATAACATGGAGCATCTCTTAAAGTGAGGGACTTTGAAATAAAGATATCTCTCTCGAATGAAAGCTAGTTCCTACGCCTTTGTTCAAGTGTATACTTAAAATTTCTACAGGATCTATTCTAAAACCTATTATAACTTACCAAGGAGACATGGTTAAGAGGATTCAAGAAATTAAACCTAAACTAACATAGGTGATGCACCAAAGGAATGTTGAACACATGCTTTGATATCAAGCACAAACCACTAAAATGTAATACAACCACCATGCACAGATAACCAATATTGCAATGAAAGATTAGATAAAAGAAATGAACATAAAAAAGGGTTAAAATAATCCACAGACATGTATTATTTCTTCACAAATTGATACAGAGCATTACAATGGCCAAGAGGCAAAAAAAATTGCATTACAGTTTCAATAGAAGGTTTAAACTCTATGAATTTGTCCACAGACCAAATAAGAAGGGAGGGTGCAAAAAAAAATGTATAACCCTTTACAATGATCCAAGCTCTTACCTTTATAGATGAAGCAAAGAGAGGAGAAGAAAAGAGGTGGGAAATCTGATTTGGAAGCTTAGCTACCACCCATCAATACCCCTATAAATCCACCCATAATCTATCAAGTTTTCCCCTCTATGTCTATTTGGCGTGTTAAAGAAGGAAGAATGGTGGATCAAATCAAATATGATCTCGTTGTTGAAGGAATCAGATCATACATTAATGGTGTGAAACACCTTTTACCATTTTTCAACCCTCTAACCTTGTGAAAATTAAAGTTTTAGGATTCCATGACATAGACGAGGTCGAGACCTTTCCAATGGTAGTAAATTTATTGAATTTTGAGCACTAGATCAAAAGTAATGCTCATTTGAATATTTTGAATCGGGTGCGTAAAAAAATGGCGAAAAACCAATTTTGCAAAATGGATCTGCTGGCCCAAAATTAACTTTTACATTTGGTGAATGAACCTCCTAGGGCTCGCGGGCCCACACTTGCAAACTACGCCATTTTGTGAAAGGTGCAAAAGTTCCTAAATGCTTCGCAGACCAACCAGCCCATATTTACACTTGGGAAAAATTTCCTCCGCAACCCCACAACTTTATATTTGGTGAAAATTCATCCCCAAGCCCGCCAGCCCGCATTTTCAAATTTGTTGAAAAATCTTCCCAGTCTGTCGGCCCACTTTTTACAAAAAAATCCTTCAAGGGCCTGCATTCTTGTGTTAACCTGAAACATGTCCATGTGTCCTTTTTATTTAGCAGGGTCATATGTCTGATCCTTGACACGTGGATGCTCAATTCACATTTGGGCCTTTAGTTTAAAGTTACATAGACGTGGGATGTGGAGGCTTCCACTGACCCTTTTATACTTATTTTATTTAAACAACAGCTTTGTCCCCCTTTTTACTTTTGAATATGTGGGCGCATGCCGGTTTGGGGGACTGCCTTCGGAGGTTATCTCTAATGTTACTCCAAGTCAACACGTGGCACCTTCCACTGGCTTTGACCTATTTCTTTAATACTTAAGCTGATTTAGGAATACTTGAGCCTTTCCCCATTTTCCTCCTATGAGCCTCTAGCCTCCTTTGACATTGTTTGATCCTTCGCTGACCCTGCTCCTCCATTGTAGAGCCCACCTTCCCTCTTGATTGTTGGGTAACAGCACCTCTTACATATTAGAAGTTTAGGACATGAAATACTTTCGAAGAAATATTGTGAACCTAAAAAATTGTTTCTTAATGTGTTTTGTTTACCTATTAGTAACCTTTGGTAATATCCGAGTGTAGTTATCTTGAATTATTTTCACAACTTCATGTAAATCTATTTTGAACAAAAAATTGTCATACAAGGTCTTTTTTTACAAACATTTCAATGCATATATCCATATTTCAATTTATATTTTTCAAATAAACACATTCAAATAGGTTGGCAAAGTACATTTGATTTCAGTTCTCTTTAGAGAAAGTTAAATATTTCTCGAGGATACAAAATCTAGTTCATGTAGATACTTTCAAGAGTAGGTCTAGTGCATTTAGATAGGCTTGAGACAACCTATATGCCTGTCGATTATGTACCCTTAATGTGTAGTAGTAATTAGTTTTAAATATGAATTTTTAATCAAATTGGTCCAAGTATTTATTATTGGGTCATCTTATATCATTTACTCCTTTTAAGTAATCTCTTCTTTGAAGATTTAAAATGAAAAATGCGACCTGAGACCCTTATAGGCTTTAAATATTTGCCGATAATTTACTCCTTTTAAGTAATCAATTTAAAAATAATGCAAGACATTGCACACGCAGTTGATTACGGAGTTCGGCAATTGCCTACGTCTCCGGGTTCGTGGTCGAACCGTTCCACTAGTCAAAACTTGTAAGTTACAATAGTACTTTCACAAGAAAACCTAATGGAATTTTACTTGCCTACTAGTACACCAGTTCTTCGGACGACAAGGGTGAAAAATAGCACCCGACTTCCACCTTCCTGGCGTATAATCTCCTTCGGCTGTGATCGGCCTTCCCGATGCAAACAATGCGAAGCTAGCACTCCGGTCGACAATCCAGGATTTACAAGTACATGGTGTGGCGCTATGGGCCTATTGGGTAGTTTACATTTCACTCCCAATCACAAATATTTCATCTAATATTGCCTAAAATAATAGGCCAATAGACAATCCCTGTTGACACATCCCCAAATAAGCTTAACAAATAATAAGCTCGGGATGTGTGTGTTCTTTGTGTTTTACAATGCAATGGGTCCCTATTTATACATTTTTAGGGCCCAAAAAATATGCAATGCCATATTATCCATAGGCTAATATTAGCCTAGCCTTACCCGTACATAACAAATGGTATTAAATCCCTATGTGGGCGGATATACATTTTAATATGGGATTAATTCCCATTTGGCGCGGCATGCATATTAAAATGGGTTAAAAATCCCATGTTTGGCGTGAAATGGGATAATATCCCTTGTTTGGCGCGGCTAAGGATTGGCATGGGATTAATTCCCAAGTGGAGCGGTGGATTAATAGCTTTAGGCTTTATTAAGCCTTTCCACGCCTAAGACCACGTGAGGCTTAAAACCCCCTCCAACACCGCTTCACTCCTTTTGCCACGTGGGACAGTCCACGCATGGGCCTAGCCCCTCTTACCACCGCTTCACCACTTTCCACGTGGTAAAACATGGTTTAATATTAATGTATTAAACATTAATATTTATACATGTGGCATTTGGAAATATATGGCGCCATTTGGAACGTGGACTTACCAATATAATATTATTTCGACCCATACAATGTGGAATAGAAATAATCCTGTAGTCCACTTGTCGTCTCCCGATAGGAAAATCGAGTGAATTCGACGAGTGTTGGCAAGCCACGTGTCACAGTGCGATTTGGTCCAATATTGACCAGTTGACCAGAGTTGACTTTCCGTTGACCGAACTTTGACCGAACATATCTAGAGCTCCCGATGTCCGTTTGTCGCGTTCTCACAGTCGTTGGAAAGCTCTCGAGATGATCTTCTGCACTGACACCATTTAGAGATGTTTAGGGAACTTTTAGAAATGATCCCCTGATCACACCTCCCCACTGAGAAAAGCTTTTTGTCCCAAAAAGCTTCCATACTGTCCTGAATCTGGAAAAATCTGCTGCCTCCTCGGAAGTGCTGCTGTAGTAGACCCTTGGGTCTTCTCCTCCAACCTTCTCACTTCGACAACTCTGCTCCGATCCTAGGACTGTGGGTTATGGGTCCACGATGCTTCCGCTACGCCACTCTGATATCCGAAGAAAACCTCCACGCCTCCGCTTTATGGTGCTAAGTTTCTGAATGAAACCTCAACGCTCCTTCTGTGCGGTGCTAAGCTTCTTGATATCTGACAACAAGGATCTTCTTTGACTCTATAACACTGACTCCTGGCTCGAGTTGATTCCGCAGAATCCGAACTGGTTTGAAGGAACTCCATGTTACGTAGAGCTTTGATTGATCCGATGTCGGTGATGGACAATGCCTTGTCCCTTTACAGACCTCAACGCCTCCGATGCATGATGCTAAGCCTCTTTCAAGACCTCGAGCCTCGATGCATGATGCTAAGTCTCTTTCAGACCTCAGCGCCTCCGATACATGATGCTAAGCCTTTTTCAAGACTTCGAGCCTCCGATGTATGATGCTAAGTCTCTGTAGACCTCAACGCCTCCGATACATGATGCTAAGCCTTTTTCAAGACTTCGAGCCTCCGATGTATGATGCTAAGTCTCTGTAGACCTCAACGCCTCCGATACATGATGCTAAGCCTTTTTCAAGACTTCGAGCCTCCGATGCATGATGCTAAGTCTCTGTAGCACCTTGATCATGATCTAAGCCATTCGAGCCTCCGATGTGTGCTTAAGTCATGATGCCTGACGACTTAGAATGATGTTCCGAGCTGATCCTTTGAGAGCTCCTCTTGTTGACATACTAATATCGGTACCATTGCTACACTTGCGGTGCCGATGCCTCTCGAGAATGAAGTTCGACCCGGCGTCAATGCCAGCGGTGATTGGCTACCATCTGCTTTGCAGTCACAATGCCTCTACACAGAATGAAGTTCCGAGCTGATCTCTGCGAACTCTACTATCTGCACAAATGGCAGATCAATCTCCAAGCTTTATATGAGTCAAATCCTGTATCCAAGCTGTAACAGGTACTCACACGCTGATTAGGAGATATGTTAGGAGCATTAATCAAATTTTCTAAGTAAGAAAATCCACTGAGTATTGTAAACCTTTCTCTCAGCATTTTCTCACAAAATCTGATCTCCAAACTTAATACTGCATATGATCCATCAATCTGAATTATGCAATATATAATTGAAAAATTGTTGACTTACCCATTTTAAAGGACTTTCACTTTCGAGGTATTACGGTCACTGGGTTGACTTGTCAACTAGTGGTGATGTAGAAACTCTTACGCGCTGCAATAGGCCTCCATTCCATCTTTGGCTTGCCATTACTCGATGGCGAGATGGATGCGATTTCAGCAATTTTCCACCCGATGCCCATTCCTCTGGCAATGAGCACAAAAATTCCTCTTTAATCTCCTTCTGGGATGAGGAACTCTTTTGCCATTTCTCGACTCTGCATGACGAGATTGGTCTTTCTCCACTGCATTGCAATGTGGATTGACTTCATTTGTCTCCTCCCTGCCAGAACAATGACTAAACAAGGAAAATATACTGCATTTTATGGTGTTAGAAAAATCACCAAAATAATTGCCCTCTGGGGGTCTTACTAATGCAAGTATAACAGAGTACAAACATTGCCCAAAATTGGGTCTTTAACTAATGTGTCTTGTATGGTTAGATGTATACAAACGTTGCCCTCAAAGGGGTCTTACCAATACATTCTACCCTACACAATAGTTTTCAGGTTTTATCTGCATATGAGATATAATGGATTCATCCAAATAGAAATGAGAAAATTACTGAGTATGTTAAACCTGTCTCTCAGTCTATCCCACCAATCTGGAAATCCAGAAGTACAAGCCAATGCCATCCCTGTCAAAGCAACCTGTACTGATTAACCTGCTCCATACCAACTTGCTTCGAAGATTAGTAAGTTTGCAGGTGTCGATTACCAGCTCTGATACCAAACATGATCCGAAAATAATCAGATTATTACGACCTGATCTCGGACCCTTATAGGCTTTAAATATTTGCCGATAATTTACTCCTTTTAAGTAATCAATTTAAAAATAATGCAAGACAATAACGACAATTGCACACAGATTGATTACGGAGTTCGGCAATTGCCTACGTCTCGGGTTCGTGGTCGAACCGTTCCACTAGTCAAAACTTGTAAGTTACAATAGTACTTTCACAAGAAAACCTAATGGAATTTTACTTGCCTACGAGTACCGGTTCTTGAACATTGCAAGGGTGAAAAATAGCACCCGACTTCCACCTTCCTGGCATACAATCTCCTTCGGCTGTGATCGGCCTTCCCGATGCAAACAATGCGAAGCTAGCACTCCGGTCGACAATCCAGGATTTACAAGTACATGGTGTGGCGCTATGGGCCTATTGGGTAGTTTACATTTCACTCCCAATCACAAATATTTCATCTAATATTGCCTAAAATAATAGGCCAATAGACAACAATACTGTTGACACATCCCCTGAAACAAGCTTAACAAATAATAAGCTCATGTTGTGTGTTTTTTTTACAATGCAATGGGTCCCTATTTATAAATTTTTAGGGCCCAAAAAATATGCAATGCCATATTATCCATAGGCTAATATTAGCCTAGCCTTACCCGTACATAACAAATGGTATTAAATCCCTATGTGGGCGGATATACATTTTAATATGGGATTAATTCCCATTTGGCACGACATGCATATTAAAATGGGTTAAAAATCCCATGTTTGGCGCGGCTAAGGATTGGCATGGGATTAATTCCCAAGTGGAGCGGTGGTATTAATAGCTTTAGGCTTTATTAAGCCTTTCCACGCCTAAGACCACGTGAGGCTTAAAACCCCCTCCAACACCGCTTCCTCCTTTTGCCACGTGGGACAGTCCACGCATGGGCCTAGCCCTCTTACCACCGCTTCACCACTTTCCACGTGGTAAAACATGGTTTAATATTAATGTATTAAACATTAATATTTATACATGTGGCATTTGGAAATATATGGCGCCATTTGGAACGTGGACTTACCAATATAATATTATTTCGACCCATACAATATGGCATAGAAATAATCCTGTAGTCCACTTGTCGTCTCCCGATAGGCAAATCGAGTGAATTTGACAAGTGTTGGCAAGCCACGTGTCACAGTGCGATTCGGTCCAATATTGACCAGTTGACCATAGTTGACTTTCCTATTGACCGAACTTTGACCGAACATATCTAGAGCTCCCGATGTCCGTTTGTCGCGTTCTCACAGTCGTTGGAAAGCTCTCGAGATGATCTTCTACACTGACACCATTTAGAGATGTTTAGGGAACTTTTAGAAATGACAATGTTCCATGTGTTTCAATCCTTGTGTGAGAAAGAAGAATCATCGATTCAACATATATAATGACGAGTGAAGTGAAAACATTCAAATTTTATTTGGAGAAATATATGAACAATAATCCTTGAATTTGAATAAAGGAAGTATTGATTATGCAAATCACGTAGCATTATAAATTTTCTAAGCTTGTTTTAAGAAAAACAAGATAAGTGATTTCATACACTCCCCCAAAAAAAAGAAGAAAGAGAAAAATTAAGCTAATCGAGACACGTGATTTCATACCCCAAACAATCATAAGAATTAGACTAATTTGAGACATTTTTAGTACAAATCTAATCCTCACCGAAGAACCTATATTACGAAGCATTTTATGTTACCAAACATTATTAGCGATGTAATTGATTATATTTACCCTTATTCGCAATGATTGATTATGAAATTAATGTTCGACTATATATTCTTATAAAGTTAAATATATTTAATGTTAACATGTTTTGGAAATTTAGGTTGAAAATGGGTTAAAAAAATTATTTTCATAAAATATAAATTTTATGCATTATACTAAAATGTGATTTTTTCAAAAATTATTGGAAATTTAAATTTTGAATAAAAATGTATCATTAAAAATAAATCTATGACAAAATAATTGACACCGATTTTCCCACATTTTAAATTCAAAATATAAAAATAAAAAATCATAGGTAGTTGAAATTTTTAAACTTCTAAAACAAAATAATATTGATGTAAGTAGAATTATCATATTGTGTATCATCATCTTTTTCATCATTTTTGTCTAAATACACCTATTGTTTTTAACACCGCATGCATTGATGAAAATTATAGCATAGTAATTTTTGTGTTCATTTTTGTTTCACAATCGAGTGTTCATTTTCGCTACATTTTTACACTAATAAAAATGTAAATTCTGAAAAATGGTAATGCAATTATTCTATTTTATTCTTTAGTTAAACACATGCAATAAAAAGTACTTTATTTCTTTTAAAGTGTTTGTAGATATGGTAACACAATTATGAAATGAGAAAATTTCTATTTTGTAATTTGTTGAAGTTAAAATTAATAAATTTAAGTGGTGTATTTCTAAATCAAAACCAAGTTAACACTATCTTCAATTTTTTTGATATGTCAACAATTATATCCAATGCATAAGAATACCACATACGTAACCTCTCAAACAAAGCTACTATATTCCTTTTATATTTTTATCTTAACTCTTTCGAATGTGGATACATATCTCCACTTCAAAATTTTAATTTTCATCTCAACCTTAAGCATCTTGTATTTCTCTAATTTGTAAAATATTTAATTAAATGTTATTTATTTTTTTATATCAATTTAGACCTCAATAAATAATAAATTTTTAAATACTCTACCATGTAACTTGTAGTGCCCACTCCTCTTCGACACTATTTGATCTTGATATTGATACTAGTGGAGTAATATTCGACATATTTTGATTATGATACGTTGATCGGTAGATGATATATTTCACTTCTATTTGGACTATTCACATTATGATGTTTACGTTTTATTATAATATACTAGATAGTGATGTTAGATAGAGTTCGATATATGTTGATTCTTTTCTTTTGTGGATTTTATATTGACACATTATGTTTTGGGATGTTTTGAGTAGAATTGTAATCTCATGGATGTTAGGGTTAGATTTTGATATATTGATGGATAATATAATTACTAATGTCGAATGATGAATATTGATTTTATATGTATATTGTCTCGATGTTGTTAATACAAATGAAAGGCTAGAGAGATATTTTGTTGAGTAGAGGAATTTTATCACATACATCTAAGGGGATAGGGGACTAACTGTAGAATGATGTCAGGTGTTGAGCAACGAGGCCAAATTTGAAAACTTGTGTAATTTTTATTAGTGTGGCATTTTGCATGTTTAGCTGGAGGTCTCCCATGGGGGTGACTTCACATGTGTGGCCATGTGGTGAACTGTCTTCCCTTTCTTTAATTTTTTATGTGCTTTATTCATATTTTATGTATTTGAATTTAAAATTCTTGTCACTTTATTAGCATTTGTTAATATGTCTTAATTGAGCTAAACCCTTCTTATTTTTATTTAACCAAATTAGGATGTCACAAATAGTCATGATGAGGTTTGGTGGTCCTTTTTGTAAGTAAAATTCATGTTAATTTGTAAGTGTTTTACTCCACCCCAACTTCAAAATTCACATTTTGAGTTTGAGGGCATTTTGGAGGCTTTTGAGATAAGAAAGGATTTTCGCATACGTCTTAAATTTACCCAAAAACCCTACTAATGGATTGGGAAGCTTATTTTTGAATTTTATCAATTTTTTGAGTGTAAAAGAGATAAAATTAGTTCACTTTCTTTCTACGCCAATTTATTGAGTCCTTTGAAAGCATCGTGTGTAAGTTTGTGAGCCATGTGGGTTGTCATAGTCATACCAAGAGCATTTCTTTTCTTGGTATTGGTGTGTTGACTTGAGTGTGGGGATGGAGGAATGATGAAATGGCATCCTACATGGAGCAACATCATCATCATATCATTCCATTTCTATTTATTGGTGATTTTTGTTGGAATGGGGGTTACTTTTTTCTTTTCTCTGTTGTGCACTTTTGGAATTAGATCTTGTTTGAGTGCATCCGGGAATTGTTTGGTTTGGAATTGAAGAGGCTTGTGGAATTTTTTTGGAGCTTCATGGAGAGGTAGGCTCTTCACCTTTGATATTACGTTATTTTACTAGTTATATGCAATGTTTTTCTTGTTAAATTCTTGTCTTGTGAAGATGTTTGTGTGTTCATTGGGTAGTAGGCCTTAAGTTGGGTGTGGGAGAAGGGATTATGGGACCATTAGGGAGGGAAAAGGGATTTTTGTGAGGCATCAATTTTGTGGGAGTGTGAATGAGAGTCTTACCTATGGGAGATAAAATGAAATAATGGTTATTTGTTGCATACTTGCAAGGAGAGATAAGGATTTTGTGTTGATTGTTTTGTGCACTTGAAAGTTTAGGGTGAGACTCCCACTTAACTTGGGAAGCATAAGGAGGTGGTTTTACCATATCCCTTACTCTATCTGGTTTGATCCTCAAACCTTTGTATTTTTTGTAATTTGTAAACTTGTTGGATATGTTATCTTGGTTGAGATGGATGTCTTTTATGTATCTTTCTTGTGAAGACACTTTGTTAAAAGTTGTCATTGTTGCTTAATACCCATCATGGTTATTTGGTTAGGGCTTGAGGGCCATTACGGGGATGACATATCCTCTTAATGGAATCAAGGTTAGGTGGAGAGTGTTGCGTACTCCCACTTCCTTGTTTTTTGATCCCATTGTGAAGATTGAATAAAGCAAGTTTTAGAGCTACCATTTTGGAGAGGACATGGATATTAAAGACTTGAAATTTGGCTTGTCTATAGATTTTTGTAATTGTTTCATTATCCTTTATCCCCACTCTAGTCGACGATTGTAATTTGTAATCTTGAGAGAAATTTTTATAATAATTGAAAAACATTTCATATTGTGAACTCTCTGTAAGAGTGATATTTTAAAATTCAAATATACTATGGAGGCTTCCACGTGTCAACCCAAGACTCCTTCAAGGGTAATATTCTCGAGCGAGGTTTCCAAATGAGTGCGGACCTTCCACATGTCCCAGTGTCTAAAAA
The DNA here is from genome assembly GCA_018340775.1 of Taxus wallichiana var. yunnanensis. Taxonomy (NCBI): domain Eukaryota; kingdom Viridiplantae; phylum Streptophyta; class Pinopsida; order Cupressales; family Taxaceae; genus Taxus; species Taxus wallichiana. The sequence continues at coordinate 893,459,965 of CM031242.1, forward strand.
GGGGACAGGGTCGGGTTTGAATAGTTGAAGTAGAAACTTGATCCAATAGAGGGATCCAAGTGTTGGCACGAAGCAACTTTGAAAGAAAAATTTAGGAGGGTTTCCAAACAAGATCCAAGCCACCACGTGTCCCACGGTCGATGTACGGCGCCACCAAGAAAAAGGAGTTATCCAAAACAAGAGGAAACTGAGCAAGCCACGGAATATGCCACATGTCAGCCTAGTGCAACTTCAAAAGAAAAATCCAAAATTGGTCCCCAAACATGTGCCATCCCTCCTCATGTATAGTTTCAAAAAGACCCATTTTAATAACTAGTTCCTTCCATTTTGTACGGGCCCGATTCAAATTTTTAAATGCGCATATATTTTGAATCAGTGCTTGAAATCCAAAAAATTTGGCACCGTTGGAAAGAACTCGACCTCATCTATGCCATAAATACTTGAAACTTTAATTTTGAAGAAAGAGGTGGGAAAAAATGAAGATACATCTTTGTGTAATTAATACAAGATCTATCTGCTCCAACAACTAGATCAGATTTGATCTAAAGCGTTGTTATTTTTTCATCAAGGCACCGAACAAGTAATCGATGCAGACATGATAGATTTGGGGTGGATTTGTAGGAAGCATTGATGGCCAGTGGTTGGGTTTCAAATTAGTTTTCCGCCTCTCTCTCTCCTTCTTCCTCTATGTTGAATCTATAAAGACTGGGTCGGGGCTCATTGTAAAAGGTTGGGCATTTATATTTTGCGCCCTAACTTCTTCTTTTGCTCGCAGGAGGATTTGTGGAGCTTTCCTAATCTCTCATTTGGGTTGTAATGCAATTTTTTATTCTTCGCCACTATAAAATACTGTATCAACTCCCGAACAATAATATATATGCCAATGGATAATTCTCGACCCTCTCATGTATTTGTTGTTTTTCTAATCTCTTATTACAGTTTGGTCATCTGTGCATGGTGTTTGTATTGCATTTCCATGGTTTGTGTTAAATTGCAAAATGAGTGTATGACATTCCTTTGGTGGATCACCTCATTAGCTTAGTTTATTTTCTTGCATATCCTCAATATTTTCTCCTTGGTAGAGTAGAGTAGATTTAGAATAGACTCTCTACAATTTAGTTGTGTGCACCTTAACAGAGGAATAGGAACTGACCTTAATCCAGAGAGCTCTCTCAACTCACAATGTCCAACACTTTAAGAGATGCTCAATGTTGTGCAATCACACTGAGAGTATCAACCAATCTGGTTGCTGACATTCATGAGTGTTGTGATTTTTCACTAACATCAGCTTCATGGGTGCTTGGATAATATTCTTGATCAAGGGATGAACAATTTGCATTGATTGGACTCGGTGTATGAGGCTTAATATGGAATTTTGATATAGGCTCATATCTAATTATAGCCTTAACTCCATACCTTGTTTTTAATATCATGTGTGACCAATCAATGGACAAATAACCTCTGATTTTACCAATGAAGTCTCTTTATAAACACAATGCAAAGTGTGGTGGTAAGTCTATGGCTGATCCATTTTACAAGATAGTCACATTGGGACATGCATGCAATTAGAGGCTCAAATATTTGATCAGTCCAATGTTATTCTTGATGTACCATCCAATTATACCACCCCTTTGGAAATAAATTCATATTGAAGACTTAGTGATAAGCTATTTTTTTAAATTACAGAGCTACTTGCTCCCAAATCAATTGTGCAATTATGCACTAGTTTGTCTCCAATGATCAATGAGACATAGAAGGGAGGAGGATTCAGATTATTACCTTGTTTTCCTCTATGATTTCCTTCAGGATGAGCTTCATTGGTAAGCAATTTATTTTGCTAATTGGGTGAATGATTTGATGTTGACTAATTTTCCGTAGTGACTTGCAATAGGTCTCTTGTTCCTAGGATAGACAATGATTCCCACATTGAGATTTTTACATTTTTCTTCTTCATCTTCTCAATGATGTTGAATGGAGATGAGCTATCCCTCTATTTCCCTTTTCCTTACATATTATTCTCTTGAACATGGGTTGTTACAACTAGCACTTGAGCTGGTCTACGGGATGGCTTGGGTTGACCTTGCACATTGGGAGTTACACTTTGATTTCCAATACCTTGTGGAGTAATAGAGGGTTGTGGATTACCTAAATTTAATGATTGTCCCTCTCCAATATTCCTTTTCTTGGACCATGTATTGACGACTAAACAATGAGAAGGAGCTTGGTTCACTCCACAAAAGTATTTTTTTCTAATTAACCAGACTTAGTTTCGGTTGGAGGTGTCTCTTCTTGAGCCTCTTTGCTGTCAATTTTCCTCTTGACTAGGTTCTTAGGACACATGAGCGGTCCGTACCAACAAGGCCTGATTTATTACACCATTAAAACACATTAATTGACAGTGGGGTATAATACAGGGGTAACATCAGTTGTACTCCTCTTCCATGTTGTTTTGTATTGGAACTAACACTTTTAATGTTGAAGTTTGTGTTTGGATTATATGGTCAAAATGGCTTGATAGCTTAAGGTTTTCCTTGGTTCAAATTTTTATTTGTGGCATGACTTGGTGGTGTATTTCGCTGGTATGGGGGCCTAGCTTGATACTAAGTTTGAGGATTATATAGCCTAGAACTCTGAGCTTGTTGTCTCTTCATAGTCACTATCTTGTTTCCTAGGATCTGCAATTGTTTGAAGACTTCTTGGAGCTCATTTGAGGAGCTAGAAGATGAGGTGGAAGCTTCGGATGAACTGTATTTCCTTATAACAGGTATGGGAGGTAATTTGCGTGTTTGAATAGTGCTTGGAGCTCCTAGTTCTGAATATATAGGAATAGGTGGCCTACGTGCAAGATTACTAGCCTAAATTAAATAGTTTTCAGCTCTAATGGAAAGGTTATAGGTCAGTGGTAAGGTTACATCTCCCACGGATTGAATCATTATAGAAATATCAACATATAAATCTCTAAGAAAGTATAGGAAAGCACCTTCATCTGTTGGTCTCATGGCCAATGGAATCCTATCCCATGTCCTTTGAAATCTGAAGTTGAAATATGTCAACTGTTCATTAGGAGCCCTCTTAATGGTTGTCAATTGTTCCAATAGAGATAGGTTATCCCCCTTTTCTCCAAATTGATTGTGAAGATTTATACACGATGGTACCAATTATGAATAGATCCTATTGTTAGACTCTAAACCATTATAAAGATTTACCCTTTAATGAAGAGGCTAAAAATTTGGCTGCAATGACCATCTCAATGATTTCATGAGTTTCATGAGACATTTGCATTGTCTTGAATGTGGTCACTAAGAGTAATCTGGTTCTCTCCGGTGAAATATGAAATGATATTCAATGTTTCAATGGAACTAGATTCTCTACATTGAGAGTGAGTGGGATGCTTCCGGTGAAGTTGACATAGGGATTGGGTTGTGGTTGTGCCATTATGATTACCCTAAGAACCCTTGTTTATTAAATGAAAGGCCTACATGGGGGAGGTTTTGACAAAATTCTATTTGGTGGAGATGGAGACCTTTGAGCTCTTCTTCCTCTCCTTTTTCTATCTGGGGACAAGTGTAGATAGAAAAACAATCCTTCTTCTCTAGTTCTTGATCTAGTCTGAATTCTTCTCATGAATGCCAAGCTTGGGCTTGAAGCTCTTGCTAAAACCACCTGGACTCTACCTCTTTTTGGTCACCAAATGTGTAATTTCAAAGCTCCTTACAAGATGAAAACTTACAACAAGTGCACATAAATCTTGCTGCAGTAAAAATGGAGACCTCTTGGTCCCACCAGGAATGCCAAAACTGTTAGTGCAAAATCACAGCACCCTTGAATGTATGCAACTCGAAGGGTTCAGACTCTTAGTGTGATTGCATAACATGGAGCATCTCTTAAAGTGAGGGACTTTGAAATAAAGATATCTCTCTCGAATGAAAGCTAGTTCCTACGCCTTTGTTCAAGTGTATACTTAAAATTTCTACAGGATCTATTCTAAAACCTATTATAACTTACCAAGGAGACATGGTTAAGAGGATGCAAGAAATTAAACCTAAACTAACATAGGTGATGCACCAAAGGAATGTTGAACACCAGCTTTGCTATCAAACACAAACCATTAAAATGTAATACAACCACCATGCACAGATAACCAATATTGCAATGAAAGATTAGATAAAGGAAATGAACACAAGAGAGGGTTAAAATCATCCACAGACATGTATTATTTCTTCAAAAATTGATACAGAGCATTACAATGGCCAAGAGGCAAAAACTTGCATTACAGTCTCAATAGAATGTTCAAACTCCATGAATTTTTCTATAGACCAAAGAAGAAGGGAGGGTGCAAAACCAAAATGTCTAACCCTTTACAATGATCCAAGCTCTTACCTTTATAGATGAAGCAAAGAGAGGAGAAGAAAAGAGGCGGGAAATCTGATTTGGAAGCTTAGCTACCAGCCATCAATGCCCTTATAAATCCACCCATAATATGTCAAGTTTTCCCCTCTATGTCTATTTGGCGTGTTAAAGAAGGAAGAATGGCAGATCAAATCAAATATGATCTGGTTGTTGAAGCAATTAGATCATACATTAATGGTTTGAAACACGTTTTACAATTTTTCAACCCTCTAACCTTGTGAAAATTAAAGTTTCACGATTCCATGACATAGACGAGGTCGAGACCTTTCCAATGGTAGTAAATTTATTGAATTTTGAGCACTAGATCAAAAGTTATGCTCATTTGAATATTTTGAATCGGGTGCGTAAAAAAATGGCGAAAAACCAATTTTGCAAAATGGATCTGCTGGCCCAAAATTCACTTTTACATTTGGCGAATGAACCTCCTAGCGCTCGCGGGCCCACACTTGTAAACTACGCCATTTTGTGAAAGGTGCAAATGTTCCAAAATGCTCATGACCCACCAGCCCATATTTACACTTGGGAAAAATTTCGCGCAACCCCACAACTTTATATTTGGTGAAAATTCATCCCCAAGCCCGCCACCCACATTTTCAAATTTGATGAAAATCTTCCCAGTCTTTCGGCCCACTTTTTACAAAAATCCTTCAAGGGCCTACATTCTTGTGTTAACCTAAAACATGTCCATGTGTCCTTTTTATTTAGCGAGGGTCATATGTCTTATCCTTGACACGTGGATGCTCAATTCACATTTGGGCCTTTCATTTAAAGTTGCATAGGCGTGGGATGTGGAGGCTTCGTGACCCTTTTATACTTAGTTTATTTTAACAAAGCTCAATGTCGCCCTTTTTTACTTTTGAATATGTGGAGGACCCATGCCAATTTGGGGACCACCTTCGAGAGGTTATCTCTAATGATACTCCAAGTCAACACGTGGCACCTTCCACTAGCTTTGACCTATTTCTTTAATACTTAACTGATTTAGGAACACTTCGAGCCTTTCCCCGCTTTCCTCCTAAGAGCCTCTAGCCTCTTTTGATGTTGTTTGATCCTTCGTTGACCTTGCTCCTCCATTGTAGAGCCCACCTTCCCTCTTGATTGTTGGATAACGGTACCTCTTACATATTAGAAGTTTCGAGACATGAAAAACTTTCGAAGAAATATTGTGAACCTAAACAAATTGTTTCTTAATGTGTTTTGTTTACCTATTAGTAACCTTTGGTAATATCTTGAGTGTAGTTATCTCGAATTATTTTCACAACTTCATGTAAATCTATTTTGAACAAAAAAGTGTCATACAAGGTCTTTGTTTACAAACATTTCAATGCATATATCCATATTTCAATTTATATTTTTCAAATAAACACATTCAAATAGGTTGGCAAAGTACATTTGATTTCAGTTCTCTTTAGAGAAAGTTAAATATTTCTCGAGGATACAAAATCTAGTTCATGTAGATACTTTACATGTTTTTTAATTGTAACATTTAATTCTAGAGTTATTACACACAATTTGAAAGAGATAACATTCATTTTAAGATATCACATAGAGTTTTGGGAGACATTTAAAATGATTTCATAAAGATCATGTAAAACTTTCAAATATGGTGTTCAATTTTTAGAGTAGGTTTAGTGCATTTAGATAGGCTTGAGATGCAACCTATATGCCCCGTTGATTATGTACGCTTAATGTGTAGTAGTAATTAGTTATAAATATGAATTTTTAATCAAATTGGTCTAGTATTTATTATTGGATCATCTTATATCATAAATCAACAAAAATATTCATATATATATATACACTTCAATTAAGTGCATCATCTCTTCCTTTGAAGATCGCTACACATAAAAGATAGACACATCCTAAATATTTGATGAATTTAAATTGAAAGTATACCTGAAGCCAATGTTCCATGTGTTTCAATCCTTGTGTGAGAAAGAAGAATCATCCCAGTTCAACATATATAATGACGAGTGAAGTGAAAACATTCAAATTTTATTTAGAGAAATATATGAACAATAATCCTTGAATTTGAATAAAGGAAGTATTGATTATGCAAATCACGTAGCATTATAAATTTTCTAAGCTTTTTTAAGAAAAACAATATAAGTGATTTCATACACTCCCCCAAAAAAAGAAGAAATAGAAAAATTAAGCTAATCTGAGACACGTGATTTCATACCCCAAACAATCATAAGAATTAGACTAATTTGAGACATTTTTAGTACCAATTCTAATCCTCACTGAAGAACCTATATTACGAAGCATTTTATGTGACCAAACATTATTAACAATGTAATTGATTATATTTACCCTTATTACAATGATTGATTATGAAATTAATGTTCTGACTATATATTCTTATAAAGTTAAATATATTTAATGTTATCATGTTTTGGAAATTTAGGTTGAAAATAGGTAAAAAAAAAAATATTTTCATAAAATATAAATTTTATGCATTATACTAAAATGTGATTTTTTCAAAAATTATTGGAAATTTAAATTTTGAATAAAAATGTATCATTAAAAATAAATCTATGACAAAATAATTGACACCGATTTTCCCACATTTTTAATTCAAAATATAAAAATAAAAAATCATAGGTAGTTGAAAGTTTTAAACTTCTAATACAAAATAATATTGATGTAAGTAGAATTATCATATTGTGTATCATCATCTTTTTCATCATTTTTGTCTAAATACACCTATTGTTTTTAACACCGCATGCATTGATGAAAATTATAGCATAGTAATTTTTGTGTTCATTTTTGTTTCACAATCGAGTGTTCATTTTCGCTACATTTTTACACTAATAAAAATGTAAATTCTGAAAAATGGTAATGCAATTATTCTATTTTATTCTTTAGTTAAACACATGCAATAACAAGTACTTTAGTTCTTTTAAAGTGTTTGTAGATATGGTAACACAATTATGAAATGAGAAAATTTCTATTTTGTGATTTGTTGAAGTTAAAATTAATAAATTTAAGTGGTGTATTTTTAAATCAAAACCAAGTTAACACTATCTTCAATTTGTTTTGATATGTCAAAAATTATATCCAATGCATAAGAATACCACATACGTAACCTCTCAAACAAAGCTACTATGTTCGTTTTATATTTTTATCTTAACTCTTTCCAATGTGGATACATATCTCCGCTTCCAAATTTTAATTTTCATCTCAACCTTAAGCATCTTGTATTTCTCTAATTTGTAAACTATTTAATTAAATGTTATTTATTTTTATATCAATTTAGACCTCAATAAATAATAAATTTTTAAATACTCTACCATGTAACTTGTAGTGCCCACTCCTCTTCGACACTATTTGATCTTGATATTGATACTAGTGGAGTAATATTCGACATTTTGATTATGATACATTGATCAAGTAGATGATATATTTCACTTCTATTTGGACTATTCACATTATGATGTTTACGTTTTATTAAAATATACTAGATAGTGATGTTAGACGAGTTCGATATATGTTGATTCTTTTCTTTGTGGATTTTATACTGACACGTTATGTTTTGGGATGTTTTGAGTAGAATTGTAATCTCATGGATGTTAGGGTTAGATTTTGATATATTGATGGATAATAGAATTTCTAATGTCAAATGATGGATATTGATTTTATATGTATATTGTCTCGATGTTGTTAATACGAATGAAAGGCTAGAGAGGTATTTTGTTGTGTGTAGGAATTTGATCACATACATCGAAGGGGATAGGGACCAACCATAGAAGGATGTCGGGTGTTGAGCAATGAGGCCAAATTTGAAAACTTGTGTAATTTTTATTAGTGTGGCATTTTGCATGTTTAGCTAGAGGTCTCCCATGGGGTGACTTCACATGGGTGGCCATGTGGTGAAGCTGTCTTCCCTTTCTTTAATTTTTTATGTGCTTTATTCATATTTTATGTATTTGAATTTAAAATTCTTGTCACTTTATTAGCATGTGTTAATATGTCTTAATTGAGCTAAACCCTTCTTATTTTTATTTAACCAAATTAGGATGTCACAAATAGTCATGATGAGGTTTAGTGGTCCTTGTTGTAAGTAAAATTCATGTTAATTTGTAAGTGTTTTACTCCACCCCAACTTCAAAATTCACATTTTGAGTTTGAGGGCATTTTGGAGGCTTGTGAGATAAGAAAGGATTTTCCCATATCTCTTAAATTTACTTAAAAACCCTACTAATGGATTGGGAAGCTTATTTTTGAATTTTATCAATTTTTTGAGTGTAAAAGAGATAAAATTAGTTCACTTTCTTTCTACGCCAATTTATTGAGTCCTTTGAAAGCATCGTGTGTAAGTTTGTGAGCCATGTGGGTTGTCATAGTCATACCAAGAGCATTTCTTTTCTTTGTATTGGTGTGTTGACTTGAGTGTGGGGATGGAGGAATGATGAAATGGCATCCTACATGGAGCAACATCATCATCATATCATTCCATTTCTATTTATTGGTGATTGTTTGTTGGAATGGGGGTTACTTTTTCTTTTCTCTGTTGTGCTCTTTTGGAATTAGAGCTTGTTTGAGTGCATCCGGGAATTGTTTGGTTTGGAATTGAAGAGGCTTGTGGAATTTTTTGGAGCTTCATGGAGAGGTAGGCTCTTCACCTTTGATATTATGTTATTTTACTAGTTATATGCAATGTTTTTCTTGTTAAATTCTTGTCTTGTGAAGATGTTTGTGTGTTCATTGGGTAGTAGGCCTTAAGTTGGGTGTGGGAGAAGGGATTATGGGACCATTAGGGAGGGAAAAGGGATTTTTGTGAGGCTTGAATTTAGTGGGAGTGTGAAAGAGAGTCTTACCTATGGGGAGATAAAATGAAATAATGGTTATTTGTTACATACTTGCAAGGGAGAGATAAGGATTTTGTGTTGATTTTTTGTGCACTTGGAAGTTTAGGGTGAGACTCCCAGTTAACTGGGAAGCATAAGAAGGTGGTTTTACAATATCCCTTACTCTATCTGGTTTGATCCTCAAACCTTTGTATTTTTGTAATTTGTAAACTTGTTGGATATGTTATCTTGGTTGAGATGGATGTCTTGTATGTATCTTTCTTGTGAAGACACTTTGTTAAAAGTTGTCATTGTTGCTTAATACCCCTCATGGTTATTTGGTTAGGGCTTGAGGGCCATTACGGGGATGACATATCCTCTTAATGGAATCAAGGTTAGGTGGAGAGTGTTGCGTACTCCCACTTCCTTGTTTTTTTATCCCATTGTGAAGATTGAATAAAGCAAATTTTGGAGAGGACATGCATATTGAAGACTTGAAATTTGGCTTTTCTATAGATTTTTGTAATTGTTTCATTATCCTTTATCCCCACTCTAGTCGACGATTGTAATTTGTAATCTTGAGAGAATTTTTTTATAATAATTGAAAAACATTTCATATTGTGAACTCTCTCGTAATGTGATGATATTTTAAAATTCAAATATACTATGGAGGCTTCCACGTGTCAACCCAAGACTCCTTGAGGGTAATATCTGAGCGAGTGTTTCAAATGAGTGCGGACCTTCCACATGTCCCGAGTCTAAAAAAGGGGACAGTCGGGTTTGAATAGTTAAAGTAAATGCAGTCCAATAGAGGGATCCAAGTGTCGGCACGATACAACTTTGAAAGAAAAATTTAGGGAGGGTTTGAAACAAGATCAAGCCACCACGTGTCCTGGTCGGATGTATGGCGCCACCAAGAAAAAGGAGTTAGCCAAAACAAGAGGGCGAGGAAATGAAGGGATTATAGTATCTTTGGTTAAAATTTTCATAGGATAAAAAATCTTGTTAGTTGTGTATTTTCATTCTCTATGAGTAGTTAGAAGTTTTTTATTATCTTTTTTATTACCACAATCTAAATGACTCAATTGATTATCTAAACTAACCAATCTATAAATTTGTTCATGTACATTAATAAGTTAGAAATGCATTTATTTTATCAATCTTATCTTAACATTATATCTATTAATTTTATTATAAGTGTTCTTTTATTAACAATAAATACATGTGATTACATCTTATAATTTTAATGTTCATATTCAAGATGTGTGTGTGTGTGTGTGTGTGTGTGTGTGTGTGTGTGTGTGTGTGTGTGTGTGTGTGTGTGTGTGTGTATGTGTGTGTGTGTGTCTATATATATATATGTCTATATGTATGTATGTATGTATGTATTTTTATATTTATATGTATATTAATATTTGTATTTAATAAACAAAACCTTGAAATATAAATAGATAGTTAGCGGTTTGGCCTATGGCCACTTTTTTTTTTACTATGGCTGATCGGCCTTTGTTTAAGATTTGTGTATCTGATGGGGAGGGGCACGCCCCCACCCCAACCCATATTTAATATTTAAAAGAAAAAAAAAAAAATTGGTGGGGTCGAGTCCACACCAATGAATATTGAATTTTACTTACCATGCGGCCATGGCTTTTCAATGTTTCTCAATCTACATTTTTATTTGGTGAACCGAGGCTATTGCAATTAATAATTATTTTTAACATACATATTTATATATATGTGTGTGTGTGTGTACACACACACACACAATATATATATATATATATATATATATATATATATATATATATATACACATACATACATACATGTTTATATATACATGAATTTTTATATTTTGGGATATATGTATACCATTGTATATATATCTAAAGTAAGTGTTTTGTTAAAAAAGGATTGCATTGTAAAGAAAAAAGCAAATATTTTGGGCAAATGAAAAATACCCTAATGGATATTTTTATTAAATCAATCTACAAAAATGGAAATACCAAACCCTTGAAAAGGGTAGAATGGAAATAGATAAAAAATAAAATAAAATAAGATGGATTTGGGTTGTGTATATCCATCCCAAGATTTCCCCTTCTCATCTATGGCTTCCTCCTCTTTCACTTCCCTTAACCTTCAAAGCGAAAAATGAAGAAATGGGTGAATGAAATGAATAAAAGCTTTCCATGAGATATTTTAAGGTTAGTTTGAAATTTTCCCATTCAATGGTCAATATTGGTTTCATTGAATGGCCAAGATTGTCCCCTACGAATGTTACATTTTGAAAGAGGCCACTTATTTGGTTTACAAATTAATTCAAATTTGGTATTTATTTTTATTATTTTCTATTGCAACTTCTAAGTTAATTAGACAATGACCTAGGGAGATTTTAGTAAACTCTCTTCCTTAATAGTTTACACCCTTGTTATCTTTGCAAAATTAAATTAATAGCCTTGTGTAAATAGAAGGGTTGTTTTAGACTTGGAATTAAATTTTAATTATTGCATGATCTTAGGATCCACCGTATTAAATTAGTTTAGGATTATTTGAATTAATTAATTAAAACCTTACCATAGAACAAATAAATTATTTTATTTAATATTATTATTTAATTAATTTTGTGACGATCATCTATTAACCAAGGATTAGCTTAGCGTTCTTTCATCTTTTATAAAAATTAAAATAAAAAATTATTCCATAATTTGTCTATTATAACCTTTATTTGGTTTGGGTTTTGTGTGAAAATTTTGTGGGTGTTACTGATTGGAATCGAGCCATGGGTTCAACACTTGGACCTCGGGCACACCAAGAAAACACGAAACAAAAACAATTAAACTAAGTGTAACTTTTACCTAGTACACACAATTATGCATAATGTTTTGAAACATAGAAAATTTAGTAAATTGAAAACAAACGTTAGATGATTAAAAACTTACTCTCGCCTTCGTCCGTGCAAGATACATGGAATAGATGAGGGGTTCCTAAACATAGACCTAAACCTACCACCCCCAGATTATGTAGTAGCAGGTTATTCCGCCCGAGATATTGTAGATGTTATAGGAGGTTAATGCCACTATATGCAGAGGATATTTAGGAGGATGACCTAACATGAAAGAAGGATAGAGAGCCAATAGTGGAGGCTCATGCACCTTTGTGTCACAAGATACAGAGGATAGGGAAGTGAACTCACATGTGGAGTCGATTACACATGAGTAACCTCCTTGGGAGCTTAGGGATCAAGCTATGATGCACAAAGATGGGTATATGAGCCTTAGGCCGAGAGATGATTAGGTTAAGAGGCCTAGAGGTTGACAATCGACTCTAGCACATCACATTAGAGAGATACTAAAGTTACACCCACCTCATTTTTCTTGAGACACGGGTGGTTTTCAAGCCAAGGCATGGTTGGTTAGATTGAGCGGATGTTTCAAGCTATGCCCTTTCTATAACAACACTAAATATTTTGTTTCCATTCACATTTTGAGAGATAGAGCTAAAGTTTTGTGGAGGACTGAGGAGGAGACGCTCCATGTACATTCTGAGATAGATATTTAGGAGCTCTTTGAGGAGCAGATATATTTCCAGGAGGTTCATTCAAGAGTGGATCGATAAGTTCCACGACTGACGATAGGCCTCCATTATGGTAACAGAGTATGAGGAGTAGTTTCTTGATCTACTTCAGTATGTGGACTACATGCAAAACTAGCATGTTTGAGTTCATAGATTCATCGGGGCTTGAATTTTGACTTGTGTGGGATAATGGACATTCATTTTCCATAGAGACTTTACGAGGCCGTGGAGGAGTCCTATATTGTAGAAGAAACCAAGGGGAAGACTCAATAGGCTTGTGATAGAGTCGGAAGCTACTATCATCAGTTACAAGATAGTAGGTCGAGGGGATAAGCTCCTCCCCCTAGAAGTTGACACGCTTCAGCAAAGTCTTTCTTCCACCTCGTCTATCTCCTCAGCTCAACAACAATATACTTAACCACCCTTCTAATCTCCATAGCGTCATGATGCTTAGATAGGGTGTAGTTTTGGACCTCTAGCTAGGGAGCTCAATAAGAGAGAAGCTCCACCTCGAGAATAGTCGGCGGGATTACGCCCAACACAAAACCCACGAGAGATGTATGACAAGATCTCTAGGTTCTTGGCACATACTACGGGGCCACTTGGAGGAGTATTTACATAGTGGAGAAGACACAGTACTTATTATAGATGCGGTGTGCATGGTCAACATTGGAGATAGTGCCCTCCCAACACCTTTGCTAATCAAGGTAAGGCACCTGTTTATGAGCCTACAGTTGGTGACATGGCTAGGAAACACATGATATATGTAGCGGTCGAGAACCACCGGGAAGAGCACCGGGGTATGGTGATCGAGGCCACATTAGAATTGGTGGTATTTCTACCCTTATTTTATTCGACTTAGGCTCATGATTCTTTCATGTCTCCATCTTTATTAGAGCATCGCAATGGTGGTGGCGATTAGGCGGGGCATTAGGTGGGATGTTGCGATGGCTTCAGAGCAAGATCTCGGTGAGACTCCTTAGTCAAGGATTGTGTAGTGGACCTAGGACCCTTTACAATGACCTTGGATCTTTGTGTCCTTCATTTGGGTTCTTACAGAGTGTTTTTGTTATGGAATGGTTTTACGCACATAGAGATAGAGTTGATTACTACGGTGAGATTATATCTTGTGTAGGTGATTTTGGTGTCAAGTTAGTGATAATTAGTGTTAAAAGACCAATCTCTATTTGCAATATTTCTGCTATGTAGCTGAAGTGGTGTGTGAGGCGGGGTTGAAAATTGAATATTATTACGGTTAGTGATAGGTTGAAGGATCGGGTTAGTTGACCTTCACTTGATGATAGACCCATTTTCCACGAGTTTTTAGTTGTGTTCCCTAGTGAACTGTCAGGGATGCCTCCCCCATTTGAGATAGACTTTCACATTGACTTGGTTTAAGGAGTGGAACCTATCTCACGTGCTCGTTATAGGATGAACACCCCTATGCTATGTGAATTGAAGTTGTAGGTTGAGAGCCTTCATTGAAAAGGCCTAATCCATCCTAGTGTATCCCCTTGGGGTACACCACTAATTTTTGTGAAGAAGAAGTATGGATCCTTGCAGTTTTGTGTGGACTATCATCAACTAAAAAAGGTAACGCTTAAGAATCGTTACCCCCTTCATCGCATCGATGATTTGTTTGATCAGATGAAGGGGGCCACAATGTTTTGTAAGATTGATTTTAAGTTAGTATACCATAAGATGAGGATTGTAGAGGAAGATTTCCAAAAGTTAACTCTACTCTCCGCACGAGATATGGCCACTGTAAGTTCACCATTATGCCATTCGGTTTGACGAACGCCCCCATAGTGTTCATGAATTTGATGAACGGGGTCTTTAGGAAGTTTTAGATCACTTTCTACTAGTTTTCCTTGATGATATATTTATCTACTCATGCACACATGATGAGCATGAGGAACACCTTTAATCGGGTTCTAATATCTTCATGAGTAACAACTTTACGGGAACCGGAGAAGTGTGCATTATTTATTTCAGAGGTGTAGTATTTGGGTCAGATCGTGTCGATGGAAATTATTGCAGTCGATCATTCCACGATTAGATCAATATTGGATTAGCCAACACCTAGTAGTGTGACCGAGATGTGCGAGTTTCATTGGGGTGGTAGGATACTAAAGGAGATTTGTTCAAGACTTCTCTTCGATTACACACCCCATCACTTCCCTTCAACAGAAAGGGAAGAAGTTCATTTGGTCAAATAAATGTGAGCAGGCCTTGAGGAAATTGAAGGAGTGCCTTACGACAACACTTATTCATGCATTAGGACCACTTAGGGTGATTTCTTCATTTACATAGATGCTTCTTTGGAAAGCTTAGGAGGTATGTTGATGTAGGAGGTCCGTGTTATATATTTTGAGTCTCGTAAACTCAAAGATAATGAGCTCAATTATTTGAATCATGACTTGGAGATTGTAGCATTTGTTCATGTCTTGGTTCAATGTTGAAACTTCCTTCTTGGCAAGAGATTTATACTCATGGTGATCACTTGAGTCTTCTCCACCTCTTCATGCAACCCAATATCAATGCTTGTCAGCGGTGTTCGATGGAGTTGCTTTGTGAGTATGAAATTGAGATAGAGCATGTGAAGGGGAAGGAGAATGTGGTTAAATATGCTCGAGAAGATTCGAGACATTTGTTTATGGAAACTTCGGTGGGTATAGATTTGTTGAGCAAGATTTTATAGTAACTTCCTCATGACACTTCTACCTTGTAACCATATCGAGAGATTAATTCTCAAAGACCCATTAATGGGAAGTTTGATGGATTATCATCAGATACATATGGGCTTCCTAGACATAGAGGTTAGATATGTGTTCCTAGAGATGGAGGCTTGAGATAATATATTTTGGTAGAGGCTCATTATGCACATTATTCATCCCGTCATGGGTTGAAGAAGATGCACACCTCTTTGAGATAGCTTTACGATTAGATAGGTCTATGGAGAGATGTAACTCGGTTTGTGTCATGCTATTTAGAGTGTCACAAAGTGAATGTTGAGCATTAGCATCCGGTGGCCTTCTCTACCCGCATACCATACCGTAGTGGAAATGGGACATCATTTCCATGGATTTCATTATAGAGCTACCGACGTCATGATAACAACATGATGTCATCATGGTTAGGTGGATAAATTGATGAAAGTGGCTCATTTTTCTCTGGTGAAGACCACCTATACACTAGTGCGGTAGTGAAAGTCTACCTTGATGAGATTTTCAGACCGCACGGGATTTTGTAGAAGATTATTTATTACCATGATCCCTTATAAACCTCTCATTTTTAGACTACCATACACCAGATTCTTGTGAAAACCATCAACTTCAATATAACATATCACCTAGAAATAGATGGGAAGAAAAAGTGGGTAAATTAGATCATGGAGGATATGTTGTGGATGTATGTCATGGACCATTAGTCTAGGTGGGAGGAGTACTTGTATTTGGTGAAGTTTTTCATCAATAAAATTTTTCAGAGTTTGATTGGCATGGATCCTTTTTAGGCATTATATGGCAGACAATGCAGACACTGTTGATTTGGGATAGGTATGAGGACAAAGTTTCTCTTGGGCCAACATTAGTACAAGATATGGAGCAACATGTTGTCTTGATTAGATAGAGGCTTCGGGAGGATCGGGATAAGAAGAAAAAGTATGCAAATCTGAGGGGACATATCATAGATTTAAGGTGGGCATGGAGATGTTTCTTCATGTTAGGCCTCATAATAACCCTATCCATTATGGAAAAGGATTTAAGTTAGCTCCTAGATTTGTGGTTCCATTCGAGATCTTGGAGCATATCGTTCCTTTGGCCTACAGTCTATCATTGCCACCGAAATTTTGTCACATGCATGATGATTTTCATGTGTCTTTCCTTAGTAGATATATTCCCGATCCCTCTCATGTTTTGGATTGGACCACATTGTAGGTGCGGGAGCGGGGGTAGGTGTCGGTGCATCCCATGCACATCATAGAGTCGTGCAAGACCACGGGCCTTCGAGGCCATGAGATTAACCATGTGTCGGTCCAATGGGATAGGTATGACAAGATTATAGCCACATGGAATGATGCAAATTTTTTGCGAGCTCAATTTCCTCATCTATTCTAGTGACTTGCAAGAGGAAATTGAGTCTAAGGGAAGGGTGATGTAGTGCCAACTCCTTTTCCACAATATTTCATCTTGATATTGATATTGTTGAACCTGATGTTCGGACATTTTTATTATGATACATTGATCAGTAGATGATATATTTCACTGATATTTGGACTATTGACATTATGATGTTTACATTTTATTATGACGCACTAGATAGTGATGTTAGACAGGTTTGATATATGTTTATTTTCATGATGTGGATTTGTTATCAAATTTTTCCCCTCGGGAAAAATTGGACAAAAAAGAACTTGCATGCAATGAAAATGGAGGAGTGATTCACATATAGGCTTGCATTTTGGGATTGGGTGAATAAATTTAAAAGAGTTCAAGCAAATTAGAGGGAAGCTCAGGATCTCAACCTATTTCAAAGAATCAAGAAATTCAAAAGTCCAAAAATTATATTTCAGACGTGAAGCTTTTCGGGAGACCACCTAAAGGAGAGTTTCAGGGTTTCGTAACTCTCGGGGTAAATTTGAAAAAAATATGCAAAATTTACGAAATCTTAAATTCCAAAAGTCTGAAATTTTGAATTTTCATGTTTCAGGGTTTCGAAGTTCTCAAGCGTAAATTAGGGAAAGAGAGTCAAAAAGTTCTAAAACTTGAAAGTTTGAACGTCTGAAATTTCAGACATTCGGTATTGGGGTTTTAGGGATCTCAAAGCGAGAAAAAAGCCCAAAATCTGAAATTTTGAAAGTTTGAAATTTTAGAATTTCAGGTTTTGAGTTTCAAAGTTTTGGAAATTTAGGGTTTGGGGATTAAGAAATTTAGGTTTAGGGTTTGAACTCTCGAGGTGATGAAAAGTGAAAAGATTCGAAAAGGAAAAAGCACGAAAGTCCAAAATTTTAGACATTCGGGTTTCGGGGTTTCAGACCTTCAAAACTCTCAAGAAAATTTGATGGATGGACAATGTATAAATGTTTGAAATTGAAATGTTTGAAAGTCGAAAGTCTGAAATTTTAGAGTTTTAGGTTTTAGGGTTTTGGAAGTTTAGGTTTTGGACTTTCGGGAAAATAAACAAAATTTGGTTAATGGACAATATTTCAACTTCGAAAAGGAAATGTCCGAAAGTCCAAATTTTAGGATTTCGGAGGTTGCATGCATTTCGGACTCCGAAGAATGACAGAGCCAATTACCCACCATTTTTGCAGAATGATAGCTCGACATTCAAATGGCCATAACTTTTGACTTCGAGCTTGGATTTGCACAAGAAAGGACTAAGTTATTCAAAATTAAGAAATAGAATCTACCATTTTTGAGGGTTTTAGAATTATCACCTACCAAAATAATGAAGTATGCGCTTCCTTTCATTCCCAACTAGGAACAACACATGGAGGCATGGGTTTTGCAATAGAACCTATCATTATTGTAGGTGAATTCAATTCATTTCTTGGGTGGTTGGAGTAAGATTTTGAAATTCTTCTCTTCTTTTCTCATTCTTCCTATATATTGTAAGGAGGGGTATTTTTCAAAAGGTTGGTAAATTTGGCTTTGCACCCTCACTTTTTCTCTGGTCTGTAAGTGGATTTGTGGAGTTCAAACCTCCCATTCAAATTGTAATGCAAGTTTGTGCCTCTTGGCCATTCTAATGTATTGTATTAAATCTTTGGAGCAATAATACAAGTCTGTGGGTGATTTTCAACCCTCTCTTATGTTCATTGTATCCTCCTGATATTTCATTGCAATCCTATTTATTTGTTCATGGTGGTTTTAGGGTAAGTGCAGCAAGTTAGGGGACAATTAAGTGGACATCAAATCCTGAATTTAACATTAAAAATAACAAAACATCAAATTTAGTCTCTCGCGAACTTAAAGCATGCCGAAAAGTTAAAAATATGTCATAAAAATGGTACCATTCCATAGGGGAGACTGTTATATTTGTAGTAATATTGATTTTTAAATGAATAGAATAGGAAAAATATCATTTTATAATTTTTACTAATAGTAGGTCTTCAAGACATTTTTTCCGTGAATGTTTATGTACTGTGTTTAACACTAAAAACTTTTGTTTCACTTGTCGAATGTGATAAAATATATACCATCCCAATCATGGTAAAATTATATACATGTTTGAAAAAAATTATTTGATTTCAATATTTTTTGATAAAGTTATAAGGCAAACAGAAAGTGCTCTGTTTTCTTTATGTTTTTAGGACTACTTTCATAGAAAAAATAATAAATAATAAAATATTGCTCAAAAAAATACAAAATAAAATCTATCCCAAGATAGATAGTGGCATCTAACTTCTCACTAGAGGAAAAAAATATATATCAATTTTTGTTCATCCAAATCGTGGGCAAACAGACTGATCTTATATGTGTTTTTAAAAAAAAACCAAGTCATTGAATTTTGAGTGTTTAATATAACTAAACTTGTCAAATTTTTAAACAAATTAGTAGTTTAGAAGTCTAATTTTAAGTGTATGCATTGCTAATAATCCCTACAAGTTGATATTATGTTGTTATTTGCAATATGATGTCCATTTATGACCCCTTTTTGTCCCCCAACTTGCTAGACTTAACTGTATTACTTTTTAATGGTTTTTGTTTAATTGAAAAGAAGATGTTCAACATTCCTTAGGTGCATCACCTCTATTAGATTAGGTTTAATTTATTGCATCTTCTTAACCCCGTATCCTTGGAAATTTAGAGTAGATTTTAGGATAGATCCTCTCTGATATGGATGTTTGCATCTGAACAAAGAAATAGGAACTGACCTTCATCTAGAGAGCTTTCTCGATTGTAAAGTCCCACACTTTGGGAAGCTCCATGTTATGCAGTCATAATGAGAGTTTCAACCCATCGAGTTACAGTCATTCAGGGGAGTTGTGATTACGCATAAACAAGATTTTGTCTTGACACGTTATGTTTTGGTATGTTTTGAGTAGAATTGTAATCTTACTGATGTTAGGGTCAAATTTTGATATATTTATGTATAATAGAATTGCTAATGTTGAATGATGAATATTGATTTTATATGTATATTGTCTCGATGTTGTTAATATATCGAAATTCCAGAGAGACATTTTGTTGTGTTGAGGAGTTTTATCACATACATCAAAGGGGATAGGGGACCAACCGCAGAAGGATGTCGGGTGTTGAGCAACGAGCACAAATATGAAAACTTTAGTAATATTTTTAGTGTGGTTTTCTGCATGTTTAGTTGGAGGTCTCCCATGGGAGGGTGACTTCACATGTGTGGCCATGGGGTGAATTGTCTTCCCTTTCTTACATTTTGTAAGTGCTTTATTCATGTTTTTGTATTTAAATTTTAAATTATTGTCACATTATTATCATCTATTAATATGTCTTAATTAAGTTAAATCCTTATTATTTTTAGCTAACCAAATTAGGATGTGATAAATAGTCATGATGAGGTTTGGTGGTCCTTGTTGTCGAGTAAAATTTACGTTGATTTGTAAGTGTTTTACTCCACCCCAAATTGAAAATTCATATTTTGACTCTAAGGGAATTTTGGATGTTTGTGAGACATGCAAGGATTCTCCCATGCATCTTAAATTTGCCTAAAACTCAATCTATGGGTTTGGAAGCTTATTTTTGAATTTTTATCCATTGTTTGATTGTAAAAGAGAGAAAATTATTGCAATTTCTTTCTACCCCAATTTATTGATTTCTTTGAAAGTATGGTGTGAAAATTTGTGAGCCATGTGGGTTGTCATAGTCTAGAAAGTGCATTGATTTTCTTGGTATTGATGTGTTGACTTGAGTGCGGGGATGGAGGAATGATTAAGTGACATCCTACATGGAGCCACCTCATCATCCTCTCATTCCATTTCTATTTATTCGTGGTTTTTTGTTGGAATGGGGGTTACTTGTTATTTTATTTTCTTATGCACTTTTGGAATTATTTATTGAGTCCTTTGAAAGAAGTGTGTAAAAGTTTGGAGCCATGTGGGTTGTAATAGTCCTAGCAAGTGCATTTATTTTCTTGGTATTGGTGTCTTGAGTTGATTATGGGGATGGAGGGATGATGAAGTGGAATCCTACATGGAGCCACCTCATCATCCTCTCATTCCATTTCTATTTATTGGTGATTTTTCAAAGTAGGAATGGGGGTTACTTGTTCTTTTATATTTTTATGCACTTTTAGAATTGGAGCTGTTAGAGTTCTTCTCATAATTTCTTGGTTTGGAATTGAAGAGGATTTTGGAATTTTCTTGGAGATTTATGGAGAGGTATGCTCTCCACCTTTGATATTATGTTGTTTTACTTGTTTATATGCAATTTTTTTCTTATTAAATTATTTTTTGTCTTGTGAAGGTGTTTGTGTGTTCGTTGGGTAGTAGGCCTTAAGTTGGGTGTTGGAGAAGGGCTTATAGGACCATTAGAGAGGAAAAAGGAGTTTTGTGAGGCATGCATTTTTTGGGAATGTGAATGATATTCTTACGTATCGGGAGAGAAAATGAAATCATGGTTATTTGTTGCATACTTGCAATGGAGAGATAAGTATTTTGTTTTTATTGGTTTGTGCACTTGGAGGCTTAGGGTAAGACTCCCACTTCATTTGGGAGGCATAAGGAGGTGGTTTTCACATAGACCTTGATATATTTGGTTTGATCCTGAAACCTTTAAATTGGTGTTAATTTGCAAACTTGTTGTATATGTCATCTTGGTTGAGTTGAATGTCTTGTATGTATGTTTGTTGTGAAGCCACTTTGTTAAATGTTTTCATTGTTGCTCAATACTTGTCACGATTCTTTAGTTGGGGATCGGGGTCCATTAATGGAATGGATTCTCATCTTAATGGATTTAAGGTTGGGCGAAGATATTTTCCTACTCCCCTTCCTTGTTTTTGATCCCATTGTGAAGATTGAAGAAAACAAGTTTTGGAGCTATCATTGTGGAGAGGACATGCATATTGAAGACTTGAAATTTTTCTTGTTGATAGCTTTGTGGTAATTTAGTGGATGATTGCAATTTGTAATACTAGGAGAAATTTGTTGTAATACTTGAAAACCCTTTCATATTGTGAACTCTCTTTAAGAGTGCTTGTTTAAGAGACTTATAATTTCAAATGTGTTAGTTTTGTGAAAATAAATTATCAAGTTTTACCTTTTCTTGGTGAAAGGAAAATTTGAATAGAGTTGAAATGGATATGCATTCCTTTTAATTTAAGTAGTTTCATTGTTTTCCAATTGTGATATACTTTCTTTAAAAAAAACATTGTGAAGTTCATTTAAATTTATTATGGTTAAAAATAGTTGTCATTTATAACTTATGAAGGAAATGAAATAGTTACCCCTAGTGTATTCAATGAAAGAGATATGAAGGGTTTAAAATATAGTGGTTAAAATTTTCTTTGGATAAACAATCTTATTAGTTGTGCTATTGTGATTCTATCTCGAGTAGTTAAAAATTATTTTTATTGTCTTGTTTGTTACCATACTCGAAATGACTCAATTGACTATCGAAAATAATGAAACTATAAATATGTTCATGTAATTTTATAAGTTACAAATGTATCTATTTTATCAATCTTATCTTAACATTATATCTATAAATTTTATTATAAGTGTTATTTTATTACCAACAAATAAATGTGATTACATCTTATAACGTAAATGTTAATATTCAAGATAAATATAAATATATATTTAAATCTTTATATAAACCTATGTATAAATAAATACATATTATATATATATATATATATATATATATATATATATATATATATATATATATATTTGTATTTATTTACTAAACAAAAACTTTAAACGTAAATAGATAGTCAACGGCTTGGCCTATAGCCACATTTGTTTCACTATGGCTGATTGGCCTTTGTTTAAGATTTGGGTAGCGAGTTGGGGGAGGGGAATCGCCCCCACCCCAACCCATATGGGTCAGGGGGAGGGTCTCCTCCCCAACCTACTCAATATTTAAATAAAACCATACTTTGGTGTGGGCCGAGCACCCACCAACCTATATTAAATTTTAATTACCATGCGGCCATGTTTTCAATTTTTCTAAGTATGCATTTTATTTGGTGAACTGCAGCTATTGTAATTAAAAATTATTTTTAATATACATATTTATACACACAGATATATGTGTGTGCATGTTTATATATACATGTAATTTTTATATTTTCAGATATATGTATACCCATGTATATATATCTAAAGTAATTGTTTTCTTCAAAAAGAGGGTTCCATCTTTAAAAAAATGCAAATCTTTTAGGCAAATGAAAAAGACCCAAAAGGGTATTTTTATTAAATCAATCTACAAAAATGGAAATTTCAAAGCCTTGAATAGGGTAGAATGGAAATAGAAAAAAATAAATTAAAATTAGATTGATTTGGGTTGTGTATACCCATCCCAAGCTTTCCCCTTCTCATCCATGGCTTGCTCCTCTTCGAACCTCCCTTAACCTACAAAACCAAAAATGAATAAATGAATAAAAGCTTTCCATAAGATATTTTAGGGTTGGTTTGAAATATTCCCATCCAATGGTCAATATTGGTTTCATCCAAGGGAAAAGATTGTCCCCTACAAATATTAGGTGGGGGTTGGTGAGATGATCATTTGATCACATGCGTTACATTTTGAGTGGGGCCACTTATTTGGTTTGAAAATTAATTCAAATTTGGTATTTATTTTTATTATTTTCTTTTGCAACTTCAAAGTTAATTAGACCATGACCTAGGGAAATTTAAGTAAACTCTCTTCCTTAATAGTTTAGACCCCTTTTATACTAGAAAATAAAATTAATAGCCTTGTGTAAATGGAAGGGTTATTTTAGACTTGGATTAAAATTTTAATTATTGCATGACCTTAAGAGCCACTATATTAAATTAATTTAAGATTATTTGAATGAAATATTTTCAACCTAACCATAAAACAAATCAATTATTTTATTTAGTATTATTATTTAAGTAATTTTTGATGATCATCTGTTAACCAAGGATTAACTTAGTGTTCTTTCATTTTTATTAAAAAAATACAAAATTATTCCATAATTTTTCTATTATAACCTTTGTTTGGTTTTGGGTTTCGTCTGTAAAAAATTGTGGGCACTACGCAACTTAGCTTTTATTATCTCTTCACTTATATTATGTGATATGATTTATGTTTTGTTTTTTTATTAGTAGAAAATAGTTTTTTGAAAGGGATTATACCCTTGTACAACAGGTCTCAAAAGATAGATTTATAGATTTAGAAATTAAAAAAAGATCAAAATCTAGATTTATCAAATTAGCCCAATAAGAGAAATATTTTGCCAAGATCACAGCCAAAAACCAGCAATTCTACAACTCAAAATTAACTAGTAGACATTGACATCATAACAACAACAAGCTACACATCAGCAACACAACAATCCTACTACCCAGATGCAATGATGAAAGCACACAACTGGACATAGATAATGCCTTTCTGAGACAATTAAAGGTTTAGATTTAGTGCATCCCTTCTTTTTTTATCCACCACCTTTCATTCCTCATTTTCTTCTTCCACTAAGATTGGAAGAACAACTTCAATTCAATTTATAGGGATGTGACCCTCAGCAAGGGGTGTCAAATTAAAATCTCTCACTGAATTAGTACCCTAAGGATAGGAATCTTGAGGTTTCTTATTTTTAGCAAGAAAATTTATTGGGTGGAAAAACTTGTGGATTTTTTTGCAAATGCTCAAGGAATGTAAGTCTCTCTACTTAATCGTGTAACTTTCATATATGCAGCACATGAAAAACTTGATTTGTGTGGTGGAATTTGGATTGAGATTCAACAAGGACACTTCACCGACCATGCGGTAATTCTTGCAGATACCTACAAGAGAGGAATTTATATGTAGAGATGCAAAGGGGAGAGAGAAAATATATAGGAGAACTAATTTTATAGGTGAAAAATCAGATTCCCGCATACATCAATTATAATTTTTATCATATGCATTAAAAATAGGAAGAAACAACTCTACGCATAGGATCAATACAAAATGGAATTTATGATAAAAAATTATCAAGAAATCACTTATTCAAAGAAAGCTAGAAATTCCTTCTTCTTGTAATGATTGTTTAAACCAAGTTGTACATAGTGCGGGAATAGAGTAAAAATAGAGAGTGGGGTAAAGGAAGAATTTGACTCTCTTTTTTTATCTCAAGGTAGAATGCACTTTTGAGCTTACAAACCTAATGAAAAACCATTTGAAATGGGAATGAATTTATAGTTTATACAATGAGAGGTGCCTTATCATCTACCTTCTAATGGATTTTCATATTTCCTTGTGCAACTTAAAAATTTTCAACTTCCTAGGAGAATATTAAGTCCCTTTTTATAACATAAAGGTGACTTATTACATTAGGAACATTAGGACATATGAAAAAGTGCAAACCCCAACAAAGAATTAAAACATTTTAAGGGAGAGAAAGTTGGGGGAGAGGGAATGGATAGAAAAGGAGAAGATGTTTCCCCTGATGAAGTCCAACAATGCTTGTTGATGGAATGATCTGATGCGATGAAGTTATGAATGTCCCATTGTACCAAATCTGCCCTTTGAGTGTAACCTCCTATTTTTAGAATATGAGCCCATGCTCTGCTATTCTAGGACATATAACTTATATTTCTCCCATTTCACCTTATAAACATTATACCATATTCCAACCTCCTATGCTCCCGAGATATTGCTATTTTTAGCACATTTCTATTTTTAGAAGGTTGTTATTTGAGGACTGTTATGTTAAGAAAAAGTCATTTTCTATCTTACTTTCAAATTTATCCCTTTTTTGATTGTCCTGAGTGATCAAACATGTAATTTAGTGGGGCTCCCGATTTATAGCATGTGAGGAAGTATAACATATGCCATTTTTAGTAAATGGTGAAAACAACCTCCATTTGCGACGGGAACAACTATTTTGGATTTGACTCTTCCTCATGAACTTGCGCTCTAATTTTTGTCATGATTCACTTTCGAAAGCTCGAAATGTCCAATGAAAATTTATGTCCAGTAAAGCTTCGGGTATGGAGCTGCAAGGGTAGAATACGATAAAAATTCAGCACTTCATATCTTGAGAAATTGGAAACTTCATTATGGAAAAACTATATTTTTGGAGGCTCTTCCTCTAAATTTTGGATGATTTCAACCACCGGATATTTGGGTATTTTATAATTTCTTTGAAGAGGGAATAATTATGATAAAAACACAGCCCTAATACAAGTAAAAATTAGGTAATTCATGGCACAAAACCTATTTGACGTGAAACTATATTTTTCAATGATCATTCCCTCCAATTTTCACGTTATTTCGCCCACTGGAACCCTGAGAAGTGGAGAGGTAACTTGCTGATTTTTTCCATTATTATGTCATGGCAGCCATTAATGGAGCTTGAAATTTATAGGTTTTTTTTTGTCTCCTTTCGTGAAAAAATAAATTCCATTGCGATATTTTTGGCTTGTGGTGCTTTACGTGAAATTTTACTCCAATCAGACAGCCAGTTTAAAAGGAAATTGAACTTTGTTCTTCATGGAGCTAGATTTGAATTTTTTTGCTATGAGCATTCCTTGCTGCACATTGGAGGTTTGAATAAGATTTTATAATGGAATTCAAGAGATAAGAACTCAACAACATATGGTTTATCAATTATTGCACCAGTTTTGAAGATATCTTCAAATCTTTGTTTTATGGCAATAGGGATTTCTACTATTCTTCTTATCTCGATGAATTATTATTCTAAGAATTGTGTATCACTGTGGGGTAGAGGATTTTATTTCTATGGTGAAGCTATTTTGGGATTTGGTAATGGGAGAGTGGTGGACTGGTGTTCTCTACAACTTTCTTCTTGTAATGGAGAAGCAACAAGAAGCACCAAACAGTTAGAAAAAAATTCAAATTTTGGAGATGGAGTTGAGAAAAAAAATTTATTTATGTCCCTAACCTCAAGGATGTGAGGGACATCAAATTCCACGGTGAGAAAGAGGACGACGGTGTCCTCGATCCGATGATAAGGAATTTGACCTCCAAAAATGCACTTGGGCGCTGAGCTATCAAACCTGAAGGTCACGTGAGGGTCCCACAAGTCACATTGGAGATGGGAAAATTTTCCAAAAGTTGATGTACCTAACCTCAGGTACATTGGGTACATAAAATCCCGCGAGGATCCCAGTGCTGACACGTGTCCTCCCAAAAATTGACTAACTCTCGAACTGTCTCCATGAGGGTAACTTGGAATGATGATAACCGATGGAATTTCCTAGTGAAATTTTATATTATCCTCACTTGAAATGGAATTTATTATCCAATGGTAGGGTTCCCATGTCTTGATTCTTCCAACCGATCCCTAAAAAAGTAGATTTCTGATTTGGTACTCCACTTGTTCCTCAGAAAAACTACCTGCAAAGCCTATGAACGAAGGTGTTGAGAAAACTATGATTTCATCATATTTTAGGTATTATAATTATATTTCCAAAGATTTTTAATTTTAATTCTAATTTTAGAAACTTGTTCTGAAGATCAATAGCTTATTTTGGCATGTGCATTGCCTACGCCTATGAATCATGTTTTTTATTCAGTCTGCTCAAAGTATTTCAAAACCTACCCAAACCTTCCAAAATCATTTGTATGATTTCATAAGTTCTTAAATTCACCTCCATGTTGAATTTTTCCCTTCTTTTCTATTCCTTGGGGTTGATCCAGTCCGAGAAGGCCAATGATAGCCCTTCCCAATATTTCCGGAAGATGGATATTTTTAGAACTTCCTAAAATCACCGAGGGATTAAATTGACTTTCCTAAATCACCTAAAGGGAAAATTTGGCATCAAATAGGGGCTAAATGGATTGGTTTATTTGACTGGGTGCCTCGAGAATGATAAAACATGAAAATTTTGGCATAGGGTTATAGTTTCCGTGTTTGGAAACTTCCGATTTCTCTTGTAGCACATTTGCATGACAATAGGTGGATCTAATTTATGGACATGTCATGGAATGAGCATAGCGAAGACATGACATGGGAATCCATAATATCAATTTTAGACCATATAATTCGTTGACTAGTGCTTTTCCAATTGGGCCCTATGAAATCATGTACAAATTACAAGAGAGAGAGAGAGAGAGAGAGAGAGAGAAGAAGAATAAAACACACACAAAACAAGAAGAAATTAAAACACACAACACTTGCAAAAAGGAAATGAAACACACAAAGGAAGGAAAACACACCTAACAATCACCTATGATATAAGGTGGGGGATAACCCTCTTTCACTAAAGAATTTTTTATTTCTCAAAAGTTACCCATGAAAAGGGAACAATGAATGATGATGTTCTGTGAAACTGTTGACATGTTATAGAGAGTAGCCTCCTCTCCTCGGCTTTTTACGAAAGGTAGGTGCTTTCATATTTTTATGTACAATTTGTAGGGGTGATCCTACACGAGCTTCTTGATTCTTAGGTTTTGCTTAGAAATTCCATTGCCTTCATGTTCTTTGAAATCAGTTTCATAGTGCAGGTTTCCTTCCATGTTTATCCATATAGTTGATTCTCCATTGAGCATCTCATCACTTCCCCAAAGCTTATTTTTGTTCAAATTTCTTGAATATTTACGAGTTACTTTCTTTTCTTGGTCTATGCTCATTAACATCTTCTCTATATGAAACATTAGATTCATCCTTTATCTCTACTACACCTTTGTGAGGCATTCGAGTAATGACGGGAGGATTGGAGGAAAATTCATACTTGTCTTGTGTTTCCATGGCACGAGTGAAGAGACCAAGAATCAACTTGGGGTCCTCCAAAAATTCTACTGCATCAAATATTTCTTACCTGAGTTATGCTTCGCTTTTTTTCATATAACTCATCTTTGTATGCCTTTAAAGAATACAGCTTAGGGTTGTTGGTGTGTGTGAGTGTCCAGTCATCGTCCACATCACCTAGGTGAGTCATCTCGCCTAGCAAGAGTCATAGGTCTTAGGAAGTCAAATGACAAGTGTCAGATTATGTCATAGAATCTGACATTGTCATTTGTGTCAATGTGTCATAGGAGTTACATTCCTTATTTGGAATTGTAACTCCTCTTCTAGTGGTGTCATATGCGTCAGTCAACGTCATATGCGTCAGTGGCATCATTGATTTCTTTCCATGTTTAGGCATGGGGGTTACACAGCACCCCTATTTGTACTTCCTATTTTTTGATCTATGAGCATGAGTAGACCCATTCTTCTTACTTGCAATCTTCTTTCCATTGTTTCAAATCTTGCATATTGCGTTGGCTTGAGGTTACCATCGGAGTGCAAATTCGTTGTGGTGCATCACTTTTCAACATCGGTTCTCGCGAATCCCTCTTTCATGGTATCAGAGCTGGTTTCGGTAAACGTGCACTCTTCGTTTCTCAGTTGTTTATTACTTCTGGTTTCTTCTTATTTCCTCGTGTGCAAGTTTTTTTCGATTATCATTTTGGAATTATTGCTCACCTCATATTGAGGTTTCAACAGTTGCAAGTTAAGGTATTTGGCTGGTTTGCTTATCAGCTAAGATCGTATTTTGGATACTTCTAGATCTTTGTGGCTGTCGTTTCTGGGTTGTTTGTGTTTCTTGCTGGTTGTGTTCAGATTCAGCTGCAGGGTAAAAGAAGAGCTCGTTGTTTGGCGTGGCTTGCTTACATTGCTTTGAGTACAACCGTGGCTTTGGTTCTCTTCCTCGTTTCACCTTGCACTTGGACTGTTCGTGGTTTGCAAGCTCTTCATCCTCTTCATCCTCATTTTTTTCCTTTGTGTGGGATCTAAACGTGGTGTTTTTTTTTTGTTTGTGCTCGTGGACATTTTCCTTGTGCTCGTGGGCGTTTTTTCCCCCGTGGCCGTTTTCCCTGTGCTCGTGGGCATTTTCCTGCCCTTTGGACGTCTTCTCTGTCCAGCAGCATTTTCTCCTCCTTCAAGCGTTTCTCTCTCGTTAGGTGTTTTTCTCTGCTCTCGTGTGTTTATCTCTACCAGCAGGCATTTTTTCTCTGCTCTCAGGCATTTTTTCTATCCAGCAGGAATTTTCTCCTCCTTCAGGCGTTTCTCTCCTCTGTCAGGCATTTTTTCTCTGCTCTCGGGCGTTTTTTCTATCCAAAGAGCATTTTCTCCTCCTTGAGCGTTTTCTCCTCTCGAGGCATTTTTCTCTCCTTTCGGCGTTTTACGGACTGATCGAGCGTTTTTTCCCTGCTCATGCTGTAATGTCTCCCACCTATAGACTGGCGTTTTCTTTGGACTCCTGAGGCGTTTTCTCCCAGCTGGCGTTTTCTGCAGTGGACAGTTACACTGCTTTTTGCTTGTCCTCTGGGCTTTGCCACTCTATCCACATTTTGAGACGTTGGGCTCAATCTTTTTTGGTTGACCTCTGACTGTGCTAGCTGTCTCTTGGGCTCTCCCACTCCTTCTCGGCATTGGACTGGTCTGTTGCACTTCTATTTTGAACAGCAGCTACGTGGGAACCGTTGCGAGCTTGGAACGGTAGTCACTGTTTACATGTGGCCTCAGTTATAGGTTACACCACGTTCCTTTTCTTTTAAAAGCTTACAATTGATAAATCAATCTCCTCTTAAATATTTTAAGGTGCTAAAAATCCTTTTCAAGTGGCATTGTAATATTGTAAGTTTTTTGGCTTGTTTTATTATCCTTCCTTCGAGTGTCGAAGACGAAGGGTGAGGTCCGGGATTGGCAGGTGGCTAATCCCCCCTCACAATACAAACAAACCCTATCTCAAATTCCGTGCCATTTCCAACGAGCATACATACGACACCCTTTGCATGTGTTTAGGGCACTTTTTTAATCCGTTTGCAGGCTTATTGGCTTTTTCCTCATCAGTTGTGGGAATTGGTTTTTGCTATAACTTTTGACTCGTTGCTCAGTTTTGAGCACTTCTTTAGTCAAAGTTGGATTTTTTTCGCACTCTAGATGATGGGATCATTAGTTTTGTAAATGCACTAATTTTATAAAGTGCCACATTCTGGGGGGTGTCTTTGTATTGCTTAATTCAGCTCATTTTTTCTTGAGCTTTGTTCTATTCCTTTTTTGTGGACTTGTGAGTGCGTCTGCCACAGTCTTACAACAAAGGGATTATTTTGTGTGACGTGAGACGATGTTTCTCACAAAGCTCTTTCTTCCCCCTCTTGCTTCTCTCTTTATATGCTTGCTTGCAGTGTTGATCTGTTGTGCCCTATGAACCTTGATTGTTGTCTCCACCATTACGCGTTATTACGCTAATTGCAAGGTGAGTGACAAACTAGTTCTCGAAACACAGTCGCATCTGGTTGTAATCAACGCACTGAATTATAAAGTGCCAAACTCGGGGTGTAATTTTGTTCTGGGGTGGTTGTTTCCTTTCTCTCTCCTTCCTTCTGCATTCCTTGGTTCTATCTCTTCATTATGGATATCTCTAAAGTACCAGTGCTCACACCTTTTAATTTCTTCGAATGAAAATCTAAAATTATATTGGTTTTACGAAGTAAAGGTTATACCGAGTTACCATGGAGTTAGAGACTCGAACCTCGATGAACTCAAAAAATATAAATGGTTCAACCGTTGTGATGAAGCCTTAGGTCTTATCTGTATGTCCATATCTCCCGATTTGCTCTTCCACATCGAAACTTCCTCAACACCCGATCAAGCGTGGAAAACACTCGATGATATGTTTGGGAAGCAAGATGACATGAGAGCGCATGAGTTGGAGAACGAACTACTAGGGTTAAACCCTAGTGACTTTGAAAACCTACAGGCCTTCTTCTCAAAAAAATTCCGCACTAGAATGCTTCTAAAGGAATGTAAAGTGGATAAGAAAGACTCTTAATTGATCTTGTCGATTCTTTCTAAGTTAGGTCCTGAATACTCTGTTTTTCGTTTCAACTTTTCACGCCACGAAAGCCGCCTTGGGTAGTACTTGGACTATGCCCTCCTTTGATAGTTTTTCATCCCAACTCATTCGAGAACATGACAAACTCATTCAAATGGGGACTCTAAAATCCAAGTCACATGCCCTTGTGGTGAATAAGGGAAAGAAAAATGAAAAGAAGAAAGAAACTAAGGACCAACCTAAGAAAGAAACCAAGACCAACCAACCCCCAGTTAAGCCCATCACTCATACTTCGACTTCTGAGCCTAAAGAAAAGAAGGAAAAGTATAAATGCTCCTATTGTAAGAATACTGGCCATGATGAGCAACATTGTTTTTGGAAACAAATTGATCACTTAACTCATTTACTTGAGAAGAATAAAATAAGTGTTCCTGAATCCGTTAAACAAAATGCTCATAAAGGTGAGTCTTCTAATGCAAAGGAGACTAAAAATGAAAAGAAGAAAGGTAAGGCCCTTGTAGCTAGATCAGCTCCATCATCAACTTGGATTATCGATTTCGGTGCCTCGCACCACATGACTTCTTCAGAGGTTGAATTCTCTAGCATTGAACCATGTGGCATGTCCCAAATCACGTTGGGTGATGACACTCATGTGTTGGTTTCCAGTAGTGGATCGGTAGAGATTGAAGGTGGAACATTTAACCAAGTGTTGAGTGTTCTCAATCTCTCTACCAATCTCCTATCAGTTTACCAAATCACCCACCTTGGTGAAGGAATGCGAGTGGAATCTGGTCCCAACTTGGTGATTATTTGTGAGCTTAACTCTAACTGCATTGTGGCTGAGGGAAAGGCAGATCACCATTCACGGTTGTATACCTTTTCCCACTTCTCTTCTGATTCGACGCCCAATGCCTTGCTCACTCATGCAAATGAGGTTAACAAGTTATGGCATGAGTGTTTTGGGCATCTAAATTATCGTTACCTTGAACAATTGAGCCAAAATGAAATGGTCAATGGGCTACCCCGAGTTAAGTTTTCTAAGGGTCTTTGTGAGGGTTGTACCCTTGGAAAGCACCCTGAAAAAAGCTTTGACAAGGGAAAATCCTGGAGAGCTACTCGTCCCTTGGATCTTGTTCATAGTGACATTTCTGGCCCTTTTCCGTCTCCTTCTTTTACTAGAGCTCTATATATACTAACCTTCATTGATGACTTTTCGCGTTATACTTGGGTATATTTTCTTAAGCTTAAGTCTGAAGTTTTTGAGAATTTTCAAAACTTTAAGGCTCTTGCTGAGAAACAAGCAGAACGGTCTATCAAGGTTCTTCGAACCGACAATGGAGGCGAGTATGTGAGCAACAGGTTTGAGGATTTCTACACTTCTGAGGGGATTGCTTTGCAGCATACAGTTGCTTACAACCCTTCCCAAAATGGAGTTACAGAAAGAAAGAACCGAACTTTAAAGGAGATGGCTACTTGTATGGTTCACTCGAAATCTCTTCCTCCACAGTATTGGGCTGAAGCAGTGAATTGTGCTTGTTATATTCAGAACCGTGTCCCACACAAGGCAGTAAGAGGGATGACACCCTTTGAAGCCTGGTTTGGACACAAGCCTGATGTTGAGCACTTTCGAGTCTTTGGATCCAAGGCTATGGCTTGGATTCCCAAAAAGAAACGCAAGGCATTGGATCCACAATCCAAACCTTGTATCTTTGTCGGGTATCCTGATGGCGTGAAGGGATATCAATTGTTGAACCCTACCACCCATGAGCTTTATATTGAGAGGAGTGTGAAGTTTGATGAGTCATCCTTGACTTCAACTTCCACTGAGGTCCTTTTTCCCACTGATTCAGATTCTGACTCTTTAGATGATGATGTTGTTGAGCGAGTTCCACCTCTCCCTGCTCCTCTCAATCCTCAAACTTCTGAGTCTTCTGATTCTGACAGTAGTGATGATGAGGACTATGTCCCTTCTCACTCAAGTGAAGAATCTTCCGACTCGAGCCTAAGCCGTCGGGACCTCTTTGGGCCAGGAAAACCTTACAGAGTGCTGGAGATTTAGTTGGAGATCCTTTGGATGAGAGACGTACTCGCTCAGACTTCACTGGACCTCACTCCTTCTTCGCCTCTGCTTCTGATCCACCATCCTTCCACGAAGCTTCTGGGATTCCTGAGTGGGATTCTGCCATGGATGAGGAGTATTCCTCACTCATAAAGAATGACACTTGGGATCTTACCCTTCTTCCGAAAGGAAGAAAATCGTCGGTGTAGGTGGGTATATCGAACAAAGTATGGAGCTGATGGAGAAGTTGAGAAGTATAAAGCGCGACTTGTAGCTAAGGGTTTCTCCCAGGTAGCTGGGGTTGATTACTCAGAAACCTTTGCTCGGTTGCGAAGATGACTTCCATTCGACTGACCCTTGCCATCGCTGCCGCTAACAGATGGGAAGTCCACCAGATGGACGTTAAGAGTTCCTTCCTTCATGGGGACCTAGAGGAGGAGATCTATATGGAACAACCTCCGGGTTATGTCCATGATCCATCCCTCATTTGCAAATTAAAGAAGTCTCTCTACGGCCTTAAACAAGCCCCTCGGGCTTGGTATGCCAAGATGGACTCCTTTTTACTTGCATCAGGGTTCACTCGGTGTCACTCTGACCCAAATGTGTATATTCTGTGAGGATGACTCCATGCTTATTCTTGTTCTCTATGTTGATGAATTTTTGATCACGGTAGCTCTTCCTCTATCATTGATTATGTGAAGATCTCCTTGGCCAACAAGTTCTCCATGTATGACTTAGGATTGCTTCATTACTTTCTTGGGATCTAGATTTCACAATCTGACTTAGGAATTATGATCTTGCAGCCTAAGTACTCTCTTGATTTGCTTGCTCGGTTTCACATGTCTGACTGCAAGTCCTCACCTACTCCTTTTCTTTTCAAGATTAAGTTAGTTTTTGATTGTTCTTCCCCCTTGGTTGACGGTACCCTTTATCGACAGTTGGTGGGAAGCTTGATCTACCTTACTCACACTCGGCCAGATCTATCGTATGCCATCGGGATCGTGTCCAGATTTATGCAGGAGCCTCATGAGCTGCACTTAAAAGCAGCAAAGTGGATCCTTCACTATGTTCGTGGCACTCACACAGATGGTATTCATTACTTAGGAGGGACTGAGATTGACTTGGTTGGATTTACAGACTCAGATTGGGCCGGTGATCTAGATCATTGGAAGTCTACCTCAAGCTATAGTTTCACTCTTGGTTTAGGTCTGTTGGTCCAGCAAGAAGCAGAACGCCATTGCCATATCATCGACAGAAGTAGAATACAGAGGAGCAGTTAACGCTGCCACATAAGCTGTTTGGTTACAGGGTATTATGACAGAGTTTGGCATCCACTTTCGGTGGCCTACCATTATCTACTGTGACAACATGAGCACTATCTCGATTTGTAGAAATCCAGTTCAGCATCAATGGACGAAGCACATTGAGATTCATATGCACTTCATATGGGAGCTGATACATGAAAACATCATCGACATACAATATGTTCAGACAGCTGATCAGGTTGCAGACATTTTCACCAAGCCCTTCACTGAGGTGAAGTTTCTTCACTTGCAGTCTCTTCTTGGGGTGAGGTCTGCTGCAGCCGCCCATCTTCTTCGGGCTATATAGTCCTCCTTCTTCTCCTCTTCTTCTTTCTAGAAATATTTTGTTTGTACATGGGCACCTTATCAGGCCTTTAGTTGCCGGGGCCCATTGACACATCTTTCTTAGTTGTCTAGGGGAGTCTTCTTTTTCTGTTCTAGCTTACCTTGACCTCTTCCTCGGCTTCGATGAAGGGGGGGTGTTGATGTGTGTGATTGTCCAGTCATCGTCCACATCACCTAGGTGAGTCATCTCGCCTAGCGAGAGTCAGAGGTCTTAGGAAGTCAAATGACAAGTGTCATATTCTGTCATAGAATCTGACATTGTCATTTGTGTCAATGCGTCATAGGAGTTACATTCCTTATTTGGAATTGTAACTCCTCTTCGAATGGCGTCATATGCGTCAGTCAACGTCATATGTGTCAGTGGCGTCATTGATTTCTTTCCATGTTTAGGCATGGGGGTTACACAACACCCCTATTTGTACTTCCTATTTTTCGATCTATGAGCATGAGTAGA
The DNA here is from genome assembly GCA_018340775.1 of Taxus wallichiana var. yunnanensis. NCBI lineage: Eukaryota > Viridiplantae > Streptophyta > Pinopsida > Cupressales > Taxaceae > Taxus > Taxus wallichiana. The sequence continues at coordinate 893,495,834 of CM031242.1, forward strand.
CCCATTCTTCTTACTTGCAATCTTCTTTCCATTGTTTTGAATCTTGCATATTGCATTGGCTTGAGGTTACCATCGGAGTGCAACTTCGTTGTGGTGCATCGCTTTTCGACATCGGTTCTCGTGAATACCTATTTCAAGGGTAACTATCAAGATGGATTACCTCATCATTTTAGGAATCACTACACTCTACTAATCCTTCATAAAAAATATCTTCATCTTCATAGGTCTCGAAACTCCTTACTTCAATTTATTCATCACGGAAAGATTCTTCATCTTCAAATGGGAAAGTAAATATCTCCATTTCATTATTGCATCCATCAACCATTATCTAAATAGTGGAATACTTTTTTTTCATATTGCCTTATCTCAATATGACCAAAATTCACATTGGTTAAGGCTTCCAAATAAGCTTCATGGTTATATTTCATATTCGTATCTTGCATCAGGAGTTCAAGACTGAACTCAGGGTCCTTTGTTTCTTCTTTGGATCTCAATAGTTCTTGTACAGAGATTTCTTTCAAGCATTTCATGGACTCATCACAAGATGATTTTTTCTCTCTGTAGATGGCCTAACTGATATCATATTCATCCCTAAATGGGAATGAGAATAACTCCTCATCTTGGATAATCATATAAGCTAATTTTTCTTCTCGAAAATCATCAATAACCATCTCCTCAATGATTTTTAAAAATACAAATCTCTCCAAGAAGGTATGTTTCAACCTATAAATATGGGAAGATAATCTTATTCCTTGGTTTCCATAAAGTGATTCATCTATCTTCTATTTCGGTACAAGATGTTAGCTTTAGGGCTTACGTAATTTTGTATCGTATACCTCATCTTATTATTGAGAAGAAATTTCTCAATGTATCCCTTGACTTGTATGGTTGCAGAGATGACCAATTTATCGAATTTTCCCTCTCAAGTCTGGTAGAAATTTCTACACAACAACATTCCAAACAAGGTTGGCACGTCTGCTAAAAAAATCATTGTTAAAACTTTCTTGTCTTGAAATCTTGTGAGAGTGTCATGTGCATCTCTTACCTACCCTATAAGTGGGACCTCTTTTGACTCCAAAGAATAATAAGATCTATTGGGTGGAGTCATGGTAAGTTTGAGAGCCTTAGCAACCTTAAAAGGTATCATGTTGTTTGAGGCACCAAATCCTAATATGTAATTGTTTAGTACATATTCTCCAATAAGAAGGGACACGTAAAAGGATCGACCTTGTTCGTCTTCGATGCACTTAAGGAAAGCATGTTCTGTGAGGGAGGCATACATGGGTTTGGAAACATTCCTTTGGAACTATAAGTTACATCATTGGGTGTTAGAATATCACTCTTGATATATCAAACGAACCTCTCAAATTGTTTAGGATGAGTCCGTAAATATTCAGTTTCAGTAATTTTGAATTTGGCTTTGTTCGCATATTCTATGAAATAAAAAGGACCAAATAGGGGTGAAGGTGATGAAGGGAATTTTTTTTTATTTAGGACATGTTTGTTAATAGGAGTAGATTTTTAGGGAATAAAGGGTATTTTAAAAGGTACACTAGTAGCTTTAAAAGTACTAGATTTTATAGGGGTATTTTGGATTTAGAATTGGAAGAGGCATCAAAGGACTTACTTGGAATAGTGGGAGTATTCTCACTTACTATAGGATCGGGCTTAAAAATGTAGACTTCATGGCAGATGGAAGTGGTGATAATCAACTAATTATTTTGTTTTGCGAGAGTTGTTATAAGAAGATCAATAACCTTATTTTTCTTTTGCAATTGTGGAGAGAGGTTCTCCTTTCTCGAATTGAGAGTGAGTGAATACCGTGCATGAAAAATTGGGTGCATCTTCTTCATCTTTTAATCACCTCAGAATACTCACAAAATCTTATTTGATTACCATTCTCAAGTTCATCAATTTCTAGGAAATTTCCACCTTCACTTTCTTGTTCAAGCTCTTCTTCCTTTTTTCCTGAATCTCAGGTCTCATGCGCTCGTTCATGGGTGGGGCCTCAAGGTGAGCCTTTGGGGTGCTTCTGCAATCTGATTTTTTTGATTTCTTTAAGAAGATACTCATTCAAAGAATTCCCTCTTCAAATATGCCATCTTATTTGCAATTGTTACAGTGATGGATTGGTTCTCTTATATCTATGATGTTGGGTATTTCCATTTGATGGATTCTCAATCTTTCGAGATAGGATGATATCATCATCAAGTTTAATAGCCATCCTTTGTGCTTCTATAATGTTCCTTGGTTGAACACTTCATAGGAGAAAGCCTACCTATGGTGATTGAGCATTGACGAAAAATATCTTGACATTGTTTTCAGATGGTGACTCCTCTTTAGGTATTCTGCAAAGAAACCATTCGAAAAAAGCCAAAAAGTCTCCCATGGTTCATTTTCTCCTTTATTATTTGACCCAACTACACTAAGAAATCCTGACATTCTTCAGTTGATTTAAATCTTTCCTTGAATGTAGTCTTGATGTCATTCCAACAAGTGATGGATTGCATAGGCAAGAGGTAGAACCATTCTACTAATTTTCCTTGGAGGAACTCCATGAATAGTCTTACAGAAACATATTTATGTTGGACACCAATAATTCCACATGATGTCATGAAGGAAGTGATGTTCTCTTTAGGATGTTATTTTTTTCACCTTTGAAATTTGGCAAGTTCTTGCGGGAACCCATTGGTAGATCATAAAGAGGGGGTTCAAGAGCAAGCAGGATTGTATTCCTTCCCCATGGAACAATGGATAGAGGTATTTCATCTTCTTAAATACCATTATTTATTCCTCTTTTATTTCAGCTCTTTCTTTAGAAAATCCTTCTTCAAATTCTATCACTAAAAAAATTTACAATGAAAATACACTTTAGAATGTGAAAAGTCACATCTAGAAAATTAGAAGTACGTCTTTCAATAATGGATTTTCCTAAACTCATTTTATGAATTTTTTTTTGAATTTTTTTGTCCTTCGGTCGTATTTTGGGTGTAGATATCTTGCTAAATATGGCCCATGGTGGGTGTCAAAACTTTTGGCGAGAAAATTTTTAGGTGGACAAACTTATGGATTTCTCGCCAATGCTTTGGGAATCTAAGTACCTATTGTTAATCGGTGGAGCTTCCGTATAGGCATGCACATGAAAGCGTAGATTTTGTGGTGGCATTTCGAATGCAGATCCAATAGGGACACTCCACCGAGGACTTTTTTGTAGAGAGGAAAATGGGAGTGAGAAATTAGATAGGAGAACTAATTTTGTAGGTATAAAATCATATTCTTGCATACATCAATTAGAAGTTTTATCACATGCATTAAAATTAGGAGGAAACAACTTTACTCATAACAATAAGACCAAAAGGAATTTATGATCACAAAGTATGAAGAAATTCCTTAGTCAAAGAAATCTAAAAATCCTTCTTTTATTGATTACATAAACCAAGTTGTACATATTGTGGGAATAGAGGAAAAGTATAGAGTGGGGAAATAAAGAATTTGGCTATCTCGCTTTGTTCTCTTAAGGTAGAATGCACTTTGAGCTTATGGAATTAATGACCAACCCTTTGAAATGGGAATTGATTTACAATTTATAGAATGAGAGGTGACTTATCTTCTACCTCCAAATGGATTTTCATATGTCCTTGTACAACTTATAAATTTTTAACTTCCTACGAGAATATTAATTCCCTTTTTATAACATAAAGGTGACTTATTACATTAGGAACATTATGACATATGAGAAAGTGCAAACCCCAGATGAAGAATTAAAACATATGAAGGGAGGGAAAGTTGCATGAGAGATAATGTAGAGAAAAGGAGAATATTTTTCCCCTAATGAAGTCCGATGATCCTTGTTGATGGAAAGCTCTGATGCGACAAAGTTCTAAATGTCCCATTGTGCCAAAATTGCCCTTTGAGTGCAACCTACTATTTTTAGAATATGAGCCCATGCTCTACTATTCTAGGACATATCACTTATCTTGCTCCTATTTCACCTTCTGAACCTTCTACCATATTCCAACCTCCTTTGTTCCTGAGATATTGCTATTTTTAGCACATTTCTAGTTTTAGCGAGTTGCTCTTTGAGGACTCGGTATTTTGGAAAAAGTCATTTTCTATCTTCCTTTCAATTTTACCCTTTTTTATTATGCGGAGTGATCGAAATTGAAATTGGTGGAGCTCACCGTTTATAGAAAGTGATGAAGTATAATATATGCTATTTTTAGTAAATAGTGAAAATGACCTCTATTTTTGCAATGGGAATAACTATTTTTATTCGACTCTTCATCATGAACTTTTGCTTCAATTTTCATGATGATTCACTTTCTAGAAATCTCAAAAATGAAAAATGAAATTTTATATCTAGTGAGAGTTTTCGGTATGGAGCTACTGGGGCATAATACTCGATAAAAATTTAGTCCTTCATATCTTGAGAAACTAGAAACATCATTGTGTAAAAACTTGTTTGAGAGAAACTAGATTTTGGAGGCCTTTCCCCTTTGAAGTTTGACAAGTTCTCCACCGGGTCTTTGGAAATTTGAAAAATTATTCAAGAGGGAAGAATGCTGATAAAAACACAACCCTCCATATCCCTAAAAAAAGACTTCATGGTGTGAAAACTAGTTCACACAAAACTAGATTTTTCAACGATCATTCCCTCCAATTTTCAGGTGATTTCACCAACTAGAACCCTAAAAAGTGGAGAGGTAGCTCACTGATTTTTTCCATTACCATGTCATGGAGGCCATTGTGATAGGTTTTACTTACGGTTCTTCACGCATAATTTTACCTCAATCCGACTACCGGTTTGGTAGGAAATTGAACTTTGTTATTCATGGAGCAGAAGTAAAATTTATTTTCTCGTGAGAATTACTTTCTACAAATTGGAGGTTTTAATATGATTTTTAATTTCCTACATGAGAGAATAACTCAACAAGAGAAATCTTGTCAATCAGTGCACTTGTTTGCAAGATATCCTCGAATCTTTGTTTTATGGCGATGGGAATTTCTGTTCTTATTCTTCTTCTTATATCGATAAATTATTATTCGAGACTTGTGTATCACCATGGGGTAGAGGTTTTTATTTCTCTGGTGAATCTGGTTTGAGCTTTGGAAATGGAGGAGTGGTGGACTCATGTTCTCTACAACTTTCTTCTGGTAATGGAGAAGCAATTAGAAAGCAACAAGAAGCAAAAATAGTTAGATGTTTTTCAAAAAATTTGAGTTGGATTTGGGTGCATTTTTTTCCTTTATGTAATTGACCTTAGGGATTGTCAAGGACATCAAATTCCATAGTGAGAAAGAGGATGAATCATGTCCTCGATTCGACGGTAAGGAATTCGAGCTCCAAAAATGCACATGGGGTTGAACTATCAAAATTGAAGGTCACATGAGGGTGTTAGAGGTCACATGGGGTTAGGTGCATTTTATAAGGTTGATGTACCTGACATTAGGAACATCGGGGACATAAAATCTCACCACGCTCCTGGTGTTGACACGCATCCTCCCAAAATTGACTAACTCTCGAACTATCACCAAGAGAGTAACTTGAAACGATGATAACTTGAGCTCCCGGTAAAATTTTAGGTGAAATTTTATATGATCCTAAATTAAAATGGAATTTTGAATTCAATGGTGGGGATCTCATGTCTTGATTCTTCCATCTGATCCCCTAAAATTGGATTTTTATTTACTATTCTACTTATGCCTAAGAAACACTACTGTGAACACAATGTGCCAAGGTGTTGTGAAAAATATTATTTCATCATCTTGTAGGGGTTGTAATTATCTTTTTGAAGTTGTTTCATTTTACTCCTAACTCCATCGGAGCTCCCAAAATCTAGAGCGAACCTTCTCCTCCATTTTAGAGCTGGCCTGCCCCTAACTATTGAATCTGAAATGTGGGCTCGCACGAATGAACCGACCCTTCCGATTTTATTTTGTGTCGGGTCATGTTTGATCAATCTTTCTAGGGAGAAAAATTGGGATAAAAGTACCTCCTTCATATTTTAAGTTTAAGATGTGAAACACTTTCGAAGAAATATTGTAAACCTAAACAATTTTAATCTTAATGTGTTTTGTTTACCTATTAGTAACCTTTTGTAATATCTTGAATGCGAGTTATCTAGAATTATTTGCACAACTTCATGTAAATCTATTTTAAAAGGAAAAGTTTCATATATGGTTTTTTTACAAACATTTCGATGCATATATCCATATTTCTATTTATATTTTTCAAATAAACACATTCAAATAGGTGGGACAACTACATTTGATTTCAATTCTCTTTAGAAAAAGTTTTATATTTTCGAGGAAACAAAATTTAGTTCATGTAGATTGTTAGTGCAGAATCAAAGTACCCATGAATGTCTGTAGCTAGATGGGTTGAGAATCTCATTGTGATTACACAACATGGAGAATATCTCAAAGTGTGGGACCTTGTAAGTTGAGAGAGCTCTCCGGATTAAGGTTAGTTCTTATTCCTCTATTTAGGTGCACACAACTAAATTGAAGAGTGTCTATTCTAAATCTACTCTATTCTACTAAGGAGACAGGGTTGAGGAGATGCAAGAAAATAAACTAAGCTAATGAGGTGATGCATCAAAGGAATGTTAGAGACTCATTTTGAATTTTAACACATACCACGGAAATGCAATACAAACACCATGCATACATGACCAAAATACAATAATAGATCAGAAAAACAACAACAAATACATGAGATGGTGAGAATCATCTAGAGGCATATAAATTATTGTTCACGAGTTGATACAGTATATTACAGTGGCCAAGAAGAAAAACATGCATTACAATGTGAATGAGAGGTTAGGAAAGCTCCATAAATCCTCTTGTGAGAAAAATAAGGGAGGGCACAAAATAGAAATGTCCAACCTTTTATAATGAGCCCCGACCATGTCTTTATAGATTCAGCACACAGGGAAGAAAGAGAGAGAGAGGTGTGAAAAATAGTTGAAGCTCAACCACTAGCCATTAACGCCTCCTGCAACTACACCCCAAATCTATCATGTATTCATTGATCACTTGTTCGGCACCTTGAAGGAGGAAGAACGATGGATATGATCAAATCCAATCTTGTTTTTGGAGAAAATAGATCTTACATTAATGGCACAAAGATGTCTTTCCATTTTTTCCCAACCTAACTTCTTAAAAATTAAAGTTTGAGATCTCCATGGTGTAGATGAGGTCAATATTTTTCCAACAGTGCCAAATATGTTAGATTTCGAGCACTGAGTCAAAAGATATGCTCATTTAAAAAATTGAATTAGGCTGGTACAAAATGGGAGGAACCAGTTATCAAAACGGGTCTCTTAAAAACTAGACACGTGGAGGACTAGTGTGTGTGTTGGGGACAACTTTTGGATTTTGCTTTTAAAGTTGTGTTGGGCCGACACGTCGCATCTTCCGCATCTTGCTTATCTTCCTCATGTTTTGGCTAAGTTCTTTTGCTCAACGAGGTCATACATCTTACTAGGGACATGCGGAGGCTTGGAGCTTGTTTGGAAACCTCCCTCAAATTTTACTCTTGAACTATCACTATGCTGACACTTGGATCCCTCCACTAGTATTTCTTTGCTTTTACTATGGAACCTTTACCATGTTCCTTTATTGGACCTAGGACACATGGAAGGTTTGCACTCATTTGGAAACCCACTCAAGATTTTACCTTTGGAGATGCGTTGAGCTGATGCATGGTAGCTTCCGCTAGCACCTTTATACTTAGTCTTTTAGGCCCTCCCTACCTGATTTTTTTACTTTTAGTTGTTGAATCTACCCCTCTTTGCACTGGGAAACATGGAGATTGGCCGCTTGTTTGATTCTACCCCTTTGAATTCAATATTTGGAAGTTCACCATTTGGACACTTGACAACTTCTGCTAACTTTCTATACTTATCCAATTTTGGGGCTGTTCGAAGTTATTTGCAAGAACCCAAAGACTTTGTGCCTTCTCCATTTCTTTTCCTTTGAACCTTTGGTTTCTTTGACACTGTTTTCATCCTTCCCGACCATGCTCCACCAATTTAGAACCTTATTGTAACCTTTTTATTGGATTTGAAGCATGGACTCGTTTCGACGAAACCATTTCTTGAATTTATTCTTGCACGGGATGTGTTTGATCAATTTTGTGGGGAGATAACAATTTGGTGATGTGCAGAATATTACGCTATACTAATATTTACACTTACGATGGAAATTAAAATCCTATACTAATATTTACATGGTGGAACCTCTTTTCTAGTAGCATTGTTTTATATGCATCTCATTCATTGGGATTTTTAGTTATTCGCCATCCAATCTAACTAGATGGAAGGCATTCTACTCTTGCATTATGTGATCATGTAAGGGCTGCTCCATATGACATCAAATTTGGAGTGCTTTCCGGCTTTTCCCAATCTACATCCCAGTTTAGAACTAAGTCCCCTCCTTGAAAGGTCCTCATTCATTCCTTCTTATCAAAACACTTTTTCATCAATGCTTGATCCTTTTCCATGACTTTCATTTCATGCTCCCTTGCCTCCCCTACCTCCATCATCTTTGCATACCGAATTCCATAGGGTCAAACTTGGCCAGCTCCAACTATTTCATGAACTCCAAAGTGAGCAACTCAAATAAGATTGAAATACTTCCTCTTTTACATATACAAGCTTATATGATGAGCTCCTATGGATATTTTGGATGTGATCCTATCAGCCCATAGAGATGATTTGAGCCTTGTATTTCAAGTCCTCGTATTTTCATCAAGAGTCCTTTTGATAATCCTTAATAGGTTTTTATTTCTGGACTCTTCTTTTCCATTTAAATGCAAGATTCTTCTTTAACATCATTGTTAAAGGCTTCACAAGAGTAGAAAAATTAGGTACAAACCTATGAACAAAGTTTATCCTCCCCAAGAAGCTTTGGAGAGAGTTTTTATGTTATGGAAATGGAAGTGTTTGGATGGCTTCAACCCTTTCAGGATCAATTGTCAATCCTTATCTTGAGACAATGTGGCCCAACAAATTCCCTTCATAATCCAAGAACACACACTTCTTTACGTTTAGTGACACCCCAAACCTTCTACATCTCTAAAATACCTATCGAAGGTGAAAGAGATGGTCTACAACATCCTTTAAGAATATAATGATATCATCTGGATACACCAGGACTATGTTGTTAATTATGCCTTTGAATGCCATATCCATAGCTTGCTGAAATGTTGCTCCAACATTTGATAGTCCAAATGGCATTTTATTATAAGCATATTTACCCCATTTGGTAGTGAAGGATGTCTTTAATTGATCTTCCTCCTTTACCATTATCTGGTTATAGCCTAAATACCAATATAACAATGAAAACCTCTTAGAACCAACTATAATTTGTAAGATCTGCTCCGTTGATGGAAGTTGGTAGTGATCCTTAAGTGGTTCTCTGTTCAGATCATGAATGTCCACACACATCCTGATTTCTCCATTTTTCTTCCTCATAGGCACCAAGTTAGCAACCCAACTCGAATTCTTGACAAGAAAGATGATACTAGCTCAATTAAGTTATTCAATTCTTTTCTCATGAGAGGCTTAATGTGGGGATTAATTGGCCTTTTATTTTGTCCGAAAAGCTTAGCTCTTGGATCCAACGTGATGGTATGCTTTTCCAGATTTGGGTTGAAACCTCTTAGATATTTATAAGTCCAAGAAAAGACATCTGGGAACTCTTGATAGAGTTGAACAAATTCATATTTTTCTTGTTGAGCTCTTACCTTGCCAATCTGTAATGTTTTACCTTCTTCTATGAAAATGGGTTCTGAATCTTCACCCTTTTCCTAAATATTTTCCTTCTCTTTTTGGAGTTGGTCATTTAGGTTGAAGATTGATTCCAAAGTGGAAAGACCATTTGGTAGCTTTTGGTCCTCATTTGCACTATTTGATCACCATACTATTGTTCCATTTTATCTTGATTCATGAAGGAGAACTTAGTTTCTTCTTGTAGAAAGTTGAAAATTTGTCGATCATTTTCAAAAACTTTCCAACTTGTGTTGTTGTCTGGGACATCTGGCCTTACAACCAGCTTGATATGGGGCTGAGATTTATCATTCTTGATGCTCTCCACAACGTCAAATGTTACCCCAACTATTGTCAGTTTGTATGTTGCCTCATTCTTCTTCCTTGGGATGGAGTTGATGTTGAATGCCTAAAAATCCTCAATGAGGTCCCATACCCGGTTCTTGTAACTCATTAACATGTCTTTGTTGGTAGAATTTTGTCCTCGGACCTGATTAGAAACTAGTTCACTATCACCAAACACCTACAAGTTCTTGATTCCTCATTTCCTTGCCCAATGTAGTCCATGAACCAAAGCCTCATACTTTGTTGTGTTGTTTGAACAAGAAAATTTGAAATGGAAGGTTGAGTAGTATTTCATACCTTTAGGTGAGACAAGAATAACTCCCCCTCCGGATTCTTTCCTACTTCTTGAGCCATCAAAGAATAACTACCATACCTCATTGTCATCTTTGTGGTCTAGCTTAATGATGTCGGGAAGAGGCTGATTTTCCTCATGCAAATAGTAGACTCCTAGCTTAGACTCCTCCATCTCTTTATAGGGGTCAAAATCATGTCTCTTATTCTCCCATTCATCAAGAGTCAACTCTAGGATACACCCCACCTTGGTATCTGTCTCACAAGTGCTTGGGAGGTCCTCCTAATCAAAGGCTGAACAATTGGCATTGATTGGGCTGGGTACATAAGACTCAATATGGTAATCTGTAATGGGATCAGACCTGATTGTGGCCTTAGCTCCATACCTTGTTCTAAAAATCATGTGTGACCAATCAAGTAGACAAATAACCTCCAATCTTAGTAGTGAAGTCTCTTGACAAACACAATGCAAAATGTGGTGGCAAGTCTATGATTGATATGTTTTGCAATACAATCACATTGGGGCAGGCATGCAGTGTGAGGCTCAAATATTTGATGATTCCAATAGTTTTCACTATTGTCCCATCCAATTGCACTACCCCTCTAGAGATGACTTCGTATTGAAGACCCAGTTGATCAGCTATTTGTTTTGGCATTACAGAACTACTTTCCCTGAATCAATCATGTAATTATCTACCAATTTGTCCCCAATGTTCAATGAAAGATAGAATGGAGGAGGCTTCTTATTCTTTCCTTGTTGTCCTCCATGGTTCTCCTTAGGCTGAGATTCATTGGTAAGTACTTTTTCTTGCTAGCTAGGGGCCTATTTGAGCTTGACCATTTGACATGGCAGTCTGCAACAATTCTTTCTATCCTAGAATGGCCAATCAATCCCACATTGAAATGTTCACATTTGTCTTCTTCATTTTCTCAATGATATTAAATGAGCTATCCTTTTTCTTCCCATTTCTTGGCACATTTTTCTCTTGCACATGGGTAATTACAACCGGTGTCTGAGTGGGTTTAGAAGGTGTTTTGGAATGGCTCTGCATATTGGGAGTTTTATTTTGAGTGCCAATATCTTGTGGAGTAATGGAGGGTTGAGGATTACCTGAGTTTGGTGATTTTCCATCTCTAATGTTCCTTTTATTAGAACGTGTATTGGAAACTACTCTCTACTAAGGGGCTTGATTCATTCCATATAAGTCTTCAACTTGCCAATTGACAAACATAGTTTCACTTGGAGGTGCCTCTTGTTGAGCTCCTTGCTACTGATTTTCTTCTTGGCTAGACTCTTGAGACACACCAATGGTTTGTACCATCAAGGCATGGTTTAGTACACCATTGAAGCACATTGATTGGTTATGTGGCAAATTACATGGGAAAAACAAATCATATTCTTGGGCCATGTCATTTTATGTTGGAACCAATGCCATTAATGTTGAAGTTGTATTTGGATCATATAACTTCAAAGGTCTAGTAGCTTAAGGTTGTCCTTGGTTTTGATTCGATTTGAAGCCTAAGCCTAAGGCCTATTTTGATGATATGGGGGTCTAGCCTGATACTATGCTTGAGGCTGATATGGCCTAAAACTTTGGGCTTGTTGCCTCTTGATAGTTACTAACTCAATCCCTAGGTTTGACAGCTATTTCATCACTTCTTGAAGTTCTTTTGAGGTGTTAGAGGATGATGTGGAGGCTTCATCTGAACTTTTATTCCTAGGAGTAGGTATAGGAGATAATGTGGGTGTCTAGCTATTGCTTGTATCTCCTAATTCTGGGTATAGAGGCATGGGTGTCCTAGGAGAAAGTTTTCTGACCTGAATTAGACAATCTTCATCTCCTATGGAAATGCTATAGTTGCAGGTAAGGTTGTTCCTCCCATTCACTGAATCATTAAACCAATATAAGAAGTTAGAGCTCTAAGAAAGTACAAGAAAGCACCTTTATTTGCGGGCCTTACTGACCCAATGGAATCTTGTCCCAATTATTTTGGAATCGAAGTTGAAATCATCGACTTCTCATTAGGGACCCTCTTGATGGTTATCAAATTCTCTAACAAGGACAAGTTATACCCTTTTTCTCCAAATTGGTCATGGAGAGCTCTGTACAAATGGTCCCAAGTGTGAATAGAGCCTAGTGTTAGACTCCTGAACCATTGTGAAGCTTTACCCTTGAGTGAAGAGGCTAGAAACTTGAGTGGATTTTTTTGTCTTAGTGACCTCATGGATTTTAATAATATTTGCAATATCTTGAATGTGGTCACTAGGAGAAGTATGGTTTCTCCAGATAAATATGGGATGCTCTTTAATGCTACTAATGGGACTAGATTTTTGCACCGAGGGTGAGTGGTTTTTCGCCAGTGAAATTGACATAAAGATTAGATGGTTGTGCCATTATGATCGGCCTGAGAACCCTTGTTGATTGAATGAATGGCCTACCAAGAGGAGGTGTTGACAAAGTTCTTTTTGGTGGGGATGGAGACCTTCTAGCGCTTCTTCCCCTTCTCCTTCTATTTGGGGACAAGTGTAGATAGAAAAATAGTCCCTCTTCTCTGGTTCTTGACCTTGTTTGTATCCTTCTCATGAACTTGACAAGCTTGGACTCTTGAAACCAATGGATTCTATCCTTTTTGGATTCACAAGATGTGCAACTTCAAATATTTTTAAAAGCTAAACAATCACAAAAAGTGCACATCAATATAAGCGTAATAAAGATGATGACTTCTTTGTCCCACTGGGTGTGCCAACACTTTTAGTGCGAATCACAAAGCACTTCGAATGTCTCAGTAATAAGATGGGTTGAGAATCCCATTGTGATTGCACAACATGGAGCATCTCTCAAAGTGTGGGACCTTGTGAGTTAAGAGATCTCTCAGATTAAGGTCAGTTCCTATTCCTTTGTTCAAGTGCACAAAACTAAATTACAGAGGGTCTATTCTAAATCTACTCTATTCTACCAAGGAGATAGGGTTGAGGAGATGCAAGAAAATAAACTAAGCTAATGAGGTGATGCACCAAAGGAATGTTAGACACTCATTTTGCAATTTAACACAGACCATGGAAATGCAATACAAACACCATGCACATATGACCAAACTGCAATAAGAGATCAGAAAGACAACAACGAATACATGAGAGGGTCGAGAATCATCCACAGACATATATATTATTGCTCAGGAGTCGATATAGTATATTGCAGTGGCCAAGAGGAAAAATTTCATTACAACCCGAATGAGAGGTTAGGAAAGCTCCACAAATCCTCTTGTGAGAAAAAGAAGAAGGGAGGGCGTAAAACAAAAATGTCCAACCTTTTACAATGAGCCCGACCTTGTCTTTATAGATTCAACACAGAGGGAAGAAGGAGAAAGAGGTGGGAAAACTAGTTTAAAGCTCAACAAATGGCCATCAATGCCTCCTTAAAATGTTCCCCAAATATTTCATGTCTGCATTGATTAATTGTTTGGCAACTTGAAGGAGGAAGAACGATAGATCAAATCAAATCCGATATGGTTGTTGGAGCAAACAGATCTTACATTAATGGCACAAAAAATTCTTTCCACTTTTTCCCTACCTGCCTATTTAAAAATTAAATTTTCAGATCTCCATGACATAGACGAGCTAGATATATTTCCAACAGGAGAAGTTTTTCGATTTCGAGCACTGAGTCAAAAGATATGCCCATTTAAAAATTTGAATTGGGCCAGTACAAAATGGCAGGAACCAGTTATCAAAATGGGTCTCTTAGAAACTGGACACATTGAGAACTCGACACGTGTTTGGGGACCATTTTTGGATTTTTCTTTTGAATTTGCGTTGGCCCAAAACATGGCATCTTCTACGGCTTGCTCAATTTCCTCATGTTTTGGCTAAGTCCTTTTACACGACAGGGTCATAGATCTTCCCATGGGCACACGAGACTTTGGCGCTTGTTTGGAAACCTCCTTCAAATATTAATCTTGAAGTAGCATCATGCTTGACACTTGGCTCCCCTGTTGGTCCTGCTCGTGCTTTGACTATTCAACCCCGACCCCTGTTCGTTTTCTGGACCTAGGACATGTGGAAGGTGCACGCTCATTTGGAAACCCGCTCAGGATTTTACCTTTGGCAATGCATCGAGATGATGTGTGGCAAAGTGTCCACTAGCACCTTTATACTTAGTCTTTTTAGGCCCACCCCGCCCACTTTTTTGACTTTTAGTTGTTGACTCTGCCCCTCTTTGGGCTTGGGACACGTGGAGGTCAAGTGCTTGTTTGAGTTTGCCCCTTTGGTTTCAATATTTTGAAGTGCTCCGTTTGGATGATTCGCATCTTCTACAAACTCTCTATACTTAGCCAATTTTAGGGCTTGTTTTGAGTTATTTGCAGATCCGAAGACTTCGAGCTATCTCTATTTCTTTTCTTTGAACCTCTTGTTTCTTTGACATCGTTTTCTTACTTCCCCGACCATGCTCCTCTAATTTAGAACCTACATGTAACCTATTTATTGGATTTGAAGCATGAGCTTGTTCGATAGAACCGTTTCTTGAATTTCTTCTTACATGGGCCGTGTTTGATAAATTTTGTCAGGGGAAAAATAGATATAACATAAATAATTTACATGCTTTTTAATTATAACATTCAATTCGAGAGTTATTGCACACAATTTGAAAGAGATCATGTTCATTTTCAGATATCACATAGAGTTTTGGGAGACATTTAAAATGATTTCATAAAGATCATGTAAAATTTTCAAATACGGTGTCTAATTTTTAGAGATCACATTGGGTTTTGTTTAGATCCATAGTTTAAATTTGTAGAAATTTATACATTTTAATGTCCTTGAATTTTTACCGAGAGTAGGTTTAGTGCATATAAATAGGTTCGAGATTAAACCTATATGCCCCTGTCGATTATGTACCCTTCATGTGTAGTACTCATTATTTCTAAATATGACTTTTTAATCAAATTGGTCTAGTATTTATTATTGGGTCATCTTATGTCATAATACAACAAAAATATTTAGATATATATAAAATACACTTAAATTAAGTGCATTGTCTCTTCCTTTCAAGATCGCTACACATAAGAGATAGACACATCCTAAATATTTGACGAGTTCAAATTTAAAGTATACCTGAAGCCAATGTCCCATGTGTTTCAATCCTTGTGTGAGAAAGAGGAATCATCCCAGTTGAACATTAAATTTCTAGTTACATTAGATCAACATATATAATGACTTGTGAAGCGCAAACACTCCACTTTTATTTGCAGAAATATATGAACAATAATCCTTGAATTTGAATAAAAGAAGTGTCGATTCTGCAAATCACGTAGCACTATAAATTTTCTAAGCTTGTTTTAAGAAAAACAAGATAAGTGATTTCATACACCCCCAAAAAAGAAAGACCGAATAGAAAAATTAATCTAATGTGAGACAAGTGATTCCATACCTGCAAACAATCATAAGAATTAGACTAATTTGAGACATCTTTAGTACCAAATCTAATCCTGAATGAAGAACCTATATTAAGAAGCATTTCATGTGACCAAACTTTATTAGCCATGTAATTAATTATATTGCCCCTTATTACAATGACTGATTATCAAATTAATGTTTTGACTATATATTCTTAGAAAGTTAAATATATTTAATTTTAACATGTTTTAGAAATTTAGGTTGAAAATAAGTAAAATATTTTTATTTTGATAAAATATAAATTTTATGCATTATACTAAAATGTGATTTTTTCAAAAATTATTGGAAATTTAAATTTTTAATAAAAATGTATCATTAAAAGTAAATCTATGATGAAATCATTGACACCAATTTTTCATCATTTTTAATTCAAAATATAAAAAAAAAAATCATAGGTAATTGAAAGTTTCAAATTTATAATACAAAATAACATTGATGGAAGTAGAATTATAATATTGTGTATCATCATCTTTTTCATCATTTTTGTCTAAATACACCTTTTTTTTTTAACACCGCATGCATTGATGAAAATTATAGCATAGTAATATTTGTGTTCATTTTTGTTTCACAATCAAGTGTTCATTTTACTACATTTTTACACTAAAAAAGTAAATTGTGAAAAATGGTAATGCAATTATTCTATTCTATTCTTTAGTTAAACACATGCAATAAAAACCTATTTATTTCTTTTAAATTGTTTGTAGATATGGTAACACAATTATGAAATGAGAAAATTTCTAGTTTGTAATTTGTTGAAGTAAAAATGAATAAATTTAAGTGGTGTATTGTTAAATCAAAACAAAAGTAACACTATCTTCAAATTTTTGATATATCAACAATTTTGTCCACCACATAAGAATACCACATACATAACCTATGGAACAAAGCTAGTATATTCCTTTTAAATTTTTATCTTAACTCTTTCGAATGTGGATACCTATCTCCACTTTCAAATTTTAATGTTCATCTCAACCTTAAGCATCTCGTATTTCTCTAATTTGTCAATTATTTAATTAAATGTTATTTATTGTTTTATATCAATTTATACTTGAATAAATAATAAATTTTTAAATACTCACAGTAACTTGTAGTGCTCACTCCTCTTCGACATTATTTTATCTTAAAATTGATATTGTTGACTGATATTTACACATTTTGATTATGAGACATTGATCAGTAGATGATATATTTCACTGATATTTGAAATATTGACATTATGATGTTTACGTTTTATTATAGTGTACTAGATAGTGATGTTAGACAATTCGATATATGTTGATTTTCATGATGTGGATTTTATATTGACATGTTATGTTTTGGGATATTTTGAGTAGAATTGTAATCTCAAGGATGTTGGGGTTTGATTTTGATATATTGATGGATAATAGAATTTCTAATGTCGAATGATGAATATTGATTTTATATGTACATTGTCTCGATGTTGTTAATATAGCCAAAAGGATAGAGAGATATTTTTTTGAGTGGAGGAATTTTATCACATACATCAAAGGGGATAGGGGACCAACCAAAGAAGGATGTCGGGTGTTGAGCAACGAGGCCAAATTTGAAAACTTGTGTAATTTTTTTTAGTGTGGTGTTTTTCATGTTTAGTTTGAGGTCTCCCATGGGGGGTGACTTCACATGTGTGGCCATGGGGTGAATTTCTTCCCTTTCTTTAATTTTGTATGTGCTTTATTCATGTTTTATGTATTTAAAATTTTAAATTCTTGTCACTTTATTAGCATGTTTTAATTATCTTAATTAAGTTAAACCCTTCTTATTTTTAGTTAACCAAATTGAGGATGTGAAAAATAGTCATGATGAGGTTTGGTGGTCCTTGTTGTAAGTAAATTTTTGTTAATTTGTAAGTGTTTTACCCCACCCCAACTTCAAAATTCGTATTTTGACTTGGAGGGCATTTTTGGAGGCTTGTGAGACAAGCAAGGCTCGTCCCATGCATCTTAAATTTACCCAACAACCCTACTAATATGTTGGGAAGCTTATTTTTGAATTTTTATCCATTTTTTGAGAGAAAATTATTTCACTTTCTTTCTACCCCAATTTATTTAGTTCTTTGAAAGCATCATGTGCAAGTTTGTAAGCCATGTGGGTTGTCATAGTCCTACCAAGAGCATTTATTTTCTTGGTATTGGTGTGTTTACTTGAGTGTGGGATGGATGAATGATGAA
Organism: Taxus wallichiana var. yunnanensis; assembly: GCA_018340775.1. Classification (NCBI taxonomy): domain Eukaryota; kingdom Viridiplantae; phylum Streptophyta; class Pinopsida; order Cupressales; family Taxaceae; genus Taxus; species Taxus wallichiana. Next base: position 893,513,887 of record CM031242.1, read on the forward strand.
GTGAAATCCTACATGGAGCAACCTCATCATCCTCTCATTCCATTTCTATTTATTGGTGATTTTGGTTAGAATGGGGGTTACTTTTTCTTTTCTCTTCTTGTGCAATTTTGGAATTGGAACTTCTTGGAGTGCATCCGGGAATTGTTTGGTTTGTAATTGAAGAGGCTTTGGAATTTTATTCAAGCTTCATGGAGAGGTAGGCTCTTTGCCTTTGATATTATGCTATTTTTCTAGTTTATATTCAATGTTTTTCTTGTTAAATTCTTGTCTTGTGAAGGTGTTTGTGTGTTCATTGGGTAGGTGGCATAAAAAGGGATTTTTCTAAGGCATGCATTTGGTGGGAGTGTGAATGAGAGTCTTACCTATGGGGAGAGAAAATGAAATCATGGTTATTTGTTGCATACTTTCAAGGGAGTGATAAGGATTTTGTGTCGATTGTTTTGTGCCCTTGGAGGCTTAGGGTGAGAGTCCCACTTCACTTGGGAAGAATAATAAGGTAGTTTACCATATCCCTTACTCTATTTACTTTGATCCTAAAACCTTTGTATTGTTTGTAATTTGTAAACTTGTTGGATATGTTATCTTGGTTAAGTTGAATGTCTTGTATGTATTTTTGTTGTGAAGCGACTTTGTTAAAAGTTGTCATTGTTACTCAATACCCATCATGGTTATTTGGTTTTGGCTCAAGTTCCATTAAGGGGATGACTTCTCCTCTTAATGGATTTAAAGTTAGGCAAAGAGAGTTTCCTACTCCCACTTCCTTGTTTTGTGATTCCATTGTGAAGTTTGAAGAAAGCAAGTTTTGGAGCTACCATTGTGGAGAGGACATGCATATTGAAGACTTGAAATTTGGCTAGTTTATAGATTTGTTGTAAATTTTCATTTTCCTTTATCCCCACTTGAGTGGATGATTGTAATTTGTAAGCTTGGGAGAAATTTGTTGTAATACTTGGAAACCCTTTCATATTGTGAACTCTCTTTAAGAGTGCTTGTATAAGAAACATATAACTTCAAATGTGGAAGTTTTGTGAAAATAAATTATCAATTTTTACCTTGTCTTTGTGAAAGGAAAATTTAAATAGCGTTGAAATGGATATGCATTCCTTTTAATTTAAGTAGTTTCATTGTTTTTCAATTGTGATAGACCTTCATTTAAAATAAAAAAACATTCTAAAGTTCATTTAAATTTAATGTGGTTAACAATAGATGTCGTTTATAACTTATGAAGGAAATGAAATAGTACCTCTAGTGTATTCAATGAAAGAGATATTGAAGGGTTTAAAGTATAATCATTAAAATTTTCATTGGATAAACAATCTTGCTAGTTGTGCTATTGTCATTCTCTATGAGGAAGAATTTTTATTATTATCTTGATTGTTATCATACTCTAAATGACTCAATTTACTATCTAAACTAATCAATCTATAAACATGTTCATGTACTTTTATAAGTTACAAATGTATTTATTTTATCAATCTTATCTTAACATTATATCTATTAATTTGAGTATAAGTGTTCTTTTATTAAAAATAAATACATGTGATCACATCTTATAATGTAAATGTTTTTATTCAAGATAAATATAAAATATATATTTAAATATATATATATATATATATATATATATATATATATATATATATATATATATATATATAAAAAATTTATTTAATAAACAAAACCTTTAAATTTAAATAGATAGTTAGCGGTTTGGCCGATTGCCACATTTTTTTACTATGGCTGATCGGCCTTTGTTTAAGATTTTGTAGTAGGTTGGGGAGGGGAACTACCCCACCCACACCCATATTTAACATGGGTTTGGGTGGAGCTGGTCCCCTCACCTGTAACCCACTCAATATTTAAAAAAACATTATGTGGTGGGGCCGAGCCTCACCAACCAATATTGAATTTTACTTACCATGCTGTAATGGTTTCAATGTTTCTCAGTCTGTGTTTTTATTTGCTAAACCAAGGCTATTGTAATTAACAATTATTTTTAATATAATTATATATTATATATATATATATATATATATTTATACATGTGTGTGTATATGTATATATATATACACACACACAAGCACATAAGTGTGTGTATATCTAAAGTAAGTGCTTTTTTAAAAAGGGTTGCATTGTAAAAAAATTGCAAATCTTTTGGGCAAATGAAAAATACCCTAATGATTTTTTTTTTTAAATCAATGTACAACAAAATAGAAATAACAAACCCTTAAATAGGGTAAAATGGAAATAGATAAAATATAATAAAATAAAATAAGATGGATTTGGGTTGTGTATATCCATCCCAAGCTTGCCCCTTCTCATCCATGGCTTCCTCCTCTTCCATCTTCCCTTAACCTGCAAAACCAAAAATGAAGAAATGAGTGAAAGAAATGAATAAAAGATTTCCATAAGATATTTTAGGGTTAGTTTGAAATTTTCCCATCCAATGGCCAAGATTGTCCCCTACGAATGTTAGGTGGGGGTTAGCGAGATGATCATTTGATCACATGGGTCATGCTTTGAAAGGGGCCACTTATGTGGTTTTAGAATTAATTCAAATTTGGTATTTCCTTTTTATTATTTTCTTTTCCAACTTCAAAGATAATTAGACTATGACCTAGGGAAATTTAAGTAAACCCTCTTCCTTAAATTAATAGCCTTTTGTAAATGGAGGGGTTATTTTAGACTTGAACTTAAATTTTAATTATTGCATGACCTTATGAGCAACTATATTAAATTAATTTAGGATTATTTGAATCAAATAATTTAAACCTAACCATAGAACAAATAAATTATTTTATTTAATATAACTATTTAAGTAATTTTGTGACGATCATCTGTTAACCAAGGATTAACTTAGCATTCTTTCGTCTTTTATAAAAATAAAAATAAAAAATGATTCCATAATTTGTCTATTATAACATTTATTCGGTTTTGATTTTGTGTGAAAAATTGCGGGTGTTACACTTGGTATCAGAGTCGTGGGTTCAACGCTTGGACCCCAGGCACACCTAGAAAACATGAAACAAAAACAAATAAAATTAGTGCAACTTTTAACCTAGTATACACAATTATGCATGATGTTTTGAAACATAGAACATTTAGTAAAGCTGAAAAAAAAAACCTTAGATGATTATAAACTTACTCTCACCCTGGTCAATGCAAGAGGCATGGACTAGACGAGGGGTTCCTACATGTAGACCTAGACCTAGCACCCCCAAAATAGGTGCTAGTAGCTATTCTACCTAAGATATTGCAGACGCTACAGGATGTTTTTTTTATTGATAAAGTAGGTTGAAGGGACCCATTCCCTATTTAAAAAATGAGGCTAAATCCTCTGGAAAAAAAAAGGGATAAAAAAGCCAAAAATAGTTTCATACTGACTTTACCAAAGATAGCAAAATCATTAAATTACTTCCCCCCCTGGGATGGAAAATAATCGTCAATGTTGGCCATGCGTCCATGTTTATTTTTACGCCTTTTTACTTCTTTCCTTTTTGCATGGTTGGATGGGATAACCAACGCAAGATCTTTGGGGTTCGCCAATGCCATCAAATTACCTGACATAGATTCCTAATCTGATTCCAAACTTTTTGAAGTATGTCCCCTTTTTATGCCACCTCCAACCAAGTTTTCTTCTTGAAATCAACTCTCTCTATCATTTTTCTGTCATTGTTTTACCATCGAAGGAAGGATTATATGAATTATCTTTAAATTTTGATGTAGAAACCAAATATCGGTTTACATAACCCCATTCGTTTGAAGATTTGATCCATTTTCTTTTTCATATTTTTGATTCTTATTGAAGGGACAGGAGGCTTGAAAATGCCCTATATTTCTGCACAGTCTACATCGGAATGTGGTATTCTCATAATCTAAGACCTGGGTGTGCCAAAAATTACCAAACTTAAGGATGATTTGATTAGGTAATCCTTTGCTTGAATAAATTTCAGTGCAAATTTAGGTGAATGAACACAAGCCCAAATATGTTCTATTCATATCCTCTTTTATAAATTTTCCCAAGATATTTCCAATATCTTCTAGGTCATACCACAGATATAAGGGAATGTTAGGAAGCTTGACCCAAAGTGGTGTTTTCGTCACTGAATAAGTATTCAGATTAAAATTTAGAAACCATGGAGTGATTGATAAACCTGCATGTCACTAGAACTAGGGTCCCTCAGTCAAACACTGCTAGTAATCTTAAGTTTCCCTAAAATTGACAACAAAAAAACCTTCCCACCACTAAATCTCGTGTTAATTTTTTGAAATATTCTTTAACTTTTGGATTTTCTATAGCGAGGGAAGGGATGTCCTCAGCTATATCGACCAAGTATGCCTGGGCTTTAGCTATATGTATGCCCAAGGAACTTCCGCCCTTGTTTTCTAGTGCCTCTTTGAAAGAATATGCCTTCTAATGATGCCTTGAGTAATGGTTGCCTAAATATCCATCCCCCGGTTCCACTCACTATTCCTTCTATGCATCCCAGATTCTAGAAATATTTTAATTTTTGAATCCCTAGGAATAGGGCATAGAGCATCTTCCACCTTCTCCCATTCAGCTCTATCCCGCACTCCCTCCCTAGCCCAAGCTCCCCTACTCGGTCGGAACCCTCCGCAACAACCTTTTGCCCCCGGAAATCTTCTTAATACTCGACTCCCTCCTTGATCACATTAGCTGCACTAGTTTTCTCCATCGGAATGGCCTCAAACTCACAATCACGCCCGAGAGATTCTCCCCTGGTTTTTCCATCGGTCCAATGAACTAGTATTCGGGTGTGACGAAATAAAGATTCCAGGTTTTGAACTCCTGTGACTATTGATACCACGCCATTTCCATTTTTAAGTGCACACATTCACAAAAAAGCACACATTCTAGATGCTACAGGACGTTAATTCCACTATATGTAGAGGATATTTAAGAGGATGACCTAGTAGGAAGGATAGAGATCCAACAAAGAGAGGCTCATGCATCTTCGTGTCACATTACAGAGGATAGAGGCGAGAAAACTCACATGTGGAGTCGGTTATACATGATTCACCTCCCTGGGAGCTCGAGATTGATCTCGTGATGCATAGATACATGTCTAGGAGCCTAGAGGGAGAGATGATTAGGTTGAGAGGCTTATAGGTCGAACATTGACTATAGTAGATCACATTAGAGAGATACGAAAGTTACACTTGCCTCATTTTTCTTGAGACACAGGTGGTTTTAAAGTCGAGGCATGGTTGGTTAGCTTCAGTGGATGTTTCAAGCTATGCCCTTGTTATAGAAACACCAAATATCATGTTTCCATTCACCTTCTAAGAGACCGAGCGGAGTTTTTTTAGGACTGAGGAGTAGACACTCCATGTACATTATAAGAGAAACATTTAGGAGCTCTTTGAGGCGCAGATATATTTATAGGAGGTTCATTCAGAAGTATATCAATGAGTTCCACGACCTGTAATAGGCCTCCATGATAGTAGCAAAGTATGAGGGGTGCTTTCTGGATCTACTTCAGTATGTGGAATACATGTAGAACTAGCATGTTTGAGTTCACGGAGTTCATCGGGGGCCTAATGTTGGACATGGGTTGGGCGGTACACATTAATTTCCCACAGAAACTTTATGAGGTAGTGGAGAAGTCTTGTGTTATAGAAGAAACTAGGGGCAAGACTCAACAGGCTCATGATAGAGTCGGGAGCCGCATTTAGTAGTTACAAGATAGTAGGTTGAGGGGATAAGCTACTCTTGCTAGAAGTGGACACACTTCAGCACAGTCTTCCTTCAGGCCTCCTCCACCTCCTCAATATCAACAACAATAGACTCGACCACCCTTCCGACCTCCATAGCGCCATGATGCTCAAAGAGGGCGTAGTATTAGACCTATAGCTAGGGGGCCCAACAGTACAAAATCTCAACCTCAAGCACATTCGACGAGATTATGTCCACCAAAACACACACAAATATATATGATAGGATCATCAGGTTCTTAAAGCACGTACTACAAGGCCACATGGAGGACTATCTGCACAGTCGAGAGGACTAGGTACTATCTGTGGATGTGGTGTGCATGGTCATCATTAGATATAGTACCCTCACAACCCTCCTAATGAGGGTAACGCACCTATTTATGAGCCTATAGTTGGTGACATGGCTAGACTCTACATGATATATGTAGTAGTCGAGAACCACTGGGAAGAACAACAAGGCATGGTGATCGAGGCCATAGGTAGCGTTGGTGGTATTTCTACCCCTATTTTATTTGACTTAGGCTCATCAGATTATTTCATTTCTCCATCTTTAGTAGAGTATTGCAAGTTGGTGGCAGTTAGGCATGGCCTTAGTTGGGATGTTGAGATGGCTTCTAGAGCCAAGATCTCAATAGACTCCTTAGTAAAGGAGTATGTAGTGGACCTAGGACCCTTTACCATGACCTTGGATCTTCATGTCCTTCCTTTGGGTTATTATGGAGTGATTTTGGGCATGGATTGGTTGTCTACACATAGAGCTAGAGTTGATTGCTACAATAAGATTATATATTGTGTAGGTGATTTTGGCGTTGAGTTAGTGATGATTGGTGTTAAAAGACCCATCTCTATCTACACTATTTCCACTATGCAGTTGAAGCAGTGTGTGAGGTGGGGTTGTCAATTGTATGTTATTACAATTAGTGATAGGTTAGAGGATGGGGTTAGTTTACTTGTACATGACGATCACCCCATTTTCTAGGATTTTTCGGTTGTGTTCCCTAGTGACTGCAAGGATGCCTCCCCCGTTTGAGATAAACTTCCACATTGAATTGGTTCTAGGAGTGGAACCTATCTCATGTGCTCATTATAGGATGAACAGCCGTGAGATATGTGAGGTCAAGTTACAGCTTGAGGGCATTCTTGAAAAAGGCCTAATCCATCCTAGTTTATCCCCATGGGGCACACTACTGATTTTTGTGATGAAGAAGGATGGATACTTGTAGTTTTGTGTGGACTATCACCAAATGAACAATATAACGATCAAGAATCATTACCCCCTTCCTCAATCGATGATTTGTTCTATTAGATGAAGGGGGCCATAATATTTTGTAATATTGATCTTAATTCAGGATACCATTAGTTGAGGATTGTAGAGGTAGATGTCTAGAACTTAACTCTTTGCATGAGATGTGGCCACTATGATTTCACTTTGTTATGCCATTCGGTTTGACGATCACCCCCATAGTGTTCATGAGTTTGATGAACAAGGTGTTTAGGAACTTTTTAAATCACTTTGTACTCATGTTCCTTGATGATATGTTTATCTGCTCATGCATACATGATGAGCATTAGGAGCACCTTTGTTAGGTTCTACAGTGTCTTCGTGAGTACAAACATTATGGGAACCGGAGAACTATGCATTATTTCATTCAGAGGTACAGTATTTGGGTCACATCATTTTAAGGGATGGTATCATAGTCAATCCTTCTAGGATTAAAGCCATATTGGATTAGCCAACACCCAGTAGCATGACAGAGGTGCATAGTTTCATGGGGTTGGTAGGATACTTCGGGAGATCATTGGGACTTTGCTCGGGTTCCGCACCCCATCACTTCCCTTCAACGGAAAGGGAATAAGTTCATCTAGTTAGATAAATGTGAGCCAACCTTGAGGACACTTTGAAGGAGTTCCTTATGACAACACTTATTCTTGTAGTATTGGACCGTCAAGGTGAATTCTTTGTTTACACAAATTCTTTCTTTCACAAGAATAGGAGGTGTGTTGATCCGGGAGCGTCGTGTTGTAGATTTTGAGTCTCACAAAATCAAGCATAATGAGCTCAATTATCGTATCATGACCTAGAGCTTGCAGTAGTTGTTCATGCCTTGGTTCAATAGAGACACTTCCTTATTGGCCAAAGATTTATAATCAAGACTGATCACTTGAGTCTTTGCCACCTCTTCATGTAACCCAATCTCAATGCTCATCAGCGGTGTTTGATGGAGTTGCTTTATGAGTATGAAATTGAGATAGAGCATGTAAAGGGAAGGAAAATGTGGTTGCAGATGCTCTAAGTAGATTGAGACATTTGGTTATGAAAAATTGAGTGGGTACAAATTTGTGGAGATTTATTTTATAGCATCTTCCTCATGATAGCTTCTACCTTGTAGACGGATAAGAGATTGAGTCTTAGAGTCCCTTGAGGGGAATTTTGATCGATTCTCATTAGAGACATATGGTCTTCTTAGACATACAGAGGTCAGATGTATGTTCCTAGAGATGGAGGATTGAGATAAGATATTTTGGCAGAGGGTCATCGTGCACCTTATTCAGCCCATCCAGGGTGAAGAAGATGCACACCACTTTGAGATAGATTTACCATTGGAGAGGTCTATGGAGATATGTAGCTTAGTTTTTGTCACACTATTTAGAGTGTCACACGGTGAAGGTTGAGCATCAGCATCGAGCTAGCCTTCTCTACCCGCATGCCATACAGGAGTGGAAATGGGACATCATTTCAATGGATTTCATTGTAGGGCTACCGACATCGAGATAACAACATGATGTCATCATGGTCATGGTGAAAAAATTGATGAAAGTGGCTCATTTTTCTCTAGTGAAGGCCACCTATACAACGAGTGCAGTAGTGCGAGTATACCTTGATGAGATTGTTGGATTGCATGAGATTCTGTAGAAGATTATTTGTTACCATAATTTCTTATACACCTCTCATTTTTTGACTACCATGTAGCAGATTCTTGGGAAAATGATGAAATTCAAGTATAACTTATCATCCCGAAATATATGGGTTGTGAGTGGGTAAATTAGATCATGGAGGATATGTTATGGATGTATGTCATGGACCTTCAGTCTAGGTGGGAGGAGTACTTGTATTTGGTGGATTTTTCTTGCAACAACATTATTCTGAGTTTGATTGGCATGGATCCTTTTCAAGCATTGTATGGAAGAGAGTGCAGGACACCGTTGAGTCGGGATAGGATGGAGGAAGAACTTTCTCTTAGGTGAACATTAGTACAGATATGGAGAAGCAGGTTTTCTTGATTAGATAAAGGCTTTAGGAGGCTCAAGATAGGAATAAAAAGTATGCAGATCTGAGGGGGACATATCATAGTTTTAAGGTGGGCATGAATATGTTTCTTCATGTTAGGCCTCATAAGAACCCTATCGGTTATGGAGAAGGCTTTAAGTTAGCTCCTATATTTGTTAGTCCCTTCGATATCTTAGAGAATATCATTCCTTTAGCCTACTGTACATCATTGCCACCAAGCTTTTCTCATGTGCATGATGTTTTTCTTGTCTCTTTTCTTAGCGAGATATATTCCAGATCCCTGTTAGGTTTTGGATTGGACCACATTGTCAGTGTTGGAGCAGAGGTAGGTGTCAGTAGAGCCTATGCATAGTATAGAGCACAAAACACTATTCTTTCGAGGCCATGAGATTCACCAAGTGTGGGTCCATTGGTGATGGGGATCATTTTGAAAAGTTTTCTAAACATCCCTAAATGGTTCCAGTGTAGAAGATCATCTCGAGAGCTTTCGAATGACTATAAGAACACAACAAACGGACATCGGGAGCTCTAGATATGTTCGGTCAAAGTTCAGACATGGGAAAGTCAACTCTGGTCAACTGGTCAATATTTGGACCAATCGCACTGTGACACGTGGCTTGCCAACACTCGTCGAATTCGCTCGATTTTCCTATCGGGAGACGACAAGTGGATTACATGCTATTTACTGAGTTAATTATTTCCATACCACATTACATGGATCGAAATAATATTATTTTGGTAAGTCCACTTTCCAAATGGCACGCATATATGCCAAACCACTATATATATTAATGTTTAAAACATTAGTATGAACCGCCAAATCAAATGTAGATGTTTTGACCACGTGGAAGGTGGTGAAGCGGTTGTTTGGGAGGCATTAAGCCTTGCGTGGATGTTTCCACGTGGAAGGAAGAAGGTGGGAAGCGGTTGTTGGGGGTGGTTAAGTCTACCACTTCAAAAATGCGTGGAAGGCTATTTAAAGCCTTAGGCATTATCTCCCACCGCCAAAAAATGTAGAAACTTATTCAGATATGCGCCTCCTTTGGGAATTAATCCCATTTCAAACAAATGCCGCTCCTTATGGGATTTTTATCCCTTAACAAATGCTTAGCCGCTCTTATGGGATATTTATCCTATTATTAAAATATTCAAATGCGGCTAAATTAGGTATTAATCCCATTAAAACATGAAATCCGCCCACATAGGGATTTTATCCCATCAACTATGCTACGGGTGAGGCTAAAATAGCCTAAGGATAATATGCAAGTGCATTATTTTTGGGCCCTAAAAATGTATAAATAGGGTACCTAGTTCATTTTAATGGACACATTACACACATCGGGCGCTACAAAGAAATTGTTGTGTGAAGACCTAAATTATTTAGGCATTGTATATTTTTATATTATTGACCTATTATTTGTTAGGCAATAATAAACTAAATATTTGTGGCTAGGAGTTATTCAAACTACCTAGTCGGCCCATAGCGCCACACCAATTACTTGCAAATCTTGGATTGTCGACCGGAGTGCTAGCGTCACATTGTTTGCGTCGGGAAGGCTGATCGAAGCTGAAGGAGATTGTGCATCAGGAAGGTGGAAGTCGGGTGCTATTTTTCACCCTTGTCGTCCGAAGGTCTGGTGTATTGATAGGCAAGTAAAATTCCATTAGGTTTTCTTGTGAAAGTACTATTGTAACTTACAAGTTTTGACTAGTGGAACGGTTCGACCACGAACCCGGAGACGTAGGCAATTGCCGAACTCCATAATCAATCTGTGTGCAATTTTCATTATTGTCTTGTATTAATTTTTAAATTGATTACTTATAAGGAGAAAATCATCGGCAAATATTTAAAGCCTGTAAGGGTCCGAGATCAGGTAGTAATAATCTGATTATTTTCGGATCATGTTTGGTATGAGAGCTGGTTTAGCTCCATATTTGTTTTTCAGTAAATCTGATTAACAGAGTGATTGCTTCAAGATTGGTGCAGTTGGTTCAGTTTTGTGTTAATAGGGTACAAGTGCACTATGGGCAAGATGTCTAAACAGGTGAAGCTTGAGGAGATTGAAGCATATAATCACCAGATCCAGGAAGAGAATTATGTCCTGCGATTAATGTATTCCTCCTTGGAAGAGGAGAATGCTCGTTTGAAATCAGAATTGTAAACCAAGGATGAGCTCTTGGCAAGGTTGCAATGTGGTGATCAGAGGAAGGAAATACCTTCAACTTCAGATGTAGAGGCCATGGCAGATGATTGTACTGTAAGTTGTTCACCACGGGAATCTTCTTCTTCCTCCCATTTAGTTTCAGATTTAGGTAATGAAGTCTTTGGTTTGTTTGAAAAGCATACTAGAGGCATTGGATCCAATTTACTAGATAAAATGGGTTTTGATGGAAGAGGCCTTTGTAAAAATGGCCAACGTATTGCTAACCCAATACAGGTCGAGGATCGTCCTCATTTTGCAAGTTTGGGTTATCCTAGTGCGGGAATGGAAATTGGAGAATGTTCCAAGAACGCTAATGGGAGACAAGCTTCCAAAAGCAAAGAGATTACCCCACTAGTCCTGCGAGAAGATTTTGAGCAGAAAGTTGTGCTTTGTCGTCACATGCAAGATGTGGTAAGATAAATCAGTGAAGAGGTAATGAGATTCCACCTCCAGTTTCTTACCATAATCATAAGCACAGTAAAACTTCTGATCCACTTTTTCAGCTTAAGAAGTATGGTTATGATTTTCAGAAGATGTGGAATTCTTTTCCATGTACTTTTTGTGGATTGCATAATCATTCAGTGGCCAGATGCTGGAAGAGAAGGACACTGATGAAGAAGTTGATGCCGTTCATCAAGAACAAGGCAAATTAGAAAGACCAATCTCGTCATGCAGAGTCGAGAAATGGCAAAAAGAGTTCCTCATCCCAGAAGAAGGAGATTAAGAGGAATTTTTGTGCTCATTGCTAAAGGAATGGGCATCGGGTGGAAAATTGCTGGAAACTGCATCCATCTCGCCATCAGAGTAATGGAAAGCCAAAGATGGAATGGAGGCCTATTGCAAAGGTAGAAGAAGTTTCTACGTCACCACCAGTTGACAAGTCAACCCAGGACCAGGTAATACCTGAAAGTGAAAGTCCTTTGAAATGGGTAAGTCAACAATTTTTCAATTATATATTGCATAATTCAGATTGATGAATCGTATGCAGTATTAAGTTTGGAGATCAGATTCTGTGAGAAAATGCTGAGAGAAAGGTTTACAATACTCAGTGGATTTTCTTACTTAGAAAATTTGATTAATGCTCCTAACATATCTCCTAATCAGCGTGTGAGTACCTGTTATAGCTTGGATACAGGATTTGACTCATATAAATCTTGGAGATTGATCTGCCATTTGTGTAGACAGTAGAGTTTGCAGAGATCAGCTCGGAACTTCATTCTATGTAGAGGCATTGTGACCGTGCGTCAAAGAATGGTAGCTGAATCACCGTTGGCATTGACGTCAGGTTGGAACTTCATTTTGTGTAGAGGCATTGCGACCGTGCAGCAGAATGGTACCTGATATTAGTATGTCAACAAGAGGAGCTCTAAAAGGATTAGCTCGAAACGTCATTCGGTGTCAAGGCATTGCGACCACACATACGAATGATAGCTGATCAACAAACTTAGCATTATGCATCGGAGGCATTGAGGTCTATAGAGACTTAGCATCATGCATCGGAGGCTCGAGGTCTTCAAAGAGGCTTAGCATCATGCATCGGAGGCGTTGAGGTCTGTAAAGACTTAGCATCATGCATCGGAGGCGTTGAGGTCTGTAAAAGACTTAGCATCATGCATCGGAGGCTCGAGGTATTGAAAGAGGCTTGGTATCATGCATCGAAGGCGTTGAGGTCTGTAAAGGGACAAGGAATTGTCCATCATTGACATCGGATCAATCAAAGCTCTACATAACATGGAGTTCCTTCAAACCAGTTTAGATTCTATGGAATCAACTCGGAGCCAGGAGCTGTGTTATAGAGTCAAAGAAGATCCTTGTTGTTAGATATCAAGAAGCTTAGCACCGCACAAAAGGAGCATTGAGGTTTCATTCAGAAACTTAGCACCATAAAGCGGAGGCGTGGAGGTCTTCTTTGGATATCAGAATGGCAAAGTGGAAGCGTCGTGGGCCCATAACCCACAAGTCCAGGATCAGAGAGAGAGTTGTCGAAGTGATAAGGTTGGAGGAGAAGACCCAAGGGTCTACTACAGCATCACTTCCGAGGTGGCAGTAGAGTTTTTCAGATTCGGGACAGTATGGAAGGCTTTTTGGACAAAAATCTTTTCTCAGTAGGGAGGTGTGATCAGCAGATCATTTTTAAAAATTTCCCTAAACATCCCTAAATGGTGCCAGTGTAGAAGATCATCTTGAGAGCTTTCCAACGACTGTAAGAACATGACAAACGGACATCGGGAGCTCTAGATATGTTCGGTGAAAGTTTAGATAGCAGGAAAGTCAACTCTGGTTAACTAGTCAATATTTGGACCAATCGCACTGCGACACGTGGCTTGCCAACACTCGTCGAATTATTTCGATTAGCCTATCGGGAGACGACAAGTGGATTACATGCTATTTACCGAGTTAATTATTTCCATACCACATTACATGGATCGAAATAATATTATTTTGGTAAGTCCACTTTCCAAATGGCACGCATATATGCCAAACCACTATATATATTAATGTTTAAAACACTAGTATGAACCGCCAAATCAAATGCAGATTTTTTGACCATGTGGAAGGTGGTGAAGTGGTTGTTTAGGAGGCATTAAGCCTTGTGTGGATATTTCCACGTGGAAGGAAAAAGGTGGGAAGCGGTTGTTGGGGCGGTTAAGTCTACCACTTCAAAAATGCATGGAAGGCTATTTAAAGCCTTAGGCATTATCTCCCACCGCCAAAAAATGTGGAAACTTATTCAAATATGCGCCTCCTTTGGGAATTAATCCCATTTCAAACAAATTCTGCTCCTTATGGGATTTTCATCCCTTAACAAATGCTTAGCCGCTCTTATGGGATATTTATCCTATTATTAAAATATTCAAATGCGGCTAAATTGGGTATTAATCCCATTAAAACATGAAATCCACCCACATAGTGATTTAATCCCATCAACTATAGTACGGGTGAGGCTAAAATAGCCTAAGGATAATATGCAAGTGCATTATTTTTGGGCCCTAAAAATGTATAAATAGAGCACCTAGTTCATTGTAATGGACACATTACACACACCGGCGCAACGGAGAAATTGTTGTGTGAAGACCTAAATTATTTAGGCATTGTATATTTTTATATTATTGACCTATTATTTGTTAGGAAATAATAAACTAAATATTTGTGGCTAGGAGTTATTCAAACTACCTAGTTGGCCCATAGCACCACACCAATTACTTGCAAATCCTGGATTGTCGACCGGAGTGCTAGCATTGCATTGTTTGCGTCGGGAAGGCTGATCGAATCCGAAGGAGATTTTGCATCAAGAAGGTGGAAGTCGGGTGTTATTTTTCACCCTTGTCGTCCGAAGGTCTGGTGTATTGATAGGCAAGTAAAATTCCATTAGGTTTTCTTGTGAAAGTACTATTGTAACTTACAAGTTTTGACTAGTGGAACGGTTTGACCACGAACCCGGAGACGTAGGCAATTGCCGAACTCCGTAATCAATCTGTGTGCAATTGTCATTATTGTCTTGCATTAATTTTTAAATTGATTACTTAAAAGGAGAAAATCATCGGCAAACATTTAAATCCTATAAGGGTCCGAGATCATGTAGTAATAATCTGATTATTTTCAGATCAACTGGGATAGGTACGATGATATTGTAGCCACATGGGAGGATGCATCTATTTTTTGAGCTCAATTTCCTCATCTATTCTAGTGACTTCTAAGAGGAAATCGAGTCTAAGGGAAGAGGGATGCAGTACCCACTCCTTTTTGACACTATTTCATCTTGATATTGATACTATTGGTGATATTTAGACATTTTTGATTATGATACATTGATCGGTAGATGATATATTTCACTGATATTTGGAATATTTACATTCTAATGTTTACATTTATTATGATGCACTAGATAGTGATGTTAGATAGTTCAATATATGTTGATTTTCATGATGTGGATTTGTAATCCAATTTTTCCCATTCTGAAAAATTAGACAAACAGAAACTTGCATGTAGCGAAAATTGAGGAGTGACTCACTTAAAGGCTTACATTTTGGGATTGGGCGTATAAATTTAAAACAAGTCAAGAAAACTATAGGGAAGCTCAGGAGCCTGAGCTATTTCAAAGAATCAATAAATTCAAAATTCCAAAACTCGGATTTCGGAGGTGAAGCTTTTCGGAGACCGAGTAAAGCATAGTTTTGGGGTTTGAACTCTCGAGCATAAAGTTGAGAAACCGATGAAAACGTTATGAAATCTTAAATTCTAAAATTCTAAAATTTTAGACTTTCAGGTTTCGAGGTTTTGGAGTTCTCAAGCGTAAATTTGGGAAAGGGACTAGAAAAGTTCTGAAACCTAAAATTTTGAAAGTCTGAAATTTCAGACTTTCTATTTTGGGGATCTCAAAGCAAGAAAAAGCCTGAAATTTGAAATTTTGAAAGTTTAAAATTTAAGAATTTTGGGTTTTTATGTTTTGGAGGTTTGGAAATTAAGGTTTTGGGGTTTGAACTTTAGGTTTTGGAACTCTTGAGGCGATGAACATTGAAAAGGTTCTAAAAGGAAAAATGTCCTAAAGTCAAAAATTTCATACTTTCGGGTTTTGAGGTTTCAGAGGTTCAGGTTTCAGACTTTCAGAACTCCCAAGAAAAGTTGACGAATGAAAAATGTCTAAATATATAAAATGGAAATGTGTGAAAGTCTAAAATTTCAGAATTTGAGTTTTCAGGAATTTGGAGGTTCGGGTTTGAGACTCTCGGGACAATCAAGAAAATTTGGCAGATGGACGGTGTTTCAATTTATGAAAAGGAAATGTTTGAAAGTACAAATATAAGAATTTCAGATATTGCATGCATTTCATACTTTGAATAGTGATAGAGCCAACCACCTGTAATTTTTGCAGAATGACACCTCGACCTTCAGATGGCCATAACTTTTGACTGGGAGCTCGGACTTGTATAAGAAACGACTTAGTTATTCAAAATCAAGAAATAGAGTATTCCATTTTTTAGGGTGTTAGACTTCTCACGTACCAAAATAATGAATTATGAGCTTCCTTTCTTTCCCAAACATGAAAAAAACAAGGAGGCATGGGTTTGGCAAAGTAGAACCTATCATTT
This sequence comes from Taxus wallichiana var. yunnanensis, assembly GCA_018340775.1. NCBI lineage: Eukaryota > Viridiplantae > Streptophyta > Pinopsida > Cupressales > Taxaceae > Taxus > Taxus wallichiana. The sequence continues at coordinate 893,530,206 of CM031242.1, forward strand.
TGCAGCTTAATTCAATGAATTTCTTGGGTGGTTGAAGTAGGATTTTGAAATTCTTCTCATATCCTTCTCTCATTCTTCCTATATATTTTAGGGAGGGGTATTTTTCAAAAGGTTGGAAAATTTGGCTTTACACAATCCTTTCTTCTCTAGTCTATAAGTGGATTTGTGGAGTTCAAACCTCCCATTAAAATTGTAATGCAAGTTTTTGCCTCTTGGCCATTCTAATGTATTGTATCAAATATTTGGAGCAATTATACCTGTTTGTGGGTGATTTTCAACCCTCTCTTATGTTCATTATATCCTTTTTATCTTTCATTGCAATGCTATTTATCTATGCATGGTGGTTGTCTTACTTTTTAATGGTTTTTGTTTAATGGAAAAGAAGATATTAAACATTCCTTTGGTGCATCACCTCTGTTAGATTAGGTTTAATTTCTTGCTTCTTCTTAACCCTATCTCCTTGGCAAGTTAGAGTAGATTTTAGGATAGATCCTCTATAATATGGATGTGTGCATATGAACATAGAAATAGGAACCAACCTTCATCTCGAGAGCTTTCCCAATTGCAAAGTCCCACACTTTGGGAAAAAATCCATGTTATGCAATCACACTGAGAGTTTCAACCCATTGAGTTGCATTCATTCAGGGGTGTTGTGATTACACATCAATAGGATTTTATACTGACACGTTATGTTTTGGGATGTTTTGAGTAAAATTGTAATCTCATGGATGTTAGGGTTAGATTTTGATATATTTATGGATAATAGAATTGCTAATTTTGAATGATGAATATTGATTTTATATGTATATTGTCTCGATGTTGTTAATACATCCAAAAGGTCGAGAGATATATTTTGTTGTGTTGAGGAATTTTATCACATACATCGGCGGGGATAGTTGACCAACCACATAAGGATGTCGAGTGTTGAGAAATGAGCCCAAATATGACAACTTGTGTAATTTTGTTTAGTGTGGTGTTTTGCATGTTTGGTTGGAGGTCTCGCATGTGAGGGTGACATGACATGTGTGGCCATGGGGTGAATTTTCTTCCCTTTCTTTAATTTTGTATGTGCTTTATTCATGTTTTATGTATGTAAATTTTGAATTCTTTTCACTTTATTATCATGTGTTAATATGTCTTAATTAAGTTAAACCCTTCTTATTTTTAGTTAACCAAATTAGGATGTGACAAATAGTCATGATGAAGTTTGGTGGTCCTTGTTGTAAATAAAATTTATGTTTATTTGTAAGTGTTTTACTCCACCCCAACTTCAAAATTCGTATTTTGACTTGCAGAGAATTTTTAAGGCTTTTGAGACAAGCAAGTCTTCTCCCATGCGTCTTAAATTTACCCAACAACCCCACCTATGGGTTGGGAAGTTTATTTTTTTATTTTTATCCATTTTTGAGTGTAAAAGAGAGAAAATTATTGCACTTTATTTCTACCCCAATTTATTGTGTCCTTTGAAAGAATGGTGTGAAATTTTGTGAGCCATGTGGGTTGTAATAGTCCTAGCAAGTTCATTTAATTTCTTTGTATTGATGTGTTAACTTGAGTGTGCGGGGATGGAGGAATGATGAAGTGGCATCCTACATGGAGCCAACTCATCATCCTCTCATTTCATTTCTATTTATTGGTGGTTTTTTGTTGGAATGGGGGTTACTTGTTCTTTTATATTCTTGTGCACTTTTGGAATTATTTATTGAGTCCTTTAAAAGCATGGTGTGGAAATTTGTGACCCGTGTGCGTTGTCATAATCCTAGTAAGTGCATTTATTTTCTTGGTATTGGTGTGTTGAGTTGATTGTAGGGATGGAGGAATGATGAAGTGGCATCCTACATGGAGCCACCTCATCATCCTCTCATTCCATTTCTATTTATTTGTGATTATCGATTGGAATGGGGATTACTTGTTCTTTTATCTTCTTATGCACTTTTGGAATTAGAGATTGTTGGAGTGCTTCTGGGAATTTCTTGGTTTGGAATGTAAGAGGCTTGTGGAATTTTCTTGGAGATTCATGGAGAGGTAGGCTCTCCACCTTTGATATTATGTTATTTTACTTGTTAATTTTTTTGTCTTGTGAAGGTGTTTGTGTGTTCGTTGGGTAGTAGGCCTTATGTTGGGTGTGGGAGAAGGGATTATGGAACCATTAGGGAAGGAAAAGGGAGTTTTGTGAGGTATGAATTTTGTGGGAGTGTGAATGAGATTCTTACCTATGGGGAGAGAAAATGAAATCATTTTTATTTGTTACATATTTGCAAGGGAGAGATAAGGATTTTGTGTTGATTGTTTTGTGCACTTGGAGGCTTAGGGTGAGACTTCCACTTCACTTGGGAGGCATAAGGAGTTGGTTATCCCATATCCCTTGCTCTATTTGTTTTGATCCTTAAACGTTTGAATTGGTGTGAATTTGTAAACTTGTTGGATATATCATCTTGGTTGAGTTGAATGTCTTGTATGTATGTTTGTTGTGAAGCCACTTTGTTAAAAAATTTCATTGTTCCTTGATACTCATTACAATTCTTTGGTTGGGGCTCGGGGGGCCATTAAGTGGATGGATTCTCCTATTAATATATTTAATAGTGGGTAGAGATATTTTCCTACTCCGCTTCCTTGTTTTGTGATCCCATTGTGAAGATTTAAGGAAACAAGTTTTGGACCTACCATTGTGAAGAGGACATGCATATTGAAGACTTGAAATTTTTCTTGTTGATAGATTTATTGTAGTTTGTTCATTTTCCTTTATCCCCACTTGAGTGGATGATTGTAATTTGTAATATTGTGATAAATTTTTTGTAATACTTTGAGTGCTTGTTTAAGAGACTTATAATTTCAAATGTGTTAGTTTTGTGAAAAGAAATTATCAAGTTTTATCTTGTCTTGGTGAAAGGAAAATTTTAATAGAGTTGAAATGGATATGAATTCCTTTTAATTTTATTAATTTTATTGTTTTCCAATTGTAATATACTTTGATTTCAAAAAAACATTGTGAAGTTCATTTAAATTTATTGTGGTAAAAATAGTTGTCATTTATAACTTATAAAGGAAATGAAATAGCTACCTCTAGTCTATTCAATCAACGAGATATTGAAGGGTTTAAAATATAGTGGTTAAAATTTTCTTGGGATAAATAATCTTATTAGTTGTGCTATTGTGATTCTCTATGAGTAGTTAGAAATTGTTTTTATTGTCTTGTTTGTTTAATATTTGGGTAGTAGGTTGGGGAGGGGCACTACCCCCACCCCAAACCATATGGGGCGAGGTGGGGCGGTGTCCCCTCCGCAACCCACTCAATATTTAAAAAAACCATACTTTGGTGGCAACTGAGCCCCAACAACCAATATTAAATTTTACTTACCATGCGGCCATGTTTTTAATTTCTAACCCTGTGTTTTTTTTTGTGAACCACAACTATTTTAATTAACAATTATTTTTAATATAGATATTTATACATGTGTGTGTGTGTGTGTGTGTGTGTGGTTATATATACATGTATTGTTTATATTTTGGGATATATGTTTACCCATGTATATATATCTAAAGTAAGTATGTTCTACAAAAAAAGGTGGGGGTTGCATCTTTAAAAAAATGCAAATATTTTGGGCAAATGAAAAATACCCAAAAGGGTATTTTTATTAAATCAATCTACAATAAAATGGAAATTGTAAACCCTTGAATTGGGTAGAATGGAAATAGAAAAAAAATAAAATAAAATTAGATGGCTTTGGGTTGTGTATATCCATCCCAAGCTTGCCCCTTCGCATCCATGCCTTTCTCTTATTTGAACTTCCCTTACCCTACAAAACTAAAAATGAAAAAATCAATAAAATATTTCCATAATAGATTTTAGGGTTGGTTTGAAATATTCCCATCAAATGGTCAACATTGGTTTCATCCAAGGGAGAATATTATCCCCTACAAATATTAGATGGGGCTGGTGAGATGATCATTTGATCGCATGGGCAACATTTTGAAAGGAGCCACTTATGTGGTTTGAAAATTATTTCAAATTTGGTATATATTTTTTTATTATTTTTTTGTAAGTTCTAAGTTAATTAGACCATGACCTATAGAGATTTTAGTAAACTCTCTTCCTTAATAGTTTAGACCGCTTTTATAATGGAAAATTAAATTAATAACCTTATGTAAATTGAAGGGTTATTTTAGACTTGGACTTTAATTTTAATTATTGCATGACCTTAGGAGCCACTTGTATTAAATTAATTTAGGATTATTTGAATGAAATATTCTAAACCCAACCATAAAAAAATCAATTATTTTATTTAGTATTATTATTTAAGTAATGTTTTGAGGATCATTTGTTAACCAAGTATTAGCTAGCGTTCTTTCGTATTTTATAAAAAAATACAAAATTATTCCATAATTTTTATATTATAACCTTTTTTGGTTTTGGGATTCGTGCACAAATTTTGTGGGCGTTACACAACTTAGCTATTATTATCTCTTCACTTATATTATTTGATATGATTTGTGTTTTTTTTTTTGAAAGGGACTACACCCTTGTAAAACAAGGCTCACAAGATAGATTTATAGATTTAGAAATACAAAAAACATCAAAATCTAGATTTATCAAATCATCCCAACAAGAGAAATATTTCAACCAAGATCACAACAAGAAAATAGCAATTCTAGAGCTCGAAAAAAGCTAGTAGACATTAACATCACAAAAACAACTAGCTACACAACATCAACACAACAAGGCTACAAACCAGATGCAACGATGAGAGAACACAACTGGGAAGGGATCATGCCTTTCTTGAGACAATGGAAGGTTTAGATTTAGTGCATACCTTCTTCTTTCTATCCCCCACCTTTCCTTCCTCATTTTCTTCTTCCACTGAGATTGGAAGAACAACTTCAATTGAATTTATAGGGATGTGACAATCAGTAAGGGGTGTCAAATTAAAATCTATCGATGAATCAATACCCTAAGGATAGGAATATTGAGGTTTCTTCTTGTTGGCGGGAAAATTTATCGGGTGGAAAAACTTGTGGATTTTGTTGGTACCCAAATTTGTTCTCCTTTTCAAGCCAAGTAGTAACATTGATTCAACATGGATCTTAGGGGCAGACATGGATCATAAATGTATGTCATTTTTACTTGGGGTGGAGATCTAACTGTCCCTTTGTTACTTGGATTTGTGGAGAGATGGGTAGCACCTTAAAAGGATATGATGTTATCCTAACTATTTTAGGTTGTGTATTTTAACCAAGGTAAGAGAACCTATTTTGTAACCTCTGTTATTTGAAAGGAGATACAAGTACCCTTATTTTGCATAAATTTTGTAGAGAAGACCTTGGGAAAATATGATCAACACACCAGATCTGACTCTCATGAGTTGTCACTTCCAGATCATGAAGATACTCTCACAACAAGGAAAGGGTTACTAAAGACATTTGAGACCCTGATTTATCCTGCATACTTTGGTAAATGGATTTTGGTCTTGTGTGGGTATACAAAGTAGAACAGGGGTAGTATGGATATGATTGGATGTTTTTAAATATATTTTAGTGGGAGGGGAGACAGGATGTACTTGACTCACTAGATCCTTGAGAGATTATGCAAAATGGAAGGATTTCACTAACAAAATGCCACAAAAGTTAGAAATGTTTCTTCAACTAGAATATGTGCCCAAATGGAGGCCTGTTAGTTACACACTTTTACATAACCTATGTGATGATTCTATCATGAAGGTTCAAGTCGAGAACCCAATAAAGCACCAACATTCAATTCAAACGATGCCCGAGGTACATCAGAGGCGTACGAGATAATCTCTGTTAACAAAATGAAAGAAAATTGATTTTAAACCTTTTATCTCACTCCCATATGAAGGCTCTTCTGAGAAATGAAATCATAAATGCCACTAAACTATCACAAGGATTGAGACTTGTGTAATTTGATTGGATTTTGGTACAAGATTGTAATGAGTAAACAAGAAAAACTACTTGCATGCATTCATAGATGAAATAAATACACTTTACTCAAGATTAACACACGAATAACTCAAGTTTCATCAAATTTATCTACAAGGTAGAGTTTCTAGATAAATATCAAAGCTTGTCAATGGCTATACACTTATAACCTCCTTGACATGATTGAATTTGATACAAATAGAGATATACATTTTTCTTATACGGCTTCTCATGAGGGATGGGTTGTGTCTAACTTTTTCTGCTAGAAAAATCAGTATCTAACTTTTCCAAAAGCTCCCAACCATTTGCACAAAAAATTTATGCCATTTATATCATTTACAACAGAGTCCCCTCTCCCCAAAATACAAAAACGTTAAATGCACCAAAGGTGCTCGCCATGATTATTTTGTGATTCTCATAATCAAATCTACAAGAAGTATCAAGGTGCTCGACAATGTAGATTTCATATGAATGCCTCCAACATTCAACTCCTTGCTCTGGTAGATCACTCTTCCTTCAATTTTCCAACCACTTCCGCCCCTACTAGTCATATCTGGCCCCTTGCATGCTCGGAAAAGGAAAAATGGAACATCCGATTGGGCACGAAAGTCAAACCATTTTAATGGTGAAAGACACCTTCTAGATCTTCCCCTCAAACTTCAGATGTCAACATTAACTTCCTTTTCTTCTTGTTATGTAGAAAAGACCAAGAAATCATGGAGATTCACACTTCCAGAAGTGTTTAAGAGAAATGGGGGGAAAATAGAATTTAGACTCATAGTTGTTGTTGGTCTTTACTTTGAATTTGGGCCGTCCATGTGGCAGATTCAGATTCTTTTTGAAAAAATAGACACTGTGGGAAACGATCCTGACACGTGTCCAAATATGATTGGAGCAGAACCACACTCAAATTCTACCATTTTACTCTCTTTTTGGAAAAGGGATTTTTTTCAAATTTTCCCCATAGTTCCACCCTTGGGAACGAGCTTGACATGTGTCCTAATATGATTAGAGTAGACCCACGCTTCCATTTTTACTTTTGACCCCTTTTTCCCAAAAGGCATTTTTTCAAAATTTCCTCCAGAGATCCCGCACCTCTACCATTGACCGAGGAAAAACATTGACCTTTTTCCTTCATTGGGCTTGTGGGTGATTTTGAAATTTTAATCCTTAAGGGGAAAAAAATCCAAGTTTCCTCCGATGGCCCCTCTTTGACTTTTCAAACTGCCACATGTCACCATGGCACACCTTGAGGCGGTCCCAAAAATTTGATACCTTGAACAAGCGCGGGCTCACCACATGTCTTCTTCTGACAAGGTTTTCCTGAAGGCTTGAAGCTCAAAAAGAAAGTGCCATGTGTCATGTTCTGAGGTAGTCTCCTTTTGGTCATTGAAAAGTCTAAGTAAAATTTAAAGTGAGGGGAGGCCTCCACGTCGACCTGGTGCTTCTTTAGAATCAAACTCAAGGGCTGGTCCCTGAACATGCGCATTTCCTCCACGTGTCTCCATGGAGGAACTTCAATATGGTTTCCAAAGTGAATACCCTAAATGATCGCAAGTCCGGGAAAAGTAGCGGAAGGCTCCACGTGTCCTCCTGGCACTACTCCAAGGTAAAAACCCAAAATCAGATATTCAAATGAGCGTCGTGCCTTCGGTGGACACATTTTTAATTGAGTATTTTTATAAATTTTCCTAATTATCCAACTGAGCTGCGTCGAACCAAAAGATGCCACGAACTCTTGCTGATGATGCTAGATGATGCAAATTTGACTAGGAGAAGCGCTGTCACAAACCATAAAAAATAGAAAAATGATTATTTGAGCCAGGGAATGAAATTTTCTTCAAGGATATAAAGTTTAGGAATGTTACAAGGCTCAAATACATTCCTCAAGGACACATCAATTCATTCTTCTTCAAGTACTTAGGGAAGAAAAGATAGGGAAGACAAATCCTAACCATAGAGAACAGAAGACATGGGGGAAACCGAGTTTCTAATTGAACATATCACGGGAGACTCAAAATACATACCCCTAAGAGATTTACAACCCAAGAACCAATTAAAAATGGCCACAATTACTGACTGGCACAACACGGGGAAGGATAAAATGACGGAGGCCATAAATCAATAAAGTTTCAAAGGCACAAATTATGCGAGACTATTTTGAGCACCAATAGATTTCTTGAAAATGCTCAAGGAATATAATTCCCTCTACATAACTGGTGCAACTTCCATATATGCATGCGAATGAAAAAGTGGATTTATATGGTGAAATTTAGACTCGAGATTCAACATGGACACTCCATTGACCTTTCGGTAAAGCTTGTAGATACCTATAAAAGATGACTTTGTATGTGGTGATGGAAAGGGGAGTGAGAAACTAGATAGGAGAAATAATGTTGAAGGTAAAAATCATATTCTTGCATACATCAATTAGAATTTTATCACATGCATTAAAAATAGGAAGAAACAACTCTACGCATAGCAACAATACCAACTAGAATTTATGATCACAAATTATCAAGAAATCCCTTCTTCAAAGAAAGCTAGAAATTCCTTCTTCTTGTAATGATTGTTTAAACCAAGTTGTACATAGTGTGGGAATAGAGTAAAAATAGAGAGTGGGGCAAAGGAATAATTTGGCTATCTCTTTTGTTCTCTCAAGGTAGAATGCACTTTTGAGCTTACAAAATTAATGACCAACCATTTGAAATGGGAGTGACTTTACAATTTGTAGAATGAGAGGTGACTTATCATCTACCTCCCAATGGATTTTAATATGTCCTTATGAAACTTAAAAATTTTCAACTTCCTAGGAGAATATTAAGTCTCTTTTTATAACATAAACATGACTTATTACATTAGGAAAATTAGGACATATGGAAAATTGAAAACCTCAATGAAGAATTAAAACATTTTAAGGGAGAGAAAGTTGGGGGAGAGGGAATGGAGAGAAAAGGAGAATATATTTCACCTAATGAATTCTGACGATCCTTGTTGATTGAATGCTCTGATGAGATGAATTTTGAATGTCCCACTATGCCAAAACTGCCCTTTGAGTACAACTTCCTATTTTTAGAATATGAGACCATGCTCGCTATTCTATGACATATCACCTATCCTTCTCCTGTTTCACCTTCTAAATATTTTACCATATTCCAACCTCTTCTATTCTCAAGATAAATCTATTTTTAGCACATTTCTATTTTTAGTAGGTTGTTATTTAAAGACCTATTATTTATAGGTATTACTTTCAATTATTCCCCTTTTCTGATTGTCCCGAGTCATCAAAATTGTAATTCAATGAGGCTCACCATTAATAGCATGTGAGGAAGTATAACATATGCTATTTTTAGTAAATGGTGAAAAATACCTCTGTTTGTGAGGGGAACAAATATTTTGGATTTGACTCTTCCTCAAAACTCACGATCCAATTTTCCTCATGATTCACTTTCTAGAAAGCTCAGAAATGACAAATGAAAATTTATGTCTAGTAAAGCTTTAGGTATGGTGCTGCAAGGGTAGAATACTGATAAAAATTTATTCCTTCATATCTTGAGAAAATGGAAACTTCATTATGTGAAAACTAGATTTTGGAGGCTCTTCCTTCTAAATTTTGGATGATTTCACCCACCGGATCTTCGGGAATTTTAAAATTTATTTGAAGAGGGAATAATTATGCTAAAAACACACCCATACATACACTAAAAAGTAGCTACTTCATGGCATGAAATTCATTTCGCGTGAAACTATATTTTTCAAAGATCATTCCCTCCAATTTTCACATGTTTTCGCCCACCTGGAACCCTAAGAAATGGAGAGGTAACTTGCTGATTGTTTCCATTACTATGTCATGGCGGCAATTAATGGAACTTGAAATTTATAGGTCTTTTTTTTTTTCTCCTTTTGTGAAAAAATAAATTCCATTGCAATAGTTTTTTGCTTCTCGGTGCTTTACATGAAGTTTTACTTCAACTCGATAAACTTGATTTGATAGGAAATGTAACTTTTGTTCTTCGTGGAGCTTGAAGTGAAATTATTTTTCTATGAACATTCCTTACTGCACATTGGAGTTTTGTATATGATTTTTTAATGGACTTCAAGAGAGAATAAATCAACAATAGACGGTTTGTTAATCTATTCACCGGTTTGGAAGATATCTTCAAATCTTCGTTTTATGGCAATGGGGATTTCCACTGTTCTTCTTCTCTGTTCTTCATTTATTCTTCTTATCTCGATGAATTATTATTCTAAGAATTGTGTATCACCATGGGGTAGAGGATTTTATTTCTATGGTGAAGCTATTTTGGGATTTGGCAATGGGAGAGTGGTGGACTGGTGTTCTCTACAACTTTCTTCTTGTAATGGAGAAGCAGTTAGAAGTAGCAAGAAGCACCAAACAATTAGAAAATAATTCAAATTTTTGAGTTGGAGTAGGGAAAAAAAATATTGATGTCCTTAACCTCAAGGATGTGAGGGAAATCAAATTCCATGGTGAGAAAGAGGACGACAAGTGTCCTCGATTTGATGGCAAGGAATTTACGCTCCAAAAATGTACTTAGCGCTAAACATCATGTCTCAAGGTCACATGAGGGTCCCAGAGGTCATATGGGAGCTGGGAACATTTTTCCAAAGTTTATCTACCTAACCTTAGGTGCATCGGGTACATAAAATCCAACCAGGATCCCGGTGTTGACGCGTGTCCTCCCAAAAATTGACTAACTCGAACTATCTCCAAGAGGGTAGTTTGGAATGATGATAACTTGTGCTCCCAATGGAATTTCCTAGTGAAATTTATATTATCTTGAGTTTAAATGGAATTTCTAATCCAATGGTATGGGTACCATGCCTTGATTCTTCCAATTGGTCACCGAGAAATTAGATTTTTATTTCGTAATCTACTTGTTCCGAGAAAACTATCTGCAAACCCTATGTGCCTTGGTGTTGTGAAAACTATGATTTCATAATCTTGTAGGTATTAGAATTATATTTTTGGAGATGTTTTATTTTACTCCTAAATCCATCTAGAGCTCCCAGTAATCTTCTTATGAGGATGAGCTTATTTTGGCTCAGGTGCACCGCTTAGGTCTCGTGAATCCTATTTTGTATTCAGACTACTCAAAGTCTTTCAAAACATCACCAAACCTTCCAAAATAATTTCCATGATTTCCTAATTTATTCAATTCACCTACATGTTTATTTTTTCCCTTGTGTTCCATTCCAATGGGGTTATTCCAGTCCTGGGAAGGCCAATGTTAGCCCTTCCCAATTTTGCTAGAAGATAGCATCTTTTCAGAACTTCCTAAAATCACCTGAGGGATTAAACTAACTTTCCTAAATAACCTAGGGGACCAATATGACATCAAAGAGGGAGTGACAAAACTTATGGATTTTACATGGGGTTCCTATGAATGATAAAACATGAAACTTTTGGTATAGGGTTATAGTTATCATTCTTGGAAACTTCCAATTTTCCCGTAGCATATTTGCACGAAAACCGCTGGATCTAGCTTAGGAACATGGGATGAAATGAGCATAGTGAATACATGACATCGGAATCCATAATCTCAATTTTATACCATATAATTCGTTGACCAATGCTTTATGCATTAGGCAATCGCTGAATCATGTACAACTTCCAAGAGAGAGAGGGAGAGAGAAGAAAACACACAACGCACGTAGAAAGGAAATGACACATAGAATGAAAGGATACCAAATATAACAATAACCTATAGTATAAGGTGGGGGACAACCCTATTTCATAGAAGTAGTTTTTGTTCCTCAAAAGTTACCCATGATGAAGCTTTTGACTGGTTATACAAAGTAGCCTCCTCTCCTTAGCTTTTTATGAAAGCTAGGGTCTTACACATTTGTATGTACACTTTGTACAAGTGATCCTATATGAGATTATTGATTCTGATGCCTTCTCTTAGAAATTCCATTGCCTTCACGTTGTTTGAAATCAGTTTCATAGTACAAGTTTCCTTTCGTGTTTATCCATATAGTTAATTATCCATTGAGCATCTCATCGCTTTCCCAATGCTGATTTTTGTTCAAATTTCTTGAATATTTTGAGTTAATTTCATTCTTGGGTCTATGCTCATTAACATATTCTCCATGAGAAACATTAGATTCATCCTTTATCTCGACTCTACTATGAGGCATTTGAGTACTGACGAGAGGATCGGAGGAAAAATCATACTTGTCATATGTTTCCATCACATGAGTGAAGAGACCAAGAATCATCTCGGGGTCCTCTAAAACTTCTACTGCATCCAAGATTTCTTGCACGGAGTTATGATTCATTGTTTCATGTAACTCATCTTTGTACGCCTTTGAAGAATGCAACTCAAGGCAACTATCTAGAGGGATTACCTCATCATTTTGGGAATCGCTACACTCTACCAATCCTTCATCAAAAAGATATTCATCTTCAGAGGTCTCAAAACTCCTTTCTTCAATTTCTTCATCATGGAAAGAGTCTTCATCTTAAAATGGGAAAGAAAATATCTCCATTTCCTTATTGCATCCATCAACCACTATCTCAAGAGAGGAATCATTTTTTTCATATTTCCTTATCTCAATATGACCAAAATTCACATTGGTTAAGGCTTCCAAATAAGATTCATGGTTATATTTCATATTCATATCTTACATCAGGAGTTCAACACCAAAATCCGGGTCCTTTGTTTCTTCTAATGCTCTTAGCATTTCTTGTATAGATATTTCTTTCAAGGCTTTCACGAACTCATCACAAGATGATTTTTTCTCTCCATAGATGGCCTGACTGATATCATCTTAATCCCAAAATGGGAATGAGAATAACTCCTCACCTTGGATAATATTATAATCTAATTTTTCTTATATAAAATCATCAAGAACCATCTCCTCTTTCTCATGGTTTGCATCGCCTTGTAATTCGTGGCTATCCTCTCATAACTTGAATCTCCTTAATGATTTTTCAAAATCCAAATATCTCCAGAGGAAGGCATGTCTCAACCTATAAAGATGGGAATATAATCTTCTTCCTCGGTTTCCATAAAGTTATTCATATGTCTTCTATTTTTGTACAAGATGTTAGCTTTAGGGCTTCCATAATTTTGAACCATATACCTCATCCGATTCTCGAGAAGAAATTTCTCAATGTCTCCTTCTTGGTATGGTTGCGGATGAAAAATTCATCTAAATTTTCCTCCCAAGTCTCGGTAGAAACTTCTACAAAACAACATTCGAACGAGGCTAGCAAGTCTGCTACAAAAATCATTGTTGAAACTTTCTTGTCTTGAAATCTAGCGAGAACGACTGCGTGCATCTTTAACCTTCCCTACAAGTGGGATCTCTTTTGACTCCAAAGAATAATAAGATCCACCAGGTGGAGTCATGGTAAGTTTGAGAGCCTTAGCGACCTTCAAAGGCACCAAATCCTAATATGTAATTGCTAAATACATGTTCTCCAATAAGAAGGGATACGTAAAAAGGATTGGCCTTGTCGGTCTTGGATGCGCTTAAGGAAAACATGTTCTGTCAGGGAGGTGTAGGTGGGTTTGGCAACATGCCTTTGGACCTAGAAGTTACATCATTGGCTGTTGTAATACCACTCATGATATATTGAACAAACCTCTCAAATTGTGCAGATGAGTCCACAAACATTATATGAAATCAAAAGGACCAGATAGGGGCGAAGGTGATGAAGGGACTACTTTTGTATTTTGGACATATTTGGAAATAGGATTATATTTTTGGGGACCGGAGGGTATTTTTAAAGGTACACTATTATATTTAAAAGTAATAGATTTTACAGGGGTAGATTTGGATTTAGAATTGGAAGAGGCATCAAAGGACTTACTTGGAATAGTGGGAGTATTCTTACTTGCCATAGGATCATGCTTCAAAAATGTAGACTCCATGGAAAATGGAAGTGGTGATAATTGACTAATTTTTTTTGCAAAGTCACCCTAGGAGGATCAACAACCTTCTTTTTCTTTTCAGCTATGGAGAGAGGTGCTCCTTTCTCAGATTGAGAGTGAGTGAATACCGCACATGAAAAATTGGGTGCATATTCTTTATGTTTTTAATCACCTATATAATACTCGAAAAACCTAATTTATGTAGCATTATGAAGTTCATCAATTTCTAGGAAATTTCCACCTTTGCTTTCATGTTCAAGTTGTTCCTCCTTTTCAAGAATCTGAAATCTACGTTCATGGGTGGGGCCTCCTAGGTGAGCCTTTGGGATGCTCCTGCAATCTGATTTCTATTGTTTCTTTAAGAATATACTCATTCAAATAATTCCCTCTTCAAATATTCCATCTGATTTCCCAAGTTTTACAAAGTGATGGATTGATTCTCTTATCTCTATGATGTTCGGTCTTTCCCTTTGACGGATTCTCGATCTTTCCAAAGAGGATGAGATTGTGATCAATTTTAATGGCCATCATTTGTGTTTTTCCAATATTCCTTGGTTGAACTCTTCATAAGAGAAATCCTACCTCCGGTGATTGAGCATTGATGAAAATCTCTTGACATTGTTTTTAGATGGTGAATCCTCTTTAGGTGTCCTACGAAGCAACCATTCGAAAGGAGCCATGAAGTCTCCCATGGTTTCATTTTCTCCTTTCTTTATTTGAGCCAACTGCACTAAGAGATCCTAACATTGTTCAGTTGATTTAAATATTTCCTTGAACACAGTATGATGTCATTCCAACAAGTGATGGATCGGGAAGGAAAAATGTAGAACCATTCTATTAATTTTTCTTGGAGGGTCTCCATGAACAATATTACAACAACATATTCATGTTGAACACCAATAATTCCACATGATGTCGTGAAGGAAGTGATGTGATCTTTAGGTGTTGTGTTGTGTCACCTTTGAAATTTGGCAAGTTCTTGCAGGAACCCATGGTAGATCATAGAGAGGTGGTTCAAGAACAATGGGGCTTGTACTCCTTCCCCACAGAACAATGGATTGAGGTATTTCTTCTTATTCCACCATTCTTTCTTCTTCTTCTATTTCAGTTTTTACATCAAAAATTCTTATTCAAGTTCTAGTATTGAAAAAATTTACAATGAAAAGACATTGTAGAATGTGAAAAGTCACATCTAGAAAATCGAAGTGCATCTTTTAGCAACGATTTTTCTAAAATCAATTTATGATTTTTTTTTGAATTTTTTTGACCTTGTGATTGTATTTTGGGTGTAGATACTGTTAAATATTGCCCACGGTGGGTGCCAAAAATTGTTGGTGAGAAAAAAATTTAGGTGGACAAACTAGTGGATTTCTTGTCAACGCTCTGGGAATCTAAGTGCCTCTACTTAATCAAAAAGGTTTGTCATATATGCATGCGCATGAACATTTTTATTTATGTGGTTCCCTTTTGACCGGGATCCAGGTAGGGACACTCCACTTAGGACTTTGTCTGTAGAGAGGGAAAGAGGAGTGAGAAATTAGATAGGAGAACTAATGTTGCAGGTAGAAAATCAAATTCTTGCATACATCAATTAGAATTTTTATCACATGCATTAAAATTAGGAGGAAACAACTCTATGCATAGCAACAAGACCAAATGGAATTTATGATCACAAAGTATCAAGAAATCCCTTAGTCAAAGAAAGCTAGAAACTCCTTCTTCTTGTATTGATTTCTTAAACCAAGTTGTACATAGTGTGGGAATAGAGGAAAAATAGAGAGTGGGGAAAAGGAAGAATTTGGCTATCTCCTTTGTTCTCTCAAGGTAGAATGCACTCTTGAGCTTACAAAATTAATGACCAACCCTTTGAAATGGGAATGGATTTACAATTTATAGAATGAGAGGTGACTTATCATCTACCTCCCAATGGATTTTCATATGTCCTTTTGTAACTTATAACTTTTCAACTTTTTAGGAGAATATTAAGTCTTGTTTTATAACATAATGGTGACTTATTACATTAGGAACATTAGGACATATGAAAAGCGCAAACCCCAACGAACAATTAAAACATATGAATGGAGAGAAAGTTGGGGAGAGGTATTGGAGAGAAACGGAGAAGATGTTTCCCCTAATGAAGTCCAATGATTCTTGTTGATGGAATGCTCGATGTGACAAATTTTTGAAAGTACCATTTTTCCAAAACTACCCTTTGAGTGCAACCTACTATTTTTAGAATATGAGCCCAAGCTCTACTCCTCTAGGACATATCACCTATCTTGCTCTCGTTTCACCTTCGAACATTCTACCATATTCCAAGCCTCCTCGTTCCCGAGATATTGCTATTTTTAGCACATTTATAGTTTTAACAAGTTTTTATTTGAGGACCTGCTATTTTGGGGAAAAAGACACTTTTTGTCTTCCTTTCAATTTTACCACTTTTTTGAATGTCCTGATTGATCGAAATTGCAATTTCGGTGGGGCTATCCATTTATACCATGTGAGGAAGTATAATATATGCTATGTTTAATAAACTATTAGAACGACCTCTATTTGTGATGGGAATAACTATTTTGGATTCGACTCTTCGTCACGAACTCGTGCTCCAATTTTCATCATGATTCGCTTCCGTAAAGCTCATAAATGAAAAATTAAATATTATATCTAGTGCAAGATTTGGGTATGGATCTACAATGACATAATATTATTAAAATTTATTCCTTCATATCTTGAGAAATTGGAAACATCATTGTGGAAAATCTTGTTTAAGAGAAACTAGATTTTTTGAGGCCCTTCCTCTCGAAGTTTAGATGATTTCTCCCACTCGGGTCTTTGGGAGTTTGAAAAATTATTCAAAGAGGGAAGAATGTTGATAAAATAAAAAACAATTTATGTCCCTATAAAATAGGGACTTCATGGTGTGGAAAATAGTTCACACGAAACTATATTTTTCAACAATTATTCCCTCCAAATTTCACGTGATTTCGCCCAGTGGAACCCTAAGAAGTGGAGACGTAGCTCGCTGATTTTTTCCATTACCATGTCATGGTGGACATTAATGGAGCCTAAAATTTTCAGGTCTTGTTTCTTTCTCCATTAGTGATAAAATAAATTCCATAGCGATAGGTTTTTACTTCGGTGCTTCATGCAAAAGATAAACTTCAATCCAACTACCGGTTTGATAGGACATTGAATATTGTTCTTCATGGAGCCGAAAATGACATTTATTTGTTGTGAAAATTCCTTACTGTAAATTGGAGGTTCGAATATCAGCTTTTAATGGCCTACAGGAGAGAAGAACTCATCAACATATAGTTTGTCAATCCATGCACTCGTTTGCAAGATATCCTCGAATCTTCGTTTTATGGCAATGGGTATTTCCATTGTACTTCTTCTTTGTTCTTCATTTCTTCTTCTTATCTCAATGAATTATTATTCTGCGACTTGTGTATTACCATGGGGTAGAGGATTTTTTTGATATGGTGAAGCTCGTTTGAGCTTTGGAAATGGGAGAGTGGTGGACTCGTGTTTTCTACAACTTTCTTCTAGTAATGGAGAAGCAGTTAGAAGCAATAAGAAGCACAAAATAGTTAGAATTTTTTTCAAATTTTGGAGTTGGAGTTCAATGAATTTTTCTTTCCTTAATGTACCTGACCTTAGGGACAAGAGGGACATCAAATTACATGGTGAGAAAGAGGACGAATTGTATCCTGGATCCAATGACAAGGAATTTGAGCTCTAAAAATGCACTTGAGGGCTGAAATGTCAAATTTGAAGGTCACATGAGGGTCCTAGAGGTCACATGGGGTTGGGCACATTTTTACAAGGTTGATGTACCAGATGTTAGGAACATTGGTGACATAAAATCTCGCCACGCTCTTGGTGTTGACACGTGTCCTAAAAATGACTAACTCCCGAACTGTCTCCAAGAGGGTAACGTGGAATGATGATAACTTTAGTTCCGGTGGAATTTTAGGTGAAATTTTATATGATCATGACTTGAAATGTAATTTTGAATTCTATGGTGGGGGTATCATGTCTTGATTCTTCCATCTGATCCCTAAAAAAATGGATTTTTGATTTGGTACTATACCTATCTCCACTTTAAAATTTTAATTTTCATCTCAATCTTAAGCATCTCATATTTCTCTCATTTATAAATTATTTAAATAAATGTTATTTATTGTTTTATATCAATTTATACCCGAATAAATAATTGATTTTTAAATACACTACCGTCATGCAACTTGTAGTGCCCACTCCTCTTCACCACTATTTTATCTTGATATTGATACTCTTGGATGTTATTTAGACATTTTGATTATGATACATTGATTGGTAGATGATATATTTCATCGATATTTGGACTATTGACATTATGATGTTTACATTTAATTATAATGTACTAGATAGTGATGTTAGATAGTTTGATATAAGTTGATTTTCATGATGTGGATTTTATATTAACACGTTATAATCGAGATTTTTTGAGGATAATTGTAATCTCAAGGATGTTATGGTTACATTTGGATATATTGATGGTTAATAGAATTGCTAATGTTGAATGATGAATATTAATTTTATATGTATATTGTCTCGATGTTGTTAATACATCCGAAAGGCTAGAGATAAATTTATTTGAGAGGAGGAATTTTATCACATACATCAAATGGGGTAGGGAACCAACCACCGAAGGATGTCGGGTGTTGAGAAACGAGGAAAACTATGACAACTTGTGTAATTTTGATTAGTTTGGTGTTTTGCATGTTTAGTTGGAGGTCTCCCATTGGGGGTGGCTTCACATGTGTGGCGATGGGGTCAATTGTCTTCCCTTTATTTAATTTTGTATATGCTTTATTCATGTTTTATGTATTTAAATTTTAAATTATTGTCACTTTATTAACATGTGTTAATATGTCTTAATTAAGTTAAACCCTTCTTATTTTTAGTTAACCAAATTAGGATGTAACAAATAGTTGTGATGAGGTTTGGTGGTCCTTGTTGTAAGTAAAACTTATGTTAATTTTTAAGTCTTTTACTCCACCCTAGCTTCAAATTTCGTATTTTGACTCGGAGGGCATTTTTGGAGGCTTGTTAGACAACCAAGGCTTGTCCCATGCATCTTAAATTTTCCCAACAACCCTAGTAATGGGTTGGGAAGATTATTTTTGAATTTTTAACCATTTTTTGAGTGTAAAAGAGAGAAAATTATTTCACTTTATTTCTACCCAGCTTTTATTGAGTCCTTTCAAAGCATCATGTGCAATTTTGTGAGCCATGTGGGTTGTCATAGTCCTAGCAAGAGCATTTATTTTCCGGTATTGGTG
Organism: Taxus wallichiana var. yunnanensis; assembly: GCA_018340775.1. NCBI lineage: Eukaryota > Viridiplantae > Streptophyta > Pinopsida > Cupressales > Taxaceae > Taxus > Taxus wallichiana. The sequence continues at coordinate 893,549,371 of CM031242.1, forward strand.
TGTTAACTTAAGTGTGGGGATAAAGGAATGATGAAGTGGCATCCTACATAAGGAAACCTCATCATCCTCTCATTCTGTTTCTATTTATTGGTGATTTTTGGTTTGAATAGGGCTTAGTTTTTCTTTTCTCTTCTTGTACACTTTTGAATTTGGAGTTTGTTGGAGTGCATCCGGGAATTTCTTGGTTTGGAATTGAAGAGGATTGTGTAATTTTCTTGGAGCTTCATGGAGAGGTAGGCTCTCCACCTTTGATTTTAGGTTATTCGACTAGTTTATATGTAATGTTTTTCTTGTTAAATTCTTGTTTTTTGAAGGTGTTTGTGTGTTTTTTGGGTAGCAAGCCTTAAGATGGATGTGGGATAAGGGCTTATGGGACCATTTGGGAGGGAAAAGGGAGTTTTGTGAGTTATAAATTTGGTGGGAGTGTGAATGAGATTCTTACCTATGTGTTAGCATACGTTGAATAATATATATTTTTAGGAGTCTATATTCTGTTCTATCCCTTTATCTTCTCCTTCTAGGTGTATTCCATTATTCTCTCCTTCTATTTTGTAACCCCTCCATTCATTTAGGGGAGTCTTTTCAATTACTATCCTATAAATACTGTACGTGAGTTCTATGTTTAATAGAATAATATGAGATATTCAATCTCTATTCTTTCTCCTCCATTTCTGCCTCACAGTTTGGTATCAGAGCTTTCTTGATCTCTGACTGTGCATGTAAGAAGAATATTAATCTTGCTTCTCCCTGAAAGGTGTCCTAGAAGAAGAGTTACAGTGGAAGGAGGCTACAACATCCTGTAAGGTGCGTGGAGAGGAAATATGCGCAAGAAAAGTGAAAACATTTTTTAAAAAACGTGGACATTTTTTTTGTCTTTGTCTTTTTCCGCATACGCTTTTTTTGCCATTTTTTTTTTGCGCTAAAAACAAGGATCAGCTTCCTCTCTCCCCATTTTTCTATCTTTTCATGCTACGTGGAAGAGACCATACTCAGCGTGAGCATTTAGAAACCTGCGTGGAAAAAGGAGAAAAGACACTATAACCTGCGCATTTTTCTTTTCTTGTTTTTTTTTTATTTGAATAGTGGTTTTTTTCTTTCACCGCTGCGTGGAGGCATAAAAAAATTGGAGCGGCCTATAGTGTGTAGAGGAAACAACATCTTGTATTTTTGTCTCTGACCTGTGTAACCAACGTGGAGTTCATTTACTGTGTGTGGAGATGCTGCCAAAACCTGCGTGAAGACATAAAGTTGCGTGGAAAAGCTTGTGATTGCATGGAAAACTCGGGGTGGATAGATACCTAAGTGTGTGGAGGAGAGAGGATGCATGTTGTGGATAGGATATCTTTAGCATGCGTGGTGCTGTGTAAAAGAATCCACAACCTACGTGGTAAGACCAAAAGCTACGTGTAACGACAAGAAGAAACTCACTTGCTGCCTGAAGTTTTTTTACCCTCTATGAGGAAGTTTGATACTGGCAACGTGGAGTTTCTTCAACACTACGCCAAATGTCGAGTGTAGACAACTCGATTGAGAGCATCAATAACATGGTTGCCACAGCTGAAAGCCAGAATATCAACTCGCCAGCCAAAGAACACCATGGAGAAGCTCCTGAGAGCTCTGGGTTCTACTTTGCTTTGCTGAACGAGCTTCAAATTTGGCAATCATGCATTCGATAAACTAGTTTGAGAAGGACTTATTGAATATTTAATTTTCGACGTCATCTACTAAGAAAAGCGAGTATGGGAATAATTAGAAGTTGGATACGACGCCGATTGTGACGATGAATAATAACACCCTACAAAGCCTCACCATCTCACAACACGCGAATATTGTGAGCATCTTCGAGCCGTAATTTCGTTAATAAGTGAAAATTGTAATAACTCTTCAAATAAATAAATATTTTTTATTACGATGTCTGCTCCAAATTTACTTCTTTCCGACTCTCGCTCGATTACTTAAAGGGTCCAATTTTACGGCACGGGAGACAAAATGAAGACAATCCTTTAGTTTGAAGGATTATGGGGAATTTTCATAGGGTCTGTACTGCTCCCACAGCCCCCGATGAACTAATAAAATATGAAATGGCTAGTGCTAAAGCCTTGATGTTGATAATGCTTAGTATCAATGACAATGTGCAACCACATGTTTGGAATGTGGAGAAACCCAAGGAGGCCTGGGACAAGTTGGTAACCATTTATGAAGCCAAAAATCAGATGAAGATACTTCATCTTCAGTCAAAGCTACACACCCTCTCTATGGGTTCAGACGAGAAAGTGGAGGAATTATTGCATCGCGTGAATTAGCGCTTGGTGAAATAGTGGATGGTAAAATTCTCATCGCAATCACCTTGAGAGCACTCCCTTCTCATTTCCCAGTGTTTGCTACAACACTGAATGTGTCTAAACAAATAGTGACATTCGAAGAGCTTGTGAATTTTTGTAGTAGGAAGAGGCCATCACTTCATTGTATGAGGAGTCTCAGGACAAATCCTTGTTCTCAAAGCCTTACCATGGCCATAAGAATCAGAAAGGTCCCCCAGAGAAGCCAAATCCAGCACAACCCAAACAGAAAGATCAAAATTCAAAGAGATGGTGTCACATTTGCAGAACCAATACTCACGACACTGATCACTGCTGGCACAACAACTTGAAACAGGGGTCTTCAAGCCATACAAGCACATCCGGGTGTGAAGATTTTCAAAAGTCCAAAGCACAAGGGACATCTCATAGCCCAACAAGAAGATGATGACTCTAATGAGGAGACATCAGAAGGAGCCCATTGTAGTAAGAATCTTGTACTCGTCTCTCAAACTTCTCAGCCCACAAAGAAATTCTGGTTGATAGACTCTAGTGCAAGAAATCATATGTCAGGTGACAAGAAGTTGTTTGATTCACTACACAAAGAGCCAACTCAAGATCGAGTTAGGATAGCGGATGACAAAGAGTACATTGCAAAAGGAATAGGGAATGTGACCATTCCTCTGGGGCCACGAAAATGTACACTTACAAAGGTACTATATGTTCCTAGCTTGACTAGCAACCTCTTGTCAGTTACTCAGCTCTTGAATCATCACCTTAAGGTAGAATTTCTTGTTCAAAATGGCATTAAATCATGCTTAATCTCCGAAAAGGTACGATTCTTGCTAAAGCTTTATCTCTGCTTCAACAATAGAATCAACTGCCTTATGGAATTTTAGATATGGACACTTGTTCTTCAGTTCATTGCACCAGATGAGTTCAAAAGCAATGGTTCGTGGACTACCCAAATTGTCCAGTTCCTTTCCTATTTGCCCTAGTTTTCTTACAGGAAAACAACATAGAGATCCATTCCAACCGAGCACATTCCATGCCAAGAAGTGTCTGGAGGTAGTTCATACCAATCTGAATGGCCCATTTCCTGCTTCGTTTTCAGGATACAAATACTTCCAGTTGTTCGTGGATGACCACTCTCGCAAGATGTGGGTATATTTCCTAAAGAAGAAAAGTGAGGCTCTTCAACACTTGCAGAACTTCTATCATCGTGTTGTCAAAGAGTCTGGACAACCACTTCTTCTACTCCGCTCAGATCAAGGGGGGGAATTCACATCAAAGAAGTTCTTGGCCTTCCTGAACCATCACGGCATTAAGCAGACACCTGATTGCTCCCTACACACCCCAGAAAAATGGCATTGTTGAGCATCGCAATCGCACAGTGATGGAGATGGCTTGCTGCATGCTATCAACTACAAAGCTAGGAGAACGCTATTGGTCAAGAAGGCGGTAAAAATGGTTTGTATATCTTCTCAACAGGGCATCAAAAAGATTCTCTCGAACAAGATGCTAGAAGATGTATGGAGTGGTAAAAACCATCAATTTCTCATTTTTGAGTATTTGGTTGCATAGCATACATGCATTTCCTCGCTCATAAGAGAAAGAAGGTAGAGCCAAAAAAACTCCCGTGTATCCTTCTTGGCTACAATACTACATCGAAGGTGTATCGTCTCATGGATCCTGAGATAAAGAAAATATACGAGAGTCGGGATGTGGTTTATGACGAGTCATCCTTTGAATCAATAGTATCAACAGAAGATCCACTTCCAAACACATCTCACCGATTAGTCTCTGAATCAGATGATGAGCCAGAGGAGACTACTCAGAGAAAAGAAATGCTGCTAGGAGAACTATTTGTTGACCTTAGAGAACTGGAGAAGGTAACTCCACATCAATCCTCATGGAAACAACACATTTCTTCTCAAAAGCAGCCAAGTTTTCATCCGAAGTGGGTACAAAGCACTATCAAGGACTCACATTTGTAACAACTCCCAGATACATCATCCGGAGTCAAAACAAGGAGTCAAACAAGAAATGAGGTAAACTTTGCACTCATGAGTTCACTGATGAATAGCTCCGAGCCAGATAATGGTCGTGAAGCACTCAATCAAACTTAGTGGAAGGAAGCTATGGATACAGAATATGACTCGCTCATGAAAAATCAGAGATGGGAACTTGTCAATTTGCCTACAGGAAAGAAACCCATAGGCTGCAAATGGGTTTTCAAGACAAAATATAAGGCAGATGGATCCATCAACAAACATAAAGCATGACTTGTATCCAAAGTATATTCTCAGATAGAAGGCATCGACTATGAAGAAACCTTTGTACCCACCTGCGAAGATGAAGACCATCAAAGTAGTTTGTTCACTACGAAGACGTGAAAGGATGGAGACTTCAGCAGATGGATGTCAAGAGTGCTTTCCTAAATGGTGATCTGAAAGAAGAAGTATACATGACCCAACCTGAAGGATTTGTTGATGAAAAGCAGCCTAAGAAGGTATGTCATCTCATCAAATCACTATACGGACTGAAACAAGCTCCCAGGGCATGGTATATCAAGATCAACGATCACCTTTTGTAGCATGGGTTCACTCGTAGCCCCTCAGATTCAAATTTATATATAAAGAAGGTAGGCAAATAAATTGTCATTCTGGTTGTTTATGTAGATGATCTTGTGATCACTGGTAGTTTAGAAGATCAGGTTGATATTGTAAAGAATGATCTCAAAAGAACCTTCGACATGATAGATTTGGGGCTACTACATTACTATCTTGGCTTGGAGATATGGAAAAAGGAGCATCACATTTTTGTCTCCTAGACAAAGTATGCCAAGACACTCCTGGAAAAGTATAGAATGTCTAACTGTAAACCTATATCCACTCCCATGGAAAAAGGCTTGCAACTTTCAAGATTCCAAGACTCACCTCAAGTAGATGCTACTCTCTACAGGTAATTTGTTGGAGGGCTCATCTATTTGACATATACCACCGAGATCTCGCTATCTTTCATCGGCCTATCTTTCCAAGTTCATGCAGGAGCCAAAGAAATGTCACTGGAATGCAGCAAAGCATGTTTTGAGATATGTCCGAGGAACAACTAATTATGGTTTGGAATATAAGAAGAATGATCAATTCTTCTTACAGGGATATGTCGACTCGGACCACGCTAGATCTGTTGATGACAGGAAGTCAACTACAGGATACATATTTCATCTCGGATCTGGACCTATCTCGTGGATAAGCAAGAAGTAGAATGTTGTTTCTATCTCATCCACAGAGGAAGAATATCGTGCCACACGAGGATCTATTTGTGAAGTGATATGGATATGTCACATTTTAGATGGCCTTGGAATTCCTGAAAAATGGTCACCTATTCTCTATTGTGACAATCAGAGTGTGTTGAAGCTCATGCAAAATCAAGTCTTTCATGAATGAACAAAGCATATTGAAATTGATTGCCATTTCATTTGAGAGCATGTCTTGAACCATCAAATTCAGCTCCAGTATTGTCCTACTGAAGCACAAGTTGCTGACATTCTCACTAAATCCCTTGGCAAAGTGAAATTTGAATCTTTCAGGGGTCACATTTGCAAGAATAATGTAATAAGGGGGGGAATGTTAGCATACGTTGAATAATCTATATTTTTAGGAGTCTATATTTTGTTCTATCCCTTTATCTTCTCCTTCTAGGTGTATTCCATTATTCTCTCCTTCTATTTTGTAACCTCTCCATTCATTTAGGGGAGTCTTGTTCAATTCCTTTCCTATAAATACTGTACGTGAGTTCTATGTTTAATAGAATAATATGAGATATTCAATCTCTATTCTTTCTCCTCCATTTCTGCCTCACACTATGGGGAGAGAAAATTAAATCATGGCTATTTGTTGCATACTTGCAAGGGAGAGAAAAGGATTTTGTGTTGATTGTTTTGTGCACTTGGAGGTTTAGGGTGAGACTCCCACTTCACTTGGGAAGCATAAGGAGGTTGTTTTACCATAGCCCTTGCTCTATTTGGTTTGATCATCAAACCTTTGTATTTTTGTAATTTGTAAAATTGTTGGATATGTTATTTTGGTTGAGTTGGATATCTTGTATGTACGTTTGTTGTGAAGCCACTTTGTTAAAACTTGTCATTGTTGCTCAATATCCCTCATAGTTATTTGGTGGGAGCTCAAGCGCCATTAATGGGATGACTTCTCCTCTTAATGGATTTAAGGTTTGGTGGAGAGTGTTTCCTACTCCAACTTCCTTATTTTTGATCCCATTGTGAATATTGAAGAAAGAAAGTTTTGGAGCTACCATTTTGGAGAGGACCTGCATATGAAGACTTAAATTTGGCTTGTCTATAGATTTGTTGTAATTGTTTCATTTTCCTTTCTCCCCACTTGAGTGGATGATTGTAATTTGTAATCTTCAGAGAAATTAGTTGTAATACTTGAAACCCCTTTCATATTGTGAACTCTATTTAAGAGTGCTTGTATAAGAAACTTATTATTTCAAATGTGGAAGTTTTGTGAAAACAAATTATCAAGTTTTACCTTGTCTTGATGAAAGGAAAATTTGAATAGAGTTGAAATGGATATGAATTTCATTTAACTTAATTAGTTTCAGTGTTTTCCAATTGTGATATACCTTCATTTCAAAAAAACATTGTGAAGTACATTTAAATTTATTATGGTTAACAATATTTTTCATTTATAACTTATGAAGGAAATGAAAGAGATAATGAAGGGTTTAAAGTTTACTGGTTAAATTTTTCATTGGATAAACGATATTTTTAGTTGTGTTATTGTCATTCTCTATGAGTAGTTAGAATTTTTTTACTATGTTGTTTGTTACCATACTCTAAATGACTCGATTGACCATCTAAACTTATCATTTTATCAATCTTATCTTAACATTATATCTATTAATTTTATTATAAGTGTTCTTTTACTAACAATAAATACATGAGTTTACATCTTATAATGTAAATGTTTATATTTAATATATATATATATTATATATATATATATATATATATATTAATATTTGTATTTAATAAACAAAACCTTGAAATGTATATAGATAGTTAGCGGTTGGCCTATGGCAACATTTTTTTACTATGGCTTATCGTCCTTTGTTTAAGATTTTTGTAGTGGGTTGGGGTGGGGCTGGTGCCCTCTCTCGTAACCCATTCAATATTTTAAAAAAGCATTTTGTGTGGTGGGCCAAGCCCACACCAACCAATATTGAATTTTACTTACCATGTGGCCATGGTTTCAATGTTTCTCAGTCTGCGTTTTTATTTGGTGAACAAAGGCTATTGTAATTAACAATTATTTTAATATACATATATACACACACACACACACACACACACACAAGTGTGTGTGTGTGTGTGTGTGTGTGTGTGTGTGTGTATATATACATGTATTTTTTATATTTTGGGATATATGTATACCCATGTATATATATCTAAAGTAAGTGTTTTGTTAAAAAAAAGGGTTGCATTGTAAAAAAATGGAAAATATTTTGGGCAAATGAAAAATATCCTGATGGATATTTTATTAAATCAATCTACAACAAAATGGAAAAAGCAAACCCTTGAATAGGGTAGATTGGAAATAGAAAAATAAATAAAATAGGATGGAGTTGGGTTGTGTATATCCATCCCAAGCTTGCCCCTTCTCATCCATGGCTTCCTCCTCTTCCATCTTCCCTTAACTGCAATACCAAAAATAAAGAAATGAGTGAAAGAAATGAATAAAACCTTTCCATAAGATATTTTATGGTTAGTTTGAAATTTTCCCATCCAATGGTCAATATTGGTTTCATCCAATGGCCAAGATTGTCTCCTACAAATGTTAGGTGGGGGTTGGTGAGATGATCATTTGATCACATGGGTCATGTTTTGAAAGGGGCCACTTATGTGGTTTGAAAATTAATTCAAATTTGGTATTTCCTTTTATTATTTTCTTTTGCAACTTCAAAGTCAATTAGACTATGACCTAGGGAAATTTAAGTAAACTCTCTTCCTTAAATTAATAGTCTTGTGTAAATGGAACGGCTATTTTAGACTTAGACTTAAATTTAAATTATTGCATGACCTTAGGAGCAATTGTATAAAATTAATTTAGGATTATTTGAAAGAAATAATTTAAAGCTAACCATAGATCAAATAAATTATTTTATTTAATATTATTATTTAAGTAACTTTGTGACGATTATCTGTTCACCATGGATTAGCTTACCGTTCTTTCATCTTTTATAAAAAATAAAAATAAAAAATTATTCCAAAATTTGTCTATTATAACCTTTATTTAGTTTGGTTTTTATGTGTAAATTTTGTGGGTGTTACACTTGAAATCAGAGTCGTGGGTTCAATGTTTGGACCCCAGGCACACCTAGAAAACACGAAATAGAAACAAATAAACTTAGTGCAAATTTTAACCTAGTATAAACAACTATGCATCATGTTTTGAAACATAGAAAATTTAGTAAAAAAAAAAAAAAAAACCTTAGATGATTATAAAATTACTCTGCCTTAGTCCATGCAAGACACATGGACTAGTAAAGGGGTTCCTACATGTAGACCTAGACCTACCACCCCCAGATTAGGTATTAGCAACTATTCTACCTGAGATATTGCAGATGCTACAGGAGGTTAATGCCACTATATACAGAGGATCTTTAAGAGGATTACCTAAAAGGAAAGATAGAGAACCAATAGTGGAGGCTCATGTGTGTTCGTGTCACAGTACAAAGGATAGGGCAGAGAACTCACATGTGGAGTCAATTACACATGAGTTACCTCCTTGGGAGCTCATGGATCGAGCTATGATGCACAAAGACACGTCAGGAGCCCTAGGCCGAGATATGATCAAGGTGGGAGGCCTATATAGTACGATAATCTCTGTAACTAATCACATTAGAGAGATACTACAGTTACACCCACCTCATTTTTCTCAAGACACAGGTGGTTTTCAAGTCGAATCATGGTTTTTAGCTTGATCAAATGTTTCAAGCTATGTCATTGTTATAGAAACACTAAATATCATGTTTCCATTCACCTTCTGAGAGGAGGAGTTGGAGTTTTGTAGAGGGCTAAGGAGTAGACGCTCCATGTACATTATGAGATAAATATTTAGGAGCTCTTCGAGGAGTAGTTATATTTCCAAGAGGTTCATTCAGGAGTGGATTGATAAGTTCCATGACCTGCGACAGGCCTCCATGACGATAGTAGAGTATGAGGAGGGGTTTCTAGATCTAGTTCAATATGTGGACTACATGGAGAACTAGCATGTTTTAATTCACAGGTTCATCGAGGACGGAACGTGGAATTGGGTGGGAAAGTGCACATACATTTCCCACAAATTCTTTCTAAGGATGTGGAGAAGTCCTATATTGTAGAAGAAACTAGCGGGAAGACTCAACATGCTCATGATAGGGGAAAGACTCAACATGCTCCTCCCCTAGAAATGGACACGCTTCAGCAAAATCTTCCTTCTAGCCTCCTCCACCTCCTCATCAACAAAAACAATAGACTCGACCGCTCTTTCGACCTCCATAGTGCCATGATCCTCATAAAGGTCATAGTATTGGACCTCTAGCTGGGGGCCCAAGGCGACAAAAAGCTCCACCTCAATCACAGTCAATGGGATTATGTCCACCAAAAAACCCACAAAGATCTATGGAAATATCATCGGGTTCTTCGTAACGTACTATGGGGCCAATTTGAGGACTATATGCATAGTGGAGAGGACCGGTACTTGCTTATAGATGCATTGTGTATGGTCATAATTGAAGATAGTTCCCTCACTGACCCTTCTAATTAGGGTAAGGAACCTATTTATGAGCCTACAAATGGTGACATGGCTAGGAATCACATCCTATATGTAGAATCGAGAACATATAGTAAGAGCATGAGGGTATGGTGATCAAGGCTAGAGGTAGCATTTGTGGTATTTGTACCCCTATTTTATTTTACTCGGGCTCATCGATTCTTTCATTTCTCCATCTTAGTGGTAGTTACGCAAGGGCTTAGTTGGTATGTTGAGATGGCTTTGGATACAAGATCTTAGTAAAATCCTTAGTCAAGGACTATGTAGTGGACCTAGGACCCTTTGCCATGACCTTGGATCTTCGTGTCCTTTCTTTGGGTTCTTACGGAGTGATTTTTGTTATGAGAATGGTTATCAGTGCAAAGAGCTAGAATTGATTGCTACGGTAAGATTATATCTTGTGCATGTGATTTTGTTGTCGAGTTACTAATAATTGGTGTTAAAATACCCATCTCTATCTCCACTATTTCTCCTATGTAGCTAAAGTGGTATGTGAGGTGGGGTTGTGAATTGTATGTTATTATAGTTAGTGATAGGTCGGAGGATGGGGTTAGTTGATCTTCACTTTATGATCACCCCATTTTGCATAAGTTTTAAGTTGTGTTCCCTCATGAGCTTCCAAGGATTCCTCCCCATTTGAGATAGACTTCCACATTGATTTGGTTCCAGGAGTGGAGCCTATCTCACTCGCTCCTTATAGGATGAACATCCTGAGCTATGTGAGCTCAAGTTATAGCTTGAGGGCCTTCTTGAGAAAGGCCTAATCCATCCTAGTGTATCCCCTTGGGGTGCACCAGTGATTTTTGTGAAGAAGAAGGATGGATCCTTTTAGTTTTGTGTGGACTATCATCAACTAAACAAAGTAACGATCAAGAATAATTACCCCCTTCCTCGCATCGATGATTTTTTGATCAGATGAAGGGGCAACAATGTTTTGTAAGCTTGATCTTAAGTCAAGATACCATTAGGTGAGGATTATAGAGGCAGATGTCAAGAAGTTAACTCCCTACACGAGATATGACCACTACGAGTTCAGTGTTTTGTCAGTCGGTCTAAGAAACGCCCCTGAAGTGTTAATGAGTTTGATGAATGGGGTGTTTAGGAAATTTTTAGATCACTTTTTACTTGTGTTCCTTGATGATATATTTATCTAATTATGCACGCATCATGAGGGTGATGAGCACCTTTGTCGGGTTCTCGCATTGTCTTCTGAGTAGAAACTTTACAAGAACATAGAGAAGGGTGCATTATTTCATTCAAAGGTGTAGTATTTTGGTCACATCATTTCAAGGAAGTTATCACTGTCAATCCTTCTAAGATAAGAGCCATATTTGATTAGCCAACACCCATTAGTGTGATCAAGTGCGTAGTTTCATGGGGTTGGTAGGATACTAAGGGATATTTTTTTAGGAATTCTCTTAGGTCACACAGCCCATCACTTCCCTTCAACAGAAAGGGAAGAAGTCCTTCTCTTCAGATAAATATGAGTAGGCCTTTAGGACACTGAAGGAGTGTCTTACGCAAACACTTATTATTGCAGAACTGGACCCTCAGGGTGAGTTCTTCATTTGCATAGATGCTTCTTTGGTAGGCTTACGAGGTGTGTTGATGCAAGGCCATCTTGTAGCTTTTGAGTATCACATACTCAAGGATAATGAGTTCAATTATTTGACTCATGACTTGGAGCTTGTAAAAGTTGTTCATGCCTTGGTTCGATAGAGACACTTCCTTCTTGGCCGGATATTTATACTCAAGATTGATCACTTGATTCTTTTCCACCTCTTCATGTAACCCAATCTAAATGCTCATCAATGGTGTTCGATGGAGTTGCTTTATGAGTAAGAAATGGAGATAGAGCATGTGAATTGGAAGGAGAATTTCACTGCAGATGCTTTGAGTAGATTGAGACATTTGGTTATCGAAACTTCGGTGGGTACATATTTATGGAGCAAGATTTTATAATAGCTTCCTCATGACAGCTTCTACCTTGCAGTCAGATCATAGATTGAGTCTTAGAGACCCCTTAAGGGGAAGTTTGATGGATTCTCATTAGAGACAGATGGTATTCTTAGACATGGAGGCTTGAGAAAAGATATTTTTGCGAGAGGCTCATTATGCACCTTATTCAACCCATCTAGCGGTGAAGAAGAGGCACACCACTTTGAGATAGCTTTACAATTAAAGAGGTTGACGGAGAGATGTAGCTCAATTTGTGTCACGTTGTTTAGAGTGTCACACAGTGAAGGTCGAGCATCAGCATCCAACTGGCCTTCTCTAACCTCATGCCATAGTGGAGTGGAAATGAAACATTATTTCCATGGATTTCATTGTAGGGCTACCAACGTCGAGATAACAACATGACATCATCATGGTCACTGTGGATAAATTGAAGAAAGTGGCTCATTTTTCTCTAGTGAAGACCACCTATACAACTAGTGCAATATCATGAGTATACCTTGATGAGATTATTAGATTGCATGAGATTATGTAGAAGATTATTTATTCTGACGATCCCTTATACACCTCTCATTTTTGGACTACCATGTAGCAGATTCTTAGGACAACCATTAACTTCAGTAGAACTTATCATCTAGAAATAGATGGGCAGATAAAGCGGGTAAATCAGATCATGCAAGATATGTTGCGGATGTATGTCATGGATTGTCATTCTAGTTGGGAGTAATTTTATTTGGTGGAGTTTTCTGACAACAAATTTTTTTAGAGTTTGATTGGCATGGATCCTTTTCAAGCATTGTATGGTAGAGAGTGTAGGACACCGTTGAGTTGGGATAGGTTAGAGAACAAAGTTTCTCTTTGGCCAACATTAGTACAGGATATGAAGTAGTAGGTTGTCTTGATTAGATAGTGGCTTCAGGGGGCTCAGGATAGGAAGAACATGTATGCAAATATGAGGGGAAATATTGTATTTTTAAATTGGGAACAAAGATGTTTCTTCAAGTTAGGCCTCATAAGAACCCTATTCATTATGGAAAAGGCTTTAAGTTAACTCCTAGATTTGTGGGTCCCTTCGAGATCTTGGATCATATCAGTCCTTTGGCCTGTCATCTATCATTACCACTTAGTAGATATATTCCAGATCCCTCTCATGTTTTGGAGTGGACCACATTGTAGGTGCAGGAGTAGGGGTAGGTGTCAGTAGATCCCATGAACATTATAGAGCACAAGACCTAGGCACAATGAGATTATAGCCACATGGGAGGATGCACTGTTTTGTGAATCTAGTTTCCTCATCTATTCTAGTGACTTCCGGTGGAAATAGAGTCTAAGGGAAGGGGATGTAGTGCCCACTCCTTTTTGACACTATTTCATCTTGATATTGATATTGTTGGACTGATATTTAGACATTTTTATTATGATACATTAATCAAGTACATGATATATTTCACGATATTTGAACTATTGACATTATGATGTTTACATTTTATTATGATGCAATAGATAGTGATGTTACGGTATGATATATGTTGATTTTCATGATGTGGATTTGTTTTCTAATTTTTCCGTTAGGAAAAATTGGACAAACAAGAACTTGCATTCAAAGCAAAAATAGAGGAGTGATTCACATAGAGGCTTGCATTTGGGATTGGGTGAATAAATTTAAAATAGGTTGAGAAAAATGCAGGGAAGCTAAGGACCTCGAGCTATTTCAAAGAGTTAAGAAATTCAAAAGTCCAAAAATAATATTTTGGAGGTGGAGCTTTTTGGAGACCGGCTAAAGGAGAGTTTTGAGGTTTCGGTACTCTCAAGCGTAAAGTTTCAAACTCCTAAATTCTAAACGTCTTAAATTTTAGACTTTCAGGTTTCGGGGTTTTGAAGTTCTCAAGTATAAATTTGGGAAAGGGAGCTACAATGTTCTGAAACTTGAATGTTCAAAAGTTTGAAATTTCAAACTTTTAATTTCAGGGTTTGTCGGATCTCAAAGCAAGCAAAAAGCTCGAAATCTAATATTTCAAAAGTCTACAATTTTGGAAGTTTGGGATTTTGAGTTTCAGAGGTTTGGAAATTAAGGTTTCGGTGTTTTGTAACTTCACGGTTTGGGGTTTGAAACTCTCAAGGCGTTGAATAGTGAAAAGGTTCCGAAAAGGCAAAATGTCTGAAAGTCCAAAATTTCAGACTTTTAGGTTTCGAGGTTTCAGATGTTCGGGTTTCAAAATTTTAGAACTCTCAAGAAAATTTGATGAATGAACATTTTCTAAATCTTTGAAATTGAAATGTCTTAAAGTCTGAAATTTTGGACTTTCGGGTTTCACGGTTTTGGATGTTCAGGTTTTAGACTTTTGGGACAATTAAGAAATTTTGGTGGATGGACACTTTTTCAACATCTAATAAGGATATGTCTAAAAGTACAAATTTCAGGATTTCTGAGGTTGCATGCATTTTGGACTTTGAATAATTACAAAGCAAACCACCCATAATTTTTACAGAATGAAACATTGACCTTCAGATGGCCATAAATTTTGATTGGGAGCTCGGATTGGCAAAAGAAAGGACTAAGCTATTCAAAATACAAAAATACACTCCACCATTTTTTAGGGTGTTAGAATTCTCACCTACCAAAATAATGAAGTATGGGCTTCCTTTCTTGCCGAACCTAGAACAACACATGGAGGCATGGGTTTACGGATAGAGAAGCTATGATTGTTTTAGTGGGGCTTACCATTTATAACATGTGAGGAAGTATGTGTGTGTGTGTGTGTATATATATGTATGTATGTATGTATATATATTATTTTTAGTAAATGCTGAAAATGACCTTTGTTTGCGATTGGAAGAAATATTTTGGATTCAAATATTTGTCACGAACTCGTGCTCCAATTTTCATCATGATTTTCTTTCCAGAAAGCTCATAAATGACAAATGAAAGTTTATGTCTGATGAGATCTTTGGTTATGGAGCTACCACAGAAGAATACTAATAAAAATTTAGTCCTTCGTATCTTAGAAACTTGAAACATCATTGCGCAAAAACCTATTTGAGAGACTATATTTTTTTAGGCTCTTCCCACTAACGTTTAGACAATTTCTCCCACCGGGTCTTAGGGAATTTGAAAAATTCTTTGAAGAGGGAAGAATGATAATATAAAACACAACCCTCCATATCCCTAAAAAATAGGAACTTCATGACATGAAAAATAGTTCACATGAAACTAGATTTTTCAAGGATCATTCCCTCCAATTTTCACGTGATTTCACCTACTGGTACCCTAAGAAGTGGAGAGGTAGCTCGCTGATATTTTCCATTACCACATCATGGTGGCCATTAATGGAGCCTTAAATATTTAGGTCATTTTATTTTCTCCGTTAGTGATAAAATAAATTCCATTGCGATAGGTTTTTACTACTGGTGCTTCACACGTAATTTTACTTCAATTTGATTACCGGTTTGATAGGAAATTGAACTTTGTTCTTCGTGGATACAAAAGTGAAATTTATTTTGTGTGAGCATTCCTTGCTGCAAATTGGAGGTTTGAATATGAGTTTTTAATGGCCTACATGAGAGAAGAACTCAACAATAGACATTTTTTCAATCCGTCCACTAGTTTCCAAGATATCCTCGAATCTTCATTTTATGGCAATGGGCATTTCCATTGTTCTTCTTCTTTGTTCTTCATGTCTTCTTCCTATCGCGATGAATTATTATTTTGAGACTTGTGTATAACCATGGGGTAGAGCATTTTATTGTTGTGGTGAATCTGGTTTGAGCTTTGTCAATGGAGGAGTGGTGGACTCGTGTTTTCTACAACTTTCTTCTCGTAATGGAGAAGCAGTTAGAAGCAGCAAGAAGCACAAAATAATTAGAATTTTTTCAAATTTTGGAGTTGGAGTTGGGTGCATTTTTTTATCCTTAATGTACCTGACTTAAATTTCCTGAGGGACATCAAATTCCATGGAGAGCAAGAGGACGAATTGTGTCCTCAATCCAACGGCAGGGAATTTGAGCTCCAAAAATGCACTTGGGGGCTAAACTGTCAAATTTAAAGGTCACATGAGGGTCCTAGAGGTCACATGGGAATGGGTGATTTATTATAAGGTTGATGTACCTGAATTTAGGAATGTCGGGGACATTAAATCTCACCACAGACCTGGTGTTGACATGGGCCCTCCCAAAAAATCACCTACTGCGAAACTGTCTCCAATAGGGTAACTTGGAACGATGATAAATTGAGCTCTCAGTGGAATTTTAGAGGAAATTTTATATGATCCTGACTTGAAATGTAATTTTGAATTCAATGGTGGGGGTCGCATGTCTGGATTCTTCCATCAGATCCCTAAAAAAATGGATTTTTGATTTGGTACTCTACCTGTGCCTATGAAACGCTCCTTACAAACCCAATGTGCCAAGGTGTTGTGAAAAATATTATTTCATCATCATGTATTTATTGTAATTATCTTTTCAAAGATGTTTCATATTACTCCTAACTCCATCCAGAGCTCCTAGAATCTTGTTCTAAAGCTCAGCAACTTATTTCGGCTTGTGCATTGCCTAGGCCTGTGAATCCTATTTTTATTTAGACTGCTTCAAGTCATTCAAAAAGTCCCCAAACCTTTAGAAATAATTTCCATGATGTTTTAAGGTATTCAATTAACCTCCATGTTGAATTTGGCCCTTCATTGCATTTGGGGTTGATCCAGTCCTGGGAAGGGGAACGATAACCCTTCGCAATCTTTGCGAGAAGATAGCATCTTTTTCAAAACTTGCTAAAATCCCCTGTGGGATTAAATTTAAATTTATAAATCACCTACGAGACCAATTTGAAAGAAAATAGGGGTGACCAAACCGACATGATTTGACACGGGGTACCTAGGAATGATAAAACATGAATTTTTTTCACATGGGTATAGTTGTCATGGTTGAAACTTCCCATTTCCCTTTAGCACATTTGCATGACAACACTTCTTTGTAGTGTTCGCGGGAAGATCTTCCATGCTGCATAAGTCGGTTTGTAAAGGTTCCATATTTAGTTCTAAATGGGAGCTAATGGTCAAATGATATGGTATAGAATCCTTCCACCATGCAAGCCTTTCCTTATGTTTGGAGTGTTCACATTCATTTGAAATATTTCTGTTCGAAGCATCTTGAACATCTAAAAGATAAGCCCTCATATTCTATCTTCCGCACCCACTTCTGTCACATTTTGTAGCTGAATCTCTATTGGAAGGTGTAATGTCCCCCAACCTACTTGGTCACGGTCAGCCTTGTCTCTTTCTTGGCGTGGAGGGTGGAGTATTAAAATTTGGCGTGTTGAAATCCTCCCTGCTGGCCGCACTCATTTATTTCTGATTTGCAAAATTTACCTGCTTCTTGTTGACCATCTGTTTATCCTCCTCTCGAACCGCGTGAGATCTCCCTGGGATATTCTGCGCGTGGAGTGGTTGAGGGACGTTTTTTCCTGTTGCGTGGGCAGAAAGGCCAGTAAAATCCTTCTGTCATGGCATTTTTCCTCCCTGGTTCCTCCCTGTGCACATTTTTGTTTGATGAAGCTTCAAGCTAGTGAGGTAGGCGTGTTACCTCCACGTTTCATTGGTTGCTGCGAGGTGTGCTCTTGTCGAAATCCACAGCAACGCCCTGCACAGTAATTAGACAGGCAGCAAGCTTGTTGCGGTATAGTCGAAGCCTTTGTGAGCGCCTCCACCAAGCGGGTTGCACAACCTTGTTGTTATCTGTTCAGTATCAACGCATCTTCAAATTCGGGATTCTCCTACAAGATATTGTTATCAAATCGATTAAGTGACAGTGAGAGTGTTACCAGGAGACTTGATGAAAATTATTGCAGAGATTCTCTACTGAGACCTTACTTGTTTTACGATGTAACTCATGGAAGAGAATCTCAAAGGCGTGGATCTGTTTCTTATCAGAATATTCATGAAGCACATTTTGCTTAAATTTCGAACTTCTTTGGAAAACGTGGGTGATCACTGCTTTTGCATCGGATCTAGTGGTTTTTTTGTTGGAAATCCTCCTCTTCCCTGCGCGCATGGGTGGATGCCGCACCTGTTCCAGTCTGTCTTTTTGACCTGGTTTCATGGGCAGAGGGGCCATAGACATCCTTTCTGTCAGGTTGTTTTTCTTGCACTGCTGGCCCTTGGAAGGAGGGAAGTATGTTTGGGTGCCTTTGGGGCTGGAGAGGGGTGTGTTTGTGTCTACTTCTGCAGGCAACGAGGGTCCTGGGGAGCTGTCTGTCACCAATCTTTCACCATGGGTGACAACAGTTGGGGCGAGGACTTTAGACAGGGATTTCCCTGCAAACATCATTTTGGGTAAGGGGAAAATCGTCAGGGGAGTGTCTTTGTACAGTGGAAAGGTGTTGGGGTCTGATTTAGTCCCCTTGATCTATGCTGGAGACATCTCTATTGGGAATGAGATTCACAGTGCCAGTAAATCAAATTTAGCAGAGATGGGCATCACTAAGGAGGCGGTGGAGGCCACCTTGACCTCCAAACTCAACCCAACTCATCTGAATGTGGTCGATACATCTGGAGGGTAAGGACATCACCCGTGCTTCCACGTAGTTTAAAACCATTGTATTTATCAGATGTGGAGCAAGCTTTTCTATTGAGATAGTATCAGCTCAATTTGAGGAGGATTAGGGCTTGAGCGGCAGGTAGGCTGCGGGTATTTAATATCAAGAGCTCTTGCAACTACTTCATCGTCTGAAAAATATCCTTTCCAATGTTGGGCAATGTTGCTTCACGTCGTTGGAGTAGATTATGCGCAAACTGTTTGACAAAATGCTTCAAAGAAATTTTGCTTAGCGTGGAGGATAAAAGTGATGTTAATTGAAGAAAGCGTTAATGCGTGAGACTTCCAATGGTAAGCATGAATCAACTTTGATTTTAGTTTCTGGAATGTTTTCTTTGTGCAAAAATTGATGGGTAAACTAATGTAATATGTGCGTCTGAATAGCTTTAAAAAACTAGTTTACAATGCCTTATATAGGAAAGCAATTCATGAGTTGTTTGAATAGTTGAACGCAAGACTTTACGATCTTGTTCTAGAATCTAGACTCAAGAGTAAAAGCATATTGCAAGGACATGCAAAACCCTGTTAATTATTCCAAATTTCTGTTGTTGTTTCATGGATTTACATACTGGGAATTGGGGTTAACTGCTCTAGAATGAATTTTCTCCTTCTGCCTGTGTCTATGCAGTTTACCGGAATGGTTATTGTTTCTTTTGCGTGGTATTTGGGACACCGTGTGGGTGAGAAGTGTGAGTTTGGTGGAGAAATAATTTTGGGACTGCGGGGAGAAGGGGTTTGCACGTGCGTGGCCATGAGATTTAGCGTTTAAAACAGGCATGTTAAATCTACTCCTTGTAATAGTTTTCTACCTTCTTTCAGTATCTTGAAATGAATTTTCTTCCTCTTGAATGGCGCCTAGACAAATGTTTTCATGGTTGTTTATATCGCTGTTTGATTGTGTTGGTTGTCCCTTTAAATCTCGATCCAATTTCACTGATTTTGCTTGGAATGTTCTTTCCTCTCTTATAGCTTACTCTATTTCATATTTGTCTAAAAGGGTTACTGCAATTTTGAGTAATGCAATCTAGTTCGTAGCGAAGGAAACATTATAGGGTTTTGTTTTCTTATATGACCCTCTTTTAAAAGAATTTTGTGATGGTATTTATAATTGAAGGCTTACTATATGGAAGGTTAAGCCTTCATATCTCTGCGTGGTTGAATAAATACGTTTTTCCTGTTTAGAGACCTCCTGTTTTGCTAAAAGGTACATTAATAGTAACATTGCGTTCTAAAACTTGTTTAAGTCTGTGGGCATTCCTTACTTTTGTTTGATTAGAAAATGGCATTAGGGTCTTGCTATAGAACTGTACAGGGTTGACTTTTGTACCCAGTTCTATAGGATGAATAACCTAACTTCTAATTTTGGCCTCTACGTGTTGAGAGAGTTACTATACCTACTTCCTGGTGCAAACTCTTGTTAGATTAAAGTAAGGGGGAAGAATTGTAAGTTTAATTGAATGAAATCTCTACAATTTTTATTAAGGGCCGCAAGCAAGCTACTACTAGCTGGACTGAAACAAAATTTGTAGGTGAATCCATGGTATTGGACTCGTGAACTCGTTTCCATCTTCTATACCATTGTGCAAGGAACTCATAGAACTTCTAGGTCTGACTACACTGCGTAACCTTCTTGATGGAATTGTGCGTTGGTTCTTATTTTGTGCTTCTCGTGGTAAGGTCTTTTGAGTGCGGGGCATCGTTGGTGTATTACCCACCGTGTATCGAATCCCTTTATTTTCGAACTCGAATAACTTATACTTCAAACTTGGTTACTAAAAGGTCCCATTTTGTGGCCTTGTTAAGGAAATCAATTTTTTATTTTAATACTTTTGACATTGTTGGAAATATATAAAAATTACTAACGACTTTTGGGTTTAGCCTGCCCTTATATTATGTAGAGAAGTTGGCGATTAGGATAAGGTTTGTTGGTAGAATAATGGCCCTTTTTGTGTCTCATTTGTATACTTTGGAAGAGTGGATTTTTTTGTTAACTAGTCCTACGTTTAAGAAATCCTATAAGAAGGTAGTGGTAAAACTCCTTGGTTAGAACTGAAACTATAGTTGTTTTTCTTTTAAGGGTGTCAAACCCTAATTATTGCTATGAAGCGTCCCCCTAGGAGATTTGGATAACGTCGTTTTGTTCCGTGCCTATGATCATAATTAGCATCTTTTGTCTTCTCTTGGACCTCTTTAGATGGATGGATTGAGTATTGGATTCCAATCACGTAAACCATAGGATCACATGAAGGAAATATCAACCCTCTTGACCTTCTTGTTCCTAACCCGTAAGGTCTTGCCTTGATTTATGTAATTTTGTTCTTACTGGTATTTTGACTTTCTCTTTGTTGGATGGTTTAGATTTCTCTCTCATGTGATTAATCTTGGAGTTGTGAGTTTTGCTTTAATCCATTTCTGAATTTAGAACATTCCTTTCTTGATATTGTTAAATGCTAGCTTCATCGTTGCAATGTGTAGCCTTAACATGCTCGGTTCTTGCAGAACCGACTTTAGTTAATATTTGTGCGAGATGGATTATGCGAGTAGACTAGAGGAAAAGAGTGTTAAAGGTTCATCTGTACAATTTAT
Source organism: Taxus wallichiana var. yunnanensis (assembly GCA_018340775.1). Lineage (NCBI taxonomy): Eukaryota > Viridiplantae > Streptophyta > Pinopsida > Cupressales > Taxaceae > Taxus > Taxus wallichiana. Next base: position 893,570,633 of record CM031242.1, read on the forward strand.
GAAGTTCCTTGTAAAAATGTCGAATGTATTGTAGAGTATTGTTGTTGTAACTGTTGAAACTTTGGCTTGTTTGGTTATCATGTGAAAGATGAAATTTGATTACCGCTTGGTTATGGGATATTCTAGTGTATTTTAAATCCTTAGAATAGTAGTGTGGCATGTTCCATGTTATTACGCTCTTGTTCCCTAGTCATGGATTAATAGAGATGGTATGTCCCTTTGGTTTGTGCATCGTGTTGGAAAGAATTGATGTAACCTTGTTTTGTTTTCGCAAACGAGTACTGTTAAACTTTGCTCTCGAGTTAGAATGTTGACTTGTAAATCCTTCTAAGGCATAGTAACAATGAGTTTGTAAGCACTATAAAGTGGATTGGATAGTCCTTACAAAAGTTAAACGAAAATTTATGTATATGAATATATTAATGTAGATGTGATCTACTTGATAACCTTTGAGACCTGGAACAATCAAGAGGAAACTATCCTTTGTAACGAAATATGATTACTTATTTTTTTTCCGAGCCAAACTAATAAACATTATCCTTTTATGGCGAATTCTTAGAATGATCATAAGATGAAACAAATTGTTAGTTGATATAAGATAATAAGATTTAATAAATAGGAGGAATCGGTTTCGAAGCCATGTAATCTGTTTCTCAACCATTTGAAAGGTAAATTGTTTTCTTTTGTAAAATCATCCAGTGAAGCCTAAGTAAAATATTTAATAATTTTCGATAAATCCTCAAGCCTCATTAAAAATCGAGTTAATAACTAATGAGGTCATAAAGATGAAATCAACTCGACCTTCTTCCTCTAACCTATTATTTTTCAAGGTGCTTTGTCTTCCTTCTCTTAAGTATGTTGAACGCAAACCCATGTTGTCATATGGGCATTAACAAGTTCTAGTAGCGTAAGTGTAAATAGATGGCACGGTGGGATTAAATTCCCCCTTTCTCTAAATAAATGAATTAAGCAAATAAATGTCATAATAGAGAAGTTTTAAAGATGATTACTCGGTGTAAAAGAATAAACTTAGCTTGAGTACGATGAATTGTATGAATCATATCTTGAGCCTCCTTGAAAACGTAACCTAAGAATTGCAAGATATCTTATTAAAATAAATAACCCTCAAGAATAACTCATTGTGGTTGGTCCTAACTGTAAGTGTGTTCTGTGATTGGACTTCTATGTTGTCTTGTCAAAAGAAAAGTAAATTGTCCTTGATAGGTGTGAACGTTTCCGTGCTGCCTTTATGGCCATCCTTGTATCAAGTTGTTCACAGTGTTAGTTGTATCCTTGATGACGACATGTTGCGTCTTGTTATGTGTCAAGCAAGTCAAAAAAAAATATCCTGTATTTCACTGTGTTGTTCGTGTGAGAATTTATTGGGTTGTTACACTTGGTATCAGAGCGAGGTTCATGCTCTCGAACCTATGGGCCGGATTGGTGTTATATGATGATGTTACATGGTGGTGGTGGTGTTACATGATGATACTGCATGATGATGATGATGTTGCATGATGGTGGTAGATATTGGAAGAGTAATGTGCTTTAAACGTGATGTGATTATTGTCGTAATTGTGATATTGTGAACGCACGTGATGTGTATGTCACCTTGTGCGTGTTTGTGATCATGTTGATATGTTAGGGATGGGAGTATTCTCTCTCCTTCTTGTGGATTCTAGGAAGAGTTCACGTGTGAATTATTGTTTGTGATGTGTGAAAAGAATTCTAATGTGGATGACGTAGTGTTGGAGCATTGTGACATATTGTGATATGTAAGTGTATCAATGTGTTGTATGACTAGATTGATGTTAAAAGAAATGAGTTGTATCATGATGTTTTTATCTTCTTTTGATGAGATGTGTGTATCACCTTGTTATGTAGCAATGGATGTTATGTTGTGATGTACTATATTCATCGCATGTATGATTTGTGCAAATATGTAGTGCTTCATGTTGTGATTTAGGGTCATACGATGAGTGTATGAACCCTATCGTATAGTGATTGCACTTTGGGTGCAGAAAGTGGTAAAGTGATGTGTTACACTCAGTGAATGTATGATTGTGATCTGCCCTGTATATGTACCATATGTAAGACGTTATGGTAGTTATGTGTGTGCCACCGTTATATTAGTGATGTTGTTGTATGTTATGTTGTGAACCTTACGCTAACCGATCCTGAGGGAAATCGGTAGAAGTGTATGTTGAGAGTGAGGAATGGTGAACCATGGGTCAATAACTTGAGCCGAAACTCGGTTTAGTAGATTACATGTGATTCTTTCCTCTCTCCATATGTGGTTGTATGTACACAACCTAAGTGCAACTATGACTATGTTTAGCCTTGTCGAAGTGGTGGCGGGATGATTCAGATGGAGGTGATGATAGTTGTATTATTGATATGTATTTACGAGCTGAGGCTCGATGTTCCGAAAGTGCTAGCAACTCATTGAGTACCCCTTTGGTGGCTAGATAAAGCCACATAGTTATCGTAATGTGACATTATTATAAGTTGATTTTATTCGTAAATTGAGCTTTTTACCTTATTTTGTAAGGACTAATAGCTCTTCTTGATTGCAATGCTTTACAATTTTGGGAATTTCCTTGGTTTGTGGCACTAACATGCGGATTTTGATACTAACTTTGGCTATTTGGCCATTTATTTTTGCTTGATTTTGGGTCTTCTTTTAAATTTGGAGTTTTTACCGCCTTGCCCAAGGCTTGCACTTTGCCACTTGGCACTTTGATTGGATTGTTTTGCTGGTTCTATTGTCGTGATGTGTGGAATAGGGTCATAGGATGCACCATGGATTGGTTGGACCTATGGACCCGCTTCATTGTATAGGGGTACGCCCCAAGGAGTACAGATAACTAGCGGGTTGTTGAACCACACGTTATTATGTCACTTGGGTTAGGAGTGTTCGAACTCTATGTGTCTTGGACCATAGGGTCAACCGGCCTCCTTGAGGGAGGCATAAGAGTTTGAGGGAGGCATAAGAGACTTGAGGGAGGCATAAGAGTTTGAGGGAGGCATAAGAGACTTGAGGGAGGCATAAGAGTTTGAGGGAGGCATAAGAGACTTGAGGGAGGCATAAGAGCTTGAGGGAGGCATAAGAGTTTGAGGGAGGCGTATGATATTTGTCTGTATGGTTGATGTTTCAGGATATATGTTGAGTTATTGTGATGTTTGGTAGTGGTCTTTTGATGTATGTGTTACTCATGTCAGACGGATATGTGTTGTGATGTTGTGGATATGTCATTGATTCCCTTGTGTACACTATGTACCTGTAGCATGGTTTGGTGTTATGTGAGTCTTTCATTGATGAAAATTGAGGAAATGTCTGGTGGATTGTAGTACTCTTTTGTTTGAGTATTTGGTATGTCAGTCATTGATGTGTGACGTGTACTATGTAGACTGTGCCTAATCCATTCCGTATTTGAGTAACCTTTTGTGGTGTAATACAATCTTGAAGTATATACTTGTGTGCTTGTGAATCTGTAGTGTTTTTTGAACCTAATAGGGTGTTATGTTAGCAGTTCATGTTGGGCACCCACAATAAAGAATAAACCAAGACTCTGCAATGATGAAATTTTAAAAGAAATTAAACTAAGAATAGTGCTAATGAAAAGAGACTAATGAAATGATGAACAAGAAAGAACTGCCAATCTTCACAGAACATTGAAAGTTAAAAATTCTACCAAATGTTCCTAAGGCTACCTTGTGACCGTGCTTTAATCAACTAAAATTTCAAACCATAGGGTGTGTTTTCTTCTGTATCTATCCCTTGTTGCGTACCATTTCCTTTCCTCTGTGTAATGTCGCATCGAGGACGATGCTTTCTTAAGGGGAGGAGAATGTAATGCCCCCCAACCTACTTGGTCACGGTCAGCCTTGTCTCTTTCTTGGCGTGGAGGGTGGAGTATTAAAATTTGGCGTGTTGAAATCCTCCCTGCTGGCCGCACTCATTTATTTCTGATTTGCAAATCTTACCTGCTTCTTGTTGACTGTCTGTTTATCCTCCTCTCGAACCGCGTGAGATCTCCCTTGGATATTCTACGCGTGGAGTGGTTGAGGGAATTTTTCTGTTGTGTGGGTAGAAAGGCCAGTAAAATCCTTCTGTCATGGCGTTTTTCCTCCCTGGTTCCTCCCTGTGCGTGTTTTTGTTTGATGAAGCTTCAAGCTAGTGAGGTAGGTGTGTTACCTCCACATTTCAATGGTTGCTGCAAGGTGTGCTCTTGTCGAAATCCACAGCAACGCCCCGCACGATAATTAGACAGCAACAAGCTTGTTGCGGTATAGTCGAAGCCTTTATGAGTGCCTCCACCAAGCGGGCTGCACAACCTTGTTGTTATCTATTCAGTATCAATGCATCTTCAAATTCGGGATTCTCCTACAAGATATTGTTATCAAATCGATTAAGTGATAGTGAGAGTGTTACCAGGAGACCTGATGAAAATTATTGCAGAGATTCTCTACTGAGACCTTACTTGTTTTACGATGTAACTCATGGAAGAGAATCTCAAAGGCGTGGATCTGTTTCTTATCAGAATATTCATGAAGCACATTTTGCTTACATTTCTGAACTTGCTGGAAAACGTGGCAGACTGTTTTGCTTCGGCTCTTGTGGTTTTTTTTGTTGGAAATCCTCCTCTTCCCTGCGCACGTGGGTGGATGTCGCACCTGTTCTAGTTTGTATCTTTTTGACTTGGTTTCATGGGCAGAGGGGCCATAGACATCCTTTCTGTCAGGTTGTTTTTCTTGCACTGCTGGCCCTTGGAAGGAGGGAAGTATGTTTGGGTGCCTTTTGGGCTGGAGAGGGGTGTGTTTGTGTGTACTTCTATGGGCAATGAGGGTCCTAGGGAGCTTTCTGTCACCAATCTTTCACCATGGGTGACAACAGTTGGGGTGAGGACTTTAGACAGGGACTTCCCTGCAAACATCATTTTGGGTAAGGGAAAATCATCAGGGGAGTGTCTTTGTACAGTGGAAAGGCATTGGGGTCTGATTTAGTCCCCTTGATCTATGCTGGAGACATCTCTGTTGGGAATGAGATTCACAGTGCCAGTAAATCGAATTTAGCAGAGATGGGCATCACTAAGGAGGCGGTGGAGGCCACCTTGACCTCCAAACTCAACCCAACTCATCCGAATGTGGTCAATACATCCGGAGGGTAAGAACATCACCGTGCTTCCACGTAGTTCAAAACCATTGTATTTATCAGATGTGGAGCAAGCTTTTCTATTGAGATAGTATCAGCTCAATTTGAGGAGGATTAGGGCTTGAGCGGCAGGTAGGCTACGGGTATTTAATATCAAGAGCTCTTGCAACTACTTCATCATCTGAAAAATATCCTTTCCAATGTTGGGCAATGTTGCTTCACGTCGTTGGAGTAGATTACGCGCAAACTGTTTGACAAAATGCTTCAAAGAAATTTTTCTTAGCGTGGAGGATAAAAGTGATGTTAATTGAAGCAAGCGTTAATGTGTGAGACTTCCAATGGTAAGCATGAATCAACTTTGATTTTAGTTTCTGGAATGTTTTCTTTGCGCAAAAATTGATGGGTAAACTAATGTAATAGGTGCGTCCTAATAGCTTTGAAAAAACTAGTTTACAATGCCTTATATAGGAAAGTAATTCATGAGTTGTTTGAATAGTTGAACGCAAGACTTTCCGATCTTGTTCTAGAATCTAGACTCAAGAGTAAAAGCATATTGCAAGGACATGCAAAACCCTGTTAATTATTCCAAATTTCTGTTGTTGTTTCGTGGATTTACATACTGGGAATTGGGGTTAACTGCTCTAGAATGAATTTTCTCCTTCTGCCTGTGTCTATGCAGTTTACCGGAATGGTTATTGTTTCTTTTGCGTGGTATTTGGGACACCGTGTGGGTGAGAAGCGTGAGTTTGGTGGAGAAATAATTTTGGGACTGTGGGGAGAAGGGGTCTGCACATGCGTGGCCATGAGATTTAGCGTTTAAAACTAGGCATGTTAAATCTACTCCTTGTAATAGTTTTCTACCTTCTTTCAGTATCTTGAAATGAATTTTCTTCCTCTTGAATGGCACCTAGACAAATTTTTTCGTGGTTGTTTATATCGCTGTTTGATTGTGTTGGTTGTCCCTTTAAATCTCGATCCAATTTCACTGATTTTGCTTGGAATGTTCTTTCCTCTCTTATAGCTTACTCTATTTCATATTTGTCTAAAAGGGTTACTGCAATTTTGAGTAATGCAATCTAGTTCGTAGGGAAGGAAACATTATAGGGTTTCGTTTGCTTATATGACCCTCTTTTAAAAGAATTTTGTGATGGTATTTATAATTGAAGGCTTACTATATGGAAGGTTAAGCCTTCATATCTCTGCGTGGTTGAATAAATACGTATTTCCTGTTTAGAGCCCTCCTGTTTTGCTAAAAGGTACATTAATAGTAACATTGCGTTCTAAAACTTGTTTAAGCCTGTGGGCATTCCTTACTTTTGTTTGATTAGAAAATGGCATTAGGGTCTTGCTATAGAACTGTACAGGGTTGACTTTTGTACCCAGTTCTAGAGGATGAATAACCTGACTTCTAATTTTGGCCTCTACGTGTTGAGAGAGTTACTATACCTACTTCCTGGTGCAAACTCTTGTTTGATTAAAGTAAGGGGGAAGCATTGTAAGTTTAATTGAATGAAATCTCTACAATTTTTATTAAGGGCCGCAAGCAAGCTACTACTAGCTGGACTGAAACAAAAGTTGTAGGTGAATCCATGGTATTGGACTCGTGAACTCGTTTCCTGTTAGATGACAGCTGATTACAGTGATAATATAATAGGTGGCTATTATATTCATCTGTTTGATATTTGCTAGACTTTTCCTTGATAAGCCCGCATGGATCGGGTAAAATTTCCATCTTCTATACCATTGGCAAGGAACTCATAGAACTTCTAGGTCTGACTGCACTGCGTAACCTTCCTGATGGAATTGTGCATTGGTTCTTATTTTGTGCTTGTACTCGTGGTAAGGTCTTTTGAGTCTGGGGCATCGTTGGTGTATTACCCACCGTGTATCGAATCCCTTTGTTTTCGAACTCGAATAACTTATACTTCAAACTTGGTTACTAAAAGGTCCCATTTTGTGGCCTTGTTAAGGAAATCAATTTTTTATTTTAATACTTTTGACATTGTCGGAAATATATAAAAATTATTAACGAATTTTGGGTTTAGCCTTCCCTTATATTATGTAGAGAGGTTGACGATTAGGATAAGGTTGTTGGTAGAATAATGGCCCTTTTTGTGTCTCTTTTGTATGCTTTGAAAGAGTGGAATTGTTTGGTTAACTAGTCCTATGTTTAAGAAATCCTATAAGAAGGTAGTGGTAAAACTCCTTGGTTAGAACTGAAACTATAGTTGTTTTTCTTTTAAGGGCGTCGAACCCTAATTATTGCTATGAAGCCTCCCCCTGGGAGATTTGGATAACGTCGTTTTGTTCCGCGCCTACGATCATAATTAGTATGTTTTGTCTTCTCTTGGACCTCTTTAGATGGATGGATTGAGTATTGGATTCCAATCACGTAAACCATAGGATCACATGAAGGAAATATCAACCCTCTTGACCTTCTTGTTCCTAACCCGTAAGGTCTTGCCTTGATTTATGTAATTTTGTTCTTACTGGTATTTTGACTTTCTCCTTGTTGGATGGTTTAAATTTATCTCTCATGTGATTAATCTTGGAGTTGTGAGTTGTGTTTTAATCCATTTCTAAATTTAGAACATTTCTTTCTTGATATTGTTAAGTGTTAGCTTACTGTTGCAATGTGTAGCCTTAACATGCTCAGTTCTTGCGAACTGACTTTAGTTAATATTTGTGCAGATGGATTATGTGAGTAGACTAGAGGAAAAGAGTGTTAAGGTTCATCTGTACAATTTATGAAGTTCCTTGTAAAAATGTCGAATGTATTATAGAGTATTGTTGAATGCTGTTGAAACTTTGGCTTGTTTGGTTATCATGTGAAAGATGAAATTTGATTACCGCTTGGTTATGGGATATTCTAGTGTATTTTAAATCCTTAGAATAGTAGTGTGGCATGTTCCATGTTATTACGCTCTTGTTCCCTAGTCATGGATTAATAGAGATGGTATGTCCCTTTGGTTTGTGCATCGTGTTGGAAAGAATTGATGTAACCTTGTTTTGTTTTCGCAAACGAGTACTGTTAAACTTTGCTCTCGAGTTAGAATGTTGACTTGTAAATCCTTCTAAGGCATAGTAACAATGAGTTTGTAAGCACTATAAAGTGGACTGGATAGTCCTTACAAAATTTAAACAAAAATTTATGTATATGAATATATTAATGTCGATGTGATCTACTTGATAACCTTTGAGACCTGGAACAATCAAGAGGAAACTATCCTTTGTAACGAAATATGATTACTTATTTTTTTTCCGAGCCAAACTAATAAACATTATCCTTTTATGGCGAATTCTTAGAATGATCATAAGATGAAACAAATTGTTAGTTGATATAAGATAATAAGATTTAATAAATAGGAGGAATCGGTTTCGAAGCCATGTAATCTGTTTCTCAACCATTTGAAAGGTAAATTGTTTTCTTTTGTAAAATCATCCAGTGAAGCCTAAGTAAAATATTTAATAATTTTCGATAAATCCTCAAGCCTCAATAAAAAGCGAGTTAATAACTAATGAGGTCATAAAGATGAAATCAACTCGACCTTCTTCCTCTAACCTGTTATTTTTTTTTTTTTCAAAGTGCTTTGTCTTCCTTCTCTTAAGTATGTTGAACGGAAACCCATGTTGTCATATGGGCATGAACAAGTTCTAGTAGCGTAAGTGTAAATAGATGGCCTGGTGGGATTAAATTCCCCCTTTCTCTAAATAAACGAATTAAGCAAATAAATGTCATAATAGAGAAGTTTTAAAGATGATTACTCAGTGTAAAAAGAATAAACTTAGCTTGGTACGATGAATTGTATGAGTCATATCTTGAGCCTCCTTGAAAACGTAACCTAAGAATTGCAAGATATCTTATTAAAATAAATAACCCTCAAGAATAACTCATTGTGGTTGGTCCTAACTGTAAGTGTGTTCTGTGATTGGACTTCTATGTTGTCTTGTCAAAAGAAAAGTAAATTGTCCTTGATAGGTGTGAACGTTTCCGTGCTGCCTTTATGGCCATCCTTGTATCAAGTTGTTCACAGTGTTAGTTGTATCCTTGATGATGACATGTTGCGTCTTGTTATGTGTCAAGCAAGTCAAAAATAAATTATCCTGTATTTCACTTTGTGTTGTTCGTGTGAGAATTTATTGGGTTATTCTGAAGGGCTTGAGAGGTGTCTCTAGGGTATATCCTATGGCAATGAGCAGTTTGAGATCCATTGCCATTTCCAGTTTTCACAGAGATAGTAATGGATTTTCTATGGCCGCCGCCTAGGGTTTCGCAGAAGAGGCAGGCGTTTCCATATTAAGCATATGATTCATGTTTTGTTGATGATAATGATATTTTGGTTTATGCTAATGGTGTTTGTATTATAATCCAATCATAACTTTTGGGTGTAACAACATACATAAAAATATTAAATATTTGTGTTGAGCATGGTGGAATACTTGCCTACCCCAATATTTTTGTTTTTCATTGAGAATGTTGTCTTGTCAGCACTTGCTTAAGTTTTTTTGCAAGCATTTTTAAATTAGGGCTTATTGTGTTATAGTCTTGATCTCACGTTTTAGTCAATTCAAATAATTTTTTTGGTGTGTTTGGCAATGCATTCTTGGTATTATTTGTGTTTCCCTACCTAAAATACCAATGTATGAATAAGATTTACCAACCTTTCAGTTGTTTTATTTATTCAATAATGTATAACAATAAAAACAACTTACATAAATATTAATTATATTTATAGAGAACTTACATGCATGAGTTAAGGAAAGGGAACCCAACATTAGAACTAACACTCGGAGGTAAGGATAAGAACTCTTAAAGTGCGGCCATTCGGAAATTGAATTACAGGCTGTGCGTATGGAGATGGAAAAATTCAAGCAAAAAACAAAATTGAACCCATGTTGCGAATTCGACCTAAGAGAATCTGAAGCAAAGCCAAGATTGAAAGGGCATTCTAAATGAAAGCAACTTTTGTGGTAACCGCTTTAAATTCTAAAAGATAAGACGAAGACTAAAATAAAAATCTTTAATGGTTGATTGTGATCGAAGTCCGAATCTTTGCGGATTACATTATTGTCTTCACATACGTTCTATTATTCGGATGTCTAATTAAAGGAAGCGCTATCAAATCCATGAATTCGAATATCTTTGGGGAATTTGTGTTATTGTTTTCTGGATCTTTCACTCATTTGGAATATTTTCTTGGGGCCATTATATCTTTATTCGAAAATTTTGAGCTGCTTCGACTATACGAGGATTATACGAGGATGATAATGTTGTTTAAACAATGGAAGAGTTCGAAGACATCCTTGGAGAACTCACAAAATTATTTTCCAAATAGACTACTATTGTAGAAGAGCCGAGGAAGTATTCCTACTCGTGAATTTGTTGTATATATAAGTGGAGAAGTAAAATACAGTTGACGAATTCCTTACTGATGTTTTCATTGATAATGTCCAAATCATCTCCCAAGTATGGCGTGATAAAATCTATTTAATAGATGATGTATTTTACATGCTACATTCAATCAACAATGTGATCTTCTATAAAAGCATATGGCACCTCACACTTGAAACCAAATTCTAAGTAATATACAGTAAAGAAGGAGCATCCGGGATGCGAAATTATCATTTAGTGCATGATTTAAATTTATTTATTTCTTTGTAAACATATTAATATTACTCTGAAGAGCATCAAAATTCTTCTTTTATAACCCGATTTTGTCTAATTATCGGAAATGGGCTTCAATTAAATTCTGTTATTTATTTCTATTATTATACATGAATTGTAGATTAGGTTAAGATTGCAAGTGAAATCATGTACATATGTGACACAGAGGATTTGGGAAGTTCTTGTATATCTGTAAGTTTGAAGAAGTTTGTTCTCATTATAAATATATTGAAAAGCCGAGAATAGTTATTTCCTGATGGGAGTTAAGAAAATTTTATCCTCTATTTTGGTATTGATGGCTAGGTTTCATTGTATATCCCATCTCACATTATTTTTATTCTCACTTGCTTAAATTTTATTTTACATACCTTTACATTGCATACATTTTTATTTTTGTTATGTTTTCCTTACTACCCCTATGGGCATTTCCCTTGCACCCTTGATGTACAATTCGTAGTTCGTATTAGTGAAGAAGAGCAATTTATTGTTCACATTCAATTCAGTGGAACATGGCTCTAGAATTTGTTACTTTGCAAGCAAGGAAATATATTCCTGTGCATATATTATGGAAAGGTATCCATATGCACAACATTGTCAGGATCAAATGGAAACGCTATTGGGTACTCCACGGCCTGTGAGACCCCCTTGTTTTGATAGATCGGTAGTGTTCGGGTAAAGTAAGGTATAAGGAATTTTTGCAGGTCCATGCCTGTTCTTATAAACATGGTTCTTGTTATTCCTCACGATGATATTTTTCTCAATCTTCATCATGTTCGCTGAAAATCTCTTGAAAGCCTCTTCTACACCTGCATCGTCTACACTGTCCATGGTGGATCCTTGCAACTGCCCAAGATATACTTCATTTTTGGAATGCTTTGACAAAATCTCCAAAACACCCATGATTAGAGTAGCCTTTGTTGGAGTAGATACTGTCTTCAAGAAATATCTGTCTGCGTTCATAAGCAATTCATCGTATTCTGGTGTTCCTTTTTCTGGAATTAAGCGTCTAGTCAAGGTGGGCATATTGGGCATGTATCCTCCGTAGGAGTACTGTCCAAAGTTAACTGCAGCATGATGAGCAGATGCGGTCCAGATGATAGTGGTAATTACTTGGATTGCATTAGCCAATGAGTCCATCTTGAACCATCTACTTGGATAATCTTTTAGATCTCCGTGCCCCACATTTACAATTTCATCCCACCATGCCTGTAATTCCTTGTCTTTTTTGACAGAGGTGTCGTCTTTGTAATACAAAGACAAGTAGTCAGAAACCCATTGTCTTATGACAAACCATATATCAATGCCATCAACAGCATATGGGTAGTCCTCAATCACAAGCCTCAAGCCATGAGGTGCCTTTGGATCCGGGACTGCCATTCCCCTGCTCATTAAATTTAACAACAAATTATTAACTTAACCTCAAGTTAATAAGATTTATGCAAAACAAAAACTTGTTTGCAGAGTAAAACTTAAAATCAATTTAGTTATAATACAGTAATCAATGGAACCGTACGCAGTAAACTGAATGATGAATTTGGTGTCTTTCTTACCTTGCAACGAGATCAGCAGGCAATCCTTGCTCATTGAATTTCCACTGTTTGTAGACCTTAGAAGACATTTCCATAGAATATCTGCCCGTAGTAAAGCCTTGCTCAATAATACCGCCTCCATTTATCAAAGATTGACGGGCGGCTTGATTGATGTCCATGGTATCCACGTAATGGGGGTCAATAATTTGTAAACAGGGTGCATTTTGCTTAGTTGCCTGTGGGTTGCTATAATGAAAGGCTCTGTGATGCAATGAGTTCTCAGCCTGCATTTAATAATACCAAAATAAATAAAAAAATTACTTGTGGATATTGAAAATCGGGAAGTTATTTAATCAGAGATTTGGAATAGCGTTTCTCATACAAACACTGTTATGATAAACAGGCTTCGGTTATGTATTATAAGTGGTGTCTATATAGAAATAGTTTAGCTGGCATCTAAAATAATAAAAGTATTAAACTAATAAATAACACACATACCAATGGCTGACGAGCTGATGGTAACCTGCATCATTGGATTTTACATGGGCCTTTGCTAGTAGCCACAGTGCTCCTTCTTCTGTTCCATCTTTGGCAGGAGTAAACACCTTTCTGACTGCTTCATTCCCATCAATTGGAGGCAAACACAACTCTATGGCAACAGGGCTCAGGGTGCCCTCCTTGGTGAGGAAGAAAAGTGTGCGGCTCGCATAAGTTTTAACATCGTTAGAAATTTTGTTGATGCGCTCGACGTAGGGCATGAATGCATCATAGTAGTCCAGGATAAATAGCCTCTTGCATGCCGCGGCCTGCATTAACATTGATTTTTCATTTTGTTTTCATGGCGGTACAGAGAAAAGGCCTATATTAAATTTTGAAGAAACAAACCTGATCCACAGAAAGACCCTCAAGCCTCTTTTCTATGTGTTGGGCTGTGATGGCACTCTTCTGCTGGCCGTACATATTTTCATCCAGGCTACCGGAGGGAGGAAATTTCTGTCTCATAAAACCAATATTTTTGAAATTTCATGTGAGAAAGTGAATTAAAGTTTAAACAGAAGAATTTCATGGCTTTGCACTAATAAAATAAATATTTTCAACGGATTACCCTAAACAATTTTTATTTTTAAAAATTTAATGCCCTATGTTGGGATGGATAAAATGAATCATACAATCAGATTGTATATAATTATCAAAAAATTGAATTTGGGTCACCTGTAGGCACTGAATGACAATCGGATTCACGCCGGCAAGAGTTTGGCGTGCAAATTCCTCGTCCTTTCTCCACGCGAACTCATCGGCTGTCTCACATTATTCATTGAATTGTTTTATTAAGCTATATTCTTTAATTTTAAAGAAAGTAAACTGAAATTATAAAAAAATTGAATAATACCTTCTACAATTTGGGGACGGCTGAAATTTATGAAGGGGATGTTATCCTCTACCTCGTCGAGGATTCCTACAATAATCTGGAACGGATTTTCGTTTTGACGGAGACTCCTGCGAGAATTAACTCGAGTTTTCAATCCCCTTCTGTAAAGCTCACTAACTTCGTCGAATGAATCGAAGGCGTAGTCAAATAGATTATGCAGAGTAGGAGCAATCATGTTTGCGAATGACGTGAGTAAGTGAGCTCCAAAGTCTGACAAATCGGTGTATGGAAATCTTTCGTCTGGGGGAATAAAGTTTAAGCTCCCTCGCGTCTCGAATTCCGGAGCTGAAAAAAGAAGATATATATATATTTTTTTTGTCAAATCTAGACGGCAGGTCCGTTTACAATCTCGGTGAATAAAAAGAAAGTTAAAATACCCATGCCTGTTTTGACGCGTGGGCGACCCGTTCTACATCTTCTGGGATATGGAAAGTCCGGAGATCCGCCCAGCACTTCCCTCTGCAGCTCTGGACTTTTTTCTGGATCTGCAATGTCGTTGTAAATATCGTAATCGTATATGAGATCAGACACCTTCCTTTCTCCCGTCCCATCGCCTCGCAGCAATTCCATATCTAGCTCCCTCAATTTCTTCAGACCTACTGGTGTTTTCCCAGGAAGAAAGCTCTGATGGAAAATGTTACACAACAGATTAATCCATGTCCATCACTTTCAGTTAACCCAAAAAACATTTTTAACTGATATTACATGTGGTAATAACAAATACAGTACCTTATTAGCGAAGAAAACACGGTGATCGCGGGTGTGAGTAGAGGGGCTATCCATGAATTACAGTGGAAAGAAACCTTGCCTTGACCTGGTATGAAGATGGTGAGTGATTTCAGAAAGAATTCTCGTGCATGCGTATTTTTAATGAGAAGCGCCCCCGGAATCCCAAGGGTAGAGTTCCATTTCAAAATGATGGTGTATCGTGTTTCCCGTGCTATGGGTCCGTCCCACGCATTCCACTTTATGTAAGACGGTTCGCTAGCCGTTTTCCCGAATCCCGTTTCTACACATAACAAGTCACTTATCATTCTTGGCCGTTTGAACATTCAGTTTGTATAGATTTCAGGTATAACACTTAAAAATGTATGACAATATTAGGTATTTACTATTAATTTAGATATAATAATAATAATTGTTTTATAATGTATGATGTCGAGTGGCCTCTCTTTAGGTTTAGAGGTGGCTTATAGAATATGGGACTACCTTGTACTCCTAATACGTAAGAGGCATTTAATTGTGTTTCAAATACGAGGTGTATATTTACTAAAGTATGGTCAATATAGTATGTGTATGTGTCCAATATATTGTAAACATGAAGTTTATAACAGCAAGGAAGGGCAGGCAGGAAAACCCCTGAAAATGTGGGGAAGAGAAGTTAATATTGGAGAAGGTACTTAGAGCATGGTCCTATATTGGACCCGATCCTACCCCTATTATTGAGTTGCACATGGTCCTATGTTGATTTTTCTAGCTGGATACAAGAAAAATCGAATCTTGAACTACAAATCAGGAGCTCCACATTTTTAGCCTGTTAAACTTCAGAGGTGGTGGGAGGGGCTGACAGTCTCCCTCTTGTTTGGGTTGTTTTGCTTCCACATGGCACCAAAAATACATTCCCACCACTATATTTTTGGTCATTTTAGAGAAAAATAAACTTCATATTTTAAATATGGTATAATTTTAGCAGTTAGAGGCTCTACAGATGAAAGTCCATGGGACCATAAAATTGCAATGGGTTCCTAAAATATCTCACCAAAAATTGTAGAAGAAAATGGTAAAAACATGAGACCTTAAATTGACTAAAATATTCCAAAATTTTTAAACGCTGAGATATTTATGGAGCCCCCATTACATAGGACCATGCCCATAAGGAGAAATATCTAAAATTTAAACAAACAATGATTAGTAAATTATTAAATCTAGATGAACAAATTTATTAACAATAAGAATAGATCTGTCACATATATTAGTAAAAATGTACAATTAACCAAACAATATACTATTTACAATTTTTAAAGATATTTTTATTAATTAATTTACCGTTAAACCTTACACATATGTATTATCTTTATGCTAAACCTACAAAACATTTCCTGAATTTGAATCTTATTTTTAATATTCTAAAGCATTGCTACAGAATCTTAAAAATAAAAACTTACCCGGATCAACTTTGTCGCTGCTCAAAAGCTGAAGAGATATTTTATGGCCCATCGATTCAGAAACCCCGTCAGCCAGGGTTGCACAGTAGTCAGTAACGTCGAGAAGAGCCACCTTCTGTAACACCACTTCCCCATGGATGTCAAAATCATCAAGCCACTGGTCTGTTAAAGTATCAGTTTCAGTGGCCGGGGTGCTCAATTTTAGGGCAAAGTTTCTACTGGCTTTCCTAGATCTCAATAACCCCTGACCTGATCTTCTCTGTTTCAATGCAATCAAAAGAGAACTATTTCCCAATGAAGGGAATAGAGAAGCGCTACATTTGTTTGGTTTATCATTTCCAAACCATGGAGGGGCTGAATTTGGGACAATAAATTTATAGCTACCTTGTTGAACATTCATGACCGAATACACATTTGTTCCTTTCGATACCCTCATCGCATCCATTTTTTTTCTGGCTCACTCACTCGTACAACTCTTTTGCTGCAACTTAGACAAGCAATGGGGATTGTTGATTTCTTAGATCGCCTTTGCTCTATTAATAGATTTTCACGGGATGGAATGCCGCCATATGAATTTTCTATGTCCACATTTCCTAGGATTTTTAGATTTGCACTCGGACCCGTCTTCCAAAGAAATTATAACCACACAAGTTGTGGTCGGAAATAGACAATTCCATTCGAATGACATTTGACAAGTATTTTGATTTGACCCGGCCATTTACAACTTGTTAGTCTCGAAGGCATAAAATACTTTGCCAAATGTTGGTATCACCCTCTATCTATATTGAATGTTACATTATATACTTGTAACAATATCGTATTAGAAATTATAACTATACACATTATATATATATATATATATATATATATATATATATATATATATATATATAAAATTAATATTCTTTAAGTTAATTATGTCCACAAGCATTCTACAATTGGATTATGTGGAAGAGTTCTCCATGAAAGATAAATTATGGCCCATTTTAAGATTTGTTATATATATACTTTACTTTGTAAAAGTAATACATTTGTATTCTCCCATTCAACTTTTGAAAATCAAAACAAATAAAAATGTAGTTTTGAGTACTGCATTTTTAAATAATTACATAAGATTTGTTATTTTAGGGAAATATACTATTTTAGGTTTTAATAGAATACATAGAGGTGCATTTGTTTTAATTTATGTGTATATAAATAATTCTTTGTACATTATTATAATTGAAGGTATGTATTTGTTTTTATTTCTTACATTTGTATTATATTTGTTTACCTTTGATAATTATGGACATCTTTTACATATATTTATTTAATATAGATATATTAATTAAAATTATAACATAAAGTGGAGGAGTCTATGATAATGTCAATAGAAAGATTTGAAATATTAAACCACGTAGTATATATAAAAAAACATCACAAAACTTTTTATAATTTAAATATTATTATGCTTGAAAATACTTTTATACACAATTTGAAAGACATAAATTTATAATAAAAAAATACCATCGTGTAGATGGCCATTATAGTTTCAACTTCTACTCCTCATTTTTTCGAAAATTCTCTTTGTATTTTACTTTTTGGTAATATTAATCACTTGATGATGTATAAAATGGAAACATTAATAACAATTAAATTATTAAAATTCATAACCAAATCATTTTTATTTTAAATAAACTTTAAATAAATAGTAAGTGCCTTCTAAATGGAATGAAATACTAACTTAATTGATTTTCCATGATGATATATTTTTCCGTTTATGTGAGAATAATAATAAAAATATGGAAAATGTGATGAAAAGACACTTGAACTCCTAAAATTATATATAGAGAGAGAAGGTACATAGCCTTTTCTGTGTGTGTTGCATACGTAAATATTTTTCGATTATATTTAATATTTCAATTTCAATATCAAACTTCACGCTTACTATTTGAGCCGAAAAACATTTTACGTGATTAAATTCTTAAAACATGTTGTTGAAGTTCCCATCTTTTGATTTTTGAGCATATATATCATTTAGATGTTGTATAGGTCTTTCCTCACACTTGAAGATCTCGGTCTTTCCTCACACTTGAAGATCTCATTTGCATTTACATGTAATTAATATCCACCTTATAATTTAAATATACTGCTTTATAATAAATTGCATATTTTTATTGTAAATTTTACTAAAACATTAGAATTCTCATCCAAAATTGTATCATCGAAAATGAGTATGTGATGCAAATATTTAAACATGAAATTAAAAATTTAGAAATTGTGACATAAAATAAGACTCATGGAGAAATAACTTTTGCAACATAGATCACCCGGTTTACACTAAAAATTGTTGATTATTTAGCACCAATTAAAGCACTCGATAAAAAAACATGTCACATCATATTTTTCAATAATTTTTGTATTTGAAAATTTGGTGTTTAGGTTACTCTATTTTGATGGTAAAAGTGATGTAAATAGTAAAAATGTAGTAATCTGCAGTTCATTTATTCTCTCATTCAATGCACATTTTGTTTTCTTTAAGGTTTCTTAGATATTTCCACTTGTTACGTGCAACAAGAATTTTTGGTATTAGAAAGTATTGGAGGCAAAGCACATAAATTAAGTGGTGTATTTTAGGATTGAAACTATGGAATATAATTTTTAAAAATTATTCGACATATTAATAGTGTTATTTAAACATCAAATTGTTATAGACATAACAAAGAAAAAGAACACTCTAGACAAAATTTTATGTCGGAATATGTGGTCAAAATTATATTAAAAACTGACTATTAAATACATCTTAGAATATTTGTAGAAATATTATGGATGCACTACGTTTATTTAAATTTAACATCTTAAATATTAAAAGTTTAATCACAGTGTGTCTTTGGTGAATAATATTCCAATGCCCAGAGAAAATAAAAATAAAAATGAAACATTGGTATACACTTTGAACCTTAAATCAAAAGCGTTTAAATACTATAGACATAATGGAAAAACTTGCCATCTTTTGTTCAATTTTCTAGCTTGAGTCCTGCATTTAATTTGGATGCTGATTTCCACTTTCAAATTTTAATATAACTATGAATATTATACATCAATTTTTTTCTCTAATTTGAAAATCAATAAATTAAATGCAATCTAATATTTATATTAATTTATATGTAATTACGCCGAAGGCGTGGCTAATGTGCACTTGATCCTGCACGACGACGCTCTGCAGCTTCATGTGCTGTCATCGTTGCCTCCTGCTTGACCTGCCTGTAGGTGAGTGCTACGTGTTTTTGTTTGGTGATCTTTGCGGCTGCTTTTGGCTGTATCTCTAGCCACGTCCTGTTTCCCTGTTCCGACGCAGAATAGTTTAGTCTCCGGGATGTACACTGAATAACAACTGGACTACGTAGCGGATCTGGATGGACGCGACGGCCGAGTGAAAATAACTATCAGTCTCTGCTACTTTAGCGTCCTTTCTGTGTCAACTTCTCCAAATGAGGGCTCCGGTTCCACCCTCGCCAAGATCAGTTTGGCCCACTTTTGCATTATTTTTGGCTCTTCTGAGTTTCAGATGGGCGACGGCATCAGCCCAGAGCAACACATCTTTCATCTCCGTGGTGTTGATCCTGATGAACTGCGGCACCATCCCCTATGTGACCGCCCGCGTATTCACATCCTCGGCCGCATACTCCTTTCCCGTCTCCTCTGGGCACCACTGGTTGAGGCTCCATTTTTATCCGTCCAATTACAGAAAATTCCAGCGCTCCGATGACGTCAAATCCGTCTGTCAATGGTATCTTCAACCTGACATGGGATTTCTATGTTGAATCCAATTTCACGTACTTGGTGCGGCTGCATTTCTGCGAGTGGATCTACAAGCTGTCTAACCAAAGGGCTTTTAATATTTACATCAAGCTTATTACACACAACCCCTCTGAAGATTACATATCTTCAATTATTGCAGGCCTGTATTTTCACGAGCATGGTTTCACAAGGAAAGACAGTCCACTCTTTCATTGCTCACAGGTGATTAAATGGCATTTGCTACACACAGCTTTCCATAAAAAACATATTTAAATGCTCGTAAAGAGTTTGACCAGGTGAAAGAATGAGACAGTTTCTCATGGACATCCATCAAAGCATAAAGGATAGAGGAATTTTGTCAGATGTGGTTGCAAATGTCCTGGTAGACATGTATGCAAAATGTGGAACCGTAGACAAGGCACGTGAACTGTTCGACAGAATGCCTCAAAAAAATGTGGTATCGTGGACAGTAATGATTGCAAGATATGCCCAAAATGGATTTGTTGAAAATGCGTTATAATTACTTAGAAACATTCATGCAATTGCAATTGGCAGATGTAAAGCCAAATTCCACAACCTTTGTCAGCATCCTCCCTGCCTGTGCCAAAATGGGAGCTTTGGAACAGGGTATGGACATCCATCAAATGTGGAAGCATAGACAAGGCACGTGAACTGTTTGATAAAATGCCTCAAAGAAATGTGGGCTCATGGAATGCTATGATTGTAGGATATGCACAATGTGAATTTGTTGAAAATGCACGTGAACTATTTGATAGAATGCCTTGACGTGAAGCACCTGTTGTTTTGGCACCCTCCGCAACCTGTATTATTGAGAATTAGTGGAAACTAAAACATACTTGGGAATTACTATGAAACTCAAATTTCCTTGATAAAGAGGCATAATGATTGTAATGGGCATTAGCTCATGCCTCATACAAGATGTATAGATAATTTTACGAATTGCAAGTGCTTAATATGGTCAAGAGGCAGCTACATCCATTTACAGAGCTCATATCCTTTCGTCCTTTTCATTAGTTCTGATGTGACAGGTAAACCACAGAATAACTTTTTTACAATATATACAAAACGTAATGCCCAATTTTAGTTGCTTACATGAAATTCATACACTATTGCTCACAGCCACCATCCAAATTCCCATTCACCTTCCTACATGCCCATTCCCAGTATCAAAAAATGTCTTTTAAGAGACATGGAACAATCGTAATTTCTTAATCAGTCTAAAATCCTAAACGACTGCCAAGAAGTTTCAGAGCTAAGTGGAAGTAATAATTGTAACTTTCTTCCATGGCTGCAACACAGAGTCTGAATACTTGGAAGGCAATGTTGGTAACCATCCTTCCTTGGAGCGAGTCCAACACATTTCCCTTCCATCTGCATCTATATCAACAACTTTTAAAATTCCCTTAGGATTGTGCTCAACATCCTAGGGTTGTGTAGCTAAGGGCAATTCTTTTGCAGCCTCCACACCGCCAATTGCCCAAAGTTGTTGATTTTGCAAATTAGGTCTCTCCACAAAGTTTACATCCTTCCCTTTGATATTCTATCACTTGAATCCCATTTACAGGGATTACGCTTTTTATGTGGCGTGACCAGCTTCGACCTGCCTATCACTCTCTACAGGCTACTCCTTCAACTTAAGATCAAGGGCTTCCCCCCGAAGAAGGGATAGAGATAGAGACCTCGAGAGAGGATAGGTGAGCAACACTTCATAGTCGGTGTAATGAGCATCCAAACTAGACCTCTCGAAAATTGAATAAACATAATCTGCAGTCGCAAAATTCTCCAGTGTCAGCCACATGAGGTTCTTCAGTGAGCTTCTTCGAATGCCCTACTATAGAATCGTTGCGTCCTAATTTCAACAATAGTTTGTAAGCAGAAGTGGTGCTAAATTTATCAGGAAATTGTGTGGAGTTTAAACAGAGCTTAATAATTCTTCTCACCGTCCATGGCTTGGCAAGCTTATTGGAAGTCGAGTCTCTAAATGATTCTAGAATTCCATTGTTATCATTTTTTTACGGATACAGGTTTTCCTAGCCCCCCATTTTCCTTTCAAGCATGTGTGGCATGCCTTGGTGTTGCGGTGCCCATCCTCGGCAAGGTTGATATCCTCAGTTTTCATTATTTTGTAATCTTTTCTCCCATAAAAAACATCTGAATATCTCATACAAATGAAACAAATATGCAGTTGGTGAAGTGAAGAGCATTGATTTCTTGTGCACCCAGGTATTCTGTTTTCCTTATAAGTGAAGAAAACAGAGGACTTGGTAATTTTTTCTTTTTTATTTTATTCCTTATTTGATTTGCATTGTATTTCTATTCTGGGTTAAATTTAGGTAAGAGAATTAAATTGATCTATCTTGATGTATCAAGTCTTTCTTTTATTAATTACAGTTGTTTTTTTCTCTAAAAAGATTTTGCTTCAACTCAGCAGTAGCATAGAAATTAAGTAGCCTACTCCAGAATAAGTTTTAGATAAAATTCTTCACATAACAAAGCTTCAATGTTATGCTTGGACTTTGGGAAGAAAAAACCCGAACATGAGCCCATCAGTAATGAAAATAGACATTTACTTATTGTAAGCGAAGATAATGGTGTATCAAAAAAAAGCGTCTTGGCGGAGGAAAATGGTTTAGATGAAGAACTTAATGTAGAAATCAAGACTGTGATTGGGGCAGCCAAGGGGGTGCTAACTCTTCAAGGAAATAAAGAAAATCAGGTCATTGGTGTTGAAAGTAGGGAAAATGAAGAGATTGGGTTAAGGGGGGAGATTGGTGGAAGTGAAAATAATTATGAAAGTCAAGTCAATAGTAATGAAAATGTGGCAGATGAAGGAATTACGATAAGGGAAGAAGGTGAGGTGGCAAAGGAAAGTGGCCTAAAAGAGAATGAGGGTGTAAACCTGAAATCCTATTCATGTTCAAAGTTTTCTCCAAAGGGGATGATGGGGGGGTCTGCTCTGGCCAATGGTGATGATAATGTGGCATTGGATTTGAACATGGGGAAGATTCCTATTTCAGGTTCGAATAATGCTATTGTCATCTATGGAAAGAATGAATGCCTTGGTTTGGGGGAAAATGAAGCCTGTTTGAAGAACAATGGTGATGAAGTGTTGAGGTCTTCGTCGGCGTTGATTGTACTCTAAGGAAAAATCGAAGTGATTTCTTCAACGCAGAGGGTGAGAAATGGTACCCGATAAAATTTAATTATTATATTTCTCTTATAGAACTTGCACGCAGATGCCACCAAAGAGTGAAGAAAAGACAGTGACGGATCTGGAGCTACTTGGCCATATCAATTGCCATTGGTACCACAGTTGTGGTGTTGCGACACAAATTTATATCCCATGGGCTAAAATGAAAGATGAGATGCCTTTATTGTGTAGAAGGTCTAACATTCATAGGATGACACCTAATAGTGTATATTTATAGTCCTTTTTCCTGTAGGAAATGAATTTGGTTACTTTCATATTTGATACCTGCCAACCCTAGCTCAATGGTATGGAGATGGTGAAACATCAAAATCAAGCAAGATCAATGAGTTCCTTTGTTCCTTGGTTTGGTTATCCAAACTGAGAAGTAACCTTAATTTAAAATGGCTTTCGTTTATTGAAGAGTTGTAAACTATGAAAAAAATAGCCCATGTTTATATTGTTTATCATAAAAGCAAATCAACTGTCCTTACCTCCATTAAACCATAGGGTCAATGGACTTGATGTAGGATTGTTTTCTACCTCTACAAAGTAGTAAAACAAGGCTCTGCCATGGTGTTCACTGCGGTGATATAACCACTCCATGTTGCAGACTCAAAAAAATTACTGATGCCAAAATTGGTAACAAGTGTCCACCAACTTCCACTCTAATCCCAATGCATTACAAACCCATTCAAAAACACACCCTACACCAGAAGATAACTCCCAAACAAATCCACGTCGGCGTAACCTTGCTCCTCCTGGAGCGACCACTAGTTAAACAACATAAATATCTTAATGTGTAGCTTGGTCGTCACTATCTTATCACTTTTGGGCCATGATATGTTTTGTGTTCTATTCATGTCACGATGGTGGTGAAGTTACGGTATATTAATAAATTTTGGGTGTGATGACATGCACGTAGTAGTCTTGTCTGTTTATGTTCAAAGCATGGAAAAATCTTTCCTTGCCTTAATGTCTTTTGTTTTCTCCTTTTGTGATTTTGCCCCGTTTGGTTTTCACAATTAGTTCTCTTTTATAGAATTTATTGTCTTAGGGTCTTGCTTTTATCTATTTGTCTATCCCAATTATATAGTATCGTGATTGGGAATGCCTTCTTGTCTTATTTGTCTTCCCTAATTTGTAACACCAATCTATATGATATGGTTATCATGGTTATCAAATTTGCAATTCATACCAACTTTTGAACAATAAATTCTTGAGGGTATGTATTATTTATTTGATAAAGGATCAATTTTACTAGAACAACTTATAAGTTAATGTTTAAAATTAATAATTATGTTTCGAAATAATGTACAAGTAAGAGATAAGAACTACAATCCCCACCCAAGTGGTGTAATAGATACACCAAAAGGGACGTATAGAAGAAGTTCAAGTGGAACTAATGCGGGTGAAATCTTACAAAGAGATGAGGGAAGATTAAGAGGATAATAGAAGGAGAATAATTTTAGGCACGTGCATTCTATCTTGGATATATTTTACTCTACGATGGCACTTGGATGGCAATAGATTTACTAAGCCTCGAGTTAGAGTAAGACATGGTGCTATTAGCCATGACCCATAGTTTAAATGATGTATCTTATGTGAAAGCAGCCGGTGTGGTATTCGCCTACTTTCAAAAGTGATAATACCACAACAATATTTACAACATTAAATCTTAAGTGTTGTCGCAAGAGTGTCATATTTGGAACCCTAACACTACCAACATTAACTCTTTAGATGTGGTGTCCGACATGAGTAGTGTAGAGGGTTTGATGGAAATTTTATGCTAACATTAATATGCGAAAAATGGATGGAGATAAACACCATAAAAATGAATGGATGGTGGATTTCGTAGAAGATGTTACATGTGCTAGTGGTGGCAAGGCCCAAAGTGCCAACCTTTTATTACACATAGAGCACACAAGGTTACATAGGAGCTCAATGCTTGTGTTTGATGGAAATCCATCGAATGTGCATCACATAGTTTTCTTCATGAATTATTAGTGTTCTATGGATCTCGACTTCATCTTTCTCTAAAAATGTTGGAAATTGGTTGATATGTTACTCAACACAAAGTATTAGTAGATTCTTCGTAAATCCCCACATGATATTTGCATCAAGTTTTATTTTGATAGCATTGGAATCAATTATACATTTTACATTATTTAACTCTATATTAGACAACACAAAAATCCACATGGAAAAGTGGTTTTAAAATTGCCACCTCAATAATTAAATCTAACCATGGATTGGAGTTCTATGAAACATGGCTCTCCTCGACGATGGCTCTCATGAGCTTCCTTATCCCTAAGATTGTTTTATTTCTGGCGGGATTATCTTGGATGGGACTGGATGGCGGGTGCAAATTACACGGGGATTGGCCTTGAGGCGGGTGGGTACTTTATTTTGGGACAAAATAACGATGCCATGCAGCTTTGGCAATCGGAGCCGTGTGATCTCTCGAGAAGCAAGGGTTTTGGACATATTTGTAATAGGGATCTTGAAAATGGATGCACTTCCTTCTTTGAAGACTTGGCTCATGGGAAGGGGAGCGAGATATGGATTTTGGAGATCCACGGCTTTAGAAAATTTCCTTGTTGAGTTTGGTTTGAAGCGGTGGGATTCGGTCAGCAGTGGTGGTGCTACATTGGGAGATGGTGGATTGCAATTTTGGGAAATCAGACTCTCCCCTAGGGCATTCGAATCAAAGGAACGAAAATGCTACAAAAAATTTACCCTTAGTGTCTTTCAAGGAAGCAATGCAAGGGAAAGGAAATAGAAAGCAGAGGAATGGCTTATGCAAAATCTATCGCATTAGTTAGTTTTTGTGAAGAGTGGTGAAATCTAAAGATATCTACCGGAAAAATGGTTTGATATGCGATTCAATAAGTTTTTATCTTTGTGCCGCTTCTCTTCATGCTTGGATGACCAATCAATGGGTCCCCATCATGGAAGGTAGGATGTATATTTACCTTAGTGCTCGTTTTGTTTTCATTGTAGTATTTGCTGAAATATCAGATAGGGATTTCATTTTTGGAATAATTTAGGATTTTGAATCCCATATGCTATTGATGAAACCATGGTTCCCTCTATTTAACACGGTGTTAGATAGTTTCAAGTCAAGTCAGTGCGTGTACGTCTTCCCTATTTTCCCCTCAAATTTTGGATGGAGAGTTGTTCATGCTATAGGAAATATTTTGGATTCGTCTTCCCTATTTTCCCCTCCAATTTTGGATGGAGAGTTGTTTTACTACTATAGGAAATACTTTGGGGAAATGTTTGGCTATTGAACCAAAGACGAGGATTATGAGCACACTATGTATGCCAAAATTTTGGTTGACATGGATACTTCTGTAGATTTTCCAACCACTATTGAACTCAAAGTTGAGGATAGAACATGGATACAAAATATGGACTATGAAGGGTTTCCCTTTAGATGTAGAACATGCTTTTCCTTAGGCCATTTAGCTTCATATTGTCATATGGAGAGAAAACATGTTAAAAATAGAAGCTCATGGTGGAATAATTCTAATATGAGTCACCAAGTTTTAAAGGATGAGTCATATTGTGATTCCGATGTTGAATCCAATCATTATGTTAATCTAGAAGTGGATAAGAAGAAAGTTCCTCTTCCTCCTTAGATGGATCCATTGCAACAAGAAAGTTAGAATGATATAAAAAAATTGATTTGAAAAAGGATTCTTCATTCTCATTAGGGATACAAAGTTTTGAGCAAGCAGTGATTGAAGTGATGATTCCAATCCAGAATATTGAAAAATGAAAATCCAAACACAGAAAAGGATTGGAAGGTTGTGAACCAGGAAAAATAAAGGGACTATCTCTCCCCTTAAGATGAACTTAATATCCAATGGGAAGGTGTCTCAAAGATGAGATGGTTGTTATTTTGTAATATTGTTAGTTTTGTTGTTGTTTTTGTTCATTTGTTGGGTTTTGATTTTTGTGCTCTTTGGGAGAAGAAGCCTCTTTTTTCCCTAATTGTCATATCTTTCTCTCCACATTTGTATGGGGTAAGACCCCTTAACCCTCCTTTACCTATAATCCAAAAATTCAAGAATGGATTTTCACATATGTCAACCATCTAGGGATGTTGTGTGTAAAAAGAACAAAACAAATTAGTGAAAAATACTTGAGAAACCACATGAAATTCCAATTAGAAGAGAAAGGAAAAATAATTGGAAGTGAAATCTTTTGTGAAATGTGATATTGTGAGCCATCTCATTCGAATTCGTTTCTTCTCATTAATTTTCTCTTAAAGCGTAATCTAATGTAAGTGAACTATTTTCAATGCCTAAGTAGAAAGATAATTCTTTGTTGTTGGAATGTTTTTCCTTTTTCGTTTTGGGTTTAAATTCTAATTTTGGTAGAAATGATAACAAATATTGTTTGGCATTTTTCGAATTTATATTATTATAGCCAACATTAATTTTCTTAGAATTAAAAATAGGAGTAGCACTACTTTTTCAATTAATCATAGTTGAGCACATGTAACACCCACTAAAAATGCCTGCATGAATCCCAAGAACATCCTAGGGTTAGCTAGAAAAATTATAAATTTTTTTTTGAAAAGCATGCCCACAAAAGATTTCAAAAACAACGATTGCTTCATTAACATTTCTAGACAATTATATTTAATAGATTAAATTTTAATTTTTTCCGTTATAATAAATATTAAACCCGCATTAAAATCTAATGAGTATAATTAGTCCAAGCATGGTTAAATTCTCTCTAAGTGTTAATTTAATAAACAATTAAATTCCTACTATAGTTAAATATTCCATATTTAAATTTAGAGGGTTAAAGGGCCAAAATAATTAAATACCCAAGGTATTTAATTCCACAAGGTTTAAACAATTAACAAGGTCCCCATTTTACATGGGGTTAGAATAAACATTTCCTTACCCCATAAAGTGACCCCTTAAAAAGTCAACCCATGTTTTTGAAATTAAAACATTTAAATTAAAAAGGCAATTTCCACTCACCCACTCTCCACCTACTTTTTGTAGGGATGAATCTCATCCCTTGGATGGATTCAATTTGGTCCCTTGATGAGGAAAAAGGGCAACTAACCCTAAGGCATCCTTATGAAAGCTTCTTTCTCATTTCATTTGGCTCATTGTTTCTCTTTTGTTTTGCAGGTTGTTGGAGGAGGAAGAGAAGCCATTGGAGGCCCTTTAAGCTTTTGGGGAGGCATACAAGCTCCATTATTTTTCTTATTTGTTTGCACCCTCATTAGGGATTTTAATGTATTTGTTCATTCTATTTAACTTACATTTCTTTGATTTTCCCAAATGGACAAATGGGTTTGTCCCCATTTTGTGATTTAGTTAAGTTTGATATATGATTTCATATGTGTAATAGAATATATATATATATGTATATATATATATATATATATATATATATATATATATTTCCTAAATTTCTTTTTCCTTGTTGAAAATATATATATATATATATATATATATACAAAGTAATCAAGAACACATGGATTTAATATCTTATGTAGGCCGTAAATTCCAAAAAGGTGTGTAGGCTTTTAAATAAGTATAGGGCTGCATGTTTATTAAGTATGGTATGTTGGGTTGGGGGTTTTATTAAGTTAAAAGTCAATACTTTTGGTGGGGAGGGTCCCCCAATCCCTTACCTTATTCTTAACCATGCCATAGCCTTTATGGCTTTAAAACTTTGAATTTTTATTATTTATTTTGGGTTAGAATACTTAACATTATATATATAATATTATTAGTATTATTATTGTTATAATAGTAATATTTAGGTAGTAATAATATTATCAGTGGCATTAACTAGTCTACAACTTACACTTTAAAATTTTATTTTATTTTATTTTTATAGTATTTTAATAAGGGTCTAAAAAGGTAAGCAAATTTTACTTGCTATAATGTTGGCTTACATTGGGTTTAAATATATTTTTGCAATGACTCAACTATAAGTTTATATACTCTAGTAAGGCTAAGGCCTAATTAGTAATGAGCAATTTCTTTTACTCCACTAGATTTAGGAATTTTGATCTATTTTGTTGAACATATAAATGACAATTAAAATTTAAATTATTTCCATCTAAGCATACATAGTTTTATTTTCTTTCAACAATGCAAGGAAATGGACAAAATAGCCTAACTTTTCTTTTACATGCCTTTCAAGTATTAAAATAAAATTTACTATTTCTTGACTTTTCACAACATAATAAATTGCAAACATTCTCACAACCAAATTTTACAAGATTTCCAATAATTTTCAAAATAAAAACCAATAATTTTCCAATAAGATCTATACACGTGTATGAGATAATGAATTGACTAAGATATGAACAAGTTGTTTCTTTCCTTTACAAAATACAATGCAATCTTGATCACTAATAATCAGTACAAATTTTTCTCAAAAAGATTAATAAAATATCTTCCACTTAAAGTGGCAAATAATACAAGAATGTAAGCTAAAGGAAATGCAAGGTTGCAAGTTCCTCCACCCTAAGTGTGAACAAAATATAATGCTTTTCACAAGAATGAATTTCTTAAGGATTCCAACAAAATCTCCAAGCTTCACAACACCAAAAAGAAAGTTCCTTCATGATTTTTTTGATCCACAACAAAATGGGGGGGGAGTGGAAACACTCTTCACCTAAAAAAATATCAATGAGAGGGAGAATCCATCCTCCTCATTGGCCGCTAAGCCCCAATCACATTACAATGAGGGGTGATTCCAACACATGGCAACAATAAGCTTCCACATCAAAAACCAAGTATTTCACAACCATTCCAAATGCACATTCAACTAAAACTACAAACACAAGAAGGAGAACAACAATATATACAAGGCTTTGAAATGAAGAGCCAAAGGAGCAAGAACTTATGGGGAGGCCACTTATGCCTCCCAATGGGAAATGGGTGCCCACATTAAAACCTCAATACATATCTCAAATCCCCTACATACTCTTATGCCTCCCTCAAGTACCTCTTATGCCTCCCACATACTCTTATGCCTCCCTCATTCTCTTATGCCTCTCTCATACAAGAACAAGTACAAATGCAAGCATTCTGTTTCTAAGGTGGGGCACCCAACTGAAACTCCCTCCAAAACATGAATTGACTCTTATTCCTCCCTACATGAATTCTTTCCATAGTCCCCTCCTACACCACACTTAGGAAATCTACCCAAGTACCCAACAAGCATTCCAAACACTCAACAAAAACAAGCACACAAACAAAAAATAAAGGAATAATATAAGCAAGAGTAAAGCTCATACCTTTCCATAGTAGAGGTCCCACAAAGACCACAAGCTCTCCAAAATCCTCTAACTCCAAGAAATGAAAGAGCACAAAAGAATGAAGTAACCCGAAAACTAGCAAAAGAACTTGAATAAATAGAAGAGGGAGAGAGGAGGGTGATGTGGCTCAAGTAGGATGCCACCTCATTTTCTCTCCACTCCTCATCACCCTAGTCAAACCCATACTCCAAAGCACAATTAATAAGTGGTTGAAGAAATGAAATTTTACTTACACACATAATCTAAGCCCACACCCCTTAAGGACTAAAATAAATACATGTAAGAAAGTGCAATAAAAACTTACAATTTGTCTTCCTAAAACACATAATGGGGTCTAATTTTTACCCCAAACCCATAGGTAGGGTTTGCATATCAATTTAAGAGGTGTGGGACAAGTTTAACTTGTCCCACAAGCCTTCAAAATTGGAACTTAAAGCCAAATTCTGAATTTCCATTAGGGGGATAAAGTGTACAACACTCACAATCACAAACACTCAATCTTAGAACACAAAATACAAGAGCCATCTATTTTAATAAATTAAAATTTTTGGTCACATCCATAATTAGTTAATAACAAGATTAATTTACTTTA
Organism: Taxus wallichiana var. yunnanensis; assembly: GCA_018340775.1. Taxonomy (NCBI): domain Eukaryota; kingdom Viridiplantae; phylum Streptophyta; class Pinopsida; order Cupressales; family Taxaceae; genus Taxus; species Taxus wallichiana. The sequence continues at coordinate 893,601,465 of CM031242.1, forward strand.
ATTGAGACACTTAAACCCATTAAGATAAAGGGGAAGAATACATAATTTCTAAATAATTAAAACAATGAAATTACATCACTAAAAATCACATACTACATTAAATAAAGGAAACTAAACAAAATACAAGACACAACCCCTTGGTCACAATTTTCCCCTAACAATAATTCAAACACACACACTAACATATGTTGTCATGGTGACCCTTTTTGAATTCATATAGAATTCTAATGTGGTTGGTCTCCAATCCCAGCATGTTTGTTGTAACATGTTTACCTGTAAAAAACATAACACCTCCTTTGGCCTCATGGCTGCATCAAAACATCCAAATTAAATATACAATATAACTCCACAATCATCTATATATGAATCAAAACATCATCTAGGAAAGTAACGATATCATTTACAATTTCTAACAACATCTCGATTTTACATTTCATCAATATTCATATGATCATAAGATTAGTTCAATTGTCTAGGTCTACTCAATATGACGAAATATCGCATGTCTAAAATATATAATTATAACCATGTCAAAAACATATCAACATCAATATAAAATGTCTCTAATAATCCACACACATCATGTATGAATCAAAATCAACAAAAGTCTAGTATCTCTAACATCTAACATCATACTAAATAAAAAGCTACAATAATATCCACAAGTATAGTGGATGGCAAGAATGAAATCAATAACAAAAGGTGTCGAAGGAAATTTACACTACATCTCCTCTCCTCCCTTAGACTCGAATTCCTCCTGAAGTCACTAGAACAGTGTGAAACGAACTCGTAGCAATGTAACATCCTCCCATATAGCAGCAGTCTCTTCGTACTTATCCCACTTTGGACTCGAACACAGTCGATATCTACGCCTCAAAGGTTTAGGGTCATGCACTCGATAATGCGGACGAGCTCCACCATCACCTACCCCTGATCCTGCACTTGGAATGTGGTCCAATCTAATACATGAGAAGGATCATAAATTTATATCCTAAACACAAAAACGTGAAACACATCGTGGACATGAGACAAGATTGGTGGCAGTGGTAGATGGTAGGCTGAGGGACTGATGTGATCCAAGATCTCAAAGGGACCCAAATACCTAGGAGCAAGCTTAGAACCTTTTGCGTAATAGATAGGGATCTTATGTGGTTTGACATGAAGAAACACCTTCGTGACCACCTCATAAGTATGATTTGTCCTATCTGTCTCCTGAGTGCATACTTCTTCTGCCTATCATGTGTCTCCTGCAATCTCTACGCCTAATCATAACCACCTACTACTCCATGTCCTACTGATAAGGTTGGCCCAAGAGAAACCCTTTCCTCTAACATGTCCCAACTCATAGGTGTCCTGCACTCCCTACCATATAATGCCCTAAAAGGAGCCATGCCTATCGAACTCTAGAAACTATTATTGTAGGATAACCCCACTAAGTAAAAATACTCCTATCATCTTGACAGGTGATCCATGACATATATCCTAATAATGTCCTCCAAAATCTTATTCACCCCACTCGGTCTGTCCATTTGTCCGAGGGTGATATATTGTCTTGAAATTGATCTTCATCCCAAGAGCATGCTGGATCATAGTCTAGAAGTGGGAATTGTACAAATCATCCAGATCCACAAATGATCTTGACATAATCCCGTGCAACCTCATGATCTCATCTAGATATATCTGTGCCTACCGCACTATATCTGTGTAGGTGTTCTTCACCAGAGAAAAATGAGCCACTTTCCTCAATTTATCCACTTTGTGACCATGATGGCGTCGTGGTGATATCTCAACATCGTGTAGCCCAACAATGAAGTATATAAAAATGGTGTCCCATTTCCAATTTGGTATATCATGAGGAAAGAGAAGGCAAACTGGGTGCGATGCTAGTCCTTCACCTTCTAACACTCTAAACAACGTGACACAACCGAGCCACATCTCTCCAAATTCCCTCAATGATACAAATGTCTCAAGGTGGCATGCATCTTCTTCACCCTAGGATGGCCTGAATAGGGTACATGATGAGTCTCTATCAAAATGTCCTTCCTTAAGCCTCCATCTCTCTGGGAACATATTGTGTTTAATGAAATATTTTTACAAAGAGTTATGGATATGGGGCAAGACTCCAAAGCTTTGTGCAAAAGACCCTCAATGGACCATATGATAAGAAATGAGCAAGGAATCCTATTTGCATGTGTTTAGAACTTAAAATAAGCAATAAATCTAACAAATAACATTAATCTCTATTCTTGAAAGATTAACAAAAT